>JANAVB010002397.1:13738901-14946144 GCA_029216955.1 Iris pallida | reverse complement strand
TATAGAAATAATATATATAGATATATATATATCTATATATATATATATATATATCTTATATATATATATATATATATCTATATATATATATATATCAATATAATATAATATACAATATAAAAAAATATATATATAAATATACATATATTTATTATCTATATATAATATATATATATACAATATAATATATATATATTATATATATATATATAACTGTGTCTTCTTAACTCTTCAGATATATGAAAATTATAGTGATGGTAGTAATAGTAACTTGTGAGTCTAGGTCTTATTAAGCCTTCATCTATATGAAAATTGTAATGATGGTAGTAATAGTAACTTTGTGAGTCTAGTGATGGTTCTATTAGTACGTACTTTGTGAGTCTTGAACATGCAGAGCTTTATTTTCTCAACCTTAATGCTTGTTTTTAGTAGAAAGTTGCTATTTAGCCTGCGATCTTGGACCGCAAATGTGACCGCAAGCTATGGCCCTCCTATTTGTTGGATCCGTCACTGGTGACCTACCAATGGAGCACTGAGACGTGACGGACGGTCCACAAATGCAGTCTAAAACGATGGTCCTAATAGTGTCGTCCTTTGTAGTAGTAGGAACCTTGATGTGGGTAAACAAAACTTGAAATCTTGTTACATAATTACAAATTTCTAACACGCACTTACCAACATGGATGTTTAACATGTTGGATGAAGGATGAATATATAAGTTGAAGGTTAAGGGTTAGTACCCATAGATCTGGCCACAATATCGGTAAAATATCATGACCGAACAAGGATCGATTGCCCAATGGGCACTTATTGGGCATTAGTCTTACTTTGCGACAACATATGTAATACTGAATGGTTGCCATCAAATAGATGCAACTGGTTCATGAAATAGTTTCTACCCGCGGCTGAACATTTGCGTATCAATCTACTAAATGGAGTAGATGAAGAAACATTGCAGATCAATCTACAAAACAACAAAACATGATTTTCTTTAAAAAAAAAACAGGATTGACGAAGAAAAAGAGAGAAAAAAAAATACAAGTCCTATCTTTATGAATTAGTAGCATATTAAATTCAGAATTTTGTTGTACCGATCAAAATTTATAAGAAATTATGGTGTACAAAAAAGTTTGAGGTAATTGGATTGTGGGATAATTTAGACCGTCAATCTACGAAAATCTTACGGGCAGAAAGAAATAGGTTTTTTTTTTGGTTTGATTTGTTTTTTACTTGTTTTTTTTCTTTTGGTTTGTTTGGTTCCATTTTTTTTTTTTTGGGGGGGGGGGGGGGGGGGGGGGGGTTGTTTTTTGATTTGTTTGGCTGTAAATGTATTAAAATAATCATATGTATAACTATACTAATAAAAATATATTCAAATAGTATACATAACAAATTCTAGTTTAATTATATATAAAAAGCAAAAAGAAAAAAGAAAAAAATTCCTGTCAGACTGTCTAGCGGAAATTGCACAAGACTGCTCCCCATCCAATTATTCAGGTCTCTAAAAACTCTTGGTCATCTTTCTCATGTTGTTATCATTCATCTTCTCATGCTTTCTCAGTATACACAACAAAAAGACTTTAACTGCACACTGCTGCGGCATGATTCAAAGCCTGTACATCCCCAAACTAGCTAATACAACTATTGCTTGCTCTTCTTCTTGTCTTGTCTAGTTTGTCTAATCGAATGGCTCCAAAACAGCTAATAGTGATCGATGATGCAATCACATCCAAATAAAATAGTAACACTCTTCGTGTGCTGGATAATTAACTTAATTTTTTTCTCCTCCTCTCTAAAAGTTAGAATAAGAATAAAGAGTACTAATTATACAGCTAATTATTGTAAGTGGAGGTTGGTATTGTTCTCTTTCTTCTCAATTAGAATTTATTTTCTTTTGTTAGATTATATTTGAAATGTAAATATGGTCCATACCCATAAGTCCAAATGTAGACACTATATATATTGTAACAAATCCTAGCAATAAAAACAAGGCATTATTATTTTCTACATTGTATCAGAGCCTCCCGAAAAATCCTAGCCGCCATCTCCCCAAAAAAAAAAAAAAACTCCGACTGATCCCGGCGCCCGAAGCAATGCTTGCTCCCGAAGAGACGGATCGGGCGGACCGGAGAGTGCTTGCTCCCGAACACAGAGATTTTCCTTATCCCTATCCCGGTCCAAAGTAGTGCTTACTTGATCCGGGGAGGAACTCGCTGCAGGGGAGCCACTTGCTCCCGTTCAGGAACATCCAGAGATCAATGCAAAGTTGTTAGAACAATTGCCAAATTGCTCCATAGGCCACTTAATCTCAATCAGAGATATCAAATGGCAAAGACCATCTTCTGTTTTTTCTTTTCAAGAACGGAAGGAGAGTAGAAGGTTTGACCCAGAAACTTCTCGAAGAGACGTCGAAGACTCCGATTTGTGAACAGTCCGATTTGTCGACCCAGAAACTTTCCCGATCCGCGCTGATCCGCCCGTTCCGCGCCGATTCGCCGGATTCGCCGATTCAGCGGCCGATTCGCCGCCGACCCGTTCATCAGCGGCGGATTCGTCGGAGTTGTACAAATTTTTGTACACCCGACATCCGCTCGCCCCTACGCGCCAGATCCGGTGTCCCTGATTGCGGCCAATTCGCCGCCGACCTTGTCCATCAGCGGCTGATTCGTTGGAGTTGTACAATATTTTGTACACCCGACATCCGTGATGGCAGATGATGCTGCGTCCAGCTACTCCGTCGCGACTGGCGGTGGCGGTGCACACAAACTATATTATCCTACTCCAAAGGATCCATATTTTCTGAGTTCTGCTGATCAACCAGGAAATATCATTACTCCTATTGTTTTCCGTGGACCGAACTATGCTGAGTGGTCTCGGTCGATACGTCTCTCCCTGATCTCTAGGCGAAAGATTACTTTTCTGGAAGGTACTGAAGTCAAACCTGTTAATGATGCTAGTAAATTGCTTGATTGGAGATGCGTGCAAGCGCTATTGGTTCAATGGGTTCTTAATACCATTGATCCGTCTCTGAAGAAATTTTTGCCGTACTTTGAGGAGGTTTATCCATTATGGAACTTGTTAGAGAAAAGATTTGTTGTTAGCAATGGCACTCGAAAGCAACAAATTAAGGTGGCTTTGGCTGAGTGTAAACAAACGGCTTCGATGTCTGTGGAAACCTACTTTAGAAATTTGCAGTCTTTGTGGGATGAACAAGCTGCTTATTTTCTATTGCCTACTTGTACCTGTGGTGACCTTGCTGCAAAGCTACAGGCTATGAGGGATGAAGACCACTTTCAGGACTTTATGTATGGGTTGAATGCTGAGTTGTATGGTCATACTCGATCTAATCTTCTGGCTCAGGATCCTCATCCAAGTTTAGATCGGGCATACCAGGCAGTCCGTGAGGAGGAGGATATACGTAAATCTCAGGTCCAATCCGCTGCGGAGGAGGTGTTGGCGCTGACTATCAAGACTTCACCTCGTCATTCTACTACTTCCAGGGACAAATCAGGTATGATCTGTACTCATTGCAAGAAAACAGGTCATGATGTTGCCACTTGCTTTATCAAGATTGACTATCCAGAGTGGTGGAAGACTCGTCCTCGACGTGAGGGCGGATGTGGTGCTAGCGGTGGCAGAGGCACGACACCACAGCAGCGACGTGATAGGGGACGCATTACTGGTAGCGCAGGGGTTGTTCATCATATCGCCGCTGCTGGTCATGGTGTCCCTGCTGGTCTTGCTGGAAGTTCGGCAGACATAATGCATGGAGGATATCCTTCGCCACTCTCCGGTGAACAATGGCAGAAACTGATGAGCTTGCTGGGTAACGAAAATCCTTCCAAACCTGGTTCATCAAACTCTGATCGTCTGATGGGTAAGAATTCTTCTGTCCCTTGGATATTCGATACTGGGGCTACTCTTCATGCGACCGGCTCTCGTGACTGTTTAGTTGATTGCTTTGCGGGCCCTATCCGTCCTGTGATTTTACCTGATGGGAGCACTACTGAGGCTGTTCTGAGAGGCAAAGTATTTTTGACTGCTTCATTGGTGTTGACGGATGTTCTTTATGTTCCGACATTGACTTGCAATTTGATCTCTGTCTCACAACTGATTGGTGCCAGAAATTGTGATATGTTATTTACTCCTGATTTGTGTTTTGTTCAGGACCGAAGTACGAGGATGGTGATTGGAGCAGGTGAACAAAGGGGTGAACTTTACTTCTTGGGGGAGGTTCCAACTTCTTTGGCTTCGGTGATCCTGGCATACAAAGAGAGTAATTCCGAGGTTTGGCATAGTAGACTGGGACATCCTTCAGATAAAGTAATACAGACTTTACCTTTTCTCTCTGGTAGTAGTGTGTTTTCTCATAAGGCTTGTGATATTTGTCATCAAGCTAAACAGACTCGTGATGCCTTTTCTGACAGTAGTAGTCGTGCTTTGAGATGCTTTGAACTCATACACTGTGATCTGTGGGGTCTATATAGTGTTCCGTCATCTAATGGGACACGGTATTTTTTGACTTTGGTGGATGATTTTTCTAGAGCTGTTTGGGTTGTTTTATTGACAGATAAATGTGTTGTTTATTCTACGTTTCTTAAATTCATTGCTATGGTGAAGCGTCAGTTTGGGACTGATATCCGTCGAGTGCGGAGTGATAATGACACTGATGTAACGCCCCAGTCCCAAAATACGTAGGACCAAGTGCGTAGACATGCCAGCTGTATACATACGAAATACATGGACCTCATATGTATACATAAGCTGTAAATGTAGTAATCCAAGACAACTAAATCTCATCCACAATGAAAGGAATAATAATATAGAAACCAGCTTGAATATTTATGATACAATCGTTGGGCGGAGACAAAGTCCGCTACCAACTAATTTAAATAGAAAGGAAATATACAAAGAAAAGAATTTAGCAAGCGAGAGCAATGGCGAGTCCAAGAGCAATCATCACGAAGGAAGGAATGGCCTTAGCTAGAGCACCTGCAAAATCACGAAACACACCTGGAAAAAAAAAACCAGGTCCTCGGAGGGACGTAACAAGACACATAATATCATGCCGATAAACTGAATAAATAAGCTCAACAGAAAAGTATGCATGAGTAAAGGTTCCTAACCATTCTATGTGGATTTTAATTTAGAGGACAACGTTCTACGCAGGGGCTGTCTCAAGCATGTAATAAGAGTGGCCAACAAGTAGCGCTCATCCGAGACACTATCTCCCAAATGTGTAAAATAAAAGTAGCCCCTACGCTAGTAGCTGTCCCCTCGCCCCCCAATGATACTATACGTGTGTCGTAACCATGACACACAAACACGTGTCGTTTCCACAACACGAGTTTATAATAGATAACTGTCAAGTCTTCTAACATGTCTCTATTGACAGTCATTCCTACGCATGCGCACGGGTGATCAGCCAACACGCAAGTGACCACTACATGATACTCACAACTCTCACACACAACTCGTGTACAATCGTGACAAGTCAATGAGACACACTAAATTGACGGTAGTCCCTTAACTCTAAGCCACTTTCATAAAATATAGTAATTTGCACTTACATATAATTTAAAAAGAAGCAACTAAACATGCATGATATTGAGCAGAAAATTTAAACAGTAAAGGCAAGGTGTCTTGCCTGGTGAGTCGCCTGGTGTGGTGCAATGATCCAACAAGTCATGTTCTGTCCAATAGCCATGGTCGATGCGACATGGTCCGAATTCGCGAGAAAAGATAAATTTTGAATTAGTTACGATTAAGGACAAATAGTGAGGATGTGCGAAGGAAAGTATTTATACCCCTTTGTAAAATATTCATACAACTTGAAAATATCTTTTATTAGCAAAAATAAGTTTTATAACTACTTGAAAGTAATCTGTATCAATTTTAGGAAACTACATTTTTTATTGTATATCTAGATAAATACTTGAAGAAAACAAAAATTATTTGTAATCTAAATTGTAAGTTCAAAAAATATAAATTTTGGTAGAAAAACTATATTCTATTAGCTAGATAAGTATTCGAAAATAATACTAGAATTTATTTTATAATTTTGGAAACTACCTTTATATTTTTAGTAAAAAAAATTTGTATAAGAAATTAAATGCTAAAAATGATAAACCATTTTTTTATACATATTTGTAAACGTTTATACATATTTATTTCTACCCTTTTTAAATAAGAAAAATAATATCCTTAATAATAATAATATTTATAATAATAATAATACTAATAAAAAAAAAGATAATACTAATAATAATAATTGTAAAGATAATAACAAAAAATTTAATGATGATAATAATAATAATAATAATAATAATAATAATAATAATAACAACTTAATGATAATAATAATCAATATAACCTAATATAACCTAATATATGTTAGAAATCCCTAACATCCCTTTTCCCATTCTCGGTTTTTTAGTAGCAGAGAGAGAAGAGGTATGGAGAGAGGGTTTACCAAGGGTTTCGCCGGCGGGAGAGCGGGCGGACGGGCGCCGGAGAGGGAGATCGGCTGTCCGGCGTCCGGGTGGAGGCGCGCGCGGGTCGAGCGCCGGAAATGGAGCTTGCAGCGACGCCGCGGTCGGGAAACGCCGGGATGCGGTGGGGCAACCGGCGGCGGCGGCGAAGCTGGAGGCGCGAGAGTCGGAGGAGGCGGCGGATCTGGCAGATCCGGGGCTGCGCGGGTAGTGGGAGGGTGCAGGTGGCGCCAGATCTGGGCGCAGGGCGCTGCTCCAGGTGGCGCGCGCGGAAGAGGGGGGCTGTCGCGCACGGTGGTCACCGGGGGACGCACTGGTCGGAACTCCCCGGCGGGCGGAGCTCCGACCATGGGATGGTGAGGCGGCGCGAGGGGGTTTCGACGCGGAGATCGGGCGTTCGGATCTGGGCAACGGCGAAGGGCACGCTCTGGCTGACGTCGGGCTCGAGGTTAGGATTTCCCCCTCTTCTTCTCCTGGTTGATGGTGGTTGTTATTCTAGGTGGTGGTAATGGCTGTCGTGTTTGCGGTTTGGTCGAAGGGAAGCAGGGGATGGTGATGGTGATGTTGTGTGGTCGACGGGGATGGGCACGGCGGTTTGGTGGTGTACGGGAACGTCAGGAAGGAGTAGGAGATAGGCTACATCGTGTCGAGGGTGTTTGCCTCGACGGGGTGGAGGTCCGGATTTGTCGGACGGAGTTGGGAGAATTGTAAAATGTAATGGAAATATATAGTGGAGGGGATGAGGCACAGACACGATGCACCTGTGGTTGTAGTAGAGGATTATGGAGGAGTACCTGCCTATATATAGGACGTGGGAATACCCATTGGATAAGGATTATGATGTTTAAATTCCCCAATTAAATAGATTCCATACTAATTTGAATCGATTTAAAATCTAATTCCATATAAATAAAATCTATCTTTTAAATTTTAAAAGCCATTTAATTTAAGGCAAATAAAATCTTTTCCGGTTTATCAATATAATTCAAATATTTAGTAAAACAAAATGCAAAATATCTTTTCCAATAGATTTAAACTAGATAAATCCTCTTATTAAATTTGAACTCTTAAAAATTTGATAAAAGCAAATACTAATTTATTCATAATAAACTAATTTTAAAAATAACCTTTTTGTAAATAATAAAATAATAGTATTTAATAATTTCGAAAATAAATTTAAATTCGTGTACTTTATATGCAAAAGAATATTTGCCTCAAAACGTAATTTTTCCAAAGCCACAATTTATATTTGTATAATAAATAAATATCCATTACGACAATTGAAATGATACGAATTTGAGGAAAAAAAATCTATTGTGGCGCCTTTTTATAATTTCAAGAAAAAAATATATTATTTATCATATAGTATTGAAAGATACATTTCTAAAAAAATTTTCACATATAGGTACCTCGCACACATTTGCATTCGACGAGCAAATACAAAACGTAATTCGCGCGTGATGTACAAATACGAATCACGCGAGCTCGTACGTGACGTAAAATTACGAATATAAAATCAATACCAAATTAATTAAAAATAAAAAAAATCATAGTAGAAATTTTAGGGGTTTTACATCCTACCTAACTTACAAGAATTTCGTCCTCGAAATTAAGAATAAGTAAGGGGGTGAGAAGATACGAGGGTAAGGCAACACGGATCATCGGGCGAGGCAACGAAACGATAAATATGCTTTAGAAAATCGTGATTCCGATAACGACAAAATAATTCACGATTTTGGAATTGAACGTGGGTAACTAGTCAAGGTAAAAATTTATGATAGTACGATGGAAGTAGCTTAAGTGGATATTTTGGGAACTTGGGGGATAGGGCTTTCGTAGAAGGTTGCATGATAAGTGTCTAGGTTGAGGGCACAAATTAAAGGATGATAGGAATCATGTGATTAGGGGTCACGATAGAAGGTATAGGGTTGTCTAGGTTTAGAGTTGAATTATCGTCAAATTTCAAAAAGGTCATAAAAGTTGAATCTAAGGTTGGGGAAAAGGCAAGTAGCTCAAGACGGAATAGTCATATTGGTTGGTCAGTGGTTAACTGACATAGGAGAATGGTTTGGTTTATCTATCAATCACAAGCTTTGTCTAGAATAGAAGACGAAAGCCAACAAGAGTC
This sequence comes from Iris pallida, assembly GCA_029216955.1. NCBI lineage: Eukaryota > Viridiplantae > Streptophyta > Magnoliopsida > Asparagales > Iridaceae > Iris > Iris pallida. The sequence continues at coordinate 14,937,525 of JANAVB010002397.1, read as the reverse complement.
CAAAGGAGATATTTTCGAATGCCAATATGTGATTCAAAGGCGGTTGTATAATTCCAAGAGAATTGACAAGGTAATCGCAGGGGAGACTCTAGGGGCAAGTTTAACTATGTCTCCATCCACGTAGTATGATATATGAAAAGCGAACCAAGTGCACTATGGTTGATCAGACCATAATACGTCGGTTCTGATTTAGACAATGTATTAGTGGGCGCCCACATTAAACATATGTCATGATCAAGCTTGATAAAGAATAAGCTTGCAAAACTAAGCTATATTAGCATCATAGGTAGATAAAATAATAAGGTTAATGATAAAAGAAATCAATTAATCCAAGATCTTATAAAATCTAAGTTCTGCCCGAAATTTGGGCCTATGCAGTCGGCTTGGTTGACTAGATAAGTTAGGGTCCACTGAATTCTATGGTCCAAGTGAACCTATCAACGAGGTCCACAAAAGGTTGGTTAGGTCAGGAGGTATTCTACCCAACTTACAAGAGTTAAACTGGTAGTGTAAGGTATGGGTCAAGCGATCAAGGTTAATCGCAAGTCGAGCATTACACATCGGGTGGAAAGAATTGAGTCGAGGTCGAGTTTCATCTATAGTTAAAAAGTATATTGGTTTCACGGTAGGGGTTAGAGTCCAGTCTTTTGACCCGAAAGTCGCAATATAAAATTAGAGTACAAGAAGACGTGTTTTAGTGGCACGTGATATACCTACATGAAGGTGGGCTCGTGTAGGTCTTGCTTGTGAAATTTGTGGGAAGGGAAAGTCTAGTGTTTGTGCTCCAAATACCCAAGTCACGGTAAAGGACACAAAAGAAAATAAAATAGAAAGTGGGAGCTTATGAGATAATGATTTAACGAACCTAATAATGACAGAGCGAAAGCATGAAATAAAGATAACTTAGATTCTAACAAATCAAGGTAAAATAATTTAGGAGTACAGTTTCTAGGGATATGATAGTCACTTAGATGGTGTATGATCATGGAACAATCTAATCATTTCTAAATTTCAAAATGGTTAGAAGGTCACAATAAAATCTAGATTTGAGGAAACGTCGAGTAAGTCAAAGATATGTTCATCGGTTTGGTCGATGACTAACTATATTTGTGTATATGCAATATCATAGTCATATGTGGCATGGCAATCTAATGTGGAACACTTCTATCTCGCTAGGGTGACCTTACTTGTTTCTTGGTCCTTCACCAATATGATCTATCTAAATTTCAAGCTCCTCTAAATTTCCCAGTGAAATTTCCAAGATACCCCACCAAGAATGAAAAAATCATCTTAGGCTGTCAACTTTAATCAAAATTTTAAATTTCTAGTCAATCTCGAAACAACCCTTGTTTATCGCATATCGAATAATTATTATTATTATATATTTTTTTTTCCAATTCTTAAACTCAACATTTAGTAAGTTTTATCCGCCAATTTTGTACTACAAAATAGAACATTTATATAACTCCCGAATTTAATCATATATCTTCAAATGCGTATATCTAGCTTCCAATAAGTCGCAACTACTCTTCAATTTCATTTTTTTTTTTTTTACCAAAATTTAAACGTTAGCCTCGAAAAAATAATTTTATAAATCGTTGATCATATGAACCCCTTTTTTTTTCTTTCATTCACTAAGCTCCCATATTCTTTAGTCATCTACAAACCATAAGTTTATAATTTAAGACTCTTTAATAATCTCGTAAATCATGCGTAACAATTTAAAACTTTTAGATATTTCTCAAATCGATTTCATCTTCCAATAAATCATAACTATTTCTTAATTTCAAAAATCATAATTCCAAAATTTGTTTTCTCGATCTAGCTATCATCTAGTGTAATCACCATTGTAATACCAAATTAAAATTTCTAACTATCTTTTGGAAACGGTAATATGCTACTACCCAACTTGGAATTAACCAATCCTTAAATTATATCTCTAGGAAAAATAAATGCCTTTATGTTCAAATATAACCTCAATGGATATTATTTGTCAATAAAATCCTTCTAGCCATGTGTTTGACCTATGAGCATATACGAGTGTAGTCATCTTTCTAGTTGTCACTAAGCACGAAACTAAGAATTACTTTAGGTAGAAGGAGTCAAGCAAGATGCAAATCAAGGAGGACGAACGAGAGTTCAAAATTTGAAGTCAAGAAGGGATGTCAAGTAGGTGGATGAGATTCCTAGATTCGAATCCTATATTGCAGGTCCACATCGGTACAATTACGTAACCGAAGTGACAAACTGGACCTGCATGGGCCACCACAAAAACATGTAACGCCCCAGTCCCAAAATACGTAGGACCAAGTGCGTAGACATGCCAGCTGTATACATACGAAATACATGGACCTCATATGTATACATAAGCTGTAAATGTAGTAATCCAAGACAACTAAATCTCATCCACAATGAAAGGAATAATAATATAGAAACCAGCTTGAATATTTATGATACAATCGTTGGGCGGAGACAAAGTCCGCTACCAACTAATTTAAATAGAAAGGAAATATACAAAGAAAAGAATTTAGCAAGCGAGAGCAATGGCGAGTCCAAGAGCATCATCACGAAGGAAGGAATGGCCTTAGCTAGAGCACCTGCAAAATCACGAAACACACCTGGGAAAAAAAACCAGGTCCTCAGGGACGTAACAAGACACATAATATCATGCCGATAAACTGAATAAATAAGCTCAACAGAAAAGTATGCATGAGTAAAGGTTCCTAACCATTCTATGTGGATTTTAATTTAGAGGACAACGTTCTACGCAGGGGCTGTCTCAAGCATGTAATAAAGAGTGGCCAACAAGTAGCGCTCATCCGAGACACTATCTCCCAAATGGTAAAATAAAAGTAGCCCCTACGCTAGTAGCTGTCCCTCGCCAATGATACTATACGTGTGTCGTAACCATGACACACAAACAGTGTCGTTTCCACAATACGAGTTTATAATAGATAACTGTCAAGTTTCTAACATGCCTCTATTGACAGTCATTCCTACGCATGCGCACGGGTGATCAGCCAACACGCAAGTGACCACTACATGATACTCACAACTCTCACACACAACTCGTGTACAATCGTGACAAGTCAATGAGACACACTAAATTGACGGTAGTCCCTTAACTCTAAGCCACTTTCATAAAATATAGTAATTTGCATTAAATATAATTTAAAAAGAAGCACTAAAACATGCATGATATTGAGCAGAAGAAAAATTTAAAACAGTAAAGGCAAGGTGTCTGCCTGGTGAGTCGCTGGTGTGGTGCAATGATCCAAAGTAGATGTTTGTCCAATAGCCATGGTCGAGCGAATGGTCCGAATTCGCGAGAAAAGATAAATTTGAATTAGTTACGATTAAGGACAAATAGTGAGGATGTGCGAAGGAAAGTATTTATACCCCTTTGTAAAATATTCATACAACTTGAAAATATCTTTTATTAGCAAAAAATAAGTTTTATAACTACTTGAAAGTAATCTGTATCAATTTTAGGAAACTACATTTTTTATTGTATATCTAGATAAATACTTGAAGAAAACAAAAATTATTTGTAATCTAAATTGTAAGTTCAAAAAATATAAATTTTGGTAGAAAAACTATATTCTATTAGCTAGATAAGTATTCGAAAATAATACTAGAATTTATTTTATAATTTTGGAAACTACCTTTATTTTTAGTAAAAAAATTTGTATAAGAAATTAAATGCTAAAAATGATAAACCATTTTTTTATACATATTTGTAAACGTTTATACATATTTATTTCTACCCTTTTTAAATAAGAAAAATAATATCCTTAATAATAATATTTTATAATAATAATATACTAATAAAAAAAGATAATACTAATAATAATAATTGTAAAGATAATAACAAAAAATTTAATGATGATAATAATAATATAATAATAATAATAATAATAATAAAAACTTAATGATAATAATAATCAATATAACCTAATATAACCTAATATATGTTAGAAATCCCTAACATCCCTTTTCCCATTCTCGGTTTTTAGTAGCAGAGAGAGAGAGGTATGGAGAGAGGGTTTACCAAGGGTTTCGCCGGCGGGAGAGCGGGGACGGGCGCCGGAGAGGGAGATCGGCTGTCCGGCGTCCGGGTGGAGGCGCGCGCGGGTCGAGCGCCGGAAATGGAGCTGCAGCGCGCCGCGGTCGGGAAACGCCGGGATGCGGGGGGCAACCGGCGGCGGCGGCGAAGCTGGAGGCGCGAGAGTCGGAGGAGGCGGCGGATCTGGCAGATCCGGGGCTGCGCGGGTAGTGGGAGGTGCAGGTGGCGCCAGATCTGGGCGCGGCGCTGCTCCAGGTGGCGCGCGCGGAAGAGGGGGGCTGTCGCGCACGGTGGTCACCGGGGGACGCACTGGTCGGAACTCCCGGGGGCGGAGCTCCGACCATGGGATGGTGAGGCGGCGCGAGGGGGTTTCGACGCGGAGATCGGGCGTTCGGATCTGGGCAACGGCGAAGGGCACGCTCTGGCTGACGTCGGGCTCGAGGTTAGGATTTCCCCCTCTTCTTCTCTGGTTGATGGTGGTTGTTATTCTAGGTGGTGGTAATGGCTGTCGTGTTTGCGGTTTGGTCGAAGGGAAGCAGGGGATGGTGATGGTGATGTTGTGTGGTCGACGGGGATGGGCACGGTGGTTTGGTGGTGTGCGAGAACGTCAGGAAGGAGTAGGAGATAGGCTACATCGTGTCGAGGGTGTTTGCCTCGACGGGGTGGAGGTCCGGATTTGTCGGACGGAGTTGGGAGAATTGTAAATGTAATGGAAATATATAGTGGAGGGGATGAGGCACAGACACGATGCACCTGTGGTTGTAGTAGAGGATTATGGAGGAGTACTGCCTATATATAGGACGTGGAATACCCATTGGATAAGGATTATGATGTTTAAATTCCCCAATTAAATAGATTCCATACTAATTTGAATCGATTTAAAATCTAATTCCATATAATAAAATCTATCTTTTAAATTTTAAAAGCCATTTAATTTAAGGCAAATAAAATCTTTTCCGGTTCATCAATATAATTCAAATATTTAGTAAAACAAAATGCAAAATATCTTTTCCAATAGATTTAAACTAGATAAATCCTCTTATTAAATTTGAACTCTTAAAAATTTGATAAAAGCAAATACTAATTTATTCATAATAAAATAATTTTAAAAATAACCTTTTTGCAAATAAAAATAATAGTATTTAATAATTTCGAAAATAAATTTAAATTCATGTACTTTATATGCAAAAGAATATTTGCCTCAAAACGTAATTTTTCCAAAGCCACAATTTATATTTGTATAAAATAAATATCCATTACGACAATTGAAATGATACAAATTTGAGGAAAAAAAATCTATTGTGGCGCCTTTTTATAATTTCAAGAAAAAATTATATTTATCATATAGTATTGAAAGATACATTTCTAAAAAAATTTCACATATAGGTACCTCGCACACATTTGCATTCGACGAGCAAATACAAAACGTAATTCGCGCGTGATGTACAAATACGAATCACGCGAGCTCGTACGTGACGTAAAATTACGAATAAAATCAATACCAAATTAATTAAAAATAAAAAAAATCATAATAGAAATTTTAGGGGGTTTACAACTGAATTTAATTGTTTACGAGATTATTTTTCATCTCAAGGTATATTGTTCCAAACATCCTATGTTGGGACACCTCAACAGAATGGAAGGGTGGAAAGAAAACATCGACATATTTTAAATGTCGCCAGGGCATTGCGATTTCAGGGTTCTCTTTCCGTAAATTTTTGGGGGGAATGTGTTCTGGATGCATGTTATTTGATAAATAGGACCCCTTCTAGTATTTTGCATTTTAAGTCTCCTTATGAAGTTTTATATGGCTCGGCTTCGTATGATCATCTACGTATTTTTGGTTGTATGTGCTATGCATATGATTTGAAATCCCGACATGATAAATTTGCTAGCAGGAGCAGAAAATGTATCTTTGTTAGGTATCTACTGATAAAAAGGGATGGAAACTGTATGATTTGGAGACTGATGAATTTTTTGTGTCTCGTGATGTTACTTTTTATGAAAAAGAATTTCCTGGGTGTGGCTGCTAGCGAGATGTCTTCTGTAACATGCCATACATCTGTTGATGTGCCGGGAGACGATATAGAGGCTTTTGGGATGGTGCCGGCTACGGTTGCTGAGGCCAGAGTGGTTGCTGGTGGCTCGGCACAGACTGGAAAGGATGCACAGGTAGATGCAGAAGTATTGACAGGAGAGTCCGCTGGGGATGATGTGGATACTACTAATGATACAGGGGATACAGTATTGCCAGAGGTGCCCGACGAGGTAGTATTGGGAAGAGGAATGAGAAAGAAATCACAGCCAGTATGATTACAGGATTTTGTGACGAATGCTGTTCGAAGTACAAGTCCCCCTCCACCACAGTTCATCTGTTCCCGTCACTTTCTCAGGTAGTATCCTCTAACATAATTTCTAAGTTATGACTATTTACTGTTGGACATAGAGATTTTCTTGCAGCCATCACTGCAGGTGTTGAGCCTACTTCATATCGCCAGGCCTTGCGAGATTCAGGCTGGCGCGCGGCTATGCAAACTGAAATACAGGCTCTGGAAGATAATGGGACATGGAGTCTTGTCGATTTGCCTCCTGGGAAGAAAGCATTGGGAAGTAGAAGGGTGTACAAAATAAAGTACAAATCCGACGACAGTGTTGAGCGCTTAAAGGCACGGCTAGTTGTGTTCGGTAATCATCAGGTTGAGGGGATCGACTTTTCAGAAACATTTGCCCCGGTAGCTAAGATGCCTACAGTTCGGGCGTTTTGGCTGTTGCAGCTGTGAAAGGCTGGACTTTGCACCAGATGGATGTGCACAATGCTTTTCTTCATGGAGATCTGACAGAAGAAGTATATATGAAGTTGTCGCCAAGTTTTTCGCATAATGAACCCAACAAAGTGTGTCGCCTGCGTAAGTCTCTATATGGATTGAAACAGGCACCACGTTGTTGGTTCGCTAAGCTTACTGCTTCTTTGATATCCTATGGATTTATTCAATCACATTCCGATTATTCCCTTTTCTCTTTTATTAAGGGGAAGGTAGAGTTGCATATTTTGATCTATGTGGATGATATGATTGTGTCTGGTAATGACACAGGTGCTTTAGATGCTTTCAAAAAGTACCTTAGTTCTTGCTTTCACATGAAAGACCTTGGTGCGTTGAAGTACTTTCTTGGCATAGTGGTGGCTCGGAGTGCGGAAGGAATTTCCTTGTGTCAAAGGAAGTATGCTTTGGACATCATTTCAGAATGCGGTTTGCTGGGGTCTCGCCCTGATGGTTTTCCCATGGAGCCCAATCACAAGCTGGCAAAATCGACTAGTCGAAGGATGGTGGATGCAGAGACTTATCGGAGGCTGGTTGGGAGGTTGATTTATCTATCACTTACTCGCCCTGACTTGGCCTATCTCGTGCATATCTTGTCTCAATTTTTACAGGAGCCTCGATAAGAACATTGGCATGTGCTTTGAGAGTTGTCAGATATCTCAAAAAATGCACCAGGACAGGGTATTCTTTTGAAAGCTGATTGTGATCTCCGTCTTTCTGGTTGTTGTGATTCTGACTGGGCAAGTTGTCCCTTGACTCGCCGCTCTGTTACAGGCTTGTTGGTGTTTCTGGGGGGGTCTCCTATTTCTTGGAAGACCAAGAAGCAATCAACTGTTTTCCGATCTTCTGCTGAAGCTGAATACCGATCTCTTGCTGTGCTTGTTTGTGAGTTAAAATGGTTGAAGGAGTTATTGGTGTGTTTGGACGTTCGCCAGGAGTTGCTATGTCGGTGTATTGTGTAGTCAGTCAGCCCTACACTGGCTCAGAACCCGGTATTTCATGAACGCAGTAAGCATATTGAGGTGGATTTGCATTTTGTTCGCGATGCTATTAGAGATGGCACCGTAATAGCCTCGCATGTTCCTACTTTTCTCAACTGGCTGACATCTTCACCAAGCCCCTTGGAAAGCAAGTGTTTGATTCTTTCCTTCCCAAGTTGGACATTTGTGACTTGTATGCTCCAACTTGAGGGGGTCTTAGATTATATTTGTAATGTAAATATGGCCCATACCCATAAGCCCAAATGTAGACTCTATATATTGTAACAAACTCTAGCAATGAGAACAAGACATTATTATTTCCTACATCTTTTTATGCATTTTTCATTACCGAAGCTGTCAATTGATTGATGTTGTGGCTACAACTATCAAAATGGGTTCAAAATTGCAACCCTATAATAATTTATCAAAGAAAATAAATTCAAGTCATCTTGAGCAAATGGTCATCCTGTTAACCTTTTCAATGTCAAACCTTTCTTTCAGAAAGATGCAGTGTTCTATTCTGCATAAGAAAAGCACTAGTAATTTCATGATTTTAGAGCTTCATCGGGAATGATTTCATTATTTTAGAGCTTCCTCGGGAAATAACATTGGCGAAATAGATCGCACATGTTTCATAAATCTTTGAAGGTATAAATTCATCTGCCTGAAAAATTATTAGAGGCCGAGTTACAACAAACTACAGAATATACTCATTTTAGAGAAACTTATTGTGACTAATTTAGATTTCTTTCCGATTTTGTTTTGGTAAACGCTTTTGTTGTGTAAGGCTTGATGTTGAGCTTTCATAGGAAACACTGGTAGAGTGACTTGAACCAAGTTACAGCCAATGTACCTGTCAAACAAAAGATTCTTACAATATCAATTTGGCTTAAATCTTCACCTATTTACCCATATTTTTTTTTTATTAGGAATTTATAGATTTCCATATTTACACACCAAGCATTTCTTCTTCCTATGGTTTGTTAGACTAGTTCGGAATCTCTTATTAGGAAAATATCAGGTAAACCACAAATAAACTGTGCATACATTACAAGAGGTTGACCATGTTTGGAAACATAAACCATCACAAACTACCAAACCAACTGCTGCAACAGAGCTTCTTGAACTAACACTACGAATTACAAGCAGATGTAGCCAAAAGAAAACTTGCTTACACTTGCAACGCCAATTTCAGACTAGGCTGCACAAAAAAAAATGAAAGAGAAAAAACATAGAATATAAATACTTGACATGCTAATTGTCACGTCCCGACTCGCCAAATCGGTCATCCTCGTCTTGGCTCGAGATACATCGATTCATAAAGCGGGACGTGATGTCGTACAAGTCTTATTGGACTTGTACAAGGCAAGAATGTGCATTTGAAAATTCTTTTGAGATGATGAGTTAAAATTAAATAGACAGAGAGTTGAAGACGCAAAATAGGAAGAAATTTATCTTTTTATTCATAAAACTTGCAAAGTACTGCAAGGTCATTTATATTTCATATGTCGTTGCGGCTATATCTTTGAAAACACAAAAGAAAACCTCTCGACAAGCTGCCATGAAATAATCCTTGTCGTTCCAAACATTCATGCCCCTTTATACATTTGAACAAAAACCTTTGATCTGAATTGGGCTTAAAATACTTCAAAATAGAAGAGCGTCGAGCCGCCTCTGTTCTTCAACTTCAGTCTAGTCTCGAGCTCCCGCAGTGCGCTCGTCACCTGGGAAGTTGGGATTAGCACACTTGCTAATGGATGGGACGAACTGTCACGCCCCGCTTCTGTAGGAGCAATCGTCCTCGCTAGGGCGTGATGCCGCACGAGCTAGATTGCGCGTGCAGGCTCGGCAAGGCGGGCTCTATAACGACCGATTACAGCGACCGCGACGGGGTCATCGCACAAAAGTCCCAAGCAGAGATATTGAATAATAGCAGCAGCAGAAATTTAAAACAAAAACACAAGTCATTCAAAATACTCTTATTGATATTGAAACAAAGATTACAAAGGGGGCACGAGGCCAATATTACAGTCACTCAAGCTCACTCTTCTCATATTATAAGTCACTCAGCTCTCTTCCATCTCTCAATACATGTCTTGAGTGGGCCGGCGGAAGCTTTAGATAGGCAATGTCCATACATTATGTCCCGTATAAGTCCAGCCTCTACGCGGCCGCACGCCTCGAATCTCCAAGGAACTCTGTGCCTCGACGTATCCAAGCGAGCTCTGCGTCACGAGCTTCTACATGTTCCTGCACATAAACACTGTGTGGGTGTCAGTATTAACTGTACTGGTATCGTGAGCTCCTCGCCCACCCATACAAAATTGATACATTCATTTACTTTTGTGTAACATAGTCCTTTATGATTGTCTTTCTACTCTTGCCTTAGGATCAGTTTTAGGACAGACGTCTTGGCCAATTTTGTGTCTCTAGACCATCCCGTGCTTGCAACAACAATGCCAACACATACTTTGCCTTTAGACCTTTCTCGTACCAACAACGTTAACCTATCATGTTGTGCTTTCCTTTCGGCACATAATCAGAGACGTGACTACACGATAGTACCCAATTTCCACATGACCGTGCTACAAGTTCATTGTGCCATGCCTCGCAAACTCAGTATGATAACCATATTGCCGCCTCGCGGCCCTTGCTACTTTAATCACCAACTGACCCAATCAAGACTTGTGGACTAAGTGTCACTCGGCCGACTTTGTCTTACAGTATTTTCTGACTTAAACTCAAGATGACTCAAATCCAACTTATAAACTTATATGCCGACAACTTAAGGCTTGACACTACATCTCGTGCCAAAGTACGGTGTCTACATTACAGCCAAATCTTAGGCCTAAACATTGTCTTCCGATCGTGCACGCATTCGACTCGACTCATTGATATAGTGCACACAATACTCGACTCAATCCAAAGGCATACACGCGGATCGCCGCCCATACCAACAAATCTATATGAACTTGTCACTAGCGCTCAGCGCTATCTTGGACACCATAGCTTTTGTTAGATGGACGCCCCTTGCCAGCGCGAGTAGCGAGCTCCGCTGCAAGTCCCCGCCTAACCCGTGCAGTCATCCAGCACTGCTAATCATGTCTCCATCGAAACGGTCCCGTTGGCCGCCTGGATCGCCGTTCGAGAAATATTATCTCACATTGTACAAGTTGTCCAATGACCATGCAAGACTCGATTCGAACTGACGTCTCACACAGTCATTCTACTTCTAGTGTTACCATTTCTTTCAGAGCTAAGTTCAATACTTCTCACATCTGAGACTGCCTCGACGACCCATGGTCGCGAGCCTTCTTTTTTTGCTCTATTATTTCATTAAACTCAGGAACGACTATTCGAAAGCCCTTCTTTCCAAACTCCAAATGAATCAACCGTGACCCGTGCCTTAAAAACACTAAGTCCGTGACATCCTGCCTTATACCAATTGATGTTCTGGATGATACTACCGCCCAAGGCATACTTATACAACGGGCCTTACGGTCGTGGAACCAAGTAATTTTGACAACCGCAGAAAATATGAGACAGTGCGTAGAAAAGACTTCGATAGCCTATCATAACTCAGCTTAACCTAATCGTGCAACAACTTGACGAGCAAGGACTGCGTCAAGTCTTGGACGATGGGACCAAGCATGTTTTATGAAGCGTTTATGCGGGCGACGCCTATGACTTAGGCTAACTCTTAGCTTGTGATGAAGACCAACTTTTTCTTCTCCCAAGCTACGGGACGAAGGACCGAGTGTCATTTTCAAGGCATATCGTGCACCAACTCTAAGCCGATCGTTGGACCTTTCCATATTCTAACTCAATTCAACCCGTCGAAATTATTCTCTTATCTATGTGGATTCGTCTCTTTTATTATCAAGCCTACTTGTGCAAGTTGAAAACTTGTGATTTATTATGTGAAGGCTAAGATGAGGCGAGTTCACCGAAACTATCCCACCTGAGCGAGGAGTCGCCAAAACCGAGCGGGCCTTTGAGTCACCGTTGCAAGGCTAAGTCCGAACGTCGTCGGCATTCCGATTCCTCCGATTGACTGAGCGGGACGGGGTACTACATCATACACCACTTAGAAAAAGTTTCGTACTCAAAACTAACTGAGTACACTTATCGACTTATAACTTGATTCAGCATCCTACGTTTCTCGCACACATTTCTCCTATACGTTCCCTAAATCCGAGCCACGCTCGTACTACCATCAATCTTTTCTTTGAGATACTATTTCGAAATCTTTGACACTTTTCCATTTCTCTAGTCTTACTTGATTCAACGTATCATTTATTTCAAAATACATGTATTTTAGCCAAGCCTCGTGATAGCAAATTCCGCCATTACCACTCAAGTCGGATCGTGCACATATTCAAGCGTCCCTGATATACATGCATGTCAGCCGAGGCTCACGAGTGGTATTTTTATATTCCTGAATCATTATATTCATTAATACCAATATCCTAACCAATCAATCATCAAGGATCGCTCGCACCGATGATAACTCTCGTAACATGGACGTCTCACCTAACCTCTAGACCATTTTTTTAGGCTAAATTCAATCCGTCAGTATTGGAATCCTAGTTCCCAAACAATACTATCAACACTGACCCTATCCTAAGGTCAAACCAAAGTTGATAATACAGGGTTTCTACCCAAGCTCGCATCACTCTAATTTCTAAACATCGAGCATAGATTCCTACTCACATTCAGACATTCGTCGCATGGGATTTGAGTCATTCAGCAAAGCCATCCTATTGTAAGTTCACTCAAGCAAATCTTCGACATATCAATATCGCTCGACCAACAAGCCATTTTGCGTAGTCTATCTCTTTGAACACGTTCGACATAATCCACCTATCAATCCTTCTCAAGTCAAGCACGCTACGACACGATTCATCGCTAACCATAATTCATATTTCATACTCCATATGTCATTTATCCCAATTTACGTAATCGATCACAAGGTCGTCTGACTTAACAATATGCCACGTCCCGATCTCACGCGAGTCCGATTATCTACCGTGGGCATGAAATCACCATGCAACGCTCCTGCGAGATAATCATCTGCATCGGGACGTAACTCTTATTTTATGTCTAGACTAGTTCATTCTCGATACATAGATTGTACCTACTCAATCCTCAAGTTTCATTCAATCGTCAATCTCAAGTCCGACTAATCCTCGAATCCACCTTCGTATCAAACCGCAAGTCAAAACAATCCAAATTGCCACGTCCTGATTTTTCGAGTTCGATCATTTCCGCGACATGAATCATCATGTCAGCGCTCACGCGAAATGATCGCCCCAAATCCGACATGACGCATGTGTGAGGCTAGAGTTGCGCTCGCGTAAGATAAAATCATCGAGTTGTGGTTATCAATGCAACCATCAAGACAATTCTATTTTCATCCCAACATCTATTTCAAACAAAATCCTAAGTATAGCATCCATCAGAACGATAACACTTGTACGATCGTCATTCACCGAGTCAGAGTACCTCCGAGTTATCGCATATCAATCTTTGATACACCTCAATACCATGGATGAAATGCGTAACATGACGATCTTCCTTTGCAACAAATTTTGAGTCGTGCGACTGATGCTATCGTCCAGCTGGATAATCTTCTCGACATTCAAAATCAATTTCGATCATTATCACTCGAATCATTTACATCATCAATTTGTTCAAACCCAAAATTACGTATTTTCATCCGTCTATCTTAAGTCATCCACCAATGTATTCCCTCAATTCGTATCATTCCTTTGCTAACTCAAATCATTGAGCAACATTCAATCCAAACCTTAGAGTCATTTGCGTAACTTCAAAATTCAACTTTTTTATGCACGCTATTTTTCCATCATGCTAACTTTTCTATACGATCCACCTATCGATTTCCTTTAGGGGTGAGCGTCGGTATAATCGGTCGGTATTTGGTCAAATTTTTTGATATTTTCTTAAATCGGTATTTAAAAAATCAATACCATATCATACCATTTAGAATTGGTTTTTTTCGGTTTCGGTTAAATCGGTATTCGGTCGATTTTGGTTCGGTATCGGTATTTTACCAATTAATATTTGATCAATCAACACACTTAATATTGTAGAACCTCTTAACCTATATTTTTTTTAATTTTTTTGAAGCATTAAATTTTAAAGCCAAGCTTATATCAACCAAACAATTAATCAAAATTATTAGAACAATATGTAACAAGTCGCAAACAACTAAAAATGAGCTTAAAAGATCAAATGCGGTCACTAAATTTAATCTTTAGTATAATTTTAAGTAACCAAAATTCACTTCAAAATTCTATGAGAACAAAAAAAATATAAGCTCAAAAGATCAAAAACTCAATACTTGGCGTTCTTAACATAACTTCAAGTTCACTAAATTCTAAATTCTGAGAAATTGATTAAAACAAAGATAAAAATGAGTAATATAAAATTAATCAAGGATATATATATATATATATATATATATATATATATATATATATATATATATATATACATATATATATATATATATACATATATATATATATAATCCGTTCGATTTTTTCGGTATGGTATTACACTCAAACCATTACCATTGCCACTATACCATATTTTAGTCGGTTCGGCAATTTGGTATCGGTACATAATTTGGTTCGATTTTTTGGAATATTTTTAATCGGTATTCGGTCGGTTTTTCGTTATCGGTCGGTATTTGCTCACCCCTAATTTCCTTTATCAAGTCATCCGTTCGCGACACCTTAACTTTTTTTTCGATTTGATTTTCCTACTCTATCATTTTCACATTTCATACTTGCGCAATCTCAATTCTGTGCTCGTCATTTCTAACTTTTGTTCGAATCAACTTATCAAATCTCAAGACTACAATAACTTAATCAACAATACTCAATCTAAGGCTTAGCGTACGAGCGACGTTCGCTGATAGACTCATTGGCACCCCGTATCCTCAATCGATTGACATCCCTGAAGCTATCGTATACACCACTTAGAGATGAAGTCATTCGACAAATCCTCAAACTATCATTCGAATCAAAATCGACTTTTTCAAATTTTTTGTTCGAACCATTCCTCGAATTCCAAGCACGCTTATCTATATCGTAGCGACATTATCGTCGCTCGATAGCACCCCTATCAATAGTCATCTTACTTTACTCAATCGAGTTCAACTCATTCTTGTTCGACACATTTTCAATCCCACATACGACTTTTCTAAGGTCGACACAACTTTTGGTGTATATGATCAGCCCGACTTAGCCAATCATGCTTATGTGAACCATCTTTTCGTTTCTTGTCAAAAACTGTTCTCCTACGTTTTGCAAAATACATAGACTTATTGTATGGACATCCCGTGAGACATTTGAGAGAGCGCACCAACGATATCAACTTGCGGAAGCAACAGAGTTAAAGAATTCAATCGATAGTCCAAGGACGTAAAGCCGTGCTCTGATACCATTATGTCACGCCCCGCTCCCGTAGGAGCGATCGTCCTCGCTAAGGCGTGATGCCGCACAAGCCTAGATTGCGCTCGTGCAAGACGGGTTCCATAACGGCCGATTACAGCGACTACGATGGTGTCGTCACACAGAAGTCCCAAGCAGAGATATTGAATAATAATAGCAGAAATTTAAAGCAAAATACAAGCTATTCAAAATACTCTTTATTGATAATGAAACAAAGATTAGAAAGGGGCACGAGGCCATTATTACAATCACTCAAGCTCACTCTTCTCACATTACAAGTCACTCAGCTCTCTCTCTCATCTCTCAATACATGTCTTGAGTAGGCCGACAGAAGCTTTAGATTGGCTATGTCCATATATTATGTCCTGTATAAGTCCAGACTGCACGTGGCCGCACGTCTCGAATCGCCAAGGAACTTCGTGCCTCGACGCATCCAAGCGAGCTCCGCGCTACGAGCTTCTACATGTTCCTGCACATAAATACTGTGTGGGTGTCAGTACTCAACTGTACTGGTGGCGTGAGCTTCTCACCCATCCATACAAAACTGACACGTTCATTTACTTTTGTGTAACATAGTCTCTTTATGATTGTCTTTCTACTCTTGCCTTAGGATCAGTTTTAGGACAGACACCTTGGCCTATTCTGTGTCTCTAGACAATCCCATACTTGCAACAACAATGCCAACACATACTTTGACTTTAGACCCTTCTCGTACCAATAACGTTAACCTATCATGTCGTGCTTGCCTTTCGGAAAATAATCAGAGACGCGACTACACGATAGTACCTAATTTCCACGTGACCGTGCTATAAGTCAATTGTGCCGTGCCTCGCAAACTCAGTGTGACTTAACTATATTGCCGTCTCGTGGCCCTTGCTACTTTAATTACCAACTGACCCAATCAAGACTTGTGGACTAAGTGTCACTCGACCGACTTTGCCTTGCAACATTTTTTGACTTAAACTCAAGATGACTCAAATCCAACTTATGCAACCTATATGTCGACAACTAAAGACTTGACTCTACATCTCGTGCCGAAGTACGGTGTCTACATTACAGCCAAATCTTAGGCCCAAATATTGTCTTCCGATCGTGCACACATTCGACTCGACTCATTGATATAGTGCACACAATACTCGACTCAATCGAAAGGCATACACGCGGATCGCCGCCCATGCCGACTCATCTATATGAACTAGTCACTAGCGCCCAGCGCTATCCTGGACACCATAGCTTTTGTTAGACGGACGCCCCTTGCCAGCGCGAGAAGCGAGCTCCGCTGCAAGTTCCTAACTAACCCGTACGGTCATCCAGCACTGCTAATCATGTCTCCATCAAAACGGACCAGTTGGCCACCTGGATTATCGTTTGAGAAATACTATCTCACCTTGTACAAGTTGTCTAATGACCATGTAAGACTTGACTCGAACTGACGTCTCACACAGTCATTCTACTTCTAGTGTTACCATCTCTTTCAGGACCAAGTTCAATACTTCTCACATCTGAGACTGTCTCGACGACCCATGGTCGCGAGCCTTCTTCTTTCTTGCTCTATCATTTCATTCAACTCAGGAACGACTATTCAAAATCCCTTCTTTCCAAACTCCAAATGAATCAACCATGACCCATGCCTTAGAAACACAAAGACGGGCCTTACGGTCGTGAAACTAAGTAATTTCGACAACCGTAGAAAACATGGGACACTGCTTAGTAAAGACTTCGATATCCTATCATAACTCAACCTAACTTAATCATGCAATAACTTGATGATCAAGGACTGCGTCAAGCCTTGGATGATGGGACCATGCATGCTTTATGAAGTATTTATACGGACGACGCCTATGACTTAGGCTAACTCTTAGTTTGTGACGATGACCATCTTTTCATTCTCCCAAGCCACGGGACGAAGGACCAAGTGTCATTTTAAAAGCACGCCGTGCACCAACTCTAAGCCGACCGTTGGACCTTTCCATATTCTAACTCAATTCAACCCATCGGGGTTATTTCCTTATCTATGTGGATTCGTCTCTTTATTATCTAGCCTACTTGTGTAAGTTGAAAATATGTGATTTATTATGTTAAGGCTAAGATGAGGCGAGTTCACCGAAACTACCCCACCTGAGCGAGGAGTCGCCTCGACCGAGCAGACCTTCGAGTCACCGTTGCAAGGCTAAGTCTGAACGCCGTCGGCTTTCCGATTCCTCCGATTGACTGAGCGGGACGGCGCACTACATCATACGCCACTCAGAAAAAGTTTCGTCCTCGAAACTAACTGAGTACACTTATCGACTTATAACTTGATTCAACATCCTACGTTTCTCGCACACATTTCTCCTATGTATTCTCTCAATCTGAGCCACGCTCATACTACCATCAATCTTTTCTTTGAAACACTATTTTGAAATCCTCGACACTTTTTCATTTCTTTAGTCTCACTTAGTTCAACGTATCACTTAGTTGGATCGTGCACATATTCCAGGCGTCCACAAAATACATATATTTCAGCCAAGTCTCGTGATAGCGAATTCTGTCATTACCACTCAAGTCAGATCGTGCACATATTCAAGCGTCCCCGATATACATGTATGTTAGCCGAGGCTTACGAGTGGTATTTTTATATTCCTGAATCATTCTATTCATCAATACCAATATCCCAACCAATCAATCCTCAAGATCACTCGCACCGATGCTAACTCTTGCAAGATGGATGTCTCACCTAACTGCTACGCCATTTTTTTCTTGGCTAAAGTCAATCCATCAGTATTAGAATCATAGTTCCCAAACAATAATATCAACATTGACCCCATCCTAAGGTCAAACTAAAGTTGATAATACATCATTTTCTACCCAAGCTCGCATGAGGTTTGAGTCATTCAGCAAAGCCATCATATCGTAAGTTCACTCAACCAAATCTTTGACACATCAATATCGCTCGACCAACAAGCCATTTCGCATAGTCAATTTCTTCGAACACGTTCGACATAATCCACCTATCAATCATTCTCAAGTCAAGCACGCTACGACACGATTCATCGCTAAACCATAATTCATATTTCATACTCCCTAAGTCATTTATCTCAATTCACGTAATCGATCACAAGGTCGTCTAACTTAACAGCATGAATTAATTCTATCTCTTTCCTAGAACTTTATCTTTTCTCTTTGGTGTGAAACTTAAAATTCGGAGTTAATTTCTTTAAATTGATATAATTATCCCAAGTTCTTGATCTTAGTGGCAAAGCATACATCCAGTTAGTATCATCGATTTGAACGTTGAACTTTAAGAATTTGTTAGCGGGAATAAGTAGAAAAGAAGGGTCCGAAGAACCACTCACCTAAAGAGATTGCACCGAGAGTAGGAGATCGCTTCGCGACGGTCAAGTGTCAGTTACACGAACTCATGCAATGGCACGAGCATCAAATTAGAATCCCTCCTTCAATCCTTCCTTCGAAATTCCCAAAGACGTATTTAGAAATCGACGTGAAAACACACTCATTAAACCCATGCAAAAAATCATTCAGAAAGCCAAGAAAACCAACAAAACCAACAGCAAACCTATTGGGTCGCTCTCTTTAGAGTTCATTCGCCAAGACATAGTCCACTACATCTAGGACTTATTCGAACAGTAGCCGATCCATTAATTGGAACGGTACTCATATCATTCGTCCAAATCGATTTTATTGATGCCATGGTTTTCGTATACCAAATTCGTCGCTGAGTCAGACTAGCCATCTATGTTTTTGACCATGTCTGACTTGCCACGAGCCTATTACATAGTGTTTCGCCCGGAACGGGAGCGGGGCACTACACTAACTGCCTTGCTATTTCTCCCGAACTCTAGATCACAGTCTGAAAAAGTTATCTTCAATGCATTCATTTCCTTATGAATTTGGGAGTCTTGGTTATAATTCCTCTGTATGACAATGATTCTCTCTCACAGCCAATCCAATTTTATCACCAACAATCTCGTCGGCATCTAGAAGATGATAAGCTCATTTTAAGTATAGCTTCACCCGGAGGAGTTCCACAGGGAAGACCTTGGTTTCCATCAACTGCCTTCTCATGGAGAAATTATTGGGTGGTCCGGGCTCACCACGTGACAATGGTGAATGGCGAGCCCAGCCACATGAATGCAATTCAGTAGAATATAAGGTAGGTTGCATAGACACAGACAGATTCTGATAAGGATATCATACGGATTCGGAATTTTATAGGGGGAAAAAAGGGATCCATGCATGGCATGGGTAAGGTTATATATACACATGAAAACATATTTTATACATTAGAACTTAGTAATTTCTAAAATTAAGCACGTTTCTGGAGACTATCTATGTTCCAAAAGTTCTAGAAAGTATTCACAACAAAGAAATTTCACTATCTAACATACAACTATGTTTGGCACTATCATGAACATGTGAGAATCACTTTCAACTATGTTCATGGGTGAGCGACAGAGAACACCAGTGTCAAAGAAGTATCATGGCCAATATGTGTGGAATACGGAAACGGGAATGGATATGGTCCTCCCGAAGAGTATCCGTGCAACATAGAAAATAAGTGACAAATATTTTCTTCCAGGGAAAGCTTGTAAAGACATGACCGTAGACAATATCTCAATGAGGCAGCCGTTGATCTCTTTGTGAAAGCTAATGTAACAGCCCATAATATCTTACTCCTAGGAAATTATTTATCTAGTGTAGATGCAGCTATTTTTCATCTTTCATCTGATCATAAACAGCATTGCATTTTCCAACCAGGTGTATGGACAGGATGATTGATGGCGGTGAGGCTTGGTTTGGGATTGCTGCTGTTTCTCAAAAAGCCACAGCAGAAGCAGCTGTTGACAGCAGGCGTGAGGCTGCTGTCAAAACTGCCCCAAATTTGAACCGACTTTTCAAAAGTTTCTCGATAAATTGTTGTTACCAAACAACTTTGGACCACTTTCTGAAGAGAAATTAGAAGCGGCAGCAAAGCAGCCTCCAATAATCAATCCTAAACTCAGTATGAATGAGCTTGCGGGCAAGCAGTGTTTGCAGGCAGGATAACTGGAATAAGTGAAGTGTTATTGAATGCAGTTCCTTTCTGTTGTGTTTTCAACCTCACAAGTCTGGAATGATAAATGAAATTGCACTATTAATTTTTCTGACCAAACACATACTATAGAACTTGTCTTCGTTAAGTTTCTGAAGCTTAGCCATGGAAGGATGACATATTACACATTTTAAGTTACTGATGTAAACTTCTGGGATCATGTACTAATATTACACATTTTTGATGAGAAGCAAAATTTTTCTAATATTTGAACAATGTAAAAGTTAAATAATGCTCGGCAAGAGTTCAGGTTCCGATCATTTCGGTTTACACCAGAAACCAGAAAAGTCGCTTCACAGGAAGGGTTGGCGTTACAGATATATGAAGCTGGACGCAAATACTTGGAGCAACCTTGAAGTAAGACTGGCAATAGGTTTGGCTAATTAAGGCCATATCGTGCACCACCTTCCAGTTATAAGTCTAAAATTTTATTTTATTTTTCTTTCTATTTTTGAATGTTATGCAATTTGCGATCAAGTCTAAATTAACCAAATTATTAATACGTTTAGTTCAAATATGATTTTGCACACCCCGGCATGGAACTAAAAAGTATAATGTGTAGTGCCACTAGTTACCTTATTTTTGTATAATTGAGTCTAAAAAAGTTGTATTTTCACATTACCTTAATACAAACTAGGATATATCAAATTGTGCACAGATACAGTAATATATATCAAAATGTGCACAGAAGTGTGTCGTGTCAGTATTGGTGTCATGGGGATGGGAGAGGAGGGAATTCCCATGGAACATTGGGGCTGACCAACGATACAACTATGGTTGGAGTATATTGGATCAGCCCCACAAAAGCTCCGGTAATATAATCTTCTAGTAACTATGCATCATCAGTAAAATATCATGTAAACTGAGACAAACCATGTTTTTAAAGGAACTGGCCAATTTTGATGAGAACCCTGACACAATGAATAAAAATTTGGAAAACAAATGATTTGTAGGGCTTTACCCTTTGTTAGAGGGAGCCCTTCCAGAAATTCTCTGGGCCCAACTGAATGGACCGAGAGGGGGTTTGGAAATAGTTTTCAACCAGCAATTGACGCGCCTCGGTTAAAACCTCACTAGCTGCGTCATTGCCCCAAGCGCAAAGATGAGTTTTCAATGGCTCATGGGCCCTTATTTTATACTGCTTTCCTCACTCCCACTGCATTGCTTTTTCGATGTGGGACTAATAATGTTTCCAGGAACATGAAACATTGTACATAACTATAGCGCTTTGTTTGCTGCAGCCACCAAGGGCTCTGAAGGAAAAAAAAAAAAAAAAAAACCGCCGTTGCCGGGGATCGAACCCGGGTCACCCGCGTGACAGGCGGGAATACTCACCACTATACTACAACAACAACTGTGTTCATTCTCTTTTTTCCTATATATAAACATCGTGTGTAAAATTTGTCTTGCATCAAGTTTACCACAAAAATGTGGGCATGGGCATGGTTGCTTCCTGGAAAGTTGATGATCAAGGTGAGAACTGCAAATTTATCTTGAAATAAAATGCACTTTTCCGAAAGTGGTGATGCAAAATTCCGTTTAGTAAACACTGTGCGAAAGTGATTCATTTGCATTGTTGTTATCTATTCAAAAATTTAAAATGATTGAAAGTCCATTTTTTTTTCTTAGAATTTGGATATGGAGAATAGTAAAAAACTTGTAACATCAAAAATCCTCTCATAGTTGAACTTTCTTTAAGACGGGTTTATTATTTATCAAACATTGAAAGGGGTTTTTAAAAGCCTACTTTTAATAATGTCCAGTTCACTTGCTATAAAAAAAAATTGATAAGTAATGGTGACAACAATAAAAGTTTTACGTTATCTTTACTTAAATATTTTTAGATTTTAACTTCTACACTTTCCTACTTCACTTGGGTACTTTCAACTTTCTTACTTAAATACTTTTAGATTTTAACTTCTTTATCTTAACCCATTTTTTCTAACTTTATAGATTTTAGGATCATCCTTCCCTTGGGATTAAAAAACTACATCCCTCGTCACCTAAATCCTAATTGGGATTATGGAGGGCATGAAGGGTCATCCTTATAGAAAGGGTCCGAGCTCTCTAGCCTAGTGGTATTAGAACAGACACCCGGAGGGACCGGCAATGTTCGAGTCCCCCAATTGTGTGTGTGCGTAAAATTTCAAAAAAAGAGTGCTAGTCAACGGATGAGGGTATCATGCGCGAGAGTGGAGGAAGAAATGGTAGCTCTGAATTAGGATTCAGAGACAAGGTGGTAGATATAGATTTGGTCAGCACTCAGGCCCGCTGGAGTTGCCGTATTTAAGCTCTACAGGTGGCGAGCTACGTCCAAACTAAAGATAAAGAACATGTGAATTGGAAAATTGGAAGAAATTGCAAATATGTTGGCATTGGATCAAATCGTATCGTTATGGCCTGATTCGGCCTTAGTTGGTTGGCTGCATAGGTCGGGTCCAATTTGACATGTGCACCCATATTAGGGTTCACCTATTAGAATTTTCATATTACCTGTTCATAAACAGGGAGATGCTATTATATGGTGAGCCCAAA
Source organism: Iris pallida (assembly GCA_029216955.1). Taxonomy (NCBI): domain Eukaryota; kingdom Viridiplantae; phylum Streptophyta; class Magnoliopsida; order Asparagales; family Iridaceae; genus Iris; species Iris pallida. The sequence goes on along the minus strand of JANAVB010002397.1, from coordinate 14,914,552 downwards.
TTCTTGTTTCACATAACCTACCTCCTAAGCTATTCCTCTTCTCCACCTTTTTAGGGAGGTTCGTTGCGGGATGAGACAAGGAGCATCCTCATTGTGGGATGATTCACGACCATGTGAAGGGTATAGTAGTAGGAAGTTATTGACGGTATGTCAAAGGTATAATCCATATGCATGAAGATACCTAGTATTTGGGTTATTGTATTGTTTTTGTAAACTATATTATTCCTAGCTTTTTTGTATGGTTGAGACTTAAATAACTTCCCTAAACCTAGATGCGTGCCCAACATCAAGTAGAAGAGTCATTGATTTAGGCTAATTCTAAAGGCACTCCAAAACTTACTTGGGGCTAGCTCTTACTACAGGATAGTCCAGTTTTGTGGAAATTTTACTCAGGACAGTCCCAATTTTACTTTGGGCTGCCCACCCCCACCCCCAAACCCTCAACCAACACTTCATTTGGCCATTTTCATTCTCCCTATTCTATATTCTTAAACCCTAAACCCTAATTCTCTTCTCCATTATTTCAATTCCAAATTCCTAAACCCTAAATCCCTTCTTCGTTCCCCCAATTCCAAGCAATGGTACCCAAACACAACCCTTCATCAAAATCTAGGTATGTTTTAAACATTTTTGCTATATTTTTGTTTTAAATTTATTTAATTTTTGGTATTGCTCAAAGTAGTTAGATAAAATAGAACTAATTTAGGGTTCATGTATCTTTCTTTCGAACCCAAGAAATCTATTTTATGCATCGTAGTCCTAATCCTAGAATCATTGTTTTGACCTATAGTCGGCCATGAACACGATAGGACTGTAGGCAAAACCTATAGTCCTTTATTATAATAAGGACTGCAGGTATTTCCTACAGTCCTGAACTATAGGAAGGACTGCAGTCAGTCACACAGTCCTAAAATATATATCGGACTGCAACAACGACTACATGGCGTACTATGCTGGTGTCGGACATACTATACGTTGTTGAACCCTCACATGCCAAGGCCCGATATTGTAGGAGTTCTGGAACCTCTTCCCCCCAAAAAAGTCCACTATGCTGCACTGCTGAAGATGGTGAGGACCAAAGTCGTAGCCTTGAAAGAATTTCAAATTTGTAGCCTTAAAGGATTTTCAAATTTGAGACTTAATTTATGTCGTGTCATTTGCTGGCTAAAAAAATGAAGGGGTTGTCAAAAAGTCTCCCAATGCAAGGATAAAAAATATGTTAAAATTTGTAATGAGATGGAGCGCATCGACAACTCTCTAGATTTTTTCTTCATGGAAAATAGGGAGCAGCGTATGAAGGCCCGACATTATAATTAGTGTTTTTTGTGTGGTTATGTGGACATGTGATCTTATTTTGGATATTTGGATATGTGGACATATGAAGGATATGTTTTGGACATGTGGACATGTGATGGATATGTTTTAGATATGTTTGGATATGTGATTTTATGTTCCTAGATATGCGGAATGTGATTTTATGAAAAGTAGGTTATATAGGTTCTAAATTCTTGTAGTTGTATCATTATATGTGATTAAGTTACTTGGTATCCGAAGTGTATCTGTTGGTATCAGAGTATCAGTATTTTCTTCATAAAGTAGAACGGTCAACAAAGTTGGCACTCCTGCATAAAGTTTGGACTGCAATCTTGCTGACAGTCCAGATCAAAACTCTATGTTTGGAGAGTTAAGTAGGACTACTAACAAAGTTGGCAGTCCTACAGAAAGTTTGGACTGCCATCTAGCTGATAGTCCAATTCAAAACTCTCTGTTTGGAGAGTTAAGTAGGACTGCCAAAAAAGTTGGCAGTCCTATATGAAGTTTGGACTGCCAGCTAGCTGACACTCCAAATCAAAACTCTATGCTTTGAGAGTTAAGTAGGACTGCCAACTACATGAAGTTTGGACTGCCATCTAGCTGACAGTCAAATTCAAAACTCTCTGTTTGGGAAGAGTTTTGAAATAAAATTGTTCAAGCAAGGACTGCCAACTAGCTGATAGTCCAAATCAAAACTCTCTGTTTGGAGAGTTTTGATATGAAATTGTTAAGGACTGTCAATGAATTTGACAGTCCTGTTGTTAACCAGGACTGCCAACATAGGTGGCAGTCCTATATGAAGTTTGGACTACCATCTATCTGACAGTCCAAAACAAAACTCTTTGTTTGGAGAGTTTTGATAAAAAAATTGTTCAAGACTGTCAATGAATATGACAGCCCTAGCTTTATGCAGGACTGCCAAGAAAGAAGGCAGTCCTGCTTTATGCAGAAGAAACTGATACTCTGATACACTTACTACCAAACGATGTACTTATATAGGATACCAATTGATACACTGATGTCAAGGATAAAAACACATATTGTACTACATGAACACAAGTAAACACATATTGCACACAGGTAAACAGATATTACTACAAAACATATATTTCACACAGGTAAACAGATATTACTACAAAACACATATTGTACTTCATATTACACTTAGTGGTTTAACAATATACAAAATGATATAATTTACTATATACAAAAGTGGTTCCTCCATATACAAAATGCAAAAGTGTAAAATATAAATGTTCTATCGTCAACATCCTGCTACTTGTAGATGTCGTATCAGTCAATTTCGATGTCGAAGTGACCAAAATGTTGTCATCTAGGTGACTGCTTCGTTCGGTACATATTTGTACCAAATTGTTGAATGTGGGGGAATGGGAGAATGACCGATCAACCTTAGTATAACAAAGTGGTTTCCGATATGTCCTATAGTACATATGTTAGATTGTCTGTGCTCAGCCGACGGAGCACACATCGGGAAGAATTATTGTTAATACCCCGCGAAATAACTACAATATGTTAGATGAGATGGACATGTAGTGGTCTTCATCGATAATATTGTCAGTGCAAGGAATACTTGTCAACAAGTTTTCAACTGTTTTTTTTCTTAGCATGCGGGTGTAGAATGGACAACCACATTTTCTACGTTTGTAATATAGATCTTGAATGGACAACCATATTTTCTCATACCAACATTTCTGTTTGAAACTTTTCCTTGGAGAACTGCATCTTTGTTCCTATGGCATCTGAACAAACCACCTCTTTCACATCCAACTTGTAAAGTTTTTCGTCCCGGACGGTTTCGGACCGATCTAGACTGCGGAAAAATTATAGACACTCCAAAAAATAAGCAGGACTGCAGGACTTGTGACAGTCCTTTGTTTCTCCAGGACTGTCACATCTCTCGACGGTCTTGTTTAACAAGTGGAATGTCACTTGTTTGACAGTCCTTCTTTTTTGTGGGATTGTGCTTATTGCCTACAGTCCTGCTTCCTATAGTGCCGAAATTAATATATCAAATTATTTACCAAGAGTGCTTTCAAGGACCCGATGTGTTCTTCGGACGGAGCGGGACGAGAAATTAGTATATTTGATGGCCCGGGTTCTTCGATATGCATTTTCCTACATTAAACACATATAATTCAACATTTATATGTAAAAATAAAGTTTGAAAACATAATCATCATATTAACTCGATGACATACTAAAGAACAGTGGAATTCGATGAAAGTATAACTACAATTTTCACCCACAATCGTCACACAATCTGGGTTGGGAAGAAAGTTGGAGTAGGGTTTATTTATCTTCACACAATCTAGGATTTTTGGGGGAGAAGAGAGCAAGAGCGGGAGAAGAGGGAAAAAAAATGTTGGATTTTATAGTTGTTTGTGGGCTAGTCTCAAGTAACAAATATAAGTGGCAAACTTGTAAATATTTGAAAAAATTCTGGACAAGTCCCAAGTAAGTTTTGGAGTGCCTTTAGAATTAGACTTGATTTATTAACTTGTATAACGCCAGTTAATTAGGACTAATAATAAACTTGTTGGATTGATTTATCTATAAAATTGTAGGATAACCTAGTTTAATATTGACCATAAGGATCCCCTCAACTTAGCATGATATTTTCTAGCCTCCACTTTCCTCATGTAATGTGGGATTTTATTTGCTTTTATTTGGGTTTGTGTTGGAAATGTTGTAATACAGACATTGGACTCTTCGTTATTTTCTATTGCTTGAGGTTGGACTAATATACGGAGAAAATGGGACGGGCTGTATCCAAGACTAACACTCTTTTGTAGGTGCCGAATTTGCGATATGTGACAAAAATGTACAAATGTGGTATGTTTGTTATCATGAATACAACATGCCGCTGTTGACACTTGTGGCATCAAGCCAAACCTAGGGTAGGTTTTTTGCATTGACCCTCTAGCTGACTTATTGGCGACGTAGTATCTAACGCCCACTGAATAGACAAAACATGCTCGACTTTTTTACGTCAGGAAATGGTCGAACTTGAGCAGGGCACTGTGGCTCATCACAGGTTAGGCACCGATGTATACCAAAAGTGATCTACGTAGGATAAGTCCGTGCAATTCACAATATTGTTGACACTGTTGGACCACATGATTGAAGAGTTTGTGGGTTATGCTACTGCCAAACATGGGGAAGTGTTGAGGTCGAGGTATATAAATTACTCAAAGATCATATCTTGGACTTGACTCATATGAGGGAAGTCGAAATAAGACATGTGATACATGTCATCCATGATCAAGATCTAGTGATATTTGACTCTACCATGTCTGGAAAACATTATATGATCCATTCGCCAAACAATCAGGGATAGATCCAGAAATGTATAATAGGGTGGGCTAGAGTGGATTGGAGTGGACTAGGTGTGGGCTAACTCCCAAAAAAAAAAAAAACTGTATAGAAAAGAAAAAAATTAGGTAGGCTGGAGACCACCTCAGACTCCACTTGAATATGCCCCTACAAACAATGAGGTTTACACGAGATTCAGATGTTCAAACTCGAGGCAAAACATATTTACATGCAAAAGTCGGAAGTCGCGTTCATTAAAAATGTGTACCTTATAAATGGGCAGATTATGGATCATGCTGCAATAAATGTTCAAACGCAAAAGAAAAGGCCAAGAAGGATAATGCCAAAACCCAAACAAGACAAAACGAGTGAAAGAAGGGCCAATCTGCTCAAAATTATCCAAGGTATGCCCAAAACCTTCTCTCATTATGTTTTTTAAGTATCCCTCTACCTCCCTTGGTCATTCAACTCTCTTTTTCTTCAAATTCAAACTCAAACCCAACAAACACATATCCATTCAACCAAAACCATAAGGACAAAAAGATTATTCATGATTCATCTAATATGGTTAATGTTTTATAGAGTTAGGTTATTGCAACTTGGATGTAAGCTAATGCTGAAATGGACAAACATTTGAGAGTATCCTTACAATATCTTGACTTTTTCAGTTTAGGTTCTTTAAAAAAACACAAAGGAAGAGATGCATGTAATCCAACGGCTATTAATGACCGAGTTTTTTCAATTTTAAGAACTCATGAGTCCTCTAGGATTTTCGCTTACAAATAACAAGATTTCCGGAGTTCTCTAATGAAATGGACAAGAATTGAGGGGCTAAATAAATTTTCACTTGTACTTTGTTTGTCATAAGGAAAACATGAAAAAATTATTCTCATATATAACCAATTTAAGAGAAACCATTTTTTTCTTTCTTTTCCAAGACCTACAACAATGAAGGAAGAATTTGGGACTTCTTTCTCACCCTTATTCTTCGACATTCACCCGTGTAATTTTCCCACCCTTATTCTTGTACAATTGTCAAGAGAAGACAAATTCTCAACAAATATATCTCACTTGTAGAGAAACATAATATCCACGAAATATATCATCTACTTCCTAAAGTGACCTGAATTTGAATGTGAACCCACAATTTGCCTGAAAAATGTTTTCTAATTTCTGCAACTAACAAACTCAATATTTAATTCAGAAGGTTGTGTATACCCTGCAAAACCCCAGGATAAAAAGTAAAAAAATTGTTCTATATTTCTTCATCCCCGACCTCATTGCTGGGAAAAAAGGAACAAAATTGAGTTTAAAATAAGTACAATGATCAATAACGAAAGCTTTCGACAATTGACAACTTGGTAGAAAAAAAAAACTAGTTATCTTATTTTTGTATAGTGATGGTTTGTGATTAAGTAGAATGTGTAGTGCCACTTGGTAGAAAAAAAACTAGTTATCTTATTTTTGTATAACTGAGTCTACAAAAGTTGCAGTTTCACATTCCCTTAAGACATCAAAATGTGCACAGTACAGTAATATATATCAAAATGTGCACAGAACTGTGTCGTGTCAATATTGGCGTCAGTGCTGGATGGGAGAGGAGGGAATTCCCAAGGAACATTGGGGCTGATCAAGGATATATAACTTTGTTGGATTATATTGGATCAGCCCAACAAATCCTCCGGTAGTATAATCTTCTAGTAACTATGCATCATCAGTGAAAAACTATGTAGACCGAGACAAACCATCTCTACTGACTACTATTATAAAGGATCTAAACTAACTACATAATATTATGTAATTAAACACATATCCATAATTTAAAAAATAATCATAACAAATCATATTAATATATATTTAAATTTTATTTAAATATTCTAATATAATTTAAATTTTTATATACTTATTAATACTATCATTGTTTTTTTTATAGTGAGGGTGACTAGTATTTTTAAAGAACCTGGCCTATTTTGATGATAGAACCCGACACAATACTAAAAATTTGGGAAATAAATGATTTGTAGGGCTTTACCCTTTGTTAGAGGGAGCCCTTCCAAAAATTCTCTAGGGCCAACTGAATGGACCAAGAGGGGGTTTGGAAATAGTTTTCAACCAGCAATTGACGCGCCTCGGTTAAAACCTCACTAGCTGCGTCATTGCCCCAAGCGCAAAGATGAGCTTTCAGTGGCTCATGGCCCTCTTTTTATACTGCTTTCCTCTCACTCCCACTTCACTGCTATTCCGATGTGGGACTAACAATGTTTGCAGAAACATTGTACATAAGGACTTTGCTTTACTCCTTTACAGTCGGAATGGAGAGAGGTATTCAAGAATAAGGCTGAGCAAAATGGATTGTTTTTTCTTCCGCTTTGTTTGCTGCAGTCACCAAGGATTAAACTCATAACTCTTAAGGATAGATTACATACAAATTTGATAATAACACTCTTAAATCTCAGAGAAGCAGAGTGGGAACATGATAATAGAGTAGAATCCATGGGATAGAAATCTTACTTCATGTTCTGCAAACATAAGAAGACAATGAAAAAAAAAATGAAAAAAGAAAAGGAGACTATGATCTAATTAGCACTATGCCAATAGAACGATCGCTTCTTCAAATGTCAGGTTTGAAGTATCAATGAGGAGGATTGTATGGTTCATTTCCAGCTGCAGCTTTGATTCCGAACTATACAATGCCAAATAACATCATTGGGTCAGACCTTGTCCTTGTACAAGTCAAGTCGAAGTTACAAGCTCTTATCTTGTAAACAAAAGCAGAGAGACAAAGAAGGCCCTTCACATTTCCAGGATCCGTCTTTGGCAGAACCCAGTCCTTGTATACCAGCCTTGCCAGCATGCAACAATCAAACTTGCGTCAAACCACATTGCTATTACTGCTCTTGACAGTCGATCTAGTGAATTGTCGACACCAGTTTAGGATGTATATCTATACTAAATCAAACTGAATTATTGACATTATCATCCGATCATATCTCATGACTGCCGCAAATAGAAGGTTTTTTTAAGTCCCGATGACTACACCAAAATTCTAAAATAGTAAGAGTTGAGGGTCATATATTTATGATGTTCTAACATCCCTACAGGTCGAATGCTCATTTCTTAGGTAAAAAGCTAAATTCGTGCAACGGTAATCTCAAATCTGAGGTATGCTATTTTACCACATGAGTGCCCCCACCTCTGCACCAAAACTCTAGAGTTTAATGAGAGCTGAGGTTAAATATTTACATTAAGCTAACAAGGTAACCCTATTACACCTTGCAAGTTGCAACTCCAGTAAGCATAACACATGAATCAATTAACGTGATACGGTTTCAAAGAGAATTGCTTGTGTGCACTCAAATTGCCACAAAAAAGGATATCAAATTTTTTTAATCAAAATCCTCCAATATCCACGAGTCCTTTTAAAGATAAAATAAAAGGATATCAAATTCCTTTATTTTTTTGTTCCCCTTAATTTAAGGTGGGATTTTTTTTTTAAAGATACAGAGGAAACTTTAAAAAAATAGACATTCGAATATAAATAATAGGATTATCCGTTAATAATTCTCTTTCATCGAATCAAAACTACAAATAGATAAATGGAGGAAAAAATACGATGCTGCCGGGGATCGAACCCGGGTCACCCGCGTGACAGGCGGGAATACTCACCACTATACTACAACTACAACCACGTTTTTCGTTTGGTTGTTTTATATACATATAGACTGTTTAAAATCCACTCCTCGGATGCAAAGATCCGTTTAACAAACACTGTACGAAAGTGATCATTTGAATTGTCGTTATCTATTCAAAAATTTGAAATTATTGAAAGCCCGTATTTTCTTTTAGAAATTGGAAATTTTATAACATCGAAAATCCTCTTGAACTTCTACTTTTAAACAGGTTTATTATTTATCAAACGTTAAAAGAGATTTTTTTGAATGCCTACTTTCAACAATGTTCAGTTCAATTGCTATAAGAAAATTGAAAAGCAATAGCTACAACAATAAAAAATTTAGGTTATCTCTTACCTAAATTGTTTTAGATTTGAGTTTCTTCACTTTCCTATTTCACTTGTGGGTACTTTCAACATTCTAGTGATTGTTAACCCATTTTTTTATAACTTTATAGATTTTAGGATCAACCTTCTTTGGTAAAAAAAAAAAAAAAAAACTACATCCCTCGTGCATCTAATTTTTCTTTCTTTTGAGATGTCCTTTCATGGCTTAGTGACCAATATCATGGGAAGGATTTGAACCAGTGTCTTTTGTTGGGTATGCACTGATACCGCTAATTGGGATGGAGATAGCTTACCCACTTAACGTGGGAGCTACAATGAGTTGAAGTTTAGCTTACCCGCTTAACGTGGGAGCTACAATGAGTTGAAGTTTAGCTTATCCGCTTAAACGGAGGCTAGAGAAAAGAAAAGAAAAACAAACATACAAAAGACAAGAGAATTAACGAGGTTCGGCTATGTGCCTACATCCTCGGACAACAATAGTTCTTTTCTTTCTTCTTCCACTAAGAATAGTGGGATTACATAGTTACAAACTCTCTCTTGGATACACTCAAGAGGATCTCTCTCATACACAAGTATGGAAGACACTTTGGTGAAGAAGCACCCGAGGTAGAAGCAAGCACCGCCCGGAAGAACACCGCAAGCAAGGAGCACCAAGAGCATCACCACTTCTAGCACCAAGATCACAAGGGAGGATTAACCCAAACATCTCCCAAACCATCTCCTTATATAGCCATAAGGGAATGAACATTCTCCTCCAAGATTCATTCATGCAAGATGAATGAACCTTGGGAACTCCACAAGTCTTTAGACTTTCTCCAAGGTGAATGAACCTTGGGAACTCCAAATCCTTTCTCCAATTAAGGAGGGACCACCCAACAATTTCCCCCTTCCCGACTTAAGTGGAAGGCTCCGTCATACCAGCTGCACTTCTGCAAAAGATGTGCTTGTCTTTAGGTAAAGATTTAGTCATCATGTCTGAGCCGTTGTCATTGGTATGGATCTTCTTAATCTGAAGTTGCTTGGATTCCACCACGTTACGAATCCAATGATATCTCACGTCAATATGCTTTGTCCTCGAGTGAAAACTCGAATTCTTGCTCAAATGGATAACACTCTGGCTATCACAATAAAGAACATATTCTCGTTGTTCTTGACCCAACTCCTGTAGGAATCTTTTCATCCACAGTAGTTCCTTGCATGCTTCTGTCGCTGCGATATATTCTGCTTCTGTAGTCGACAGAGCAACACACTTCTGTAACTTTGACTGTCAAGACACAGCTCCCCCTGAAAGAGTAACTAAATATCCTGAAGTAGATTTTCTGGAGTCAAAATCTCCAGCCATATCTGCATCTGTGTACCCAATCAACACAGGCTTGTCATTTCCAAAGCACAATCTCATTTTGGAAGTACCTCTGAGGTATCTCAAAATCCACTTCACCGCTTTCCAATGCTCTTTTCCCGGATTAGATAAGAATCTGCTGACGACACCAACTGCATGTGCCATGTCAGGTCTGGTGCACACCATCATATGCATAAGACTGCCAACTGCTGAGGCATATGGCACCGATGCCATCTCTTCTTTTTTTTTGTTGCTTGTAGGACACTGTCTTGAGTTGAGCAAAAATTGATTAGCAAGTGGAGTTGCTACAGGCTTTGCCTTGTCCATATTGAATTTCTTCAACACCTTCTCGATATAGCGCTCTTGTGATAACCACAGCTTCCCATTCCTTCGATCACGAGAGATATGCATACCGAGAATTTGCTTTGCTGGACCTAAGTCCTTCATTGCAAAGGACTTGCTGAGCTCTTTCTTTAACTTGCTGATCTTGTCATTGTCACGACCTACGATCAACATATCATCAACATATAGAAGGAGTATAATCAGTTCACCATCAGAGTACCTTTTGACAAACATACAATGAGCAGAAGTGGTCCTCAGGTATCCTTGCTTGGTCATGAAGAGATCAAACTTCTTATACCATTGGCGTGGTGCCTGTTTCAGTCCATACAGGCTCTTCTTTAGTCGACAGACTAGATCTTCTTTTTCTTTGACTTTGAAACCCTCTGGCTGCTCCATGTAGATTTCTTCTTTAATCTCTCCGTGAAGGAATGCAGTCTTCACATCTAGTTGTTCCACTTCTAGATTTAGACTTGCAGCCAAGCTGAGCACTACTCTGATAGATGTCATCTTCACCACTGGTGAGAAAATCTCTTCATAGTCAATTCCTTGCTTCTGACTAAAACCTTTCACAACTAGTCTCGCCTTGTATCTTGGTTGTGATTTATTTTCTTCTGTCTTCAGCTTATATACACCCATTTGTTCTTGAGTGCCCTTCTTCCTTTTGGTAATTTTACCAAATCATAAGTGTGATTCTCATGCAAGGACTTTATCTCATCTTGCATGGCTTCCAGCCACTCCTCCTTTTTCTCGTGTGTCACGACTTCTTGATAGTTTTCAGGTTCTCCTGCATCTGTTTGCAATACATACTGTTGTAGACTGTAGAGGCTGTTAGGCTTCGGTTGTTTGTTTGATCTTCTCAGAGGTCCTTCGGGAGCTTGCTCTTCTTGAACATTTTCATGTACAATATCATCATCATGATTGTCCTCGACATGATCATGGATTTCAGCTTCATTGTTCTCGGCCGGATCTCCCCTTTGTTCCCGGGGCCGAGACACTGGATTTAGGTTGACAGGAAATTTCCTGGAGCTATCAACCTTTTCTCCCTTCTGACAATCTTCAATAGTTTGATCTTCAAAGAAGACCACATCTCTGCTTCTGACAATCTTCTTATTGACAGGATCCCAGAGTCTGTAGCCGAACTCTTCATCTCCATAGCCAAGAAAAATATATTCTTTTGATTTGACATCAAGCTTGGACCTCTCGTCTTTGGGAATGTGCACAAATGCTCTACACCCAAACACCTTCAAGTATTGGTAGGACACATTTTTTCCTGTCCAGAACTTGTTCGGTACATCACCATTGAGTGGAGCTGATGGAGACAAGTTGATTAAGTGAACTGCTGTCATTAATGTTTCACCACAGAAACCCTTTGGCAGCTTGGAGTGAGATAACATGGTTCTGATCCGCTCAACGATCGTTCTGTTCATCCTCTCCACCAATCTGTTGTGCTGAGGGGTCTTTGGAACCGATCTTTCATGTCTGATCCCATTATTCTTGTAATAGATTCTGAAGTCTCCTATGTACTCTCCACCATTATCAGTACGGATGTACTTCAAAGTCGTACTAGTCTCACGTTCAACGCTGGCGTGAAACTGCTTGAACACATCAAAGACTTGATCTTTGGATTTGATTGCATATGCCCATACCTTCTTGGAATGATCATCAATGAAGGTGACAAAGTATCTTGCACCACCAAGGGTGCTAGTAGTCATAGGCCCACAAACATCAGAGTAAACAACATCCAGTACATTAGGTTTTCTAGTTGCAATCTTATAATAAAATGAAACTCTATGTTGTTTTCCAGTCAAACAATCAGTGCAAGGTTCAAGAGGTGTACCTTTCGATTTCAGCCCGGTCAATACCTCTCTTTTGGCTAGAATTTGCAATCCCTTCTCACTCATATGACCCAGTCGCTTGTGCCATAACCCAATCGTTGATCCTGATTGGTCGATTGCTGCATTAACATGATGATTGTTGATCTTAGCATATGTCATATAGAGTGTGTTCTCCTTCTTCCCTCTAGCAAGCACTAGGGAGTTTTTACTGAGTTTCTATTTGCCTCTACCAAAAACATTGGTGTAGCCTTCATCATCCATTATGCCAGTGGATATCAAGTTGAGACGCATGTTTGGAACATGTCTCACATTCTTGAGAATCAAGGGGCAGCCAGTGTTGGTCTCAAGAGCTATTTCTCCTTTTCCCACAATCTTGGAAACTTTTTCATTTCCCATCCTCACATTTCCGAAGTCTCCGCTTGTGTAGGTTGTGAAGAATTCTTTTCTGGAAGTAACATGGAATGATGCACCAGAGTCTACAATCCAGCATGAATCTTGAGAGGTTAGATTAACCAGACCATCATCACAAATGATGATTATCTCTTCGCCTTTTGAAGCAGTGGCAGTTGTGTCTTTGGCTTCATTCTTCTCATTTGATTCATTTCTCTTTTTCTTTTTGAGTTTTTTGCATTCTCTTTTCATATGACCCTTAAGGCCACAATGAAAGCATTCTATCTCTTTTCTTGGTTTGAAAGTGCCTCTGGAATGATCTTTTAGCCTGCTTTTGGAGCGGTCACGGTTGTGGAATTTTCTTTGATGAGTTCTTCCACGATTCTCAGAAACAAGAGCATCTGACTCGGTTGTTATGCCTTGTTCTTTCCACCTCGCTTTTTCATTCAATAAACTATCCTTCACTAAGGTTAAAGTGATGACGCCTTGAGGAGCGGAGTTGCTTAAGGAAACCACAAGTGTGTTCCAACTATCCGGCAACGAGCTGAGTAGCAAAAGTGCCAATAGCTCATCTTCCAGTACCAGCTTCATGGTTAAGAGTTGATTTACCAACTCTTGGAAATCACTCAAGTGTTCAGAAACACTTCGTCCGTCTTTGTATTTCAGGTTCACCAAACGTCGAATGAGTGACGCTTTGTTTTGAGGAGTCTCTCGCTCGTACGTACATCGATGCTAACTTCATCAACATTTGATGAGCATCGGTTTCTTTGGAAACATGGTAAAAAATGCTTTGGTCGATCCAAGGACGGATCTCTCCAATAGCTTTTCGATTTAGAATGGTCCAATCTTTTTCAGATTTGTCTTCTGGCTTCTGTCCATTGCAGAGTAACACTTCGTACAAATCCTTACAATAGAGGATATCTTCCATCCGCGGCCTCCATATGGAATAGTTTAAAGACGTGAGCTTGATCATGGTTGAGGAGGTAGAAGACAATGATTCCGCCATCACGATCAATAAGCTTGTGTGGCTCTGATACCAATTGTTGGGTATGCACTGATACCGCTAGTTGGGATGGAGAGCGCTTACCCACTTAACGTGGAAGCTACAATGAGTTAAAGTTTAGCTTACCCGCTTAACGTGGGAGCTACAATGAGTTGAAGTTTAGCTTATCCGCTTAACACGGAGGCTAGAGAAAAGAAAAGAAAAACAAACATACAAAAGACAAGAGAATTAACGAGGTTCGGCTATGTGCCTACGTCCTCGGACAACAATAGTTCTTTTCTTTCTTCTTCCACTAAGAATAGTGGGATTACAGAGTTACAAACTCTCTCTTGGATACACTCAAGAGGATCTCTCTCATACACAAGTATGGAAGACACTTTGGTGAAGAAGCACCCGAGGTAGAAGCAAGCACCGCCCGGAAGAACACCGCAAGCAAGGAGCACCAAGAGCACCACCACTTCTAGCACCAAGATCACAAGGGAGGATTAACCCAAACATCTCCCAAACCATCTCCTTATATAGCCATAAGGGAATGAACATTCTCCTCCAAGATTCATTCATGCAAGATGAATGAACCTTGGGAACTCCACAAGTCTTTAGACTTTCTCCAAGGTGAATGAACCTTGGGAACTCCAAATCCTTTCTCCAATTAAGGAGGGACCACCCAACATCTTTAGCGTCGAGGCTTCCCATTGCAACCACTAGGCTACATCCGGTCCTGGGCCCAAGGCAACCAGGGCGAGCCCATGGAAGAGGAGGGTTCAATTTCTTTAACCTACTATAGTAGTTTTGAAAGAAAAAAAATCAAATATTATATGCATGCTGCTATTAATACTATTATATGTCACGCTCCGCTCCCGTAGGAGCGATCGTCCTCGCTAAGGCGTGATGCCGCACGGGCCTAGGTTGCGTCCATGCAAGGCCAAGTCCAGAAACGGCCGATTTGAGCTAGGCCACAGAGTCGCACAGAGTGTCCCCATTTGCAGCGGAAAGTAAATGAACACAAATTGGAGCAAATTCAACTCTTTATTGATATTCAAGAAGTTTACAAGCGGCGCTAGGCCGATATTACAAATCGCTCAAGCTCTCTCTCTGAAACATAAAAGGGCGTGCCAAGTGGCTTACAACATGGAATGATTCATGGCGATGTTTCGATACATTATGTCCTATATAGGGTGCTTCAGCTTCTTGCAACGTTCCAAGGCTCCAGAGTTGGCTCCGCGCCTTAGCACGTTCGAGGGAAGCTCCGCACCCGCCGGCGTCTCCTGCATCCTGCATGCAGACTGTGGGGTTATCAGTACATTGTTATGCACTGGTGGGGAGGCTAGCTCGCCCACAATGCTATCATTACCAAACACGTTCCATTTACTTTTGTGCATCTCTATCATTCATTGTCTTTCTAATCTTGCCTTAGGATCAGTTTCATGGCATATTTCATAGCCTATCTCGTGTTGCCAATTTCAAGTGTCACATGGAAATACATGCGCGACTTACCCATACTTACCGTCCGGCCTTCCCTGTCCAAAGTAAACCAAGTTAGTCACAATTCAATATGAACTTTTTGATGTCAAGTGCGTGTCCCTGCCTCGGATTCTAGCACGTCGTAGGCACGTTATCTAACTCACTTGTATGAATTTCTCATTTTTCATTTGGTGTGTTACATTTCAAACATATTCATAAGGCACTTCATTTAGTTAACTTAGATTACTTTGATTTCAATGCAAGGACTTGCACATGGATTGCCACCAGCAAAGTCCACTTAATCTATATGCAACGGTCGCTGGCACCACAAGCCAATTTGGACATGTTTTCCCCTTGGTAATTTCCTCACCTATCATGGCGTGCGGCTTGGTACACCCTGATAGTCTTTTGAAATACACGGCCTTACGTCCCCTGGTGGCCAAGCCCGCACTCAGGCAGTCCGTAAGCCAAACTTTGATTTCCGTCCGGATCGGCAAGTCCTTCACACTTTGATCATGCCGCGGAAATCCCTTTTCTTCACGGCCACGGCATCGCCACCCCTCGCCCGTGCCGTTTGTCCACGACCATTTCATATTAACTTGTCTTTTTAACTTAACGACTGTCTCTGAGCCGTAGCTAACCTTTAGCCTTAATGCGTTATCGACCAGGTTGGCGTCCGTGCAGCGCGGGTAGCGAGCCCCGTTGCACGTGCCCGTCATACCTGTCGCTAACCATTTCTGTCATTCTTATCTTTTATTCATTCTTTCTTTTTCTTTCTTTCACTTGTTCATTCATTCGTTGATTCATTCATTCACTTATTCGTTTACTCTTTCATTCATACATTACGCAACTCCTTGTGCGGGAGTCGCCTTGGCGACCCATCGGTCCCATAGCCTTTCAATGTTGCTATACTCTACTCGGAACGACTATATTGATAGTCTTCCCACTTCATTGTTGTGACCCATTCATTGTTTCATTGTTGGACGCATGAGAGACTAGAACGTAAGCTTGTGCCTTAGCACGAGCGTGGAGCGCGGTGCGAGAGTTCACATTTTCTAAGTTTCTTTCCATATTCTATACAAGCATACAAGATGGGATTATTCCCTTAGCTAGATGCGTTGAGTCATTTATAGCATGCACGGGATTATCGCCTAGCAATTCTCGTGATAGTGTCCGTATTGTTATGTGTCTAGGCTAAGCAAAGACGGGTTCATCGGAGCCACCCACCTTAGCGATGTTCGCATCGGCCGAGCGACACTCCGAGCGCGCCTTTGAAAGTCTAAGTCTGAATTCATCTTTGACGGGCCATTGTAAGTCTTGCATCGATTCGCATCGATACTTCATCGGGTCGACGCAACTCTTCGAGTCGACGGCTCGCTTGAGTCGTTACACTTGCCGTTTGAATCGGCGTTCCGCTAGGGCGGAGCGGGTCATTACATTATAGTAGTTTGGAAAAAAAATTAAATACTATATGTAGTTGCCTTGGAAAAAATTAATCTATTCAACTATATAATGCCAAGTTAAAGTTCGCAGTGGAAATTTTCTTCCAAAAAATATCCTTCGATATATTTACTAATTAAAAATATTAATCTATTATACTATATATATAATCTATTCTATTGTATAATGCCAAAAGTTAGGCTTCAACGTAAAAAAATTTCTACCAAAAATACATTTACATATCTATTCCAATACAAAAAATAATATATTTTACAAGGTAGTTAGGTACTTACAAGAGTATTTTGGTATTTCAATGCATTAGTTTACTCTTTGGATGTCTATTGCTCTTTCCAAGTACATATAAAGTTAACTAAAAGATAATTAAAATTACGTGCAATACACGTACATATATATAGTAGTACTAATAATAGGGTTTTGTTAACAAGTGCCATAAGGGCACTTTTTTTTAGATGTCCAACGATTCGCACTGGACTTTGTACACGTTGCATTGCATGTCTATTGGGCCCACTGTCCCCAACTCTCACCAAATAAATGAGGGAATAATACGCCCCCGTGGCTTGATCCACTGTTCTTCCACCACCCAGCCAAGATCTTATACATCTCCTCGGTAAGCACAAGAGTCACTCAAGTTCGGTGCCATAAAGGCACATGTTAAGCATAATTAATGCATTGATTTCCACTTTGTTTTTTCACTTGTTTTTGTTTTTCTGTCATCTCAGTTGGCGACAAGTTTTCGTGCCGCAAATTGTTTTGAACTTGTTTCGTTTGTAGTAATTTATACGAAATTTATTTTGGTACAGTAAATTTTCTGCAAAACAAATCATATAGTACTAAATTTGTGAATTGAGGACACATTTTAGATTATGGTCTAAACCTTCAAATATTTGGACCGGCCCTGCCCGATGGAAGGAAAAAGAGAGAGTTGAGATATTGTTAGAGCATCATTAGTAAGGCCCAACCCATTTTCTAGATTCTAGATTTAGAATGTAGGAGCTCATTTTGTAGAATAGTATGATCCATCCCACACAGGAGCTATATGTTGGGCCTGAGAATTTCTAGATTCAGAATGTAGGAAATCATTTTGTAGAATAGTAAGTCCTAATTTGGAGCCAAATTCTAGATTTACATTATTATTTTTCCACTCTAATTTTTGACCACACAATCTTTGGGACCAAAGCTCGTTTTATCATTTTCTACTATTCTCATACAAACCCAACCCATTCTACATTTACTTCTTTTTCAAAATGTTGGACCTCAAGATAAAATTTTGAGAACCATCTACTAATGACGCTCTAAGCTCACATATACATCATCTCAGGGTTTGATAGAGTTCCTACACATGCTTGGCCATGCATCCAGATTCAGAACCAACTTCTCCAATTTCTTTTGAGCTTAAGATTTTTCTGATGTACTATGACATGCTGAACTTTCCTACATTAGTAATAGGACCCCGAAACTGGTTAATAGCAGTAGGAGTTGTCTAAGGCTTTTGTCTCTGAAATAGGCCAATGATGTCATTAAGGAATAGAAACTCTCTCAGCCTTGAGCATAACCAACTAGCCAAGGTCTCATAAATCTTGACATTGACATAAACATAGCCCCAGATAGACAATGTTCTCTCATCTCTGCCCTTTGGTCATGCTCCTCAGTTATTTGATCAACAATTTGTGATATAGATCATGTAACTACTTCCCAAATTATAGCATATAATTTGTTCCCAAATCCCATTTCAAGGGATCATAAAGTCCTAATTATTTACGGTGTACATACTAGATCGACCACTGAACTTATAATAAGAAGTGGGAATTTAATTTCTTCTACAGTGGCACATTACTTGGTGATATTCTCTTATGTTTTGTTTTCCATTATCTAGTTTCTGTTCTACTTGTATGCTCAACTATGGTCTCCATTGTGCTTGTTTTGAAGTGATTCTAGAGTATTTGTTCTATAACAGTGCACAAATTGGAGGCTCAACATAATTTATTTTCCTTAAACGACACGATTAGCAGTTCCTATGCTCCTAGGTGTTCAAATGGTCTATATGCTAGACTGAGTATACATCCTAACTCAAGTTTGCAGGTCATTGTAACTTGAATCTGCCAGAAAATTCGGTGTTTTATTTTTCTTGAGAAAAAAGATTTTTGTACATGATTGACTCCTATACGGCCTAACTCAAGTCTGCAGTAAATTGTAGATTGAATTTTTACGCCACATAGGGATGTATCCTTGAATCTACCAGGAACTTTGGTGAATTTTGCTTTCAGAAAAAAAAAAAAAAATTGCTTAAGTGCATGTTACATAATGGTAGACCAGTAATGATACATAAAGAAGGAATAGGTTATGCTGCAGTCTACAGACTTACTTACTGGTCATTGATTTTCTTCAAAAAGGACAATTGCATTCTGATTTCTGAGTAAAATAATTATTTGAAGTTGTATATTTCGGGATTTCAGATGTGATGGAGATGGCACCTGCGCCTGGCCTGCGAATTTTGGCTCTACGTCCGGTCTTGTGTTGTATATGTCTGAGAGCTAGACGAGATTTTCGGGGTTTGGTTATGTGATAGAAATGAACATTAGTTAGGTTCATCATAGAAATCAAGACTTCTTTTTGTTGTTGTTCTGAATATCAAGCATTCGTCCTTCTTCTTTCTCATGGCATACCTCCGAAGAAAAATAATCAGGGACTTGATGATAGTAGTAAAAAATGTCTCACCTCCTTGTTCTTTTGATCACCAAGGGAAGGATGATCCTGAAATCTGTAAAGTTAGAAAAATGGGTTAACATAAAGAAGTAGACAATCACTAGAAAGTTGGAAGTACCCAAGTGAATAGGAAAGTGAAGAACTTAAAATCTAAAAATATTTAAGTAAAAGATAACCTAAAACTTTTATTGTTGTTACCATTACTCATAGTTTTCTTATAACAATTGAACTAGACATTGTTGAATGTAGGAATTTAAAACCTCTTTCAATGTTTGATAAATAACTAACCTGTCTAAAAGTCGAAGTTCAACTATGAGAGGATTGTCGATGTTATAATTTTTTTACTCTTCTCCATATCCAAATTCTAAGGAAAAAAATATATGGACATTCGATAGTTTTAAATTTTTGAATAGATAACGACAATTCAAATGAATCACTTTCGCACAGTGTATAATAAACCCATTTTTGCATCACCACGTTCCGAGGAGTGGATTTTATTTCAAGATAAATTTGCGGTTCTCACCTTGATCGTCAACTTTCAAGGAAGCAACCATGCCCATGCCCGCATTTGTGGTGAACTTGATGCAAAGACAGATTTTACACATTTATTGACGTATATGTACTTTAATATATCTAAAGAAAAACTAGTATAGTGGTGAGTATTCCCACCTGTCACGCGGGTGACCCGGGTTCGATTCCCGGCAACGGTGTTCGTTAATTTTTATTTTAGAACTCGTTAATTTTTATTTTAGAACTTGTTAATTTTTCTTTAGAATTAATTTTTTACAGTTTTGATTATACCAAACAGAAAAGGGATAATCCCACATTTATATTCGAATCTCCACTTTTATAAAATTTACACTTTATCCTTAAAAAAACCCAATCCCATTTTATCTTTTAAAAAAATACCACTCTAAATTAAGGGGAACAAAAATACATAAAGGATTCATGGATATTAGAGGATTTGGATTAAACCAAAAAAAAAAAAAAAATAGCAGTAAAAATATGGTTTGTGATAACAAATTTGATATTCTTTTTTGTGGCAAAAAGATTATGCTTTGATTGACAGTGCAGTAGTAAAGAGTATAATTTGAGTGCACACAAGCAATTCCCTTCGGTACCATACTGTGTTTATTGATTCATGTGTCATGTTTACTGGAGTTACAAAGTGTAATAGAGTTACTGGAATAATGCAAATATTTAACCTCATCCCTCATTAAACTATAGAGTTTTGGTGCGATGGTGGTAAAATAGCATAACACATATACAGTTGCATGAAATAAATATATGACTCTCAACCCTCACTATTTTTAGAGTTTGTGTGTAGTGGTACCGACTTAAAAGATCCTTCTACTTGCGGCAGTCATGACCATGTGTTGAGACTTGATCGGATGATAATGTCTCTAAATTCGACTCGGTTTATAAGTATGGGTATACATCCTAAATTGGTGTCGACAATTCACTGGATCTGTTAAGAGCAGTAGTAGCAATGTGGTTTGACGCAAGTTTGATTGTTGCGTACTGGCAGGCTGGTATAGAAGGACTGGGTTTTGCGCCAATGAAAGACGGATCCTGGAAATATGAAGGGCCTTCTTTGTCTCTGCTTTTGTTTACAAGACGAGCTTGTAACTTCGACTTAACTCAATGATGTTATTTGGTTTCTATTGTGCGCTAGAATTAGCTCCAGTGCTTGAGTTCATAGACCTTAAAACAATCTTTGCTAATATTCTCATGTCTGGAAAAAAAATCAGTGTTACTTTATTAATCATCAACCTCAAATGTTTTGTGAAATTATTGTACAAGACTGATTGGTCCGGAAAATGCAGAGGGCCTTCTTGCTCTCTGCTTTTGTTTACATGATGACAGCGTTCCTAACTTATTTGTACAAGGACATGGTCCGGAAAATGCAGAGGGCCTTCTTACTCTCTTAAAAGTGTTTTTGTTTGTCTAGTGAACCATACAATCCTCCTCATTGATGCTTCAAACCCGACATTTGAAGAAGTGATATAGTGCTAATTAGATCATAGTCTTCTTATGTTTGCAGAACACGAAGTAAGATTTTTATCCTAAGCATTCTGCTCTCGTATCATGTATTACTTTCCCACACTCCTTCTCTGAGATTTAAGAGTTTAATCCTTGGTGGCTGAAGCAAACAAAGCGCAAGCAAAAAAAAAACTCCATTTTGCTCGGTCATCTTCTTGAATATCTCTCTCCATTCCTACTGTTACAGTAGTTAAAGCAAAGTCAAGTACAATGTTTCTGGCAACATTATTAGTCCCACATCGGAAACGCAAAGCAGTGGGACTGAGAGGAAAGCAGTATAAATATAAGAGCCCATGAGCCATTGAAAATTCATCTTTGCGCTTGGGGCAATGACGCAGCTAGTGAGGTTTTAACCGAGGCGCGTCAATTGCTGGTTGAAAACTATTTCCAAACCCCCTCTCGGTCCATTCAGTTGGGCTCAGAGAATTTCTGGAAGTGCTCCCTTTAACAAAGGGTAAAGCCCTACAAATCATTTATTTTCTAAATATTTAGGTGTGGAGTCAGGGTCCTATCATCAAAATAGGCGTGGTCCTTTAAAAATATGGTTTACTAGAAGATTCTAATACCGGAGCATTTGTTGGGCTGATCCAATATACCCCAACAATAGTTATACCTCCTCTCCCAACCACCACTGACACCAATACTGACATGACACAGTTCTGTGCACATTTTGATATATATTATTGTATCCGTGCACATTTTGATATATCCCAGTGTGTATTAAGGTAATGTGAAACTACAACTTTTTTAGACTCAATTATACAAAAATAAGGTAACTAGTTTTTTCTACCAAGTGGCACTACACATTCTTCTTTTTAGTTCCATGTCGGGGTGTGCATTCATTTCATTTGTTGGTTTTCTGAAAGTGTACTTAACCACAAACCATCACTATAATATCAAAATCATATTTGAACTTACCGTATTAATAATTTGGTTAATTTAGACTTGACCACAAATTGCATGACATTCAAAAATAGAAAGAAAAATAAAATAAAATTTAAATAACAATTCGAAACATTCGTACTAATAAAGAGTTGTGGTGTGTTATGAGAGGGAGGAGAATTTAGATTGGAGGGTTGTTATGGAGATAGCAAATATCTGTATCGCACGGCGGGTAAAGGCATGGACAAGGACATGACCCATACATTTTGGAATGTCCAAGTTATGTTCGATACGATATGGTCCACATTTTTGGAGTATCTGTATTTTTTAATGTAGATATAGGGTTAGGGTTGCGATTGGGCAATGCTGATAAATATGGAAGGCAGCAAGTTGAACTTGCTGCAATTAGAGCAGAAAGCGGGTTTGTCATGTTGATCATTAGTGGCACCTCTTGCCATGCAAGTAGATGATGGATATCACTTGTAACACATGCTGTGAGCAACCGGTTAAACACTTGATATGCACCTTCACTTCACTTGAAGCAAGTGAGATCATAGCAACTCAGAGTTGCATGTTAGATTGTATTTTGTTTCAGGTTGAACCATCAAAGAGAGTGACAATGAAGTTGGTAATATCAAGTAGGAGGTGGGAACATGAATTGTAGACAATGAACCCTCAAAGCTGACATTACAGAACTATTATCCCAACCAAGGCACTAAATGGGTTCATCTTGGATCTAGGATATCTATTCAGTTTGTATTCTTTGTACAATAATTATACTGGTTGCTAGGCCCTCAAAGATGCGTTGGTTTCGTTCTCTTCTCTCCAGACAATGAGAATATTATGTTTCTCTACAAGTGAGATATATTTGTATTTCTCTTGGCAATTGTATAAAAATAAGGGTGGGAAAAACACAGCTGAATGTCGAAGAATAAGGATGAGAAAGAAGGCCCAAATTCTTCCTTCGTTGTTGTAGGTCTTGGGAAAGAAAGAAAAAAGTTGTTGTAGGTCTTGGGAAAGAAAGAAAAAAATGGTTTCTCTTAAATTGGTTATGTATGAGAATCAATTTTCAATTTCTTCATATTTTTTCCTTATGACAAACAAAGTACAAGTGAAAATTAATTAATTTCTTCTATATTAGCCCCTCAATTCTTATCCATTTCAATATAGAACTCCAGAAATCTTGTTATTTGTAAGCAAAAATCCTAGAGGACTCATGAGTCCTTAAATTTGAAAACTCTGCCATTAATAGCCGTTGGATTATATGCATCTCATCCTTTGTGTTTTTTTAAGGACCTAAACAGAAAAAGTCAAGGAATTGTAAGGATCGATACTCTCAAATGTTTGTCCATTTCAGCATTAGCTTACATCCAAGTTGCAATAACCTAACTCTAAAAAACATTAATTATATTAGATGAATCATGAATAATCTATTTGCCCTTATGTGGTCCAACAGCGTCAACAATACTGTGAATTGCACAGACTTATCCTTCATAGATCATTTTTGGTATACATCAGTGCCTAACCTGCGATGAGCCACAGTGCCCTGCTCAAGATCGACCATTTCCTAACATAAAAAAGTCGAGCATGTTTTGCCTATTCAGTAGGTGTTAGATACTACGTCGCCAATTATCAAAGTTGGTGTTAGATACTATGTCGCCAATTATTAAAGTTTTTGTTGTGTAGCATCACTCTTTTGGTACACATAGTCACTACCGATTTAGCAACCTTCTCAATGATACATACATGGATTGTGCTAATTATCAATTTGAGTGTCATAATTTTCTTCACCCAATGTACTATTTTTTTCAAAATAAAACCGTCTTTTAAAGGAGTGCACGAGAACCAAGTGTTAATTGTTACTTGGAACAAAATCTCCCTTTCTCAAAAGATTGGAATCTTTAGAAAATCCTTCGTTTATAGAAAGGTTTGACTCTCGAATAGAGTCATGCACATGTTTTAGTTACCATAATCAGAACATATCCTTTGTCTTTGCATTTAAGAGAATATGCATATTACACAAATATGACATTAAAACCATTAAACTCTCCACTTGTGTCGGACTTCGCCGAGCTTACCTGTTGAATTAGCTCACTGGATACAAGATATGACTCAGACATTAAAACCACTTGTACCTTTTCCAATATGTTGAGTTTAAGGGTTCGTCATTCGGCTAGAGGGTCAATGCAAAAAATCTACCCTAGGTTTGGCTTAATGCCACGAGTGTCAACAGAGGCATGTTGTATTCATGATAACAAACATACCACATTTGTACATTTTTGTCACATACCGCAATTCGGCACCTACAAAAGAGTGTTAGTCTTGGATACAGCCCGTCCCATTTTCTCGTATCTTAGTCCAACCTCAAGCAATAGAAAACAACAGAGTCCAATGTCTATATTACAACATTTCCAACACAAACCCAAATAAAAGCAAATAAAATCCCACATTACATGAGGAAAGTGGAGTTTAGAAAATATCATGCTAAGTTGAGGGGATCCTTATGGTCAATATTAAACTAGGTTATCCTACAATTTTATAGATAAATCAATCCAACAAGTTTATTATTAGTCCTAATTAACTGGCGTTATACAAGTTAATAAATCAATGACTCTTCTACTTGATGTTGGACATGCATCTAGGTTTAGGGAAGTCATTTAAGTCTCAACCATACAAAAAAGCTACGAATATTATAGTCTACAAAAAATATACAATACAATAACGCAAATACTAGGTCTCTTCTTGCATATGGATTATACCTTTGACGTGCGGTGAACCGCTTTCTACTACTATCTGTTGGTGTTTTTGCCTTTGGACTAGAAAAGATAGTCCCACATCGGCTACACCAAATGGTGAGTATCTCAATATAATGCATTGCTTGTGTTGAGGTGTGCACATGAGGTGTAGTGGGGCACAAGTTTGTGCCATGTGGAAGTATTTTCCTAGAAGGAAAAAGGATTAAATCCAACAAGGATGCAAGTTAATTTTTGTTGTACGGACTCGGACTCGGACACGGACTCCAGGATGTCTCGTGCATGCACGGGAGTGTTTGGGGGGTAGGCGTGGACTGGCACACTTCTATGCTGATTGTGGGATGATCTAAAATATCAAACTCTATTTTTGAGTATTGGTATTTTAGTCCCACATCGGATAGGAGAAGAGGTGAAGTCTCAACTCCACTCTATAAATAGAGCCCCTTGGCCTCCTTTGAAAGGTGCACCAAGAAGAGAGTGAAGGGAGTCTGTAAAGTCCAGGAAGCCCGTTCAAGTCTCAAATATTGACTTACAAGGGTTCCAGAAGTTCTTCGTGAACTTGCTGGTTCCTGGAAGCTGTTCGTGCTCGTGTGGGGCGAATAAAGCTTTGAGCAACGGTGGTTCATTCACCCCAGCATTTCATTCTCGCCTGTCATCGCTGTTGTTTCCTTTTACAGTAACTTCATTTTAGAAGCTCTACTGCCGATAGTCGCTTGCACAAAAGTCTCTTTAGATTTTTTGTGTATTACGTAGAATCTTTTTAGATCCTCGTAATTCAGAATCCTCCAGGATCTCTGTTGCACATCTTCTTTAAGGTGTTGCATTTGAAACGTTGTCTTTACAATTGTTTCAGTTTCAGAATTTTCCATCGAAAATTGTGCCTCATACTAACAATCTCAAAGCTTTATTGAGAAGATGGATAACTCTCGTGCTTCGCTCATCGATACCAGTTTTAACAAGTTGGAGAAATTCGATGGCGAACACTTCCAGATATGGAAACGAAAGGTCACTTTAAATCTTCAACTCGTGAATGTTGATCACGTGCTGTCAGAAGAAGAACCGATCGTTCCAACCACTGGATCTGCTGTGGCTGTGGCCGCTGCTACAACCAAGTAAGCGAAGTGGAAGAGAGAAAACAGTATATGTAAACTACTGATACTCAATTCCATGGAAGACTCTCTGGCAGAGTCCTACTCCAAGAAGACATCTGCCAAAGAGATATGGGACTCCTTGGGAAAGCTCTATGAAGATGACGAGAACCGGTCCAAGAGCTTCATGGTAGAAAAATACCATAAGTGGACCTTCGAAGACGAGAAGTCGATGCTGCCCCAAGTGAAGGAGTTTCTGAAGTTGCGTCAGAAACTAGAAGACGAGAACATGCCCCTCGTTGACAAGTTTGTCGTTGGAGGGATCGTCGCGAAACTTCCTGCAGGATGGAGCAACTTCTATGCAAGGATGCATCGAAAGAAGATGGAAATTAGCTTGGAAGATTTCTTACAAGAGATCCATGTTGAGGACGAAATGTGCTCTCAACAGAAGATGGATACTCTGTCCAAGCAACTGGCGAAGGCAAATCTGGTCCAAACCAGAGAATACCAGGAGAAGCAGGCTGCTTCTCATCGCAAAAAGAAGGACTTCACGAATCTGAAAGTGAAGGGTCCTGCTTTCAAGTAGCAGAAGTCCAAGTCCCATGTGACTTGCTTCAATTGTGGCAAGAAGGGCCACTACAAATCCGAATGCAAGTCCAAGCTCAAAGAACAAGGTGAGCCTAGTAAGGTTTCTATGATTACTAATCTAGTTGCCATGATAGCACAGGTTGTAACTGTGGGGGCTGACTTGGACTAGTGGATAGACACTGGTACGACCTGCCATGTCTGTTCAGACAAAGACTGGTTCGTCTCTTATGAGCCAACTTCAGAGAAGGTCATAATGGCAAACCAGACACAAGCTGAAGTACTGGGGATCGGGACGGTGGAGCTGAAACTCACATTGGGGAACACTCTGACGCTTCAAGGTGTGAAGCATGTTCCAGTAATTGCTAAGAACCTGATCTCTGGAAGTCTGCTCTGCAACGCAGGCTTGAGGATGGACATCAATGCTGGCCAGTTGGTGATGTCCAAGAAGGGTACATTCTTCGGGAAAGCTTTCCAAACTGAAGGAATGTACAAGATTCAGCTTGTTGTAACCCAGCATGATAATATAAATGCAATCACTTTTTCTGATTATTCTCTTGAGTTGTGGCATAATAGGCTAAGACATGTTCATTGTAAAAGGATTAACAGAATGTCTAGTCTAGGACTTATTTCCAAGTGTGGGGGTAAGGTAGAGAAATGCGAAGTATGTGCTCAGACGAAGATCACAAGAAAATCCTTTCACAGGGTCCATCGAAGCACAGATCTTCTGGAGTTGGTTCACTCAGATATCTGTGACTTCAAACAATTCTCTACAAAGGCCGGGATGAAGTATTTCATTACTTTCATCGATGACTTCTCAAAGTATGCTTTCGTCTACTTGTTCAAGTCTAAAGACGAAGCATTCGAGAAGTTCAAGGAGTTCAGGGCCGAGGCTGAGCGGCAAACTGGACAACAACTCAAGAGGTTAAGGAGTGATCGAGGCGGGGAGTATCGGTCTCATGAATTCTTATCATTCTGCAAAGAACATGGAATCATCAATGAGACAACGGCTCCGTACTCTCCTCAATCCAACGGAGTAGCAGAACGTTGACAGAGATGATGAACTCCATGTTGTTGACTGCAGGTCTTCAAAGTGCTACTGGGGAGAAGCTGCACTAACGGCAACGTTCATTCTGAACAGAGTGCCATATGCTACTTCCGACATAACTCCTCATGAACTCTGGTTCAAAGTCAGACCTAACTTGAATGTCATTCGAGTGTGGGGGTATCTGGCTTATGTGAAGCTCCCGGATCTGAAGATTCAGAAGCTGGGGACAAGGACTACGAAGGCGATCTTCTTGGGGTATGCCGAGAAGAGTGATGCTCGGAGATTCCTTGATATCGAGTCAAACCATATCATCGAATCTCGTGATGCTGAATACTTTGAAGACAAGTTTGCAAAACACAAGAATATTGTTCTCGCGAATCTTTCGGAGAATGATAAGGGTACAAAGCAGACAGAAGTCTTTAATAAACCAGTAGTCCAAGATGAAGCTGTCGTCAAGGAGACACCAGCTGAACCAGAACTCGTTGAGCCGTCAACTAAGCGAACGAGAAGGCCGAAAGACTTCGGAGATGACTTCGTCACCTATCATGTGAAAGCAGATCCGCTTACCTATGATGAGGCGATGAAGACCAGAGATGCTGTATTCTGGAAGGAGACGATAGACAACGAGATTGACTCAATCACCTCCAACAACACATGGGTATTGGTTGACCTGCCAGAAGGAGCAAGACCCATCGAATGCAAATGGATCTTCAAGAAGAAGATGAAAGCAGATGGAACCATTGACAAGTTCAAGGCCAGGCTAGTGGCCAAGGGGTTTGCTCAGAAGCAGGGGATCGACTACTTTGACACTTATGCTCCAGTAGCTCGGATGACAACCATCAGATTGTTAATTGCTCTAGCAGCAATACACAAGCTGGTGATACATCAGATGGATGTGAAAACGGCATTCCTTAATAGCGAGCTGACCGAAGAGATCTACATGCAACAACCAGAAGGTTTTGTCGTCAGAGGTCTGGAAGACAAAGTCTGCAAGTTGATGAAGTCTCTGTATAGTTTGAAACAAGCTCCCAAAATGTGGCATGAGAAGTTTGACAAGGTGATAAGGTCAAATGGCTACAGGGTCAGTGAAACAGACAAGTGTGTCTATACGAAGTTTGCTGACGGAAGAGGAGTAATCGTTTGTCTTTACGTGGACGACATGCTAATCCTAGGTACGGATTTAAGCTGCATCACAGAGACACAGAAATTCCTCTCGACCAAGTTCAGTATGAAGGACTTGGGGGATGCCGACGTAATCTTGGGGCTCAAGATCATCTGGACAGGTACTGGAATAGCGCTGTCACAATCTCATTATATTGAGAAGATGCTCACTCGCTACGGGTATCAAGATCTTCCCATAATTGATACACCGTACCGGAGTGATCAGAAGCTGGAGCCTAATTCGAGGGAAAGCGTCAGGCAGTTGGAGTACGCTAGCGTCATCGGAAGCTTGATGAACGCTACTACTGCCACAAGGCCTGACATAGCTTTTGCCGTGGGAATGCTGAGTCGGTTCACTAGCAATCCAGGCGTTGAGCACTGGAAAGCTGTGAAGCGTGTTATGAGATATCTCAAGAAAACTCAGACATATGCACTTTTCTACAGCGAAGATCCGTCAGTAGTGGAAGGCTTCAGTGATGCTAGCTGGTGTTCAGATATGGAGAGCGAGTATTCCACAGGTGGATTCGTATTCGCCATGGACGGAGCTGCTATATCGTGGAAGTCGAAGAAGCAGACTATGTTATCTCGCTCCTCCATAGAATCTGAATTCTTTACATTGGATGCTGCTGCAGATGAAGCAGAGTGGCTTCGGAAGCTTATGTATGATCTTCCGGTGGTTGGGACTCAGATACCGATAATACCGATATACTGTGACAACCAGGCGGCAGCAGCAGTGGCATCAAATGAACTCTTCAACGGGAAGAAGAGAACGATGCGGTTGAAGCACAGAGCAGTACACAATCTTATCAAGAGAGGTGTTATTGCAGTGATTGATGTTCGGAGTCAGGAGAACCTGGCGGATCCGTTCACCAAGGGCCTCAAGCGCCAGCTGGTCGATGACACAGCTTATAAAATGGGCTTGAAGGCATTCTGATAGTGTATCTTTGTAATCCTACCATAAAGTTTTATGCTATTAGTTCAAAGAGAAATCTACTAGGCATCTAACTTTTGGTTCAAAGGAGGATCAGTGACTGGAAAACTATCAGGTAACAGTGGGTATTTGTTCTCTGGAACATGAAAGGAATACGGACCCATAACCACTGTTGTCTACTATGTATTTTCTACAGAAAAAATAGATCCTATGGAAGGTTGGCTTAAACGCCTTAATGAGTTCTCAGGTAGAGTGAATGCCTGGTGTGCTTTACAGGAAGCACGGTAGAGCAGCACTACAAGGAGTGAAACTCCATGCTACAGTAGGGTGACTCTACCATGAGGTTCCCAGGTAGGGGTAATGCCTCGGCTTTGCAAGCCAAGTCATAGCGGCGTAGCACCGCAAATAGGCAGGTAGCCTAATGCTGTATGACGTAATTAAAGAGTTGTAGACAGTACTACAAAGGGGAGGATGGCCCCATGTTACAGTGGCACGACACCACGATGAGGTACCCAGGTAGGGGTAAAGCCTCGACATTGCAAGCCATGTCGTTGCGACGTAACACCGCAAGGAAGCCTTAGGCTTCATGCTGGGTAGTTTGGCACTACAAAGAGGCTTGTGACCTCATGCTACAGTAGTATGACACTACGATGAGGTTCCCAGGTAGGGGTAATGCCTCGGCTTCAGGCCATGTCATAGCGACGTAGCACCGCAAGGAAGCGCAAGGCTTCATGCCATATCTCTTTAATAAAGAACTCACCTATAGTGTATGGAAAGAGATATCAGGCCGTCTCTTGAGGGTAAACTTGTAGACGCCCAAAATTATACACTGAAACCAGGCTGGCACAGGGCCTTCAATGTGCAGCCAGAAGCACAGTTGATGTCATTATGTGAGTAGAAAGAA
Organism: Iris pallida; assembly: GCA_029216955.1. Lineage (NCBI taxonomy): Eukaryota > Viridiplantae > Streptophyta > Magnoliopsida > Asparagales > Iridaceae > Iris > Iris pallida. The sequence continues at coordinate 14,883,958 of JANAVB010002397.1, read as the reverse complement.
TTGTAGTTATGGTGCAGAATTCAAGGCTTAATCCATTCTTGTATCATGCTGTTATTTAACCTATGCGGGAAGATTCAAGTCGTAGCGACATCTCTCCTAATGCATGATGGGCAGTCACTGTGGGGAACGCTCAACCCATATATTGAGATATGTGGGGGATTGTTGGTGTTTTTGCCTTTGGACTAGAAAAGATAGTCCCACATCGGCTACACCAAATGGTGAGTATCTCAATATAATGCATTGCTTGTGTTGAGGTGTGCACATGAGGTGTAGTGGGACACAAGTTTGTGCCATGTGGAAGTATTTTCCTAGAAGGAAAAATGATTAAATCCAACAAGGATGCAAGTTAATTTTTGTTGTGCGGACTCGGACTCGGACACGGACTCCAGGATGTCTCGTGCATGCACGGGAGTGTTCGGGGGGTAGGCGTGGACTGGCACACTTCTATGCTGATTGTGGGATGATCTAAAATATCAAACTCTATTTTTGAGTATTGGTATTTTAGTCCCACATCGGATAGGAGAAGAGGTGAAGTCTCAACTCCACTCTATAAATAGAGCCCTTTGGCCTCCTTTGAAAGATGCACCAAGAAGAGAGTGAAGGGAGTCTGTAAAGTCCAGGAAGCCCGTTCAAGTCTCAAATATTGACTTACGAGCGTTCCAGAAGTTCTTCGTGAACTTGCTGGTTCCTGGAAGCTGTTCGTGTTCGTGTGGGGCGAATAAAGCTTTGAGCAACGGTGGTTCATTCACCCCAGCATTTCATTCTTGCCTGTCATCGCTGCTGTTGCCTTTTACAGTAACTTCTTTTTAGAAGCTCTACTGCCGATAGTCGCTTGCACAAAAGTCTCTTTAGATTTTTTGTGTATTACGTAGAATCTTTTTAGATCCTCGTAATTCAAAATCCTCCAGGATCTCTGTTGCACATCTTCTTTAAGGTGTTGCATTTGAAACGTTGTCTTTATAATTGTTTCAGTTTCAGAATTTTCCATCAAAAATTGTGCCTCGGCACTAACACTATCTCCTTCGCATGGTCGTGAATCATCCCATAATAAGGATGCTCCTTGTCACATCCCGCAACGTACCTCCCTAAAGAGGAGGAGAAGAGGAATATCTTTGGAGGTAGGTTATATGAAACAGGAATTTGGGCTCTCCATATAACAACATCTCCCTATTTATGAACAGGTAATAGGTGCACCCTAATACGGACGGACATGTCAAATTGGACCCATCCCATGCGTTCGACCAACTAAGGTCGAATCAAACCATACCGATACGATTTACGATTTGATCCAATGCCAATAATCCGCATGTTCATCTTCTTTTCCATCGCCATCTTCTTTAGCTTTCCACATCCCCAAAAATCCATATCTACCACCTTGTCTCTAAATCCTAATTCACAGCTACCATTTCTTCCTCCCCTCTCGCGCATGGTACCCTTATCCCTTGACTAGCTCCCCTTTCTATAAGGATGACCCTTCATGCACCCTCACCATCCTCCATAATCCCAATTAGGATTTAGGTGACAAGGGATGTAGGTTTTTGATCACCAAGGGAAGGATGATCCTAAAATCTATAAAGTTAGAAAATGGGTTAACATAAAGAAGTAGACAATCACTAGAAAGTTGAAAGTACCAAAGTGAAATAGGAAAGTGAAGAAATTAAAATCTAAAAATATTTAAGTAAAAGATAACCTAAAACTCCTATTGTTGTAACCATTGCTTATCTTTTTTGTTATAGCAATTGAACTGGACATTGTTGAAAGTAGGCAAGCCTCTTTCAATGTTTGATAAATAATAAACCTGTCTAAAAGTAGAAGTTCAAATATGAAAGGATTTTCGATGTTGTAATTTTTTTTTACTCTTCTCCATATCCAAATTCTAAGAAAAATATGGACTTTCAATCATTTTAAATTTTTGAATAGATAAGGACAATGCAAATGAATCACTTTCGCACGGTGTTTACCAAAGTCTAAACGGACTTTTGCATCACCACTTTCTGAAAAGTGCATTTTATTTCAAGATAAATTTGCAGTTCTCACCTTGACCGTCAACTTTCCAGGAAGCAACCATGCCCATGCCCACATTTTTCTTGTGAAATTGATGCAAGACAGATTAATACACACATTTATGTAAATAAAACACCCGAATGAAGAAAGCAGTTGTCGTTGTAGTATAGTGGTGAGTATTCCCGCCTGTCACGCGGGTGACCCGGGTTCGATCCCCGGCAACGGCGTTTTTATTTTTTATTTTTTCTTTAGAATTAATTTTTTTTTACAGTTTTGATTCAATCGGACAGAAAAGGGATAATCTTTATATTTGAATCTCCACCTTTTTAAAATTTCCACTCTATCCTTAAAAAAAAAAAATTTTCCCAATACCATTTTGTCTTTAGAAAAATACCACTCTAAATTAAGGGTTACAAAAATACATAAAGGACTATGGATATTAGAGGATTTGTATTAATTAAACAAGGAAAAAAAATAGCAGTAAAAATATGGTTTGTGATAACAAATTTGATATTCTTTTTTGTGGCAAAAGATTATGCTTTGATTGAGAATGCAGTAGTAAAGAGTATCATTTGTGTGCACACAAGCAATTCCCTTCGGTACCATACCGTGTTTATTGATTCATGTGTCATGTTTACTGGAGTTACAAAGTGTAATAGATCGAGTTACTGGAATAATGCAAATATTTAACCCCTCGTTAAACTACAGAGTTTTTGTGCGATGGTGGTAAAATAGCATAACACATATACATTGTATGAATATATGACTCTCAACCCTCACTATTTTTATAGTTTCTGTGTAGTGGTACCAACTTAAAAGAGCCTTCTACTTACATGCAAGTTTGATTGTTGCATGTTGGCAGGCTGGTATAGAAGGACTGGGTTTTGCGCCAAAGAAAGATGGATCCTGGAAATGTGAAGGGCCTTCTTTGTCTTTGCTTTTGTTTACAATACAAGACAAGAGCTTGTAACTTCGACTTGACTCAATGATGTTAATTGGTATTATATGTCGAAAAAAAAAATTAGTGTTATTATCATCAACCTCAAATGTTTTGCGAAATTATTGTACAAGACTGATTAGAGGGCCTTCTTGCTCTCTGCTTTTGTTTACATGAAGACAGCTTTCCTAACTTATTTGTACAAGGACATGGTCTGTCTCATTGATGTTATTTGGTATTATATGGTATTATAGATTGTTTCTCTCTTAAAAGTGCTTTTTGTTTGTTTAGTGAACCATACGATGCTCATTGATGCTTCAAAATTGACATTTGAAGAAGTGATCGTTCTATTGGCATAGTGCTAATTAGATCAGAGTCTTCTTATGTTTACAGAACATGAAGCAAGATTTTTAGCAGTAAGCATTCTGCTCTCCTATCATGTATTGCTTTCCCACACTTCTTCTCTGAGATTTAAGAGTTTAATCCTTGGTGGCTGCAGCAAACAAAGCGGAACAAAAAACAACCCATTTTGCTAAGTCATCTTCTTGAATCTCTCTCCATTCCCACTGTAAAGGAGTAAAAGCAAAGTCGTTATGTACAATGTTTCTGGAAACATTATTAGTCCCACATCGAAAAAGCAAAGCAGTCAGAGTGAGAGGAAAGTGGTATAAATATAAGAGACCATGAGCCACTGAAAACTCATCTTTGCGCTTGGGGCAATGACGCAGCTAGTGAGGTTTTAACCGAGGCGCGTCAATTGATGGTTGAAAACTATTTCCAAACCCCCTCTTGGTCCTTTCAGTTGGGTCTAGAGAATTTCTGGAAGGGCTCCCTCTAACAAAGGGTAAAGCCCTAAAAATCATTTATTTTCTAAATTTTTATTCATTGTGTCAGGGTTCTATCATCAAAATAGGCCAGTTCCTTTAAAAACATGGTTTGTCTCAGTCTACATGAATTTTTTACTGATGATGCATAGTTACTAGAAGATTATATTACAGGATCATTTGTGGGGCTGATCCAATATACTCCAACAATAGTTATATATCCTTGGTCAGCCCCAATGTTCCCTGGGAATTCCGTTCTCCCATCCCACACTGACACCAATACTGACACGACACAGTTCTGTAAAACTACAACTTTTGTAGACTCAATTATACAAAAATAAGGTAACCAGTTTTTTCTACCAAGTGGCACTACACATTCTACTTAACGACAAACCATCACTATAATCTTAAAATCATATTTGAACTAACCATATTAATAATCTGGATAATTTAGACTTGATCCCAAATTGCATAAAATCACGTAGTAGATATCTGTATCGCACGGTGGGTAAAGGCATGGACAAGGACACGACACATACATTTTGGAATGTCCAAGTTATGTTCGATACGATACGGTCTACGTACATTTTTGGAGTATTTGTATTTTCTAATGTAGATATAGGGTTAGGGTTGCGATTGGGCAAGGCTGACAAATATGGAAGGCAGCCAGCTCAATCAACTTGCTGCAATTCGAGTTGAAAGCGGTTCTATCATGTTGGTAGAGTCTTGGTTTCCTGCTATGTTAGATGTGGATCATTAGTGGCACCACTTGCCAAGCAAGTAGATAATGGATATCACTTGTACACATGCTGTGAGCAGCCGATCAAACACTTGGATTGCCGCTCAGCACGCCAACTTATCTATATGAAAGGCCACTGGCACGACAAGCCATCGTGGACATAGTTCGGATAGGCGGCGGGTCCTTCCATGCAAGGTAGCTAGCCCCATGAAAAGCCCCCGACTACCCACGAGGTACAATTCAGCGTTGCTATAACGTCTTTCCCCTAGGTTGACTGGGCCCGGTGCCCCGGCGTAATACCAGTCGAAAAAGAAATCCTTGTCGACAAGTTGTCCAATGACCACGCACCTACGAGACGTCTAGACTCACGTAAATGTATGGTCTAATTTTATGGTACGACTGGAACTATACTTAGCATCTCGTGCTCTAAACCACACTTTGCATAACGTGCATCGGAACCGTGAGACTCCCAACCGAGGGACCACTTCATACTTTGAAAATGTGCATAGGAACCGTGAGACTCCCAAACAAGGGACCGCCTCAGTGACAAACGATCGCGTGAACTTACTTCTTTGAAACCGAGGGAACGACTACTAAATAGCCTTCCAACTTAACTTAAACAAAACGTGTTCCTTAAGTGCCATAGACCATGGCTAACTTTTCATCGTGCCGACCGTGGCTTGTGCCTTAAACTGACTTACGTTCTGTGCAGCACTATCGTCCAAGTCATATTTTATATGACGGACCTTGAGATCGTGGGACTAAGTGGCTAAACAATCGCAGAAAATGAGACAGTGCTTGCTATGACTTCGATAGCCCAGCATTACCTTGCCTAACTTAATTGAGCCTACAACTTAACCCGTGAGACGAGCAAAGGCTATGCCAAGCCTTGCATTGTGGAAGCGTGCATGCTTAATCGAGCATTTACGCGGACGACGCCTATGACTTAGGCTAACTCATAGTTTGTGTCGAATACCAACTTTCCTTCTCCCAAGCCACGGGACGAAGGGACGAGTGTCATTTTCAAAGCACGTCGTGCACCAACTCTAAGCCAACCGTTGGACCTTTCCATATTCTGACTCCATTTGATCCGTCGGGATTATTCCCTTATCTATGTGGATTTGTCTCTTTTATTGTCAAGCCTAGTTGTGTATTTAAAAATATTCGATTTATTATGTGAAGGCTAAGATGAGGCAAGTTCACCGAAACTACCCCACCTGAGCGAGGAGTCGCCTTGACCGAGCGGGCCTTCAAGCAGGGGCGGCCCTGACCCAGGGCAGGCCGGGTGACGGCCCAGTTCCCCCTAACGAAAGGGGGCACCAACATGGAACTGTCTATAATAGAACTAGTATATATCATATGACTTTTTTTTAACAAAAAGTATTTTGGTGTAGTGGTTATAATGCTAGACTTATATTTAAGAGGTCCTTGGTTCAAATTTTAACTACAACAAATTTTTGTTTTATTTATACTTTTTTTATATTATGTCTGGGGCCTATTTAGAAATTTTTGCCTCGGGCCCCCAATTGCTCAGGTGTCACCCTCATTTCCCGTATTTTTTGTATTTCGTATTTATACTCGTATCTGGATTTTGGCATGTATTTTTATTTTTTTCGACTGGTGGAATTTTGGTATTTCTCGTATTTTGGATTTTGTCATGGCTCGGTTTTAATTGGTTTGGGATGGTTTGGTTTGGTTTAATGTGTATTGGAACACCTTAGCCTATGCTCCACCTTCATTCCACCACATCCCACCCTCTTTATAATCCCCACCTAACACTCTCTCTCTCTTCATTACCTCCTCCATTAATTTTTCTTCTTCTTCTTCTTCTTCCTCCACACAACTCTCCACACCCATAGGCAAGTGCACCTTACCATCACATGAGAACCCTATTTTATTTGTCCATTTGCTAGTTTAGGATATGGTGATCAACTTTAAAACTTGGTATTTTATGATTTTGAGTCTCCATTGTTCTAGATCTAAGTTTTCCCTATTTTCGGTTTTTACATGGTTTTGATCTATTTAAGTTTGATTTTTATGGGTTTTATGTTTCTATGTGGAAGAGGATTCCATTCCACCCTGGTTGGAACTTTGAAAATCCAGATTTGGAGTTCGGATAGCCAAGTTGTGATGCCTTGAAGTTTTGGAGCCATGTGAGCTTCTTCTCAGCCATGGAGAAGAAGATCATTTCCCTTGTGTGCGTGTTTTTACGCGTACGCAGCTCTCCTGCGTGCGTGACTTTTCGCGTACGCAGCTCTCTTGCGTGCGTGACTTTTCGCGTACGCAGCTCTCCTGCGTACGTGATTTTTTGCGTACACAGCTCTCCTGCGTGCGTGACTTTTCGCGTACGCAGCTCTCTTGCGTGCGTGACTTTTTGCGTACGCAGCTCTCTTGCGTGCGTGCTTTTGTGCGTACGCAGCTCTCCTGCGTGCGTGACTTTTCGCGTATGCAGCTCTCCTGCGTGCGTGACTTTTCGCGTACGCAGCTCTCCTGCGTGCGTAACTTTTCGCATATGCAGCTCTCCTGCGTGCGTGACTTTTCGCGTACGCAGCTCTCCTGCGTGCGTGACTTTTTGCGTATGCAGCTCTCTTGCGTGCGTGACTTTTCGCGTACACAGCTCTCCTGCGTGCGTGTCTTTTCGCGTACGCAGCTCTCTTGCGTGCATGACTTTTTGCGTACACAGCTCTCCTGCGTGCGTGTCTTTTTGCGTACGCAGCTCTCTTGCGTGCGTGCTTTTGTGCGTACGCAGCTTTCCTGCGTGCATACTTTAGCTCTCCTGCGTGCGTGCTTTTGTGCGTACGCTGTGCGTGCCCTTGTGCGTACGCTGCACCCTGAACCCCTTGCTTAACCCATTGGTTCTAGGAGTATTAGTTTTATTTCTCGATTTGGTTTCTCTTTTGTGGATTGGGTTTTCCTGAGATCTGTTCAACACAGCACGACTATCTTGACCCGACACGGCCTAACACGGTTTTCAAGTAATTGTTTATGACTAGTACGATTTTCGAGATTTTCTGTGAATTATGATCCTGGTATTCTCTGATCTCCTGGCTAGTGACCCGGTGGGTGCACACCTAACTTGTAACTTGTAATTAATCCTTGTGACTTGATAACTTGATAGTGGCCCGTGGCGACGCACTCTTGACTTGACTTGACTTGACTTGACTTGTAACATGACTTGATGACTTAATGCTGTTGCGACGGCTAACACGACTTGACAAGAATAAATGGCCTGGACACCGTGGATGAATGTGTTTGTACAAATGAACCTGTCTTATCTTGCATCATGTCTAGGACATGAATCTCTGGTTTCCCACGGTCAGGGATTCATACTGAATATGGCTAGGATTAATGACTAGATTGATCAAATAGTTCATGGAGAATTTCCCAGTTACCCGTTGCCCCATTGGTCCCGGCCTTATATATATATATATACTTGGGATTTGTTGCTATCCGTCGAGATGAGCGCACTTCCAGTCCGCCGTCGAGTGTGGTACCTTAGGACACATGTATCTTACTACAGTGTGTCTGCTATATCCTGCTATCTTTTCCTTTTCTTGCTGGGATCACTCAGGTAGTAACAAACAGGTAACCGGACTTAGAATTCTCATTGCATCTTGTTAGTAATTAGGTTTGTGATAACCCTAGTTAGTTAAAGTAGTAAGCCGTAGTATTTGCTTGGCCGTGATTGATTGAGTGAAGTATAACCTGTCTAGTCTTGTCTTAATTCCTGCACAAGAATTGCTACCTGTCATGATTTTCTTATAATTTGCCGATAAATGGTGGAAGAATCCAAGTTCCGTTCAGACGAAGGGTTACAACCCCGGTCCTTGTTTGGTTTACGGGTTGTAACCTGGTTATCTGAATAGTCCCATGGTTATCTTATCGTATATCATCCTATCATGTTTTTCCATATGTTCTGTCTTTTATCGATTCTGTACAAGATTGTCTTTTATATTCACCTATCATGCTTTTTCTTAAATTACTGTCTCTTATTATGTAATTATATTATTGTGCTAATTGCTGGCTTTAGTTCTTATTTTGTGGCCTCCTTTGTGGCACTTGCTCTTTCTGGGGTCTGACCTAGCTAGTTTTGTATGGCCAGATACCGGAGCAGCAGCAAAGGATCTACCTGCTTTCCAGCCAGATGGTGACCACTAGAGGGAATCCTGGCAACGAGTGGGTTTCTTTTGTTCTTCCACTCTATTGTACATTATTCTTTTGAGGCGTTTAGCCGACGAGCACCTGTTAGCTCGATGCACTTTACTTTCTGTCTGCCTACGGGCTATAAACATGATTGGCAACTCGAGGTTGATCATGTATGACTTAACTCTTGCTAGTCCTTACATTTTGTACGACTAGCTTCATGATCATCTGGATATGTAATATTTGGGACGCCTTACAATTGTATATTTGGTGATCTGATATCTTGTGACTATTATTAGTTGGTTGAGATTGAGACAATAGGATAATATATGACCTTAAGAGACTGATGGCTTGTAGATAAACCCTCATATTTCTAGACAGCCGTGACCGTATAATGAGATAGATTCTATTTCATTATACGTAGCTGGCTGTGTCCGCCCCCGCTCTCCAGTATTCTGGTTCTGGGGCGTGACATGGTTTAAGTGGTGGCCCATACAGGTCTTGTCAATCAAAAAATATGAGGGTTTACCGGATAGAAGTCTCAATCTGTACTCGCCTTTGATCTCCACTCGTATCTTCTTATCTCCTTGAATCCCTGACTTGATAACATGCTTGCATCATTGTTCTATCCTGGTCCTTCCTTAATATTCCTGACGTCATTGCTTCAGTGGCATCACTCCTGTTGATCAGCCGAAAGAAGTTCGGCCGGCAGACCAGCAACAACAAGAAGATCAAGATCAGTCCTCCGCAGCCGCCTCCCGAGCCATGCCTTCTGGAGAACCAATGCCTCCAGTCCAGCCAGTTCAGCCAGCAGGGTCAGAGGATGGGGTCTTGATAGGGCTAATCCGTGAGTTGCTTGCATCTCAGGACCATCGAGGTGATGCCTTGCAGCAAGCAGTACAAGATGCTATGAGCGGAATTGGTCCTCGAAGGAACAGTACGGTCAACAATTTCAAGCGCTTGAACCCTCCCTTCTTCGATGGCAGCGAGGATGCTATTGCTGCAGATGCCTGGCTACAGGACATTGAAGTTATCTTAGAGGCAGCAAGGACTCCTGAAGCAGAGAAGGTGGCGGTGGTGCGCCTGCAGTTACTAGACCTAGCCCGCAGCTGGTGGGCTATGCAAGCAGCGAGTTTAGGTACGCCTGTCATGTGGGCGGTATTCAGTGATATGTTTCAGACCAAGTACTTTGACGCAGTGGCTAGATATGACCTGCAGGCCAGGTTTAGTATCTCAGACAGATGAACAGGACGGTCGACGGATATGCGGCCGAGTTTTCAAGATTGAGTCGGTTTGCTCCCACCTTGGTGGCAACCGAGCTAGACAGAGCACAGCGATTTCAGCAGGGGCTCTACTTGGAGATCATACTGGCAGTAGAGCAGTTCGAGCACAGAACTTTTGATGCCGTCTTACGAGCAGCGAGGAGGCATGAGTACACTTCCCGAAGAATAGCGGACCGGACCGGAGATCGAAAGTGGTCTCGCGACCAGATGAACCAATACTCAGCACCGGCCCCAGCAGCTAGGACCCTGACCATTGGAGCTACAAGGACAGATCGGTTACCTCCTTACAGTATTCTGCCCCGACCTATCTCCAGCAGCAGAAGCAGAAGCAGCCTTTCGCAACCGGTTGTTCTCATTGCAGAAAGCCCGGGCATGTTGTTACTGAGTGCCGCAGAGCACAGGGATTGTGCTTGGTTTGTGGTTCGTCGGAACACATGATAGGATCTTGTCCGTTCAGAAACAGATCATCGTCGACAGTAACTAGTCCCTCGGTTATGGGACCAGCACCAGAATCAGCTCCAGTTCACCAACCACAGCAGCTCCCGTTCCCGGGTCCATTGCCGTCTCAGGCCCAGGCCTTCCAGCAACAGAGGCCACAACAGTTCGCCCTGGCCCAGGCCCAGATCCAGAATCGGCAGAGAGGTATCTGTGTCCTATTATCTTGCTTTCTGCCGTCGTTATGCGGGACACGTGTCATATTTCATGTGTCCTAATTACAACGGTATATTCCGGACCCGAGCCATGTCCTAGATCATTCGAAAACGGTTATTGGTACCAACCTTTTCGTATGAGGAAAGGCCCGTGTCCCTGTTTGACCAAGGGGAGAGACCTCAAGCGCAAGACTATCAGTTTAGTTCATTTTGTTTGAGTTCATCGCTCCTTGGAAGAGTCAAACGTGGGAGTGTGAGGATGACATCCGATCACGATATCCCTACCTGTTTGACACGTGAGGTATAATGTCTTCCTTATGCCTTACGTTTTCCCTTCCTTGCTTGTATTGTATGATTGTATGATTGAACTGCTTAGTGTGGCTTGCCTGTGCTTAGTGTAGCTTGTCGTGACAATCTCTAGCTCCTTGATTAAATTCCGAGGACGAAATTCTTTTAAGGTGGGTAGAGTTGTCACCCTCATTTCCCGTATTTCCCGTATTTCGTATTTATACTCGTATCTGGATTTTGGCATGTATTTTTATTTTTCTCGACTGGTGAAATTTCGGTATTTCTCGTATTTTGGGTTTTGTCATGGTTCGGTTTTAATTGGTTTGGGATGGTTTGGTTTGGTTTAATGTGTATTGGAACACCTTAGCCTATGCTCTACCTTCATTCCACCACATCCCACCCTCTTTATAATCCCCACCTAACACTCTCTCTCTTCATTATCTCCTCTATTAATTTTTCTTCTTCTTCTTCTTCTTCCTCCACACAACTCTCCACACCCATAGGCAAGTGCACCTTGCCATCACATGAGAACCTTATTTTATTTGTCCATTTGCTAGTTTAGGACATGGTGATCAACTTTAGAACTTGGTATTTTGTGATTTGGAGTCTCCATTGTTCTAGATCTAAGTTTTCCCTATTTTCGGTTTTTACATGGTTTTGATCTATTTAAGTTTGATTTTTATGGGTTTTGATGTTTCTATGTGGAAGAGGATTCCATTCCACCCTGGTTGGAACTTTGGAAATCCGGATTTGGAGTTCGGATGGCCAAGTTGTGATACCTTGAAGTTTTGGAGCCATGGGAGCTTCTTCTCAGCCATGGAGAAGAAGATCCTTTCCCCTGCGTGCGTGTTTTTACGCGTACGCAGCTCTCCTACGTGCGTGACTTTTCGCGTACGCAGCTCTCTTGCGTGCGTAATTTTTCGCGTACGCAGCTCACCTGTGTGCGTGACTTTTCGCGTACGCAGCTCTCCTGCGTGCGTGACTTTTCGCGTACGCAGCTCTCTTGCGTGCATGACTTTTTGCGTACGCAGCTCTCTTGCGTGCGTGCTTTTGTGCGTACGCAGCTCTTCTGCGTGCGTGACTTTTCGCGTACGTAGCTCTCTTGCGTGCGTGACTTTTCGCGTACGCAGCTCTCCTGCGTGCGTGACTTTTTGCGTACGCAGCTCTCCCGCGTGCGTGACTTTTCGCGTACGCAGCTCTCTTGCGTGCGTGACTTTTCGCGTACGCAGCTCTCTTGCGTGCGTGACTTTTCGCGTACGCAGCTCTCCTGCGTGCGTGTCTTTTCGCATACGCAGCTCTCCTGCGTGCGTGACTTTTCGCGTACACAGCTCTCCTGCGTGCGTGTCTTTTCGCGTATGCAGCTCTCTTGCGTGCGTGCTTTTGTGCGTATGCAGCTTTCCTGCGTGCGTACTTTAGCTCTCCTGCGTGCGTGCTTTTGTGCGTATGCTGTGCGTGCCTTTGTGCGTACGCTGCACCCTGAACCCCTTGCTTAACCCATTGGCTCTAGGAGGATTGGTTTTATTTCTCGATTTGGTTTCTCTTTTGTGGATTGGGTTTTCCTGAGATCTGTTCAACACAGCACGACTATCTTGACCCGACACGGCCTAACACGATTTTCAAGTAATTGTTTATGACTAGTACGGTTTTCAGGATTTTCTGTGAATTATGATCCTGGTATTCTCTGATCTCCTTGCTAGTGACCCGGTGGGTGCACACCTAACTTGTAACTTGTAATTAATCCTTGTGACTTGATAACTTGATAGTGGCCCGTGGCGGCGCACTCTTGACTTGACTTGACTTGACTTGACTTGACTTGTAACATGACTTGATGACTTAATGCTGTTGCGACGGCTAACACGACTTGACAAGAATAAATGGCCTGGACACCGTGGGTGAATGTGTTTGTACAAATGAACCTGTCTTGTCTTGCATCATATCTAGGACATGAATCCCTGGTTTCCCACGGTCAGGGATTCATACTGAATATGGCTAGGATTAATGACTAGATTGATCAAATAGTTCATGGAGAATTCTCCAGTTACCCGTTGCCCCTTTGGTCCCGGCCTTATATATATATACTTGGGATTTGTTGCTATCCGTCGAGATGAGCGCACTTCCAGCCCGCCGTCGAGTGTGGTACCTTAGGACACATGTATCTTACTACAGTGTGTCTGCTATATCCTGCTATCTTTTCCTTTTCTTGCTGGGATCACTCAGGTAGTAACAAACAGGTAACCGGACTTGGAATTCTTATTGCATCTTGTTAGTAATTAGGTTTGTGATAACCCTAGTTAGTTAAAGTAGTAAGCCGTAGTATTTGCTTGGCCGTGATTGATTGAGTGAAGTATAACCTGTCTAGTCTTGTCTTGATTCCTGCACAAGAATTGCTACCTGTCATGATTTTCTTATAATTTGCCGATAAATGGTGGGAGAATCCAAGTTTCGTTCAGACGAAGGGTTACAACCTCGGTCCTTATTTGGTTTACGGGTTGTAACCTGGTTATCTGAATAGTCCCATGGTTATCTCATCGTATATCATCCTGTCATGCTTTTCCATATGTTCTGTCTTTTATCGATTTTGTACAAGATTGTCTTTTATATTCACCTATCATGCTTTTTCTTAAATTACTGTCTCTTATTATGTAATTATATTATTGTGCTAATTGCTGGCTTTAGTTCTTATTTTGTGGCCTCCTTTGTGGCACTTGCTCTTTCTGGGGTCTGACCCAGCTGGTTTTGTATGGCCAGATACCGGAGCAGCAGCAAAGGATCTACCTGCTTTCCAGTCAGATGGTGACTACTAGAGGGAATCCTGGCAACGAGTGGGTTTCTTTTGTTCTCCCACTCTATTGTACATTATTCTTTTGAGGCGTTTAGCCGACGAGCACCTGTTAGCTCGATGCACTTTACTTTCTGTCTGCCTACGGGCTGTAAACATGATTGGCAACTCGAGGTTGATTATGTATGACTTAACTCTTGCTAGTCCTTATATTTTGTACGACTAGCTTCATGATCATCTGGATATGTAATGTTTGGGACGCCTTACAATTGTATATTTGGTGATCTGATATCTTGTGACTATTATTAGTTGGTTGAGATTGAGACAATAGGATAATATATGACCTTAAGAAACTGATGGCTTGTAGATAAACCCTCATATTTCTAGACAGCCGTGACCGTATAATGAGATGGATTTCATTTCATTATACGTAGCTGGCTGTGTCCGCCCCCGCTCTCCAGTATTCTGGTTCTGGGGCGTGACATCAGGGCCGGCCCTGCCTTCAAGTAGCCGTTGCAAGGCTAAGTTCGAACACCGTCGACGTTTCTATTCCTCCGATTGACTGAGCGGGACGGGACACTACAACCATAAGGACAAAAAGATTATTCCTGATTCATCTAATATGGTTAATGTTTTATAGAGTTAGGTTATTGCAACTTGGATATAAGCTAATGCTGAAATGGACAAACATTTAAGAGTATCCATACAATCTCTTGACTTTTTCAGTTTAGGTCCTTGAAAAAAATACAAAGGATGAGATGCATGTAATCCAACAGCTATTAATGACCGAGTTTTTTAATTTTAAGAACTCATGAGTCCTCTAGGATTTTCGCTTACAAATAACAATATTTTCGGAGTTCTCTAATGAAATGGACAAGAATTGAGGGACTAATATAGAAGAAATAAATAAATTTTCACTTGTACTTTGTTTGTCATAATTAGGAAAACATATGAACAAATTATTCTCATATATAACCAATTTAAGAGAAACCATTTTTTTTTCTTTCTTTTCCAAGACCTACAACAATGAAGGAAGAATTTGGGACTTCTTTCTCACCCTTATTCTTCGACAGTCACCTGTGTTTTTCCCACCCTTATACAATTGTCAAGAGAAGACAAATTCTCAACAAATATATCTCACTTGTAGAGAAACATAATATCCACGAAATATATCATCTACTTCCTAAAGTGACCTGAATTTGAATGTGAACCCACAATTTGCCTGAAAAATGTTTTCTAATTTCTGCAACTAACAAACTCAATATTTAATTCAGAAGGTTGTGTATACCCTACAAAACCCCAGGATAAAAAGAAAAAAATGTTCTGTATTTCTTCATCCCCGACCTCATTGCTGGGAAAAAAGGAACAAAATTGAGTTTAAAATAAGTACAATGATCAATAACGAAAACTTTCGACAATTGACAACTTGGTAGGAAAAAAACTAGTTATCTTGTTTTTGTATTGTGATGGTTTGTGGTTAAGTAGAATGTGTAGTGCCACTTGGTAGAAAAAAAAACTAGTTACCTTATTTTTGTATAACTGAGTCTACAAAAGTTGCAGTTTCACATTCCCTTAAGACATCAAAATGTGCACAGTACAATATTGGCGTTTGCTGGATGGGAGAGGAGGGAATTCCCAGGGAACATTGGGGCTGACCAAGGATATATAACTTTTGTTGGAGTATTGGATCAGCCCAACAAATGCTCCGGTAGTATAATCTTCTAGTAACAAGGCTGAAAAACTATGTAGACTGAGATGAACCATCTCTACTATTATAAAGGTACTATTATAAAGGGGCTTCAAAATGGCTCATGAGCCGTCTAAGCCGTTAAACTAACTACATAATATTATCTAACTAAACGCATATCCATAATTTAATAAATAATCATAACAAATCATATTAAAATATATTTAAATTTTATTTAAATATTCTAATATAATTTAAATTTTTATATACTTTATTAATACTATCATTGATTTTTTTTTTTATAGTGAAGATGACTAGTGTTTTTAAATTTTTAAAGGACCTAGCCTATTTTGATGATAGAACCCTGACACAATACTAAAAATTTGGAAAATTAATGATTTGTAGGGTTTTACCATTTGTTAGAGGGAGCCCTTCCAGAAATTCTCTAGGCCCAACTGAATGGGCCAAGAGAGGGTTTGGAAATAATTTTCAACCAGCAATTGACACGCCTCGGTTAAAACTTCACTAGCTGCGTCATTGCCCCAAGCGCAAAGATAAGTTTTCAGTGGCTCATGGGCCCTCTTTTTATACTGCTTTCCTCTCACTCCCACTTCTTTGCTATTCCGATGTGGGACTAACAATGTTTGCAGAAACATTGTACATAAGGACTTTGCTTTACTCCTTTACAGTCGGAATGGAGAGAGGTATTCAAGAATAAGGCTGAGCAAAATGGATTGTTTTTTCTTCCGCTTTGTTTGCTGCAGTCACCAAGGATTAAACTCATAACTCTTAAGGATAGATGGATAGATTACATACAAATTTGATAATAACACTCTTAAATCTCAGAGAAGCAGAGTGGTAACATGATAATAGAGTAGAATCCATGGGATAGAAATCTTACTTCATGTTCTGCAAACATAAGAAGACTGAAAAAAAAATGAAAAAAGAAAAGAAGGAGACTATGATCTAATTAACACTATGCCAATGGAACGATCGCTTCTTCAAATGTCAGGTTTGAAGCATCAATGAGGAGGATTGTATGGTTCATTTCCAGATGCAGCTTTGATTCCGAACTATACAATGCCAAATAACATCATTGGGTCAGACCTTGTCCTTGTACAAGTCACGTCGAAGTTACAAGCTCTTATCTTGTAAACAAAAGCAGAGAGACGAAGAAGGCCCTTCACATTTCCAGGATCCGTCTTTGGCAAAACCCAGTCCTTGTATACCAGCCTTGCCAGCATGCAACAATCAAACTTGCGTCAAACCACATTGCTATTACTGCTCTTGACAGTCGATCTAGTGAATTGTCGACACCAGTTTTGGATGTATATCTATACTAAATCAAACTGAATTATTGACATTATCATCCGATCATATCTCATGACTGCCGCAAGTACAAGGTTTTTTTAAGTCCCGACGACTACACCAAAATTCTAAAATAGTAAGAGTTGAGGGTCATATATTTATGATGTTCTAACATCCCTACAGGTCGAATGCTCATTTCTTAGGTAAAAAGCTAAATTCGTGCAACGGTAATCTCAAATCTAAGGTATGCTATTTTACCACGTGAGTGCCCCACCTCTGCACCAAAACTCTAGAGTTTAATGATAGCTGAGGTTAAATATTTACATTAAGCTAACAGGTCACCCTATTACACCTTGCAAGTTGCAACTCCAGTAAGCATGACACATGAATCAATTAACGTGATACGGTTTCAAAGAGAATTGCTTGTGTGCACTCAAATTGCCACAAAAAAGGATATCAAATTTTTTTAATCAAAATCCTCCAATATCCACGAGTCCTTTTAAAGATAAAATAAAAGGATATCAAATTCCTTTATTTTTTTTGTTCCCCTTAATTTAAGGTGGGATTTTTTTTTTAAAGATACGGAGGAAACTTTAAAGAAATTGACATTCGAATATAAATAATAGGATTTATCCGTTAATAAGAAATAGACATTCGAATATAAATAATAGGATTTATCCGTTAATAATTCTCTTTGATCGAATCAAAACTACAAATAGATAAATGGAGGAAACAAATACGCCGTTGCCAGGGATCAAACCCGGGTCACCCGGGTGACAGGCGGGAATACTCACCACTATACTACAACGACAAGTGAACAGGTAAGTGAATAGGAAGGTGAAGAACTTAAAATCTAAAAATATTGAAGTAAAAGATAACCTAAAACTTTTATTGTTGTTACCGTTACTCATAATTTTCTTATAACAATTGAACTAGACATTGTTGAATGTTGGAATTTAAAAGCCTCTTTCAATGTTTGATAAATAACTAACCTGTCTAAAAGTCGAAGTTCAACTATGAGAGGATTGTCGATGTTATAATTTTTTTACTCTTCTCCATATCCAAATTCTAAGGCAAAAAATATATGGACTTTCGATAGTTTTAAATTTTTGAATAGATAACGACAATTCAAATGAATCACTTTCGCACAGTGTTTAATAAACCCATTTTTGCATCACCACTTTCCGAGGAGTGGATTTTATTTCAAGATAAATTTGCGGTTCTCACCTTGATCGTCAACTTTCAAGGAAACAACCATGCCCATGCCCTCATTTGTGGTGAACTTGATGCAAGACAGATTTTACACATTTATTTTAATATATCTAAAGAAAAACCGGACACAGAAAATAGTTGTCGTTGTAGTATAGTGGTGAGTATTCCCGCCTGTCACGCGGGTGATCCGGGTTCGATCCCCGGCAACGGTGTTCATTATTAATATTTATTTTTGAACTTCTTTATTTTTTTTTAGAATTTGTTAATTTTTCTTTAGAATTATTTTTTTACAGTTTTGATTATACCAAACAGAAAAGGGATAATCCCACATTTATATTCGAATCTCCACTTTTATAAAATTTACACTTTATCCTTAAAAAAACCCAATCCCATTTTATCTTTTTAAAAAATACCACTCTAAATTAAGGGGAACAAAAATACATAAAGGATTCATGGATATTAGAGGATTTGGATTAAACCAAAAAAAAAAAAAAAAAAAAATAGCAGTAAAAATATGGTTTGTGATAACAAATTTGATATTCTTTTTTGTGGCAAAAAGATTATGCTTTGATTGACAGTGCAGTAGTAAATAGTATAATTTGAGTGCACACAAGCAATTCCCTTCGGTACCATACTGTGTTGATTGATTCATGTGTCATGTTTACTGGAGTTACAAAGTGTAATAGAGTTACTGGAATAATGCAAATATTTAACTTCATCCCTCATTAAACTATAGAGTTTTGGTGCGATGGTGGTAAAATAGCATAACACATATACAGTTACATGAAATAAATATATGACTCTCAACCCTCACGATTTTTAGATTTTGTGTGTAGTGGTACCGACTTAAAAGATCCTTCTACTTGCGGCAGTCATGACCATGTGTTGAGACATGAGCGGATGATAATGTCTCTAAATTTGACTCGGTTTATAAGTATGGGTATACATCCTAAATTGGTGTCGACAATTCACTGGATCTGTTAAGAGCATTAGTAGCAATGTGGTTTGACGCAAGTTTGATTGTTGCGTACTGGCAGGCTGGTATAGAAGGACTGGGTTTTGCGCCAATGAAAGACGGATCCTGGAAATATGAAGGGCCTTCTTTGTCTCTGCTTTTGTTTACAAGACGAGCTTGTAACTTCGACTTGACTCAATGATGCTATTTGGTTCTATTGTGCGCTAGAATTAGCTCCAGTGCTTGAGTTCATAGAACTTAAAACAATCTTTGCTAATATTCTCATGTCGGGAAGAAAAATCAGTGTTACTTTATTTATCATCAACCTCAAATCTTTATTTATCATCAACCTCAAATGTTTTGTGAAATTATTGTACAAGACTGATTGGTCCGGAAAATGCAGAGGGCCTTCTTGCTCTCTGCTTTTGTTTACATGATGACAGCTTTCCTAACTTATTTGTACAAGGACATGGTCTGTCTCATTGATGTTATTTGGTATTATATAGTATTGTAGATTGTTTCTCTCTTAAAAGTGTTTTTGTTTGTTTAGTGAACCATACAATCCTCCTCATTGATGCTTCAATGAAGAAGTGATATAGTGCTAATTAGATCATAGACTTCTTATGTTTGCAGAACACGAAGTAAGATTTTTATCCTAAGCATTCTGCTCTCGTATCATGTATTACTTTCCCACACTCCTTCTCTGAGATTTAAGAGTTTAATCCTTGGTGGCTGCAGCAAACAAAGCGCAAGAAAAAAAACTCCATTTTGCTCAGTCATCTTCTTGAATCTCTCTCTCCATTCCTACTGTTACAGTAGTAAAAGCAAAGTCAAGTACAATGTTTCTGGCAACATTATTAGTCCCACATCGGAAACGCAAAACAGTGGGACTGAGAGGAAAGCAGTATAAATATAAGAGCCCATGAGCCACTGAAAGTTCATCTTTGCGCTTGAGGCAATGACGCAGCTAGTGAGGTTTTAACCGAGGCGCGTCAATTGCTGGTTGAAAACTATTTCCAAACCCCCTCTCGGTCCATTCAGTTGGGCCCAGAGAATTTCTGGAAGGGCTTCCTCTAACAAAGGGTAAAGCCCTACAAATCATTTATTTTCTAAATATTTAAGTGTGGAGTCAGGGTACTACTCGTTCAGTAGGTGCGTATTGGACCATGTTATAATTCGATTGACTTATTTATTTGAGCAATATTTATTCAGTTTATATGGCATGATATTATGTGTCTTGTTACGTCCCTCTGAGGACCTGGTTATCTCTCGTGTGCTATTGTCTTTCGCAGGTGTTCTAACTCTAGCCGTGATCATCGCTATTTCCTCGAGGATGATTGCATTTGGATCATCTTCGCTTCGCTCGCCACTCATTTCATTTTCTATGTACTTTTCCTTATTTTGTTGGTAGTGGATTTGTCTCCGCCCAACATATTGTATCAAGACAAATTCATAGTTGATTATATAATATCTATTATTCTTGTGGATGAGATTAGATATGGTTCTACTGCATTTTACAGCTTATGTATTCATACGAGATTTTCATATATTGGAGTGTACTTCGTACGAATACGGTTGGCATGTCTACGTACCTAGTCCTACGTATTTTGGGATTGGGGCGTTACATATATTGGAGTGCATCAAAATAGGCGTGGTCCTTTAAAAATATGGTTTACTAGAAGATTCTAATACCGAAGCATTTGTTGGGCTGATCCAATATACCCCAACAATAGTTATACCTCCTCTCCCATCCACCACTGACACCAATACTGACATGACACAGTTCTGTGCACATTTTGATATATATTATTGTATCCGTGCACATTTTGATATATCCCAGTGTGTATTAAGGTAATGTGAAACTACAACTTTTTTAGACTCAATTATACAAAAATAAGGTAACTAGTTTTTTCTACCAAGTGGCACTACACATTCTTCTTTTTAGTTCCATGTCGGGGTGTACATTCATTTCATTTGTTGGTTTTCTGAAAGTGTACTTAACCACAAACCATCACTATAATCTCAAAATCATATTTGAACTTACCGTATTAATAATTTGGTTAATTTAGACTTGATCACAAATTGCATAACATTCAAAAATAGAAAGAAAAATAAAATTAAATTTAAATAACAATTCGAAACATTCGTACTAATAAAGAGTTGTGGTGTGTTATGAGAGGGAGGAGAATTTAGATTGGAGGGTTGTTATGGAGATAGCAGATATCTGTATCGCACGGCGGGTAAAGGCATGGACAAGGACATGACCCATACATTTTGGAATGTCCAAGTTATGTTCGATACGATATGGTCTACATTTTTGGAGTATCTGTATTTTCTAATGTAGATATAGGGTTAGGGTTGCGATTGGGCAAGGCTGATAAATATGGAAGGCAGCCAGATCAGTCAATTTGCTGCAATTAGAGCAGAAAGCAGATTTGTCATGTTGATCATTAGTGGCACCTCTTGCCATGCAAGTAGATGATGGATATCACTTGTAACACATGATGTGAGCAACCGATTAAACACTTGTTATGCACCTTCACTTCACTTGAAGCAAGTGAGATCATATATAGCAACTCAGAGTTGCATGTTAGATTGTATTTCGTTTCCGGTTGAACCATCAAAGAGAGTGACAATGAAGTTGGTAATATCAAGTATGAGGTGGGATCATGAATTGTAGACAATGAACCCTCAAAGCTGACATTACAGAACTATTATCCCAACCAAGGCACAAAATGGGTTCATCTTGGATCTAGGATATCTATTCAGTTTGTATTTTTTGTACAATAATTATACTGGTTGCTAGGCCCTCAAAGATGTGTTGGTTTCGTTCTCTTCTCTCCAAACAATGAGAATATTATGTTTCTCTACAAGTGAGATATATTTGTATTTCTTTTGGCAATTGTATAAGAATAAGGGTGGAAAAAACACAGCTGAATGTCGAAGAATAAGGATGGGAAAGAAGGCCCAAATTCTTCCTTCGTTGTTGTAGGTCTTGGGAAAGAAAGAAAAAAGTTGTTGTAGGTCTTGGGAAAGAAAGAAAAAAATGGTTTCTCTTAAATTGGTTATGTATGAGAATCAATTTTCAATTTCTTCATATTTTTTCCTTATGACAAACAAAGTACAAATGAAAATTAATTAATTTCTTCTATATTAGCCCCTCAATTCTTATCCATTTCAATATAGAACTCCAGAAATCTTGTTATTTGTAAGCAAAAATCCTAGAGGACTCATGAGTTCTTAAATTTGAAAACTCTGCCATTAATAGCCGTTAGATTATATGCATCTCATCCTTTGTGTTTTTTTGAGGACCTAAACAGAAAAAGTCAAGAAATTGTAAGGATACTCTCAAATGTTTGTCCATTTCAGCATTAGCTTACATCCAAGTTGCAATAACCTAACTCTAAAAAACATTAATTATATTAGATGAATCATGAATAATCTTTTTGTCGTTATGGATTTGGTTGAATGGATATGTGTTTGTTGGGTTTGAGTTTGAAGAAAAAAAGAGTTGAATGACCAAGGGAGGTAGAGGGATACTAAAAAAACATAATGAGAGAAGGTTTTGGGCATACCTTCTTTGGTTCCGGACAATTTCGAGGATATTGGCCCTTCTGCTCACAGTTGAAACACTTCACCCGTATATTTCGCTCGTTTTGCCTTGTGTGGAGTTTGGCATTATCCTTCTTAGCCTTCCCTTTTACATTTGAACATTCTTCCCTTTTGCAAAATCACAATTCTTTGAAATTTTAATTTATTCAATATTTATTCAAATGTAATGGAAGGATTCAAATCATTAACCTTGCCTCGTTTGGTTCGCAAAATTACGAGGTTGGAAAAGGGAAGTGATTACTTTCTTATGCTCGGGTGCTAAAAGAATTGAGGATGAAAGGAAATTGGTTCCCAAAATAGGGGCAAATGATTCCATCATCCAAGTAAAGAATCACTTTTCCACCTTAAAGTATTACTTTCCTTTCTAAATTCCTTAGCATTTCCAAACATGGGAAAGTAAAATCAATAGGAATTGTAATTTTCCAAAGGAAAGAAAATGCCAAGGCATTGATTTTCTTTCCATTCCTTTCCGCGAATCAAACGATACCTTAAGGTACACATTTAAATGGACACAATTTCGGACTTTTACATGTTAATATGTTCTGCCTCAAGTTCGAGCATCCGAATGACTATGTAAACCTCGTTGTTTGACGAATGGATCATATAATGTTTTCTAGACATGGTAGAGTCAAATATCGCTAGATCTTGGATCATGGCTGACACGTATCACATGTCTGATTTCGACTTCATCTCATATGAGTCAAGCGGTCAAGCCCAAGATAAAGAGTGCACACCATTTGAGTAATTTATATACCTCGACCTCAACTCTTCCCATGCTTGGTTGTAGCATAACCCACAAACTCTTCAATCATGTGGTCCAACAGCGTCAACAATATTGTGAATTGCACAGACTTATCCTTCATAGATCATTTTTGGTATACATCAGTGCCTAACCTGCGATGAGCCACAGTGCCCTGCTCAAGATCGACCATTTCCTAACATAAAAAAGTCGAGCATGTTTTGCCTATTCAGTAGGTATTAGATACTACGTCGCCAATTATCAAAGTTGGTGTTAGATACTATGTCGCCAATTATTAAAGTTTTTGTTGTGTAGCATCACTCTTTTGGTACACATAGTCACTACCGATTTAGCAACCTTCTCAATGATACATACATGGATTGTGCTAATTATCAATTTGAGTGTCATAATTTTCTTCACCCAATGTTCTATTTTTTTTTTCAAAATAGAACCGTCTTTTAAAGGAGTGCACCAGAACCAAGTGTTAATTGTTACTTGGAACAAAATCTCCCTTTCTCAAAAGATTGGAATCTTTAGAAAATCCTTCGTTTATAGAAAGGTTTGACTCTCGAATAGAGTCATGCACATGTTTTAGTTACCATAATCAGAACATATCCTTTGTCTTTGCATTTAAGAGAATATGCATATTACACAAATATGACATTAAAACCATTAAACTCTCCACTTGTGTCGGACTTCGCCGAGCTTACCTGTTGAATTAGCTCACTGGATACAAGATATGACTCAGACATTAAAACCACTTGTACCTTTTCCAATATGTTGAGTTTAAGGGTTCGTCATTTGGCTAGAGGGTCAATGCAAAAAATCTACCCTAGGTTTGGCTTAATGCCACGAGTGTCAACAGAGGCATGTTGTATTCATGATAACAAACATACCACATTTGTACATTTTTGTCACATACCGCAATTCGGCACCTACAAAAGAGTGTTAGTCTTGGATACAGCCCGTCCCATTTTCTCGTATCTTAGTCCAACCTCAAGCAATAGAAAACAACAGAGTCCAATGTCTATATTACAACATTTCCAATACAAACCCAAATAAAAGCAAATAAAATCCCACATTACATGAGGAAAGTGGAGTTTAGAAAATATCATGCTAAGTTGAGGGGATCCTTATGGTCAATATTAAACTAGGTTATCCTACAATTTTATATATAAATCAATCCAACAAGTTTATTATTAGTCCTAATTAACTGGCGTTATACAAGTTAATAAATCAATGACTCTTCTACTTGATGTTGGACATGCATCTAGGTTTAGGGAAGTCATTTAAGTCTCAACCATACAAAAAAGCTACGAATATTATAGTCTACAAAAAATATACAATACAATAACGCAAATACTAGGTCTCTTCTTGCATATGGATTATACCTTTGACGTGCGATGAACCGCTTTCTACTATTATCTCCTTCGCATGGTCGTGAATCATCCCATAATAAGGATGCTCCTTGTCACATCCCGCAACGGACCTCCCTAAAGAGGAGGAGAAGAGGAATATCTTTGGAGGTAGGTAATATAAAACAGGAATTTGGGCTCTCCATATAACAGCATCTTCCTGTTTATGAACAGGTAATAGGTGCACCCTAATACGGACGCACATGTCAAATTGGACCTGTCCCATGCGTTCGACCAACTAAGGCCGAATCAAACCATACCGATACGATTTACGATTTGATCCAATGCCAATAATCCGCATGTTCTTCTTCTTTTCCAATCGCCATCTTCTTTAGCTTTCCACATCCCCAAAAATCCATATCTACCACCTTGTCTCTAAATCCTAATTCACAGCTACCATTTCTTCCTCCCCTCTCGCGCATGATACCCTTATCCCTAGACTAGCTCCCCTTTCTATAAGGATGACCCTTCATGCATCCTCACCATCCTCCATAATCCCAATTAGGATTTAGGTGACGAGGGATCTAGGTTTTTGATCACCAAGGGAAGGATGATCCTAAAATCTATAAAGTTAGAAAAATGGGTTAACATAAAGAAGTAGACAATCACTAGAAAGTTGAAAGTACCAAAGTGAAATAGGAAAGTGAAGAAATTAAAATCTAAAAATATTTAAGTAAAAGATAACCTAAAACTCCTATTGTTGTAACCATTGCTTATCTTTTTTGTTATAGCAATTGAACTGGACATTGTTGAAAGTAGGCAAGCCTCTTTCAATGTTTGATAAATAATAAACCTGTCTAAAAGTAGAAGTTCAATTATGAAAGGATTTTCGATGTTGTAATTTTTTTTTTTACTCTTCTCCATATCCAAATTCTAAGAAAAATATGGACTTTCAATCATTTTAAATTTTTGAATAGATAAGGACAATGCAAATGAATCACTTTCGCACGGTGTTTACCAAAGTCTAAATGGACTTTTGCATCACCACTTTCTGAAAAGTGCATTTTATTTCAAGATAAATTTGCAGTTCTCACCTTGACCGTCAACTTTCCAGGAAGCAACCATGCCCATGCCCACATTTTTCTTGTGAAATTGATGCAAGACAGATTAATACACACATTTATGTAAATAAAACACCCGAATGAAGAAAGCAGTTGTCATTGTAGTCTAGTGGTGAGTATTCCTGCTTGTCACCCGGGTGACCCGGGTTCGATCCCTGACAACGGCGTTTTAATTTTTTCTTTAGAATTAATTTTTCTTTACAGTTTTGATTCAATCGGACAGAAAAGGGATAATCTTTATATTTGAATCTCCACCTTTTTAAAATTTCCACTCTACCCTTAAAAAAAAAAAAAAAAAAAAAAAAAAAAAAAAAAAAAAAAATCCCAATACCATTTTGTCTTTAGAAAAATACCACTCTAAATTAAGGGGAACAAAAATACATAAAGGACTATGGATATTAGAGGATTTGTATTAATTAAACAAGGAAAAAAAAAATAGCAGTAAAAATATGGTTTGTGATAACAAATTTGATATTCTTTTTTGTGGCAAAAGATTATGCTTTGATTGAGAATGCAGTAGTAAAGAGTATCATTTGTGTGCACACAAGCAATTCCCTTCGGTACCATACCGTGTTTATTGATTCATGTGTCATGTTTACTGGAGTTACATATTGTAATAGATCGAGTTACTGGAATAATGCAAATATTTAATCCCTCGTTAAACTACAGAGTTTTTGTGCGATGGTGGTAAAATAGTATAACACATATACATTGTATGAATATATGACTCTCAACCCTCACTATTTTTAGAGTTTCTGTGTAGTGGTACCGACTTAAAAGAGCCTTCTACTTACATGCAAGTTTGATTGTTGCATGTTGGCAGGCTGGTATAGAAGGACTGGGTTTTGCGCCAAAGAAAGATGGACTGGAAATGTGAAGGGCCTTCTTTGTCTCTGCTTTTGTTTACAATACAAGACAAGAGCTTGTAACTTCGACTTGACTCAATGATGTTAATTGGTATTATATGTCGAAAAAAAAAAATTCAGTGTTATTATCATCAACCTCAAATGTTTTGCGAAATTATTGTACAAGACTGATTGGTCCGAAAAATGTAGAGGGCCTTCTTGCTCTCTGCTTTTGTTTACATGATGACAGCTTTCCTAACTTATTTGTACAAGGACATGGTCTGTCTCATTGATGTTATTTGGTATTATATAGTATTGTAGATTGTTTCTCTCTTAAAAGTGTTTTTGTTTGTTTAGTGAACCATACGATGCTCATTGATGCTTCAAAACTGACATTTGAAGAAGTGATCGTTCTATTGGCATAGTGCTAATTAGATCAGAGTCTTCTTATGTTTGCAGAACATAAGTAAGATTTTTAGCAGTAAGCATTCTGCTCTCCTATCATGTATTGCTTTCCCACACTTCTTCTCTGAGATTTAAGAGTTTAATCCTTGGCGGCTGCAGCAAACAAAGCGGAACAAAAAACAACCCATTTTGCTAAGTCATCTTCTTGAATCTCTCTCTCCATTCCCACTGTAAAGGAGTAAAAGCAAAGTCGTTATGTACAATGTTTCTGGAAACATTATTAGTCCCACATCGGAAAAGCAAAGCAGTCAGAGTGAGAGGAAAGTGGTATAAATATAAGAGACCATGAGCCACTGAAAACTCATCTTTGCGCTTGGGGCAATGACGCAGCTAGTGAGGTTTTAACCGAGGCGCGTCAATTGCTGGTTGAAAACTATTTCCAAACCCCCTCTTGGTCCATTCAGTTGGGCCTAGAGAATTTCTGGAAGGGCTCCCTCTAACAAAGGGTAAAGCCCTAAAAATCATTTATTTTCTAAATTTTTATTCATTGTGTCAGGGTTCTATCATCAAAATAGGCCAGTTCCGTTAAAAATATGATTTGTCTCAGTCTACATGATTTTTTTACTGATGATGCATAGTTACTAGAAGATTATATTACCAGAGCATTTGTGGGGCTGATCCAATCCTTGGTCAGCCCCAATGTTCCCTGGGAATTTCTACCAAGTGGCACTACACATTCTACTTAATTCGAAACATAGGTAGAATTTAGATTGGAGGGTTGTTATGGAGATAGTAGATATCTGTATCGCACGGCGGGTAAAGGCATGGACAAGGACACGACACATACATTTTGGAATGTCCAAGTTATGTTCGATACGATACGGTCTACGTACATTTTTGGAGTATCTGTATTTTCTAATGTAGATATAGGGTTAGGGTTGGGATTGGGCAAGGCTGACAAATATGGAAGGCAGCCAGCTCAATCAACTTGCTGCAATTCGAGTTGAAAGCGGGTCTGTCATGTTGGTAGAGTCTTGGTTTCCTGCTCAGGGGCGACCCGGAGGAGGGGCAAACGGGGCTTGCGCCCTGGGCCCCAAATCCCAAGGGGCCCCAAATTTTTTTTAAAAGTTGGTAATAATGATAAATAATAAAACATTGTTACTCTGATTTCTTCAAAGTCCAAGGTCGGAAGAAAATCATTATAGCAATTCAACAAATAGAACATGGGAATTGGATAGCCGTCCAACTCTTTAATTTCAAAGAAAAAACTAGTCTTCCCATCACTTCAGATTTTCTTTTGCATTTCAGAGGGGAAAAAGTTCTCCACGTCGTTTCCGATTCCAGATGACCAACAATAAGTTTTTTTTTGAATTGTTCATTTTAATTCTCTCTTTTGCTTATAACTGAAACACAAATTTTTAATTTTCTTCAATTTCTTTTCCTAGAATCATTCACAAGGATTCTGCGAAGTTAGACTACACAAAGAAGGCCACGACGGCAGACAAGCTACTCTCTCTCTCTCTCTCTCTCTCTCTCTCTCTCTCTCTGACCTCTGCTTGAGCCTTGACCCGAAGAGGAGACGAAAATGTGAGATAGAGGTATCAATGTGATCTTGATATTTTAGCAAGACTTTCATTTTGAGAATTGAAATATTTTGTAAATTTTGTTCCTCATGATGTTGGCTTTATTATGTTTTTTGAGTTCCCTCTGTCGTCGATGATTGAGGACAATCCTCTTTGCCCCCACCTTTTCAATGAGGGGTTCTATTGATGTAGTTCATTTTTTTCGAAAGTTTCAAGTTATATTTACATATAATCTATTTTGCACATACTTGAAATTTTGCATATGTTAAAGATTAGAATACACATTATTTGTAGTAGATCTTCGGTCTTCCTTTGTATATTTAGCTCACTACGTGTTGTGAGTTATAGTTGATCCCACGTTGATGTTGAATACCGATGAGCCGATAGCGATGAGTCTTTTCGTTTATCTTTGCACTTAAGATTTCACACTTAAAATTATAGGTTCCTAGTGTTGAATATATTTTCATAAATCTTTGCACTTAAGATTTCACAATGATTTCGTTTTCAAACTGAAATATTTTGTAACTTTTGTTCCTCCTGATTTTGACTTTTTCTTTTATGTTTCTTGAGTTTATCTGTTGTTAATAAATTAGGCAAACAAGCCCATATATCTCAATCCTAGTATTGAAAAAACATAAACAAGAAATGTTAAAATAACATATTGCATCGATTTTTTTTTAACTACGGAAGTAGTATTGCCAAGGTATATTCCCGATGCAAAATTTAAGGTTAGCTGGCATATATCAGGCCCCAGTCTAAAAGAGTTCACTTTGGTTTATTGCATCATGCAAAAAAAAATATGATACTTTATTTTCAATATATTTTTTGAAGAAGGGCATCATTTTGTATTTAGTCCTGGGCATCAAAATGTTTCGGGCCGGCCCTGTTCCTGCTATGTTAGATGTGGATCATTAGTTGCACCTCTTGCCAAGCAAGTAGATAATGGATATCACTTGTACACATGCTGTGAGCAGCAGATCAAACACTTGGATATGCACCTTCGCTCAGGGGCGGAGCCAGGATTTTGAAGTAGGGTGGGCTAGGTAATAGACTACGATAAGGTTCAAAAATTTATGCCAAAATTTTGACAGATATTTCTTTGTAAATTCGATGATAAACTTTAACATATCATTTCCGAAGAGAAATTAACACATCCACATGAAGATTCGTTAGAGACAAAGAGTAAACTTTGATAAAACTTCTTTGCATAATACACATTGTATAATAGGCTCAGATGATGGAAAGAAAAAAAAGAAAATATTCTATAATAATCTACTCACCTACAAAGTTTCTGCAGCATCCTACAAATGATAGAGAATAGTCGTATTTATCTATTCCTTCTCGCACTAAAAGCAAGTCTCTGGACTAAGAAAGATAAAAAAATAAAAATAAATAGAAGATGCACACCAACATAAAAGATAAGAAGTGCCAAAGCATAGGCAAAGAACATAGTAGTTTGTGCTGCTTACTCAGAAGATCTGAGAGTAGGCTTTTAAGCTTGTGAAGAACTTGCTGTAAATTGGCTGGCAGGGTCTGATCTAATGCACGAAACAAGGTATTTTGCAACCTGAAGCAAATAGCTACAATCACAGAGAGAAAAGATTAGAATGAAGCAACAGAGATAATTAAGTAATGTAGCAATGGACTATCCAATGTAATCTTTCACTAAAACATCGAGCAACCTTAAAATAGCAATGGACTATCCAATGTAATCTTTCACTAAAACATCGAGCAACCTTAAAAGAGAAAGGAAGCCACAAATTCACAGTTTTAAAATATTTTTCTGGGTTCAAGGATCGTGTTTTCGCTTACAGGGTATTTAATAAATGAACAACCGAAGTACAGATGATAGATTCAACTTTTCTACATTAATGAGCCTTTGAGGAGATGGCTATAAGAAAATGACCCTAATATTAAGCCACACAAAGAAGATAAACGCCACCCTAGTATATTTTTTCTTCCAAAAGGATCACATACATAGCACAGGCAATACAATCTCAGAAATGTAAGCTAAGAGAAAACAATAATACAATTTAAATGACTAAGCATTTTAACTGTAAGCAGTATGTAGTCAACAACTTTATAAAACAAGTAATCCCTGATTGTTTACATTTTCAAAATCATCAATGCACTAGTAATCCCACCAACTGATTCCAGTATCAGAGACAGAAACAAAAAGGTGAACTGCAGCCTTAAACATGGGTTCCTTGCCATCTTGTGGATCCAAATACATGTCCAGTAACCTTAGTAGTAGTTAAAGCAAATATAAATCTAGAGCAGAACTCTTTAACATATCTCCAACTGTGTGGAAAGCAATACACAATAATAAGAAAAAACCTACTGCATATAAGCATCACTTCTGCCAATCTCTGCACAATATTGCTCAGCAGCCTCACTGTCTTCCAACTTCCTTAAAACCAAAAGAACTAGATAAGAATATATGGACCAAACTCTGCAATTAAAGGCATTGGGAATAAGCGAAGAATAGATCTTCAATGTATTTGTAAAGGTTACGGTTTTAGTCTTGTGAATATCTTCAAATAAACATAGTATTGAATCTTACAAGGCCAAAATCTGCAGCACCAACTGCCCCATCTTTCGGTATACAATTGCCTGTAAATGGAACGTATTTGCATATAAAATTGTCAAATATTCATCTTTAACACAGTAACAATTCTGGCAACCTAATATAGGAGGTCAAACAGATAGAAAGTTATTTGCACGAACCCAAATGGAATAGAACTATGGGATATAGAGACAAGAATCTCATTTTAATTCCCATGATTCTACAAGTATACATAAACTTGAAAAGGCATTATTTTGAATGTAACCAGTTTGACAGAAACAAAAAGGCATTATTTTGAATGTAACAATCTTCCAATATCAGAGAAAACAATAAAAAAACTGGGACAGATTGATAAATATATGTCTTCCAATATCAGACAAAAAGGCTTTATTTTCAAAATCATCAATGCACTAGTAATCACATAGCACAGGCATTATTTTGAATGTAACAATCTTCCAATATCAGAGAAAACAATAAAAAAAACTGAGAATAAAGTTTGGAACCTCACTCATAGATATATGTCTATATTCTTCCAACTCCTTTTATATAATTTAACAGTATAGATTTTGAGTTAGTTTGGAACCTGGGACAAAATGGTACATGTTGCACTTGATAACCCTGAAGCAAGCAAAACCTGGGACAAAATGGTACATGTTGCAATTGATAATCCTGGAGGCTGGGAAGAAGAAACCAAAACCTGGGACAGATTGATAACCCTGAATAAGCATGTCAAATAAAACCTGAAGGTGTAAATAAATAAAAGACCATTAATTTAAACAAAAAGAAGAAATATACCCTATCGAGGTTGCACTCTTCGGTTCTTTAGAGAATAGAATTCGTCTATGATAGAATCTGAGTCAATATCTTCAGCAATTTCTCGTTCAATGTAAATAACCATAGCATCGGCTAAGAACTCATCGTCCATTTTACTTCTCAGATTAGTTTTAATAAGCTTCATAGCTGAAAATGCTCGTTCTGTAGTTACTGTGGACACAGGAAGAGTTAAAACAAGACGTATCAACTTGTCGGTCAGATTGTAGTACTGTGACTTGTTTGTTTTAACTAATGATCGACATAACTCAGAAATGGTTGATATATTTTGGAACTTTTCATGGTGAAGTACATCAACCTGATAATGCTCTAACTGACATCTCAAATAATGCATATCTTGATCGTTGAAATCAACCGGGTAAAACTTCTCTGCAAGAGTGCACAGATGATCAATATCAAATGATTTGAAGTGATCATTTGGTTGTAAAGCAGAGCTCAACTTAAGGATTTCTACTGCCTCATTATTTAATCTATTATTCAACTTTTCCAATTGAAAATCTATTGTAGAGTTGAATATATCAAAGTGATAGTGATGCTCAAATGTAACAGAATCTTGCTGCTGGCAAGAACGACCTCTAGCCCCTCTGTAACAAGCACTCATATTAGGTATATCAATGTCATATTTTTTGCAAACTGATTCCACATAACTAAGAAGACCACCAAAACCATCATCTCTTAAAGTTTGAAGCAATCTTTTAGTTGAGGATACTAGATCCATTGCATTCAAGTTGTCCAAAGATTTTTGTTGTAAAGCTCGACAAAGCAAGTTTGTAATCCCCATGACTTTATGCATCAAGTACAATATGAATATGAAATCAAAAGACTTCAACACAAGCAAAGAACCAGCTGCTTCCCCACGCATAGAATTAGAGGATCCATCATTTACCATTCTTTCAAGCACTTTAATAGTTGCTTGATACATATCGATTAAGCTGCAAATAGAATCAAAATGAGAGCTCCATCGAGTACTTCCAGCCCTTTGCAAACTACCAATCTGATTAGCCCCTCTACTATTATCACGTTCACCGCTAGCCACCATATGTGCAATCTCAATAGCTTGAGCAGATTGTAACTCAGTATGACGCTTAGGAGAAGCACTAACAAGATTGACAATGGTAGTCAATTTCGAAAAGAATAGCCAAACTGAAGTCTCATTACTAGCTGCTGCAACTAGAGCTAGTTGTAGTCTGTGTGCAAAACAATGAACAAAATATGCATATGGACAATCTCTAAGAAACAAGGCTTGTAATCCATTCCATGCTCCACGCATATTGCTAGCACCATCATATCCTTGCCCTCGCATATTATGGATATATAAGTCATACCGAGTAAGTACATCAGATATTTGTTTCTTCAGGGTTGAAGCAATGGTGTCCCCAACATGCACAATCTCAAACATGCACAATCTCAGGGTTGAAGCAATGGTGTCCCCAACATGCACAATTCAGGGTTTTTCATGAACACCCACCCCGAAAGTGGATATTTCAACAATTTTCAGTAGTTTATATTAATGATAGAATTTGCACATGCAATGTTTGACACGTATTGTAATGAAATTAAAAATAATGCGTTGCACACACAACGTGTGTATCCGGATACTAGTCTTACTTGCTTAAGTGAAGCGAAGGCAGGGGCGGAGGGACTGTCAGCGTGCACTGGGATTGTGCATGTTGGGGACTATTCTCCTGCATGTTAACACGGGAATGGTCATTCTCCGTAATTTTAACACGAAGAATCGTCATTCTCCGTGATTTTACAACGGGGGATGGCCATTTTTCGTGATTTTAACACAGAGAATGACCATTCTCCTGCATTTTAACACGGGGAATGGTCATTCCTCGTGATTTTACAACGGAAAATGGCCATTCTTCGTGTATGCATTTTAACATGGGGAATGGTCATTCTCCGTGATTCTAAAACAGAGAATGACAATTCTTCGTGATTTTAACACGGTGAATAATCATTCTCCTGTATTTTAACACAAAAAATGACCATTCTTCGTCATTTTAACACGGAGAATAGCAATTATCCGTCAATTTAACAAGGAGAATGTCAATTCTTTGTGATTTTAACACGGAGAATGACTACTCTCCTGCATTTTAACACGGTGAATGGCCATTCTCTGTCATTTAACACGTAGAATGACTATTTCCCGTAATTTTAACACGGAAAATGACCATTCTCCATAATTTTAACACGGAGAATGACCATTCTCTTGCATTTTAACACGAAAAATGACCATTCTCCGTCATTTAACACGAAAAAAGGCCATTCTCCGTCATTTTAACACGGAGAATGGCAATTCCTTGTAATTTTACAACGGGTGTGAAGATTGCGAATAGAGAGCCACTTACGAGTTTTTGAAGTAAGGTTTGAAGATTTTGGAGGAGAAAACCTAGATTCGAAAGTGAGCAGCGTATGGAAGAAGAGGAAGAATCGAAACGTTTTTTTTTGAAAAGTAGGTTTTGTGGATGTTTTCAATAAATTAGAAGGACAAAAAGGTCATTCCACACCCTTTTATATATTTTTTTCGCTAATTGTGGGCACGCGATAAAATGTTATTTTGCGGTAGGTTTTTCATAAAACTTTTGTGGTTTTTGGGCATTTGATAAATTTTCTCTATAAATTAATACAATTGTATAGAGAATATATGGA
This sequence comes from Iris pallida, assembly GCA_029216955.1. NCBI lineage: Eukaryota > Viridiplantae > Streptophyta > Magnoliopsida > Asparagales > Iridaceae > Iris > Iris pallida. The sequence goes on along the minus strand of JANAVB010002397.1, from coordinate 14,849,437 downwards.
AGTTCAAATATTTTCTCCTATCATTAGTAATTTTTTTAATTTAAATCCTTACATATTTGAAACATAATCTTTTCAATTTTAGAATCCAATTCATAAGCTAAACTATAGTCAATTAATTGATACTTTTATCAACTTATATTTAAATTAGGTTTTAAACTAAAAGTAATATTTTTTTTTCATATGGTCAAAATTGTTATCTTATCATTACTATAATTTTCTTTTTACCTTTTTAAATAATCTAACTAACATTATATTTAAATTTTATCTTATCATTATATTTAAGTAATATAATCTTAGTTTAAAAATGTTATCTTATCATTAATTTAAACAATCTAAGCTGATAAGAGAGTATTAAGTAATTTAAATAATCTAACATAAGTGCAATTTAACGTAATAATTTAAATTATAAAGAGAATAAGAGAATGTTGAGAGGTTAATTATTTTAAACCCGTTAATGGTAAGATCATATTGAGTTTCAAAAATAAAAAAATAAAAAAAATTCGGTAAATTTAATAAGTTAAATTTATGTTTGTTGAATAAATTCCATGATAGATCCAATATATAGTCAAAAAAATAAAATACATAAAGATAATGATCATCATGTAATACAGATGATAGATTACATACTATATTATAGACAAAAATGAAGAACTAAATATGTGACAGCATATATGTCACGTCCCGCTCCCGTAGGAGCGATCATCATCGCTAAGGCGTGATGCCGCACGAGCCTAGATTGCGCTCGTGCAAGACGGGTTCCATAACGGCCGATTTCAGCGGCTACGACGGGGTCGTCGCACAGAAGTCCCATGCAGAGACATTGAAACATGCAGCAAAAATTTAGATCAAACACAGGTTATTCAAAAGAAGCTCTTTTATTGATATTGAAACAAGGTTACAATGGGGCGCAAGGCCAAGATTACAAGTCTTGATCCAGCGGAAGCTTCGAAAGGCGACATCCATACATTATGTCCCGTATAAGTCTTTAAACCATGCGGCCGCACGCTTCGAATCGCCAAGGAACTCCATACCTCGACGCATCCAAGCGAGCTCCGCGCCACGAGCTTCTACCTGTGCCTGCACATGTAAACTATGTGGGTGTCAGTACTCAACTGTACTGGTGGAATGAGCTCCTCGCCCACCCATACAAAACCAACACGTTAATTTACTTTTTGCAGCTTAGTCCCCTTTTGTATTGTCTTTCTACTCTTACCTTAGGATCAGTTTTAGGACAGACGCCTTGGCCTATTTCGTGTCTCTAGACCATCCCGTGCTTGTATCAACAACGTTAACCTATCAAGTCATGGTTGTCTTGCGGCCAAAATCAGAGATGCAACTACGCGATAGTACCCAATTCCTTGTGACCGTGCTACAAATCCACCGTGCCGTGCCTCGCAACTCAATATGACTTAACCATATCGCCGCATCGCGGTCCTTGCTACTTTGATCACCAACTGACCCAAATCAAGACTTGTGGCTAAGTGTCACCCGACCGACTTTGTCTTGCGACATTTCTTGACTTAAACTCAAGACAACTCAATCATAACTATGCAACTTATATGCCGACAACATAAGACTCGACGCCGCATCTCCTACTGAAGTACGTCGCTTATGTTGCAACCAAATCTTAGGCCCAACATTGTGTTCTAACTGTGCATACACATTCAACTCAACTCAATCCAAAGGCACACATGCGGATTGCCGACATGCTGACTCATCTATATGAATTTGGTCATTGACTCCCAGAGCCATCGTGGACTCCTTTAGATTTTGTTAGACGGGGTCCTTTCAGTGTGAGTAGCGAGCCCTGCTGCAAGTCCTCGCCTAACCTGTGTCCAGCACAGCTAATTACTTGTTTCCTTTTTCGGCCGCAACGGTCCCGTGGCCTCGGGTTGTCGTGCGGGGAAATGCTCATCTTGTCGACAAGTTGTCCAATGACCGTACAAAGACATATTTTTAGTTGTTAAGACATAGCCTACATTTTTTTTGAAAACTTGCACATTCATTCGTGTTCGTGCCCTTGCATTTATCTTTTCACTCGCAGCAACACTTTCCAAACTCAATAAATTAACCGTGGCCCGTGCCTGAAAACACTAAGTCCGTGACATCGTGTCTTAAACCAACTTGAACTCTACGCGACGCCACCGCCCAAGACATACTCTATATGACGGGCTTGAAACCGTAAGACTAAGTTGTCATACCCAGCCGTAGAACTTGTAGGATCATGCATGGAATGACTTAGGTCGACCACTATCACTTTGCCTAACTTAATCAAGCCTACAACTTAACCCAAGGGACGAGCAAAGACTATGCCAAGCCTTGCATTACAGAAACGTGCATGCTTTATCGAGCATTTACGCGGGCGACGCCTATGACTTAGGCGAGTTCATAGTTTTGTGTCGAAGACCAACTCTCCTTCTCCTAAGCCATGGGACGAAGGACCCAGTGTCACGCCCCGCTCCCGTAGGAGCGATCGTCCTCGCTAAGGCGTGATGCCGCACGGGCCTAGGTTGCGCCCGTGCAAGGCCAAGTCCAGAAACGGCCAATTTGAGCTAGGCCACAGAGTCGCACAGAGTGTTCCTATTTGTAGCAAAAAGTAAATGAACACAAGTGGAAGCAAATTCAAACTCTTTATTGATTTTTCAAGAAGTTTACAAGCGGCGCTAGGCCGATATTACAAATCGCTCAAGCTCTCTCTCTGTGAAACAGAAAAGGCGTGCCAAATGGCTTACAAGATAGAATGATTCATGGCAATATTCCGATACATTAGGTCCTGTACGTATAGGGTGCTTCAGCTTCTTGCAACGTTCCAAGACCCCAGAGTTGGCTCCGCGCCTTAGCACGTTCGATGGAAGCTCCGTACCCGCGGAAGTCTCCTGCTTCCTGCAAGCAGACTGTGGGGTTATCAGTACATTGTTATACACTGGTGGGGAGGCTAGCTCGCCCACAATGCTATCATTACCAAACACGTTCTATTTACTTTTGTGTATCTCTATCATTCACTGTCTTTCTAATCTTGCCTTAGGATCAATTTCATGGCATATTTCATAGCCTATCTCGTGTTGCCAATTTCAAGTATCGCATGGAATTACATGCACAACTTACCCATACTTATCGTCCGGCCTTCCCTGTCCAAAGTAAACCAAGTTAGTCAACAATTCATATGTAATAACTTATCGTGATTTACGTAAGCATTCAATGACAAGGGCGTGTCCCTGCCTCAGGCCTAGCGCATCGTACCGTATTCTCTAAATCATTTGCATGAAGTACTCTTGGTCATTTGGTATGTTACATTTCAAGCCTATTCAGAAGGCGCTTTGTTTAGTTCACTTAGACTACTTTGATTTCAATGCAAGGACTTGCACGTGGAATGCCACCAGCAAAGCCCACTGAAATCTATATGCACCGGTCGCTGGCATGTCAGCCATTTTGGACATTTTCCTCTGTGGCATTCTCATCTATCAAGTGTGATGGCTGGTACACCTTGATAGACTATTGAATAACCTGCCCTACGTTTGGTTATGTGCCCATGCCCGCACATTCTGTCCGCCCATAGGCCATGATTCCGCCTAGGTCGGCCACGAAATCGTCGTTCGTGGCCCTTGGAATCCCTTTACACTCGTGCACGAGCCGTCCACGACCATTTCGTATTTTATTATCATTTTAACTTAACGGCTGTCTTTGAGCATTAGGCTAACCCTTAGCCATAATGCGTTATCGACCAGGTTGGCGTCCGTGCAGCGCGGGTAGCGAGCCCCGTTGCACGTGCCCGTCACACCTGTCGCTAACCATTCTTTCCTTTCTTATCTTTTATTTATTCTTTCCCTTCTTTCCTTCTTTCACTTGTTCGTTCGTTCATTGATTCATTCACATATTCATTCATTCATTCATTATGCAACTCCCCGTACGGGAGTCGCCTTGGCGACCCATCGGTCCCATAGTCTTTCAATGTTGCTATACTCTACTCGGAACGACTATATTGATAGTCTTCCCGTTTCATTGTTGTAACCCATTCATTGTTTCAATGTTAGACGCATAAGAAACATATACATAAGCTTGTGCCTTTGCACGAGCGTAGAGTACGGTACGAGAGATCTCACATTTTCTATGTTCTTTTCCATATTCTATACAAGCATACATGATGGGATTATTCCCTTAGATAGGTGCGTTAAGTCCTTTATTAGCATGCGCGGTGTTATCGCCTAGCAATTTCAGTGATAGTGTCCGTATTGTTATGTGTCTAGGCTAAGCAAAGACGGGTTCATCGGAGCCACCCACCTTAGCGATGTTCGCATCGGCCGAGCGATACTCCGAGCGCGCCTTTGAAAGTCTAAGTCTGGATTCATCTTGACGGGCCAATGTAAGCCTTGCATCGATTCTTCTTCAGGTCGATGCCAACTCTTCGGGTCGACGGCTCGTTTGATTCGTTGCACTTGCCGTTTGAATCGGCGTTCCGCTAGGGCGGAGCGGGTCATTACATAATACACCACTCAAAACAAGTCTCGTCCTCGAGACTTCCTGAGTGCGGGTCATCCTACCGTTCCTTTACTCATCGTCGTGTGCATACCTTAGACAATTCCTATCGAATGGCTTTACCGTTCGATGGCATCGAACACTCGATACCTTTCCAAGTTCCGTGTCGCATACGTTTGGTCGATTTTATTGAATGGCTTTTCATTCATTTCAGAGTTGATGGTGCTTATTCAATTATCGTGTTTCTTCGACTGGTTGCTATTTCGATGTGTCATGGGACTGAAATGGTCGCACGAGGTGCGTTGTAATTTATCAAATGCGAGAGTCGTAGGTTGAGGTTAACTCACTCATTCGTTCATGTGTATCGCAACACCCACTTGCAGCTGCATTCGAGTTCATCATATCGCTGAGTTTGGATCGTGCACATATTCAAAGCGTCCCCCGAATACGTACATTTCAACCAAGCTTAGCGATTAGCAAAGTCAGACAAGCTACTCGTGATAGTTTTGATTTGTTGATCGTTTTGCTAAGTTCGATTTAAAACCGAACTTGTGCGCATCTCACTATCGTTTATCTCGGTCATCAAGATGATTCAACTCGTTTCTCAAGCGTTCTTGTCTACGACATCAATACGATTTCTTCTTAGCGGAGTCGACCAAGTTTAAGCAATTTCTGTCCGATTCAAGACCAAGTATTGCAATATCATCTAGTACGTCTTCCAATCAATGATTCAATTCGTTATCCCAACTTTTACTTGCGCATCATCCATCACTATCGTTCCCTTCGTTTGGGGCAAATCTCATCGTCGTTCACGCACACTCCCAGTTCTCCGTCCTACTCTAAGTCTTGTTTCCCCAAGTCTGTCGTCCGTCCGGACGATACTGTAAATGCCATCGCATAAGTTCAGTCACTCGGCATAGGGTCGTCCGCCTATCCGCTAGGTCAGCTCACAAGGTCATAGTTACACGTCAAGTCCGTGGCTCATCGTGCAAGGTCGTTGTATGACGCTCGCCCCAAATCCTATGGTCAAATCATTTGTTCGCTTGTACGGGAGTTTCTACCCAAGTTCGTTTTACTCAAATTTCTAAACATCAAGCCGTGTTCCTCCTATTCGCATCAACACATTTCTTTGCTCCAAGTTCGAACTCGTACAAGAAAGTCTTCCTACGATAGGTTGTCCTCAACCAAATCATTGACATGTTATTATCGTGCGTCCGTAATAACAATTATCGTTGTTTATCTCTTCAAGTATGTTTGATACAATCCACCTATCCAATTCACGTAGTCGATCACAAGGTCGTCTAGCCTTGCAATATGTCGTGCCCCGATCTCACGCAAGTCTGATTATCCACGGCGGACATGAATCACCATGTCAATATTCTCGCAGAATCGTCCTCATCGGGACGTAACTCTTGCGTTGCGTCTAGACTTGCTCATTTTTGATACGCGGATTGGGTCTACTCAATCCTCAAGTTTTCTCATTCTTCAATCGCGAATCCTAACAATCCTCGAATTCACCTTCGCTTCAAACTACAAGTCGTAGCAATCAAAATTGTCATGTCAAGGTATTTCGAGTTCGATCATTCCCGCTGGACATGAATCACCATGCCAACGCTCACGCGGAACGATCGTCCAAAATCCGACGTAACGCATGTACGAGGCTGGAGTTGTGCTCACTTAAGACAAGATCGTTGTCGTTGTGGTTATCACCGAACAATCAAGTCACTTCCCTTCTTCATCCAAACATTCATTTCTATCAAGATCTCCAACATGGCATCCCTTGAAATAATAACTTCTAACACGATCATGATTTATCGAATCGGAGTATCCCCGAGTTATCATACATCGATCTTTGATACACCTCAATACCATCGATGATGCACATAACCTGGCGATCTTCCTTTTACAACGTATTCCGAGTCGTGCAACTTAATTCCTCAATTCACGATGTCTCGTGCTAACTCTTCATTGAGCAACATCTATTCTAAATCCTTAGTCATCCTCGTATCTTCAAACCAACGTTTTCTATGTACGCTATCTTCCGATCGTGCTATCTTCGATCTCGTCCATGGGTATTTCACCTCAACTCAAGTTTCAATCCATTCAACTAAATTCAAAATCATATGCACGATCTTCTATGTTTCCTCGACCAAGACCTCCATTCGTTTCATGATTTGCAATACGCATTCTTAATTCGTCCGAACGACATCTCATTTGAGACTCTCGAAGTCGAAACCGACTAAGCGTTACTCATTCTAAGGCTTTGTGCGATATCATCGCTTGCCGACATGCTCGTTCTACCCGTAAATCCTTTAGTTTTGTTCGAACAATTTCCTATAACGTCCATACACCACTCAGGGTTCGAGCCACTTGATTGGTCGTTGACACTCATTCTTATTCTTCTTCGAAGTTATCACATACACCACTCGGAGTCAAGTCATTCTACAAATCCTCGAAAGGTTATTCGACTCCCAATCGACATGTCCAATTGCGCGTTCGCTCATTCCTCAAAATCTAAGAACCATTTCCCCGTGTTCGCTTTCGCGCCGGTCAAGTAGCGTCTCTATCAACATACGTTCTAAGTCTCCCTTATTCACATCCGAGCGATAGTCAATCTCGCTCGCAACTCGATTGCACCAAAAAGTCGAGGTACGCGACACGCGGCACAACTTAGCCGAAAGGCCGTGTGCATAACCATCCCGTTCGAACTATATTCAGTCTCGCGTACACCTTTGCCATTGTCAGCATAAGGTTATTCAAGCACGCCCTGTGTTTGCTAACTTTTAGCATTTTGGTTTCTTCCGACTCAAGCCCGTCGCGGTTTGGCACAAAGGCCTTCGCCTATCGATTCCGTTCAACCGAGTACTCGTACGAGCTTTTGAAAATATTAGACTTATTGTATGGAACATCCCAAGGCACAACGAGAGAGAGCGTACACTTCTTTTGTTTTCCAACCGAGCTTTCAAAATTGAGAGAATCGAAATGAAGTCCAAAGACGTAAAGCCGTGCTCTGATACCAATCTGTCACGTCCCGCTCCCGTAGGAGCGATCGTCCTCGCTAAGGCGTGATGCCGCACGGGCCTAGGTTGCGCCCGTGCAAGGCCAAGTCCAGAAACGGCCAATTTGAGCTAGGCCACAGAGTCGCACAGAGTGTCCCCATTTGCAGCGGAAAGTAAATGAACATAAGTGGAAGCAAATTCAAACTCTTTATTAATTTTTCAAGAAGTTTATAAGCGGCGCTAGGCCGATATTACAAATCGCTCAAGCTCTCTCTCTCTCTGAAACAGAAAAGGTGTGCCAAGTGGCTTACAAGATGGAATGATTCATGGCGATGTTCCGATATATTAGGTCCTGTATAGGGTGCTTCAGCTTCTTGCAACGGTCCAAGGCCCCAGAGTTGGCTCCGCGCCTTAGCACGTTCTATGGAAGCTCCACACCCGCCGACGTCTCCTGCTTCCTGCAAGCAAACTGTGGGGTTATCAGTATATTGTTATGCACTGGTGGGGAGGCTAGCTCGCCCACAATGCTATCATTACCAAACACGTTCTATTTACTTTTGTGCATCTCTATCATTCATTGTCTTTCTAATCTTGCCTTATGATCAATTTCATGGCATATTTCATAGCCTATCTCGTGTTGCCAATTTCAAGTGTCGCATGGAATTACATGCACAACTTACCCATACTTACCGTCCGGCCTTCCCTGTCCAAAGTAAACCAAGTTAGTCAAGAATTCATATGTAATAACTTATCGTGATTTACGTAAGCATTCAATGACAAGAACGTGTCCCTGCCTCAGGCCTAGCGCATCGTAGCGTATTCTCTAAATCATTTGCATGAAGTACTCTTGGTCATTTGGTATGTTACATTTCAAGCCTATTCAGAAGGCGCTTTGTTTAGTTCACTTAGCCTACTTTGTTTTCAATGCAAGGACTTGCACGTGGATTGCCACCAGCAAAGCCCACTTAAATCTATATGCACCGGTCGCTGGCATGTCAGCCATTTTAGACATTTTCCCCTGTGGCATTCTCATCTATCAAGCATGATGGCTGGTACACCTTGATAGACTATTGAATAACCGGCCCTACGTTTGGTTATGTGCCCAAGCCCACACATTCTGTCCGCCTGTAGGCCATGATTCCGCCTAGGCCGGCCATGAAATCGTCGTTCGTTGCCCTTGGAATCCCTTTACACTCGTGCACGAGCCGTCCACGACCATTTCGTATTTTATTATCATTTTAACTTAACGGCTGTCTTTGAGCCATATGCTAACCCTTAGCCATAATGCGTTATCGACCAGGTTGGCGTCCGTGCAGCGCGGATAGCGAGCCCCGTTGCACGTGCCCGTCACACCTGTCGCTAACCATTCTTTCCTTTCTTATCTTTTATTTATTCCTTTCCTTCTTTCCTTCTTTCACTTGTTCGTTCGTTCATTGATTCATTCACATATTCATTCATTCATTCATTATGCAACTCCCCGTGCGGGAGTCGCCTTGGCGACCCATCGGTCCCATAGTCTTTCAACGTTGCTATACTCTACTCGGAACGACTATATTGATAGTCTTCCCGTTTCATTGTTGTAACCCATTCATTGTTTCATTGTTAGATGCATAAGGAACATATACTAAGCTTGTGCCTTAGCACGAGCGTAGAGTGCGGTACGAGAGATCTCACATTTTCTATGTTCTTTTCCATATTCTATACAAGCATACATGATGGGATTATTCCCTTAGCTAGGTGCGTTGAGTCCTTTATTAGTATGCGCGGTGTTATCGCCTAGCGATTTCAGTGATAGTGTCCGTATTGTTATGTGTCTAGGCTAAGCAAAGACGGGTTCATCGGAGCCACCTACCTTAGCGATGTTCGCATCGACCGAGCGATACTCCGAGCGTGCCTTTGAAAGTCTAAGTCTGGATTCATCTTGACGGGCCAATGTAAGCCTTGCATCGATTCTTCTTCAGGTCGATGCCAACTCTTCGGGTCGACGGCTCGTTTGAGTCGTTGCACTTGCCATTTGAATCGACGTTCCGCTAGGGCGGAGCGGGTCATTACATAATACACCACTCAAAATAAGTCTCGTCCTCGAGACTTCCTGAGTGCGGGTCATCCTACCGTTCCTTTACTCATCGCCGTGTGCATACCTTAGACAATTCCTATCGAATGGCTTTACCGTTCGATGGCATCGAACACTCGATACCTTTCCAAGTTCCGTGTCGCATACGTTTGGTCGATTTTATTGAATGGCTTTTCATTCATTTCAGAGTTGATGGTGCTTATTCAATTGTCGTGTTTCTTCGACCGGTTGCTATTTCGATGTGTCATGGGACTGAAATGGTCGCACGAGGTGCGTTGTAATTTATCAAATGCAAGAGTCGTAGGTTGAGGTTAACTCACTCATTCGTTCATGCGCATCGCAACACCCACTTGCAGCTGCATTCGAGTTCATCATATCGCTGAGTTTGGATCGTGCACATATTCAAGGCGTCCTCCGAATACGTACATTTCAACCAAGCTTAGCGATTAGTGTCATGCCCCAGAACCAGAATACTGGAGAGCGGGGGACAGACACAGCCAGCTACGTACATTGAAGTGAATCTCACATCGCAATACGGTCATGGCTGTCTAGATGCATGAGGGTTTACTACAAGCCATTAGTCTCTTAAGGTCAATAACGAGCCTAGTGTCTCAATCTCCAGCAAGCGAGTACATATAACAAGATGGTAGATCATCAGACATACAAAGTAAGGCGTCCCATACATTATATATTCAGATGATCATGAAGCTAGTCATACAAAATACAAAGACTAACAAGAGTTTAAGTCATACATGATCAACCCTAGGATTTGTCAATCATGCTACAGCCCATAAGCAGACAGTAAATAAAGTTGCAAACGAGCTAACACTTGCTCGGCGGCTAAATGCCTTAAAAGAATATTTTTACAAGGGAGTGAGAGAGCAAAATAAAACCCACTCGTTGCCAGGATTCCTTCTAGTGTTCACCATCTGGTAGGAAAGTCGGGAGATCCTCGGTAGCTGCTCCGAAATCTGGCCATACAAAGCCAGCTGGGTCAGACCCCAGAAAGAGCAAGTGCCACAAAGGAGGCTTCACTTAAGAACTAAAACCAGCATGTCAGCACATAAATCATAGGTGAAATAACATAAGACATGATTTAAAGAAAACAGGATGATAAACGATAAGATAACTAGAGGACTATTCCGGTACCCAAGTTACAACCCGTAAACCAAACAAGGACCGGGGTTGTAACCCTTCACCTGAACAGAACTTAGCCTCGAACCAATTATCGATAACGTAGAGCATAAACAAGCATGTCCGGAGTTATCCATGTACTGGATCTAGGCAAGACTAAACAAGATAGGACTCCATCCATCATTCACGGCCAAGCAAAGAGTACGGCTTGATACTTAACTAACTAGGATTATCACAAGCTTAGTTACTAGCAAGATGCAATGAGGTACGCCTACGGCCACAAGCCCTGCAGACTATCCAGGTTATCCAGACGCAAGGTTCAAGCTGAGAGTTATCATGCCTTGTTAGGTGACTTGGATGCAACACATGACGGTGTGCATAGTAATCATTTCATGTAGTGTCCCACATAGCAGTGAGCTGGAAATGTGCCCTACTCGTCGGTAGGCTACAAGTCCATCAAGGAAGGCGCCCAAATAACGGGATTGCTTGTAGCCGAAATACCTCTCTATATGCTCTACTTGATCAATCTAGTCATTAACCTAGTCAGATTCGGTATGAATCCCTGACCGTGGTAACCAGGGATACATGTCCTAGACATGATGCGAGACAAGACTGGTTGCTTATACATGTATATTCGATACAATCATCCACGGTGTCAAGAATTCACTTAGCATGTCAGGTTAGCCGTCGCAACAGCGTATCAAGATTATCATGTCGGGTTGCTTATCAAGATTACTTATCAAGGCAAGGGTGCGTCACAACGGACCACCATCAAGAATTTTCATGTCAAATTACTTGTCAAGAGTGCACCACGGCGGGTCACTAATCATGCAAGGCAAGTAGGGTAAGGTCCAGTTGCGCCTAAACATCAGGCTGCGCTCAAGTCAGGCTACGCTCAGGTCAGCATACGCTCAGGTCAGCATACGCTCAGGTCAGCATACGCTCAGGTCAGCATACGCTCGGTCAGCATACGCTCAGGTCAGCATACGCTCAAGTCAGCATACGCTCAGTCAGCATATGTTCAGGTCAGCATACGCTCAGGTCAGCATACGCTCAGGTCAGCGTATGAGGTCCATACGACTCCTTGTCACCCAAGTCAGCGTATGCAAGACATACGCTTCCAAAAGGCAGCGTATGAGGTCCATACGACTCCTTGTCACCCAAGTCAGCGTATGCAAGACATACGCTTCCAAAAAGCAGCGTATGAGGTCCATACGACTCCTTGTCACCCAAGTCAGCGTATGCAAGACATACGCTTCCAAAAGGCAGCGTATGAGGTCCATACGACTCCTTGTCACCCAAGTCAGCGTATGCAAGACATACGCTTCCAAAAGGCAGCGTATGAGTCAAACTGTGCTGCGCTAAAGAGCGCGCGCAGCTCAGTGGCGCAAGCTAAAAAGCTCACGCACACTGCTCACTGTCTTCTCCAAATCAGCAAGAACTCCATGGTTTGAACCTAAAACTTCAAAAGTCCATAACTTGGTCAAAACAAGTCCAAATCCAACTTTTTAAAGGTCAAAATTGGGTAGAATAAAATTTTCTACAACATGGAACCATCAAAACTTGAAAACAAAGAAGTTTGATAGATCAAAACCACCAAAATCCGAAAATAATTAATTTCTAGATCTACAAAAATCAAAGCCTCAAAATGGAAAATGACAAGTTCTAATGTGTCTTAGAAACATGAGGAGAAGCTAATAGAATAATAAAAATGGGCTCTCTTCTGGAAGCAAGTTGCACTTGCCTAAGGGGTGTTCTTGGTTGGTGGTGGGTTTAATGGAGAAGGAAGAAGAGTTAATGAGAAAGTGGAGGAGAGAGAAAAGTTAGGTGGGTTATAAAGGGGGAAGGTGGTGGGTTTAACATGATGAACCAAAGAATAAACCAAGCCATCCCAAAATAAACCAAGTTAAACTATTACATGCTATGATGAACCTAATCAAGATTAAACTGAAATTAGCTAGCCAGGCAGGAAAATAAAAATATATGTCAGGATTCCGTATACGTATACTGGAAATACGTAGAACGAAAAATGGGGGTGACAATTAGCGAAGTCGGACAAGCTACTCGTGATAGTTTTGATTTGTCGATCGTTTTGCTAACTTCGATTTAAAATCGAACTTGTGTGCATCTCACTATCGTTTATCTCGGTCATCGAGATGATTCAATTCGTTTCTCAAGCGTTCTTGTCTACGACATCAATACGATTTCTTCTTAGCAGAGTCGACCAAGTTTAAGCAATTTCTGTCCGATTCAAGACCAAGTATTGCAATATCATCGAGTACGTCTTCCAATCAATGATTCAATTCGTTATCCCAACTTTTACTTGCGTATCATCCATCCCTATCGTTCCCTTCGTTTGGGGCCAATCTCATCGTCGTTCACGCACACTCCCAGTTCTCCGTCCTACTCTAAGTCTTGTTTCCCCCAAGTCTATCGTCCGTCCGAACGATACTGTAAATGCCATCGCATAGGTTCAATCACTCGGCATAGGGTCGTCCGCCTATCCGCTAGGTCAGCTCACAAGGTCATAGTTACACGTCAAGTCCGTGGCTCATCGTGCAAGGTCGTTGTACGACGCTCGCCCCAAATCCTATGGTCAAACCATTTGTTCACTTGTACGGGAGTTTCTACCCAAGTTCGTTTCACTCAAATTTTTAAATATCAAGCAGTGTTCCTCCTATTTGCATCAAGACATTTCTTCGCTCCAAGTCCGAACTCGTACAAGAAAGTCATCCTACGATAGGTTGTCCTCAACCAAATTCTTGACATGTTATTATCGTGCGTCCGCAATAACAATTATCGTAGTTTATCTCTTCAAGTATGTTTGATACAATCCACCTATCCAATTCACGTAGTCGATCACAAGGTCGTCTAGCCTTGCAATATGTCGTACCTCGATCTCACGCAAGTCTGATTATCCACGGCGGACATGAATCACCATGTCAATATTCTCGCAGAATAATCGTCCTCATCGGGACGTAACTCTTGCGTTGCGTCTAGACTTGCTCATTTTTGATACGCGGATTGGGTCTACTTAATCCTCAAGTTTTCTCATTCTTTAATCGCGAATCCTAACAATCCTCGAATTCACCTTCGCTTTAAACCACAAGTCGTAGCAATCAAAATTGCCATGTCAAGGTATTTCGAGTTCGATCATTCCCGCTGGACATGAATCACCATGCCAACGTTCACGCGGAACGATCGTCCCAAATCCGACGTGATGCATGTGCGAGGCTGGAGTTGTGCTCGCTCAAGACAAGATCGTTGTCGTTGTGGTTATCACCGAACAATCAAGTCACTTCCCTTCTTCATCCAAACATTTATTTCTATCAAGATCTCCAACATGGCATCCCTTAAAATAATAACTTCTAACACGATCATCATTTATCGAATCGGAGTACCCCCGAGTTATCATACATCGATCTTTGATACGCCTCAATACCATCGATGATGCACATAACCTGACGATCTTCCTTTTATAACGAATTCCGAGTCGTGCAACTTAATTCCTCAATTCACGATGTCTCGTGCTAACTCTTCATTGAGCAACATCTATTCTAAATCCTTAGTCATCCTCGTATCTTCAAACCAATGTTTTCCATGCACGCTATCTTCCGATCGTGCTATCTTCGATCTCGTCCATGGGTATTTCACCTCAACTCAAGTTTCAATCCATTCAACTAAATTCAAAATCGCATGCACGATCTTCTATGTTTCTTCGACCAAGACCTCCATTCGTTTCATGATTCGCACTACGCATTCTTAATTCATCCGAACGACATCTCATTTGAGACTCTCGAAGTCGAAACCGACTAAGCGTTACTCATTCTAAGGCTTTGTGCGATATCGTCGCTTGCCGACATGCTCGTTCTACCCGTAAATCCTTTAGTTTTGCTCGAACAATTTCCTATAACGTCCATACACCACTCAGGTTCGAGCCACTCGATTGGTCGTTGACACTCATTCTTATTCTTCTTCGAAGTTATCACATACACCACTCGGAGTCAAGTCATTCTACAAATCCTCGAAAGGTTATTCGACTCCCAATCGACATATCCAATTGCGCGTTCGCTCATTCCTCAAAATCTAAGAACCATTTTCCCGTGTTCGCTTTCATGCCGGTCAAGTAGCGTCTCTATCAACATACGTTCTAAGTCTCCCTTATTCGCATCCGAGCGATAGTCAATCTCGCTCGCAACTCGATTGCACCAAAAAGTCGAGGTGCGCGACACGCGGCACAACTTAGCCGAAAGGCCGTGTGCATAACCATCCCGTTCGAACTATATTCAGTCTCGCGTACACCTTTGCCATTGTCAGCATAAGGTTATTCAAGCACGCCCTGTGTTTGCTAACATTTAGCATTTTGGTTTCTTCCGACTCAAATCCGTCGTGGTTTGGCACAAAGGCCTTCGCCTATCGATTCCGTTCAACCGAGTACTCGTACGAGCTTTTGAAAATATTAGACTTATTGTACGGAACATCCCAAGGCACAACGAGAGAGAGCGTACACTTCTTTTGTTTTCCAACCGAGCTTTCAAAACTGAGAGAATCGAAATGAAGTCCAAGGACGTAAAGCCGTGCTTTGATACCAATCTGTCATGCTCCGCTCCCGTAGGAGCGATCGTCCTCGCTAAGGCGTGATGCCGCACGGGCCTAGGTTACACCCGTGCAAGGCCAAGTCCAGAAATGGCCAATTTGAGCTAGGCCACAGAGTCGTACAGAGTGTCCCCATTTGCAGCGGAAAGTAAATGAACACAAGTGGAAGCAAATTCAAACTCTTTATTGATTTTTCAAGAAGTTTACAAGCGGCGCTAGGCCGATATTACAAATCGCTCAAGCTCTCTCTCTGAAACAGAAAAGGCGTGCCAAGTGGCTTACAAGATGGAATGATTCATGGCGATGTTCCGATACATTAGGTCTTGTATAGGGTGCTTCAGCTTCTTGTAACGTTCCAAGGCCCCAGAGTTGGCTCCGCGCCTTAGCACGTTCGATAGGAGCTCCGCACCCGCCGACGTCTTCTGCTTCCTGCAAGCAGACTGTGGGGTTATCAGTACATTGTTATGCACTGGTGGGGAGGCTAGCTCGCCCACAATGTTATCATTACCAAACAAGTTCTATTTACTTTTGTGCATCTCTATCATTCATTGTCTTTCTAATCTTGCCTTAGGATCAATTTCATGGCATATTTCATAGCCTATCTCGTGTTGCCAATTTTAAGTGTCGCATGGAATTACATGCGCAACTTACCCATATTTACCGTCCGGCCTTCCCTGTCCAAAGTAAACCAAGTTAGTCAACAATTCATATGTAATAACTTATCGTGATTTACGTAAGCATTCAATGACAAGGGCGTGTCCCTGCCTCAGGCCTAGCGCATCGTAGCGTATTCTCTAAATCATTTGCATGAAGTACTCTTGGTCATTTGGTATGTTACATTTCAAGCCTATTCAGAAGGCGCTTTGTTTAGTTAACTTAGACTACTTTAATTTCAATGCAAGGACTTGCACGTGGATTACCACCAGCAAAGTCCACTTAAATCTATATGCATCGGTCGCTGGCATGTCAGCCATTTTGGACATTTTTCCCTATGGCATTCTCATCTATCAAGCGTGATGGCTGGTACACCTTGATAGACTATTGAATAACCGGTCCTACGTTTGGTTATGTGCCCAAGCCCGCACATTCTGTCCGCCTGTAGGCCATGATTCCGCCTAGGCCGTCCACGAAATTGTCGTTCGTTGTCCTTGGAATCCCTTTACACTCGTACACGAGCCGTCCACGACCATTTCGTATTTTATTATCATTTTAACTTAACGGCTGTCTTTGAGCCATAGGCTAACCCTTAGCCATAATGCGTTATCGACCAGGTTGGCGTCCGTGCAGCGCGGGTAGCGAGCCCCATTGCACGTGCCCGTCACACCTGTCGCTAACCATTCTTTCCTTTCTTATCTTTTATTTATTCTTTCCCTTCTTTCCTTCTTTCACTTGTTCGTTCGTTCATTGATTCATTCACATATTCATTCATTCATTCATTCATTATGCAACTCCCCGTGCGGAAGTCGCCTTGGCGACCCATCGGTCCCATAGTCTTTCAATGTTGCTATACTCTACTCGAAACGACTATATTGATAGTCTTCCCGTTTCATTGTTGTAACTCATTCATTGTTTCATTGTTAGACGCATAAGGAACATATACATAAGCTTGTGCCTTAGCACGAGCGTAGAGTGCGGTACGAGAGATCTCACATTTTCCATGTTCTTTTCCATATTCTATACAAGCATACATGATGGGATTATTCCCTTAGCTAGGTGCGTTGAGTCCTTTATTAGCATGCACGGTGTTATCGCCTAGCGATTTCAATGATAGTGTCCGTATTGTTATGTGTCTAGGCTAAGCAAAGACGGGTTCATCGGAGCCACCCACCTTAGCGATGTTCGCATCGGCCGAGCAATACTCCGAGCGTGCCTTTGAAAGTCTAAGTCTGGATTCATCTTGACGGGCCAATGTAAGCCTTACATCGATTCTTCTTCAGGTCGATGCCAACTCTTCGGGTCGACGGCTCGTTTGAGTCGTTGCACTTGCCGTTTGAATCGGCGTTCCGCTAGGGCGGAGCGGGTCATTACACCCAGTGTCATTTTCAAAGCACGCCGTGCACCAACTCTAAGCCGACCATTGGACCTTTCCATATTCTGACTCAATTCGACCGTCGGGATTATTCCCTTTAGCTATGTGGATTCGTCACTTTTATTATCAAGCCTACTTGTGCAAGTTGAAAACATGCGATTTATTATGTGAAGGCAAAGATGAGGCAAGTTCACCGAAACTATCCCACCTGAGCGTACGATCGCCTCGACCGAGCGATGTCTTCAAGCAGCCGTTGCAAGGCTAAGTTCGAACGTCGTCGGCGTTTCGATCCCTCCGATTGTCTGAGCGGGACGGGGCACTACATCATACACCACTCAGAAAAAGTTTCGTCCTCGAAACTAACTGAGTACTTACTTATTGACTTATCACTTTACTCAACATTCAAGAACTCTCGCACATACTACGCCTATGCGTTTCTCAAATCCGAGCCACGCTCATGCTACCCTCAATCCTTTCTTCAAAACTTACGATCTCAAAATCCTCGACACTTTCCTGTTTCTCAAGTATCACTTGATTCAACGTATCACTTAGTATGGATCGTGCACATATTTCAGGCGTCCCCAAAATACATGTATTTCAACCAAGCCTCGTGATAGCGAATCCCGCTATCACTACTCGAGTCAGATCGTACACGTATTCAAGCGTCCTTGATATACATGCATGTCAACCGCTATCACAACTCTCCTCCATCCGTCTATCTTAAGTCATCCACCAATGTATTCCCTCAATTCGTATCATTCCTTTGCTAACTCAAATCATTGAGCAACATTCAATCCAAACCTTAGAGTCATTTGTGTAACTTCAAAATTCAACTTTTTCATGTACGCTATCTTTCCATCGTGCTAACTTTTTCTATACGATCCACCTATCGATTTCCTTTAGGGGTGAGCGTCGGTATAATCGGTCGGTATTTGGTCAAATTTTTTGATATTTTTTTAAATTGGTATTTAAAAAATCAATACCAATATCATACCATTTAGAATCGGTTTTTTTCGGTTTCGGTTAAATCGGTATTCGGTCGATTTTGGTTCGGTATCGGTATTTTATCAATTAATATTTGATCAATCAACACACTTAATATTGTAGAACCTCTTAACCTATATTTTTTTTAAATTTTTTTGAAGCATTAAATTTTAAAGCCAAGCCTATACCAACCAAACAATTAATCAAAATTATTAGAACAATATGTAACAAGTCGCAAACAACTAAAAATGAGCTTAAAAGATCAAATAAGGTCACTAAATTTAATCATTAGTATAATTTTAAGTAACCAAAATTCACTTCAAAATTCTATGAGAACAAAAAAATATAAGCTCAAAAGATCAAAAACTCAATACTTGGCGTTCTTAACATAACTTCAAGTTCACTAAATTCTAAATTCTGAGAAATTGATTAAAACAAAGATAAAAATGAGTAATATAAAATAAATTTATATATATATATATATATATATATATATATATATATATATATATATATATATATATAATCCGTTCGATATTTTCGGTATGGTATTACACTCAAACCATTACCATTGCCACTATACCATATTTTAGTCGGTTCGGCAATTTGGTATCAGTACATAATTTTGGTTCGATTTTTTGGAATATTTTTAATCAGTATTCTCTCAGTTTTTCGGTATCGGTCGGTATTTGCTCACCCCTAATTTCCTTTATTAAGTCATCCGTTCACTACACCTTAACTTTTTTTCGATTTGATTTTCCTACTCTATCATTTCCATATTTCATACTTGCGCAATCTCAATTCTGTGCTCGTCATTTCTAACTTTTGTTCGAATCAACTTATCAAATCTCAAGACTACAATAACTTAATCAACAATACTCAATCTAAGGCTTAGCGTACGAGCGACGCTCGCTGATAGACTCATTGGCACCCCGCATCCTCAATCGATTGACATCCCTGAAGCTATCGTATACACCACTTAGGGATGAAGTCATTCGACAAATCCTCAAACTATCATTCGAATCAAAATCGACTTTTTCAAATTTTTTGTTTGAACCATTCCTCGAATTCCAAGCACGCTTATCTATATCGTAGCAACGTTATCGTCGCTCGATAGCACCCCTATCAATAGTCATCTTACTTTACTCAATCGAGTTCAACTCATTCTTATTCGACACATTTTCAATCCCACATATGACTTTTCTAAGGTCGACACAACTTTTGGTGTATATGACCAGCCCGACTTAGCCAATCGTGCTTATGTGAACCATCTTTTCGTTTCTTGTCAAAAACTGTTCTCTTACGTTTTGCAAATTATATAGACTTATTGTATGGACATCCCGTGAGACATTTAAGAGAGCGCACCAACGATATCAACTTGCGGAAGCAACAGAGTTAAAGAATTCAATCGATAGTCCAAGGACATAAAGCCGTGCTCTGATATCATTATGCCACGCCCCGCTCCCGTAGGAGCGATCGTCCTCGCTAAGGCATGATGCCGCACAAGCCTAGATTGCGCTCGTGCAAGACGGGTTCCATAACGGCCGATTACAGCGACTACGATGGTGTTGTCACACAGAAGTCCCAAGCAGAGATATTGAATAATAGTAGCAGAAATTTAAAGCAAAATACAAGCTATTCAAAATACTCTTTATTGATATTGAAACAAAGATTAGAAAGGGGGCACGAGGCCAGTATTACAATCACTCAAGCTCACTCTTCTCACATTACAAGTCACTCAGCTCTCTCTCTCATCTCTCAATACATGTCTTGAGTAGGCCGACAGAAGCTTTAGATAGGTTATGTCCATATATTATGTCCTGTATAAGTCCAGACTCCATGTGGCCGCACGTCTCGAATCGCCAAGGAACTTCGTGCCTCGACGCATCCAAGCGAGCTCCGCGCTACGAGCTTCTACTTATTTCTGCACATAAATATTGTGTGGGTGTCAGTACTCAACTGTACTGGTGGCGTGAGCTTCTCGCCCACGCATACAAAACTGACACGTTCATTTACTTTTGTGTAACATAGTCTCTTTATGATTGTTTTTCTACTCTTGTCTTAGGATCAGTTTTAGGACAGAAGCCTTGGCCTATTCTGTGTCTCTAGACTATCCCATGCTTGCAACAACAATGCCAACAAATACTTTGACTTTAGACCCTTCTCGTACCAATAACGTTAACCTATCATGTGGTGCTTGCCTTTCGGCATATAATCAGAGATGCGACTACACGATAGTACCTAATTTCTACGTGACCGTACTACAAGTCAATTGTGTCGTGCCTCGCAAACTCAGTGTGACTTAACCATATTGTCGTCTCGCGGCCCTTGCTACTTTAATTACCAACTGACCCAATCAAGACTTGTGGATTAAGTGTCACTCGACCGACTTTGCCTTGCGACATTTTCTGACTTAAACTCAAGATGACTCAAATCCAACTTATGCAACCTATATGTCGACAACTTAAGACTTGACTCTACATCTCGTGCCGAAGCACAGTGTCTACATTACAGCCAAATCTTAGGTTCAAATATTATCTTTCGATCGTGCACACATTCGACTCGACTCATTGATAATTTGATATAGTGCACACAATACTCGACTCAATCCAAAGGCATACACGCGGATCGCCGCCCATGTCGACTCATCTATATGAACTAGTCACTAGCGCCCAGCGCTATCCTGGACACCATAGCTTGTGTTAGACGGATGCCCCTTGCCAGCGCGAGTAGCGAGCTCCGCTGCAAGTTCCTAACTAACCCGTACGGTCATCCAGCACTGCTAATCATGTCTCCATCGAAACGGACCAGTTGGCCACCTGGATCACCGTTTGAGAAATACTATCTCACCTTGTACAAGTTGTCTAATGACCATGTAAGACTTGACTCGAACTGACGTCTCACACAGTCATTCTACTTCTAGTGTTACCATCTCTTTCAGGGCCAAGTTCAATACTTCTCACATCTGAGACTGCCTCGACGACCCATGGTCGCGAGCCTTCTTCTTTCTTGCTCTATCATTTCATTCAACTCAGGAACGACTATTCGAAATCCCTTCTTTCCAAACTCCAAATGAATCAACTGTGACCCATGCCTTAGAAACACAAAGTCCGTGACATCCTGCCTTATACCAATTGATGTTCTGGATGATACTGCCGTCCAAGGCATACCTATACAACGGGCCTTACGGTCGTGGAACTAAGTAATTTCGACAACCGTAGAAAACATGGGACACTGCTTAGAAAAGACTTCGATAGCCTATCATAACTCAGCCTAACTTAATCATGCAACAACTTGACGAGCAAGGACTGCGTCAAGCCTTGGATGATGGGACCGTGCATGCTTTATGAAGTATTTATACGGGCGACGCCTATGACTTAGGCTAACTCTTAGCTTGTGACGAAGACCATCTTTTCATTCTCCCAAGCCACGGAACGAAGGACCAAGTGTCATTTTAAAAGCACGTCGTGCACCAACTCTAAGCCGACCGTTGGACCTTTCCATATTCTAACTCAATTCAACCCATCGGGGTTATTTTCTTATCTATGTGGATTCGTCTCTTTTATTATCTAGCCTACTTGTGTAAGTCAAAAATATATGATTTATTATGTTAAGGCTAAGATGAGGCGAGTTCACCGAAACTACCCCACCTGAGCGAGGAGTCGCCTCGACCGAGCAGACCTTCGAGTCACCGTTGCAAGGCTAAGTCTGAATGCCGTCGGCGTTCCGATTCCTCCGATTGACTGAGCGGGACGGCGCACTACATCATACGCCACTCAGAAAAAGTTTCGTCCTCGAAACTAACTGAGTACACTTATCGACTTATAACTTGATTCAACATCCTACGTTTCTCGCACACATTTCTCCTATGTGTTCCCTCAATCTGAGCCACGCTCGTACTACCATCAATCTTTTCTTTGAAACACTATTTTGAAATCCTCGACACTTTTTTATTTCTCTAATCTCACTTGGTTTAACGTATCACTTAGTTGGATCGTGCACATATTCCACGCGTCCACAAAATACATGCATTTCAGCCAAGCCTCGTGATAGCGAATTCCGCCATTACCACTAAAGTCAGATCGTGCACATATTCAAGCATTCCTGATATACATGTATGTTAGGGCTGTGCACATTTAAGTCAAACTGACCAAATCGAACCGAACCAAACCGAACCGACCGATTTTTAACCGAACCGATGGTTCGATCGGTTTGGTTCGACTACACATTTTTTAAAACGGATCGGTTTGGTTCGGTTCAAGGTTTCATTATTCCAAAACCGATTAAAACCGAACCGAACCAAACCCTATATGAGTGTTAGATTATTAGGGTTGGGTTGGACCGGTTGGTGGGGGATACCGAGACTACTAGGCTAGTGTTAAATAATTGGGACTAAGCAGCAGTGAATGAAAAGAAAAGTGAAAACTTTTCTTCTCATTCTTATGTATAATTGTTGTGCACATTTTAATGTATGGTGATTATGACATAGGTCACTCTTATTCCATAATATGCATCTTCTTCATTGTACTGACTGTTGAAATTTGAAATTGAATGGTTTATGCTAGGGGTTGTTGTTTGGCAGCGGTTGTTGCTTCTTTTTTTCCAATTGAAGTTCCATAGTAGTTAATAAATTAGCCATACAAGACCACACAAAAGTTGATGGTAGTCCATTTTTTTTTCTGTGATTGACAATGTTACTTCCAAATCAGATCAAGTCCATTTTTTTCATGTGATTGACTGAAGTTCCACACCACAAAATAAGCAACAGTACCTAAATTAATGGCAGTCCATATTTTCTTGTGATCAAAACCGACCAAGTCGAACCGAACCAAACCGAACCAAGTCGGTCGGTTTCAAAACCGAACCGACCAATTGGTTGGTTTGGTTCGATTTTGATTATTTTCAAACCGACTAGCTTCGGTTCGACTTCGGTTGTGACCAAATAGATCGACCACCGACCGATGCACACCCCTAATGTATGTTAGCCGAGGCTTATGAGTGGTATTTTTATATTCCTGAATCATTCTATTCATCAATACCAATATCCCAACCAATCAATCCTCAAGATCACTCGCACCGATGCTAACTCTTGCAACATGGACGTCTCACCTAACTGCTAGGCAATTTTTTTCTTGGCTAAAGTCAATCCATCAGTATTAGAATCATAGTTCCCAAACAATAATATCAACATTGACCCCATCCTAAGGTCAAACTAAAGTTGATAATACATGATTTTCTACCCAAGCTCACATGAGGTTTGAGTCATTCGGCAAAGCCATCATATCGAAAGTTCACTCAACCAAATCTTTGACACATCAATATCGCTCGACCAACAAGCCATTTCGTATAGTCAATTTCTTCGAACACGTTCGACATAATCCACCTATCAATCCTTCTCAAGTCAAGCACGCTACGACACGATTCATCGCTAAACCATAATTCATATTTCATACTCCCTAAGTCATTTATCTCAATTCACGTAATCGATCACAAGGTCGTCTAACTTAACAGCATGAATTAATTCTATCTTTTTCCTAGAACTTTATTTTTTCTCTTTGGTGTGAAACTTAAAATTCGGAGTTAATTTCTTTAAATTGATATAATTATCCCAAGTTCTTGATTTTAGTGGCAAAGCATACATCCAGTTAGTATCATCGATTTGAACGTTGAACTTTAAGAATTTGTTAGCGAGAAGGAGTAAAAAAGAAGGGTCCGAAGAACCACCCACCTAAAGAGATTGCACCGAGAGTAGGAGATCGCTTCGCGACGGTCAAGTGTCAGTTACACGAACTCCTGCAATGGCACGAGCATCAAATTAGAATCCCTCCTTCAATCCTTCCTTCGAAATTCCTAAAGACGTATTTAGAAATCGACGTGAAAACACACTCATCAAACCCATGCAAAAAATCATTCAGAAAGCCAAGAAAACCAACAAACCCAACAGCAAACCTATTGTGTCGCTCTCTTTAGAGTTCATTCGCCAAGACATAGTCCACTACATCTAGGACTTATTCGAACAATAGCCGATCCATTAATTGGAACGATACTCATATCATTCGTCCAAATCGATTTTATTGATGCCATGGTTTTCGTATACCAAACTCGTCGCTGAGTCAGACTAGCCATCTATGTTTTTGACCATGTCTGACTTGTCACGAGCCTATTACATAGTGTTTCGTCCGGAACGGGAGCGGGGCACTACACTAACTGCCTTGCTATTTCTCTGGAACTCTAGATCACAGTCTGAAAAAGTATCTTCAATGCGTTCATATCCTTCTGAATTTGGGAGTCTTGGTTATAATTCCTCTGTATGACAATGATTCTCTCTCACAGCCAATCCAATTGTATCACCAACAATCTCGTCGGCATCTAGAAGATGATAAGCTCATTTTGAGTATAGCTTCACCCGGAGGAGTTCCACAGGGAAGACCTTGGTTTCCATCAACTGCCTTCTCATGGAGAAATTATTGGGTGGTCCGGGCTCACCACGTGACAATGGTGAATGGCGAGCCCGGCCACATGAATGCAATTCAGTAGAATATAAGGTAGGTTGCATAGACACAGACAGATTCTGACAAGGATATCATACGGATTCGGAATTTTATAGGGGGGAAAAAGGGATCCATGCATGGCATGGGTAAGGTTATATACACATGAAAACATATTTTATACATTAGAACTTAGTAATTTCTAAAATTAAGCACGTTTCTGGAGACTATCTATGTTCCAAAAGTTCTAGAAAGTATTCACAACAAAGAAATTTCACTATCTAACATCTCAACTATGTTTGGCACTATCATGAACATGTGAGAATCACTTTCAACTATGTTCATGGGTGAGCGACAGAGAACACCAGTGTCAAAGAAGTATCATGGCCAATATGTGTGGAATACGGAAACGGGAATGGATATGGTCCTCCCGAAGAGTATCCGTGCAACATAGAAAATAAGTGACAAATATTTTCTTCCAGGGAAAGCTTGTAAAGACATGACCGTAGACAATATCTCAATGAGGCAGCCGTTGATCTCTTTGTGAAAGCTAATGTAACAGCCCATAATATCTTACTCCTAGGAAATTATTTATCTAGTGTAGATGCAGCTATTTTTCATCTTTCATCTGATCATAAACAGCATTGCATTTTCCAACCAGGTGTATGGACAGGATGATTGATGGCGGTGAGGCTTGGTTTGGGATTGCTGCTGTTTCTCAAAAAGCCACAGCAGAAGCAGCTGTTGACAGCAGGCGTGAGGCTGCTGTCAAAACTGCCCCAAATTTGAACCGACTTTTCAAAAGTTTCTCGATAAATTGTTGTTACCAAACAACTTTGGACCACTTTCTGAAGAGAAATTAGAAGCGGCAGCAAAGCAGCCTCCAATAATCAATCCTAAACTCAGTATGAATGAGCTTGCGGGCAAGCAGTGTTTGCAGGCAGGATAACTGGAATAATTGAAGTGTTATTGAATGCAGTTCCTTTCTGTTGTGTTTTCAACCTCACAAGTCTGGAATGATAAATGAAATTGCACTATTAATTTTTTTGACCAAACACATACTGTAGAACTTGTGTTCGTTAAGTTTCTGAAGCTTAGCCTTGGAAGGATGACATACTACACATTTTAAGTTACTGATGTAAACTTCTGGGATCATGTACTAATATTACACATCTTTAAGGAGAAGCAAAAAAATTCTAATATTTGAACAATGTAAAAGTGAAATAATGCTCGGCAGGAGTTCAGGTTCTGATCATTTCAGTTTAGCTGGATGCAAACACTTGGAGCAAGCTTGAAGTAGGACTGGCAATAGGTTGGCTAATTAAGGCCATATCGTGCACTACCTTTGAGTTTTAAGTCTTAAATTTTTGTTTTATTTTTCTTTCTATTTTCGAATGTTATGCAATTTGCGATCAAGTCTAAATTAACCAAATTATTAATACGTTTAGTTCAAATATGATTTTGAGATTATAGTGTGATGGTTTGCTGTTAAGTAGTACACTTTCAGAAAACCCACAAAAAAATGAATGCACACCTTGGCATGGAACTAAAAAGAATAATGTGTAGTGCCACTAGTTACCTAATTTTTGTATAATTGAGTCTAAAAAAAGTTGTATTTTCACATTACCTTAATACAAACTAGGATATATCAAAATGTGCACAGAAACAGTAATATATATCAAAATGCAGAACTGTGTCGTGTCAGTATTGGTGTCGTGGGGATGGGAGGAGGGAATTCCCATGGAACATGGGGGCTGGCCAACGATACAATTATGGTTGGAGTATATTGGATCATCCCCACAAAAGCTCCGGTAATATAATCTTCTAGTAACTATGCATCATCAGTAAAATATCATGTAAACTGAGACAAACCATGTTTTTAAAGGAACTGGCCTATTTTGATGATAGAACCTGACATAATGAATAAAAATTTGGAAATGATTTGTAGGGCTTTACCCTTTGTTAGGGGGAGCCATTCCAGAAATTCTCTAGGCCCAACTGAATGAACCGAAAGGGGATTTGGAAATAGTTTTCAACCAGCAATTGACGCGTCCCGGTTAAAACCTCACTAGCTGCGTCATTGCCCCAAGCGCAAAGATGAGTTTTCAATGGCTCATGGGCCCTTATTTTATACTGCTTTCCTCTCACTCCCACTGCATTGCTTTTCCGATGTGGGACTAATAATGTTTCCAGGAACATGAGACATTGTACATAACGGATAGCGCTTTGTTTGCTGCAGCCACCAAGGGCTCTGAAGGAAAATTAAAAAAGAACCGCCGTTGCCGGGGATCGAACCCGGGTCACCCGCGTGACAGGCGGGAATACTCACCACTATACTACAACGACAACTGTGTTCATTATCTTTTTTTCCTATATATCAACATCGTGTGTAAAATTTGTCTTGCATCAAGTTCACCACAAAAATGTGGGCATGAGCATGGTTGCTTCCTGGAAAGTTGACGATCAAGGTGAGAACTGCAAATTTATCTTGAAATAAAATGCACTTTTCCGAAAGTGGTGATGCAAAATTCCGTTTAGTAAACACTGTGCGAAAGTGATTCATTTGCATTGTCGTTATCTATTCAAAAATTTAAAATGATTGAAAGTCCATATTTTTTCTTAGAATTTGGATATGGAGAATAGTAAAAAACTTGTAACATCAAAAATCCTCTCATAGTTGAACTTTCTTTAAGACGGGTTTATTATTTATCAAACATTGAAAGGGGTTTTTAAAAGCCTACTTTTAATAATGTCCAGTTCACTTGCTATAAAAAAAAATTTTGATAAGTAATGGTGACAACAATAAAAGTTTTAGGTTATCTTTACTTAAATATTTTTAGATTTTAACTTCTACACTTTCCTATTTCACTTGGGTACTTTCAACTTTCTTACTTAAATACTTTTAGATTTTAACTTCTTTATGTTAACCCATTTTTTCTAACTTTATAGATTTTAGGATCATCCTTCCCTTGGGATTAAAAAACTACATCCCTCGTCACCTAAATCCTAATTGGGATTATGGAGGGCATGAAGGGTCATCCTTATAGAAAGGGCCCGAGCTCTCTAGCCTAGTGGTATTAGAACAGACACCCGGAGGGACCGGCAATGTTCGAGTCCCCCAATTGTGTGTGTGCGTAAAATTTCAAAAAAAAGAGTGCTAGTCAACGGATGAGGGTATCATGCGCGAGAGTGGAGGAAGAAATGGTAGCTCTGAATTAGGATTCAGAGACAAGGTGGTAGATATAGATTTGGTCAGCACTCAGGCCCGCTGGAGTTGCCGTATTTAAGCTCTACAGGTGGCGAGCTACGTCCAAACTAAAGATAAAGAACATGCAAATTGGAAAATAGGAAGAAATTGCAAATATGTTGGCATTGGATCAAATCGTATCGTTATGGTCTGATTCGGCCTTAGTTGGTTGGCTGCATAGGTCGGGTCCAATTTGACATGTGCACCCATATTAGGGTTCACCTATTAGAATTTTCATATTACCTGTTCATAAACAGGGAGATGCTATTATATGGTGAGCCCAAATTCTTGTTTCACATAACCTACCTCCTAGCTATTCCTCTTCTCCACCTTTTTAGGGAGGTTCGTTGCGGGATGAGACAAGGAGCATCCTCATTGTGGGATGATTCACGACCATGTGAAGGGTATAGTAGTAGGAAGTTATTGATGGTATGTCAAAGGTATAATCCATATGCATGAAGATACCTAGTATTTGGGTTATTGTATTGTTTTTGTAAACTATATTATTCCTAGCTTTTTTGTATGGTTGAGACTTAAATAACTTCCCTAAACCTAGATGCGTGCCCAACATCAAGTAGAAGAGTCATTGATTTAGGCTAATTCTAAAGGCACTCCAAAACTTACTTGGGGCTAGCCCTTACTACAGGACAGTCTAGTTTTGTGGAAATTTTACTCAGGACAGTCCCAATTTTACTTTGGGCTGCCCACCCCCACCCCCAAACCCTCAACCAACACTTCATTTGGCCATTTTCATTCTCCCTATTCTATATTCTTAAACCCTAAACCCTAATTCTCTTCTCCATTATTTCAATTCCAAATTCCTAAACCCTAAATCCCTTCTTCGTTCCCCCAATTCCAAGCAATGGTACCCAAACACAACCCTTCATCAAAATCTAGGTATGTTTTAAACATTTTTGCTATATTTTTGTTTTAAATTTATTTAATTTTTGGTATTGCTCAAAGTAGTTAGATAAAATAGAACTGATTTAGGGTTCATGTATCTTTCTTTCGAACCCAAGAAATCTATTTTATGCATCGTAGTCCTAACCCTAGAATCATTGTTTTGGCCTATAGTCGACCATGAACACGATAGGACTGTAGGAAAAACCTACAGTCCTTTATTATAATAAGGACTGCAGGTATTTCCTACAGTCCTGAACTATAGGAAGGACTGCAGTCAGTCACACAGTCCTGAAATATATATCGGACTGCAACAACGACTACATGGCATACTATGCTGGTGTCGGACATACTATACGTTGTTGAACCCTCACATGCCAAGGCCCAATATTGTAGGAGTTCTGGAACCTCTTCCCCCCAAAAAAGTCCTCTATGCTGCACTGCTGAAGATGGTGAGGACCAAAGTCGTAGCCTTGAAAGATTTTCAAATTTGTAGCCTTAAAGGATTTTCAAATTTGTAGACTTAATTTATGTCGTGTCATTTGTTGGCTAAAAAAATGAAGGGGTTGTCAAAAAGTCTCCCAATGCAAGGGTAAAAAATATGTTAAAATTTGTAATGAGATGGAGCGCATCGACAACTCTCTAGATTTTTTCTTCATGGAAAATAGGGAGCAGCGTATAAAGGCCCGACATTATAATTAGTGTTTTTTGTGTGGTTATGTGGACATGTGATCTTATTTTGGATATTTGATATGTGGACAAATGATGGATATGTTTTGGACATGTGGACATGTGATGGATATGTTTTAGATATGTTTGGATATGTGATTTTATGTTCCTAGATATGTGGAATGTGATTTTATGTAAAGTAGGTTATATAGGTTCTAAATTCTTGTAGTTGTATCATTATATGCGATTAAGTTACTTGGTATCCGAAATGTATCCGTTGGTATCAGAGTAACAGTATTTTCTTCATAAAGTAGAACGGTCAACAAAGTTGGCACTCCTACATAAAGTTTGGACTGCAATCTAGCTGACAGTCCAGATCAAAACTCTATGTTTGGAGAACCAAGTAGGACTACTAACAAAGTTGGCAGTCCTACAGAAAGTTTGGACTGCCATCTAGCTGATAGTCCAATTCAAAACTCTCTGTTTGGAGAGTTAAGTAGGACTGCCAAAAAAGTTGGCAGTCCTATATGAAGTTTGGACTGCCAGCTAGCTGACACTCCAAAATCAAAACTCTATGCTTTGAGAGTTAAGTAGGACTGCCAACTACATGAAGTTTGGACTGCCATCTAGCTGACAGTCAAATTCAAAACTCTCTGTTTGGGAAGAGTTTTGAAATAAAATTGTTCAAGCAAGGACTGCCAACTAGCTGACAGTCCAAATCAAAACTCTCTGTTTGGAGAGTTTTGATATAAAATTGTTAAGGACTGTCAATGAATTTGACAGTCCTGTTGTTAACCAGGACTGCCAACATAGGTGGCAGTCCTATATGAAGTTTGGACTACCATCTATCTGACAGTCCAAAACAAAACTCTTTGTTTGGAGAGTTTTGATAAAAAAAAATTGTTCAAGACTGTCAATGAATATGACAGCCCTAGCTTTATGCAGGACTGCCAAGAAAGAAGGCAATCCTGCTTTATGCAGAAGAAACTGATACTCTGATACACTTACTACCAAACGATGTACTTATATAGGATACCAATTGATACACTGATGTCAAGGATAAAAAACACATATTGTACTACATGAACACAAGTAAACACATATTGCACACAGGTAAACAGATATTACTACAAAACATATATTTCACACAGGTAAACACATATTACTACAAAAACACATATTGTACTTCATATTACACTTAGTGGTTTAACAATATACAAAATGATATAATTTACTATATACAAAAGTGGTTCCTCCATATACAAAATGCAAAAGTGTAAAATATAAATGTTCTATCGTCAACATCCTACTACTTGTAGATGTCGTATCAGTCAATTTCGATGTCGAAGTGACCAAATTGTTGTCATCTAGGTGATTGCTTCGTCCGGTGCATATTTGTACCAAATTGTTGAATGTGGGGGAATGGGAGAATGATCGATCAACCTTAGTATAACAAAGTGGTTTCCGATATGTCCTATAGTACATATGTTAGATTGTCTGTGCTCAGCCGACGGAGCACACATCGGGAAGAATTATTGTTAATACCCCGCGAAATAACTACAATATGTTAGATGGGATGGACATGTAGTGGTCTTCATCGATAATATTGTCAGTGCAAGGAATACTTGTCAACAAGTTTTCAACTGTTTTTTTTTTTTTTTTGCTTAGCATGCGGGTGTAGAATGGACAAGCATATTTTCTACGTTTGTAATATGGATCTTGAATGGACAACCATATTTTCTCATACCAACATTTCTGTTTGAAACTTTTCCTTGGAGAACTGCATCTTTGTTCCTATGGCATCTGAACAAACCACCTCTTTCACATCCAACTTGTAAAGTTTTTCGTCCCGGACGGTTTTGGACCGATCTAGACTGCGAAAAAATTGGACACTCCAAAAAATAAGC
The DNA here is from genome assembly GCA_029216955.1 of Iris pallida. Taxonomy (NCBI): domain Eukaryota; kingdom Viridiplantae; phylum Streptophyta; class Magnoliopsida; order Asparagales; family Iridaceae; genus Iris; species Iris pallida. The sequence continues at coordinate 14,817,937 of JANAVB010002397.1, read as the reverse complement.
AGGACTGCAGGACTTGTGACAGTCCTTTGTTTCTTCAGGACTGTCACATCTCTCGACGGTCTTGTTTAACAAGTGGAATGTCACTTGTTTGACAGTCCTTCTTTTTTGTGGGACTGTGCTTATTGCCTACAGTCCTGCTTCCTACAGTGCCGAAATTAATATATCAAATTATTTACCAAGAGTGCTTTCAAGGACCCGATGTGTTCTTCGGACGGAGCGGGACGAGAAATTAGTATATTTGATGGCCCGGGTTCTTCGATATGCATTTTCCTACATTAAACACATATAATTCAACATTTATATGTAAAAATAAAGTTTGAAAACATAATCATCATATTAACTCGATGACATACTAAAGAACAGTGGAATTCGATGAAAGTATAACTACAATTTTCACCCACAATCGTCACACAATCTGGGTTGGGAAGAAAGTTGGAGTAGGGTTTATTTATCTTCACACAATCTAGGATTTTTGGGGGAGAAGAGAGCAAGAGCGGGAGAAGAGGGAAAAAAATGTTGGATTTTATAGTTGTTGGTGGGCTAGTCTCAAGTAACAAATATAAGTGGCAAACTTGTAAATATTTGAAAAAATTCTGGACAAGTCTCAAGTAAGTTTTGGAGTGCCTTTAGAATTAGACTTGATTTATTAACTTGTATAATGCCAGTTAATTAGGACTAATAATAAACTTGTTGGATTGATTTATCTATAAAATTGTAGGATAACCTAGTTTAATATTGACCATAAGGATCCCCTCAACTTAGCATGATATTTTCTAGCCTCCACTTTCCTCATGTAATGTGGGATTTTATTTGCTTTTATTTGGGTTTGTGTTGGAAATGTTGTAATACAGACATTGGACTCTTTGTTATTTTCTATTGCTTGAGGTTGGACTAATATACGGAGAAAATGGGACTGGCTGTATCCAAGACTAACACTCTTTTGTAGGTGCCGAATTTGCGATATGTGACAAAAATGTACAAATGTGGTATGTTTGTTATCATGAATACAACATGCCTCTGTTGACACTTGTGGCATCAAGCCAAACCTAGGGTAGATTTTTTGCATTGACCCTCTAGCTGACTTATTGGCGACGTAGTATCTAACGCCCACTGAATAGACAAAACATGCTCGACTTTTTTACATCAGGAAATGGTCGAACTTGAGCAGGGCACTGTGGCTCATCACAGGTTAGGCACCGATGTATACCAAAAGTGATCTACGAAGGATAAGTCCGTGCAATTCACAATATTGTTGACACTGTTGGACCACATGATTGAAGAGTTTGTGGGTTATGCTACTGCCAAACATGGGGAAGTGTTGAGGTCGAGGTATATAAATTACTCAAAGATCATATCTTGGACTTGACTCATATGAGGGAAGTCGAAATAAGACATGTGATACATGTCAGCCATGATCAAGATCTAGTGATATTTGACTCTACCATGTCTGGAAAACATTATATGATCCATTCGCCAAACAATCAGGGATAGATCCAGAAATGTATAATAGGGTGGGCTAGAGTGGATTGGAGTGGACTAGGTGTGGGCTAACTCCCACAAAAAAAAAACTGTATAGAAAAGAAAAAATTAGGTAGGCTGGAGACCACCTCAGACTCCACTTGAATATGCCCCTACAAACAATCAGGTTTACACGAGATTCAGATGTTCAAACTCGAGGCAAAACATATTTGCATGCAAAAGTCGGAAGTCGCGTTCACTAAAAATGTGTACCTTATAAATGGGCAGATTATGGATCATGCTGCAAGAAATGTTCAAACGCAAAAGAAAAGGCCAAGAAGGATAATGCCAAAACCCAAACAAGACAAAACGAGTGAAAGAAGGGCCAGTATGCTCAAAATTATCCAAGGTACGCCCAAAACCTTCTCTCATTATGTTTTTTAAGTATCCCTCTACCTCCCTTGGTCATTCAACTCTCTTTTTCTTCAAATTCAAACTCAAACCCAACAAACACATATCCATTCAACCAAAACCATAAGGACAAAAAGATTATTCATGATTCATCTAATATGGTTAATGTTTTATAGAGTTAGGTTATTGCAACTTGGATGTAAGCTAATGCTGAAATGGACAAACATTTGAGAGTATCCTTACAATATCTTGACTTTTTCAGTTTAGGTTCTTGAAAAAAACACAAAGGAAGAAATGCATGTAATCCAACGGCTATTAATGACCGAGTTTTTTCAATTTTAAGAACTCATGAGTCCTCTAGGATTTTCGCTTACAAATAACAAGATTTCCGGAGTTCTCTAATGAAATGGACAAGAATTGAGGGGCTAAATAAATTTTCACTTGTACTTTGTTTGTCATAAGGAAAACATGAAAAAATTATTCTCATATATAACCAATTTAAGAGAAACCATTTTTTTTCTTTCTTTTCCAAGACCTACAACAATGAAGGAAGAATTTGGGACTTCTTTCTCACCCTTATTCTTCGATATTCACCCGTGTTTTTCCCACCCTTATTCTTGTACAATTGTCAAGAGAAGACAAATTCTCAACAAATATATCTCACTTGTAGAGAAACATAATATCCACGAAATATATCATCTACTTCCTAAAGTGACCTGAATTTGAATGTGAACCCACAATTTGCCTGAAAAATATTTTCTAATTTCTGCAACTAACAAACTCAATATTTAATTCAGAAGGTTGTGTATACCCTGCAAAACCCCAGGATAAAAAGAAAAAAAAATGTTTTGTATTTCTTCATCCCCGACCTCATTGCTCGGGAAAAAAGGAACAAAATTGAGTTTAAAATAAGTACAATGATCAATAACGAAAACTTTCGACAATTGACAACTTGGTAGGAAAAAAACTAGTTATCTTATTTTTGTATTGTGATGGTTTGTGGTTAAGTAGAATGTGTAGTGCCACTTGGTAGAAAAAAAAAACTAGTTACCTTATTTTTGTATAACTGAGTCTAAAAAAGTTGCAGTTTCACATTCCCTTAAGACATCAAAATGTGCACAGTACAGTAATATATATCAAAATGTGCACAGAACTGTATCGTGTCAATATTGGCGTTTGCTGGATGGGAGAGGAGGGAATTCCCAGGGAACATTGGGGCTGACCAAGGATATATAACTTTTGTTGGAGTATATTGGATCAGCCCAACAAATGCTCCGGTAGTATAATCTTCTAGTAACAATGCATCATCAGTGAAAAACTATGTAGACTGAGATGAACAATCTCTACTATTATAAAGGTGGGGACTTCAAAATGGCTCATGAGCCGTCTAAGCCGTTAAACTAACTACATAATATTATCTAACTAAATGCATATATTAAAATATATTTAAATTTTATTTAAATATTCTAATATAATTTAAATTTTTATATACATTATTAATACTATTATTGATTTTTTTTTTATAGTGAAGATGACTAGTGTTTTTAAATTTTTAAAGGACCTAGCCTATTTTGATGATAGAACCCTGACACAATACTAAAAATTTGGGAAATTAATGATTTGTAGGGCTTTACCCTTTGTTAGAGGGAGCCCTTTCAGAAATTCTCTAGGCCCAACTGAATGGACCAAGAGGGGGTTTGGAAATAGTTTTCAACCAGCAATTGACGCGCCTCGGTTAAAACCTCACTAGCTGCGTCATTGCCCCAAGCGCAAAGATGAGTTTTCATTTGCTCATGGGCCCTCTTTTTATACTGCTTTCCTCTCACTCCCACTTCTTTGCTATTCCGATGTGGGACTAACAATGTTTGCAGAAACATTGTACATAAGGACTTTGCTTTACTCCTTTACAGTCGGAATGGAGAGAGGTACTCAAGAATAAGGCTGAGCAAAATGGATTGTTTTTTCTTCCGCTTTGTTTGCTGCAGTCACCAAGGATTAAACTCATAACTCTTAAGGATAGATGGATAGATTACATACAAATTTGATAATAACACTCTTAAATCTCAGAGAAGCAGAGTGGGAACATGATAATAGAGTAGAATCCATGGGATAGAAATCTTACTTCATGTTCTGCAAACATAAGAAGACTGAAAAAAAAATGAAAAAAGAAAAGAAGGAGACTATGATCTAATTAACACTATGCCAATGGAACGATCGCTTCTTCAAATGTCAGGTTTGAAGCATCAATGAGGAGGATTGTATGGTTCATTTCCAGCTGCAGCTTTGATTCCGAACTATACAATGCCAAATAACATCATTGGGTCAGACCTTGTCCTTGTACAAGTCACGTCGAAGTTACAAGCTCTTATCTTGTAAACAAAAGCAGAGAGACGAAGAAGGCCCTTCACATTTCCAGGATCCGTCTTTGGCAAAACCCAGTCCTTGTATACCAGCCTTGCCAGCATGCAACAATCAAACTTGCGTCAAACCACATTGCTATTACTGCTCTTGACAGTCGATCTAGTGAATTGTCGACACCAGTTTTGGATGTATATCTATACTAAATCAAACTGAATTATTGACATTATCATCCGATCATTATCTCATGACTGCCGCAAGTACAAGGTTTTTTTAAGTCCCGACGACTACACCAAAATTCTAAAATAGTAAGAATTGAGGGTCATATATTTATGATGTTCTAACATCCCTACAGGTCGAATGCTCATTTCTTAGGTAAAAAGCTAAATTCGTGCAACGGTAATCTCAAATCTAAGGTATGCTATTTTACCACGTGAGTGCCCCACCTCTGCACCAAAACTCTAAAGTTTAATGATAGCTGAGGTTAAATATTTACATTAAGCTAACAAGGTCACCCTATTACACCTTGCAAGTTGCAACTCCAGTAAGCATGACACATGAATCAATTAACGTGATACGGTTTCAAAGAGAATTGCTTGTGTGCACTCAAATTGCCACAAAAAAGGATATCAAATTTTTTTAATCAAAATCCTCCAATATCCACGAGTCCTTTTAAAGATAAAATAAAAGGATATCAAATTCCTTTATTTTTTTGTTCCCCTTAATTTAAGGTGGGATTTTTTTTTAAAGATACAGAGGAAACTTTAAAGAAATAGACATTCGAATATAAATAATAGGATTATCCACTACAAATAGATAAATGGAGGAAAAAAACGCCGTTGCCGGGGATCGAACCCGGGTCACCCGCGTGACAGGCGGGAATACTCACCACTATACTACAACGACAACCACGTTTCTTGTTTGGTTGTTTTATATACATAAAGACTGTTTAGAATCCACTCCTCGGATGCAAAGATCCGTTTAGCAAACACTGTACGAAAGTGATCATTTGAATTGTCGTTATCTATTCAAAAATTTGAAATTATTGAAAGCCCGTTTAGCAAACACTTTCCTATTTCACTTGTGGGTACTTTCAACTTTCTAGTGATTGTTAACCCATTTTTTTGTAACTTTATAGATTTTAGGATCAACCTTCTTTGGTAAAAAAAAAAACTACATCCCTCGTGCATCTAATTTTTCTTTCTTTTGAGATGTCCTTTCATGGCTTAGCGACCAATATCATGGGAAGGATTTGAACCAGTGTCTTTAGCGTCGAGGCTTCCCATTGCAACCACTAGGCTACATCCGGTCCTGGGCCCAAGGCAACCAGGGCGAGCTCATGGACCAGGAGGGTTCAATTTCTTTAACCTACTATAGTAGTTTTGAAAGAAGAAAAAAATCAAATATTATATGCATGTTGCTATTAATACTATTATAGTAGTTTGGAAAAAAAATTAAATACTATATGTAGTTGCCTTGGAAAAAAATTAATCTATTCAACTATATAATGCCAAAAGTTAAAGTTCGCAGTGGAAGTTTTCTTCCAAAAAATATCCTTCGATATATTTACTAATTAAAAATATTAATCTATTATACTATATAATCTATTCTATTGTATAATGCCAAAAGTTAGGCTTCAACGTAAAAAAATTTCTACCAAAAATACATTTACATATCTATTCCAATACAAAAAATAATATATTTTACAAGGTAGTTAGGTACTTACAAGAGTATTTTGGTATTTCAATGCATTAGTTTACTCTTTGGATGTCTATTGCTCTTTCCAAGTACATATAAAGTTAATTAAAAGACAATTAAAATTACGTGCAATACACGTACATATATAGTAGTACTAATAATAGGATTTTGTTAACAAGTGCCATAAGGGCACATTTTTTTTAGATGTCCAACGATTCGCATTGGACTTTGTACACGTTGCATTGCATGCCTATTGGGCCCACTGCCCCCAACTCTCACCAAATAAATGAGGAAATAATACGCCCCCGTGGCTTGATTCACTGATCTTCCACCACCCAGCCATGGTCTTATACCTCTCATCGGTAAGCACAAGAGCCACTCAAGTTCGGTGCCATAAAGGCACATGTTAAGGATAATAAATGCATTGCTTTCCACTTTGTTTTTCCACTGGCTTTTGTTTTTCTGTCATCTCAGTTGGCGACAAGTTTTCGTGCCGCAAATTGTTTTGAACTTATTTCGTTTGTAGTAATTTATACAAAATTTATTTCGGTACAGTAAATTTTCTGCAAAACAAATCATATAGTACTAAATTTGTGAATTGAGGACACATTTTAGATTATGGTCTAAACCTTCAAATATTTGGACCGGCCCTGCCCGATGGAAGGAAAAAGAGAGAGTTGAGATATTGTCAGAGCATCATTAGTAAGGCCCAACCCATTTTCTAGATTCTAGATTTAGAATGTAGGAGCTCATTTTGTAGAATAGTATGATCCATCCCACAGGAGCTATATGTTGGGCCTGAGAATTTCTAGATTCAGAATGTAGGAAATCATTTTGTAGAATAGTAAGTCCCAATTTGGAGCCAAATTCTAGATTTACATTATTATTTTTCCACTCTAATTTTTGACCACACAATCTTTGGGACCAAAGCTCATTTTTGTTGGAGTGGGTGGGGTTCCCAACCTATGTGGAGAAGATCCCGGAGTGCGACGAGCGCCGTCCGATGTCGGAGAAGCTCGGGAGTAGTTGTTACTGCTGCTGCTGCCCCAAAGGGGGGTTCTGGACCAAGTCTGCCGAGTTCGGGCCGAACTCGGTCCCAGGCCGAGTTCTGGCCGAACTCGGTCTGGCCGTTCCAGGGTTTGGCCATCCAGTGCTGGTTGCCCCACACAGAGTTCTGGCCGAACTCTGTGTGTCGGGGGGCTGAAGCGGATTTCAGGATGAGTTTTCATCATTGGATCTAATCCAACGGTCCAGGTTGGTTGCGGGATTAGGAAGATATATTGAGTTTTCTCAACCCTAATTCATTATCGTATTATCGCATTGGACAACACAAGTTTGAGAGAGAAGGAGGCAAGAGTGCCATTGCAACTTCGGAGAAGAAGACGGAGGATCGAAGGTCGTTTTCGAAGGAGATCGTGTTTCGGGTAATCTCTACTCGTCGTTCTCGTTCTTCGTAGCCTTGTGATCATTGTTCTTGTCTCTGAGTGTTGTGGGGATCCGATTTGGATCGGGAGGAGTTTGTAGAGGGTGTAATTCTTCTATTCCATTAGTGGAGGCTTCTCAGGGTTGGACTCCGATCGTCCCGTGGTTTTTTCCCGCAAGGGTTTCTACGTCAAAAATTCTCTGTGTCTGCGTGATTGTTTTTGTGTGCTTGTTTTTGGGTTCGTGCGTTGTTTGGTCGGTCCTCTCGCAGGTACTCTCCGGTTTGGGGAAAGGTTTCCGCGCTTCTTTCCCAACAGAGTGGTATCAGAGCTTGGGGTTCAAAGGGTGTCAGGAGTTGACAGAGGAACCAGAGAGGAGAGATGGACGCGAAGCCGGTGCGTATGGTGAACCTTAATGGCACAAACTATCATTATTGGCGGAGCAAGATGAAGGATTTGCTATTTGTCAAGAAGCTGCATCTACCTGTGTTTGCAACCGAGAGGCCCAGTGATAAATCCGAGGAGGACTGGAAGTTCGAGCACATACAGGTGTGTGGGTACATACGGCAGTTTGTTGATGAGAACGTGTACAACCACGTTGCCAATATTGAGCACGCGAAGACGTTGTGGGATAAGCTGGAATCCTTGTATGCGAAGAAGACCGGGGTAAACAAGTTGTTCCTGATCCGAACGATGATGGGTCTGCGGTACAAGGATGGGGCGTCTATTACGGATCACTTGAGTGATTTCCAGGGCGTTGTTGACCAGCTATCTTCTATGGGAGTCAAGTTCGACGACGAAGTTCAGGGACTGTGGCTGCTGTGTACCTTGCCAGACTCGTGGGAGACCGTACGAGTATCTATGATCGCTTCTGCTCCAGAGGGCGTGGTCAGTCTGGAGTTTGCCAAGAGCGGGGTGTTGAATGAAGAGATGCGGAGACGTTCTCAGGGCACTTCATCCACATCCCACCACTCAGAGGCACTTGTTTCAGAGAGCCGCGGAAGGGGCAAAAGCAGGGGTCCAGGTGGTGGCAGAGACAAGAGCAGGGGGAAGTCCAAGGGTCGGTACGAGGACTCAGAGTGTTATCATTGCGGTAAGAAGGGCCATATCAAGCGGAATTGTTTCGCTTGGAAGAAGGAGAAGAAGGGCGACAAGGGGAAGCAAGAAGAGAACACTACAGCGGCGGCCTCGGTGCATGGAGGCGATGTGATCGTCGTAGGTGATGAGGTCATTACTAACCTCGCCTGCGATGACAATTCTTGGCTGGTGGACTCAGGGGCTTCAGCACATGTATCTCACAATAGGGCACTGTTTGCCACTTACACGACAGGCGACTGTGGCGTGTTGAAGATGGGCAACGGAGATGTGTCGAAGGTGGTTGCCATTGGAGATGTGCATTTGAGAACGAAGACGGGTGCGGTTCTTGTTCTCAAGGATGTTCGTCATGTCCCTGATATCCGTTTCAACCTGGTGTCGGTTGGAAGGTTGGATGACGAGGGATTCTCCAGTCTCTTCGGGAATAGTCAGTGGAAGCTTTCCAGAGGTTCGATGGTGATTGCCAGAGGAAGCAAGAAGTCCGGTCTCTACTATATGGAGGGGAGCGCAGAGGGGGCACAGGAGGTGAACGCAGTCAGTGACGCGTCTACCGAGTTGTGGCACAGGCGGCTCGGCCATATCAGCGAGAAGGGGATGAGCTACTTGGTGAACAGGAAAGAGATTCCGGGGCTCAAGTCTACAAAGTTGGAGAAATGCACGCACTGTTTGGCTGGAAAGCAAAGTAGGGTGTCTTTCCAGAGTCACCCAAGTTCGAGGAAGCCGGCGTTGCTCGAGTTGATTCACTCGGATGTCTGCGGTCCTATGAAGGTAAAATCTCTTGGTGGTGCTTCTTACTTTGTGACTTTTATTGATGACTGTTCCAGGAAGGTTTGGGTCTATGCCTTAAAGACCAAGGATCAGGTACTGCCTACTTTCAAGGAGTTTCAGGCCTCTGTTGAAAGGGAGACGGGCAAGAAGTTGTTGTGTGTTCGGTCCGACAATGGCGGCGAATACATCGGTCCCTTTGATGCGTATTGCAGAGAGCAAGGGATACGACACCAGAAGACTCCGCCAAAGACACCTCAGCTCAATGGTGTAGCGGAGCGCATGAACAGGACACTGATGGAGAGGGTGCGGTGTTTGCTGTCAGAAGCAAACTTGCCGGGCAGTTATTGGGGTGAGGCTCTTCTCACAGCTGCTTATATTATTAATTTGTCTCCTAGTGCTCCTTTGCAGGGTGATATGCTGACAAAGTTTGGTACGGCAAGGAGCCGTCATACAGTTACCTGCGGGCGTTTGGTTGTAAAGCCTTCGTGCATGTACCGAAGGACGAGAGGACCAAACTTGAGCCGAAGACGAGGCGATGCGTCTTTGTCGGCTACGGTCGGGATGAGTTTGGCTATAGACTCTACGACCCAGTGGAAGGAAAGCTCTACAGAAGCAGGGACGTGGTGTTCGTCGAGGATCAGACCATGACCAACACTCAGGATTCCGAGACGCCTTCTGAGGCTGAGGAATTGCCTGAGTTAGAGTCATTTCGCTTTGAGCAGTTTCCAGAGGACATCGCAGAGGATCCAGTTATGGGGGAGCCGGTACATGGAGTTGCTCCCAACCTTGATCATCAGCCTACTGATGGTGGTCAGGGTGTCCCTCAGGAGGATGAGCATGCCAGGGAGGCAGTTCCTGAAGGGGAGGAGGCTGTCGGTATACAGCCAGCACCAGTGGCTCCACTGAAAAGGAGCAACAGGGATCGTCGACCATCTACGAGATACTCGCCGGATGAGTATGTGCTACTGACTGACGGGGGAGAGCCCGAAAGTTTCGCAGAGGCTATGGAAGACGAACACAGGCAGGAGTGGATGGTGGCTATGCAGGAGGAGATGAGTTCCTTGCACACCAATTCTACTTATGATCTGGTGCGGTTGCCAAAGGGCAAGAAGGCTTTGAAAAATCGATGGGTGTTCAGAGTGAAGCAGACGGATGATGCTACTCGCCCTCGATACAAAGCGAGGCTGGTAGTCAAGGGCTACGGTCAGCGGAAAGGCGTGGATTATGATGAAATCTTTTCGCCCGTCGTTAAGCATTCGTCTATTCGGGTGGTGCTAGCATTAGCAGCCAGTTTCGACTTGGAGGTCGAGCAGATGGACGGGAAGACGGCGTTCCTCCACGGTGATCTTGAGGAGGAGTTGTACATGGAGCAGCCGGAGGGATTCTGTGAGAAGGGCAAGTCACATTTGGTCTGTCGGTTGAGAAAGAGCTTGTATGGTCTGAAGCAGGCTCCGAGGCAGTGGTACAGAAAGTTCGAGTCGTTTATGGGGGAGCATGGTTATGCACGGACGACGTCGGACCATTGTGCATTTGTGAGGTACTTTGCCGATGATAATTTTATCATCTTATTGCTCTATGTTGATGATATGCTATTAGTGGGTCGGAATGCCACTAGGATAGCGGAGTTGAAGCGCCAACTGGGCGCGGCCTTCTCTATGAAGGATTTGGGCGCAGCGAAGACTATTCTTGGGATGGAGATCAGCCGAGAGAGAGAGTCCAAGCTGCTACACTTGTCCCAAAAGAAGTACATTCACCGGGTACTTCAGCGTTTCGGGATGGACGGGTCGAAGAAAGTGAGTTCCCCCCTCGCGGCTCACTTTAAGTTCACTGAGGAGCAGTGTCCATCTACCGAGGACGAAAAGGAAGATATGGAGCGGGTTCCATATGCTTCAGCTGTGGGAAGCCTTATGTATGCCATGGTGTGTACGAGGCCAGATATTGCTCATGCAGTTGGTACGGTTAGCAGGTATCTTTCGAATCCTGGAAGGGTACACTGGAATGCGGTCAAGTGGATTCTACGATATCTTCAGGGCACTGCTGGTTGGAGGCTTTCCTTTGGTGGTGACGAGCCGAAGCTGGTTGGGTATACTGACGCTGATATGGCTGGAGATGTAGACACGAGGCGATCGACTTCAGGCTACGTAATGATGTTTGCGGGAGGAGCAGTGTCGTGGCAGTCGCGGTTGCAGAAGTGTGTTGCCTTGTCGACGACGGAGGCGGAATACATTGCGGCGACGGAGGCTTGCAAGGAGCTGTTGTGGATGAAGAAGCTGTTGCAGGAAATGGGACTGAAGCAAGAGCAGTATACTTTGCTTTGCGACAGTCAGAGTGCTATCCATCTTGTGAAGAATCAGACGTTTCATAGCCGGTCCAAGCACATCGAGACTCGGTATCATTGGATACGGGATGTGGTTGAGAAGAAGGACGCGGAGCTTGAGAAGGTGCATACAGATGACAACGGAGCTGATATGTTCACGAAGATTCTACCAAGGGGGAAGTTTGAGTACTGCAGGCAGATCGTCGGGATGACGACGTCCTCCCCATAGTTGTGAAGGGGGAGATTTGTTGGAGTGGGTGGGGTTCCCAACCTATGTGGAGAAGATCCCGGAGTGCGACGAGCGCCGTCCGATGTCGGAGAAGCTCGGGAGTAGTTGTTACTGCTGCTGTTGCCCCAAAGGGGGGTTCTGGACCAAGTCTGCCGAGTTCGGGCCGAACTCGGTCCCAGGCCGAGTTCTGGCCGAACTCGGTCTGGCCGTTCCAGGGTTTGGCCATCCAGTGCTGGTTGCCCCACACAGAGTTCTGGCCGAACTCTGTGTGTCGGGGGGCTGAAGCGGATTTCAGGATGAGTTTTCATCATTGGATCTAATCCAACGGTCCAGGTTGGTTGCGGGATTAGGGAGATATATTGAGTTTTCTCAACCCTAATTCATTATCGTATTATCGCATTGGACAACACAAGTTTGAGAGAGAAGGAGGCAAGAGTGCCATTGCAACTTCGGAGAAGAAGACGGAGGATCGAAGGTCGTTTTCGAAGGAGATCGTGTTTCGGGTAATCTCTACTCGTCGTTCTCGTTCTTCGTAGCCTTGTGATCATTGTTCTTGTCTCTGAGTGTTGTGGGGATCCGATTTGGATCGGGAGGAGTTTGTAGAGGGTGTAATTCTTCTATTCTATTAGTGGAGGCTTCTCAGGGTTGGACTCCGATCGTCCCGTGGTTTTTTCCCGCAAGGGTTTCCACGTCAAAAATTCTCTGTGTCTGCGTGATTGTTTTTGTGTGCTTGTTTTTGGGTTCGTGCGTTGTTTGGTCGGTCCTCTCGCAGGTACTCTCCGGTTTGGGAAAATGTTTCCGCGCTTCTTTCCCAACAATTTTATCATTTTCTATTATTCTTATACAAACTCAACCCATTCTACATTTACTTCTTTTTCAAAATGTTGGACCTCAAGATAAAATTTTGAGAACCATCTACTAATGATGCTCTAAGCTCACATATACATCATCTCAGGGTTTGATAGAGTTCCTACACATGTACTATGACATGCTGAACTTTCCTACATTCGTAATAGGACCCCGAAACTGGTTAATAGCAGTAGGAGTTGTCTAAGGCTTTGTCTCTGAAATAGGCCAATGATGTCATTAAGGAATAGAAACTCTCTCAGCCTTGAGCATAACCAACTAGCCAAGGTCTCATAAATCTTGACATTGACATAAACATAGCCCCACATAGACAATGTTCTCTCATCTCTGCCCTTTGGTCATGCTCCTCAGTTATTTGATCAACAATTTGTGATATCGATCATGTAACTACTTCCCAAATTATAGCATATAATTTGTTCCCAAATCCCATTTCAAGGGATCATAAAGTCCTAATTATTTACGGTGTACATACTAGATCGACCACTGAACTTATAATAAGAAGTGGGAATTTAATTTCTTCTACAGTGGCACATTACTTGGTGATATTCTCTTATTTTTGTTTTCCATTATCTAGTTTCTGTTCTACTTGTATGCTCAACTATGGTCTCCATTGTGCTTGTTTTGAAGTGATTCTAGAGTATTTGTTCTATAACAGTGCACAAATTGGAGGCTCAACATAATTTATTTTCCTTAAACGACACGATTAGCAATTCGTATGCTCCTAGGTGTTCAAATGGTCTATATGCTAGACTGAGTATACATCCTAACTCAAGTTTGCAGGTCATTGTAACTTGAATCTGCCAGAAAATTCGGTGTTTTATTTTTCTTGAGAAAAAAGATTTTTGTACATGATTGACTCCTATACGGCCTAACTTAAGTCTGCAGTAAATTGTAGATTGAATTTTTACGCTACATAGGGATGTATCCATGAATCTACCAGGAACTTTGGTGAATTTTGTTTTCAGAAAAAAAAAAAAAACCATTGCTTAAGTGCATGTTACATAATGGTAGACCAGTAATGATACATAAAGAAGGAATAGGTTATGCTGCAGTCTACATACTTACTTACTGGTCATTGATTTTCTTCAAAAAGGATAATTGCATTCTGGTTTCTGAGTAAAATAATTATTTGAAGTTGTATATTTCGGGATTTCAGATGTGATGGAGATGGCACCTGCGCCTGGCCTGCGAATTTTGGCTCTACGTCCGGTCTTGTGTTGTATATGTCTGAGAGCTAGACGAGATTTTCGGGGTTTGGTTATGTGATAGAAATGAACATTAGTTAGGTTCATCATAGAAATCAAGACTTCTTTTTGTTGTTGTTCTGAATTTCAAGCATTCGTCCCTTGTTCTTTCTCATGGCATACCTCCGAAGAAAAATAATAAGGGACTTGATGATAGTAGTAAAAAATGTCTCACCTCCTTGTTCTTTTGATCACCAAGGGAAGGATGATCCTGAAATGTGTGAAGTTAGAAAAATGGGTTAACATAAAGAAGTAGACAATCGCTAGAAAGTTGAAAGTACCCAAGTGAATAAGTGAAGAACTTAAAATCTAAAAATATTTAAGAGTAACCTAAAACTTTTATTGTTGTTACCATTGCTCATAGTTTTCTTATAACAATTGAACTAGACATTGTTGAATGTAGGAATTTAAAACCTCTTTCAATGTTTGATAAATAACTAACCTGTCTAAAAGTCGAAGTTCAACTATGAGAGGATTGTCGATGTTATAATTTTTTTACTCTTCTCCATATCCAAATTCTAAGGGAAAAAAAAATATGGACATTCGATAGTTTTAAATTTTTGAATAGATAACGACAATTCAAATGAATCACTTTCGCACAGTGTATAATAAACCCATTTTTGCATCACCACTTTCCGAGGAGTGGATTTTATTTCAAGATGAATTTGCGGTTCTCACCTTGATCGTCAACTTTCAAGGAAGCAACCATTTGTGGTGAACTTGATGCAAGACAGATTTTACACATTTATTTACGTATATGTACTTTAATTATAATATATCTAAAGAAAAATCGGACGCAGAACATAGTTGTCGTTGTAGTATAGTGGTGAGTATTCTCGCCTGTCACGCGGGTGACCTGGGTTCGATCCCCGGCAATGGCGTTCGTTACTTTTTATTTTAGAACTTGTTAATTTTTTTTAGAATTTGTTAATTTTTTTTAGAATTTGTTAATTTTTCTTTAGAATTAATTTTTTACAGTTTTGATTATACCAAACAGAAAAGGGATAATCCCACATTTATATTCGAATCTCCACTTTTATAAAATTTACACTTTATCCTTAAAAAAACCCAATCCCATTTTATATTTTTTAAAAATACCACTCTAAATTAAGGGGAACAAAAATACATAAAGGATTCACGGATATTAGAGTTTTTGGATTAAACCAAAAAAAAAAAAAAAATATAGCAGTAAAAATATGGTTTGTGATAACAAATTTGATATTCTTTTTTGTGGCAAAAAGATTATGCTTTGATTGACAGCGCAGTAGTAAAGAGTATAATTTGAGTGCACACAAGCAATTCCCTTCGGTACCATACTGTGTTTGTTGATTCATGTGTCATGTTTACTGGAGTTACAAAGTGTAATAGAGTTACTGGAATAATGCAAATATTTAACTTCATCCCTCATTAAACTATAGAGTTTTGGTGCGATGGTGGTAAAATAGCATAACACATATACAGTTACATGAAATAAATATATGACTCTCAACCCTCACTATTTTTAGATTTTGTGTGTAGTGGTACCGACTTAAAAGATCCTTCTACTTGCGGCAGTCATGACCATGTGTTGAGACATGATCGGATGATAATGTCTCTAAATTCGACTCGGTTTATAAGTATGGATATACATCCTAAATTGGTGTCGACAATTCACTGGATCTGTTAAGAGCAGTAGTAGCAATGTGGTTTGACGCAAGTTTGATTGTTGCGTACTGGCAGGCTGGTATAGAAGGACTGGGTTTTGCGCCAATGAAAGACGGATCCTGGAAATATGAAGGGCCTTCTTTGTCTCTGCTTTTGTTTACAAGACGAGCTTGTAACTTCGACTTGACTCAATGATGTTATTTGGTTCTATTGTGCGCTAGAATTAGCTCCAGTGCTTGAGTTCATAGACCTTAAAACAATCTTTGCTAATATTCTCATGTCGGGAAAAAAAATCAGTGTTACTTTATTTATCATCAACCTCAAATGTTTTTTGAAATTATTGTACAAGACTGATTGGTCCGAAAAATGCAGAGGGCCTTCTTGCTCTCTGCTTTTGTTTACATGATGACAGCTTTCCTAACTTATTTGTACAAGGACATGGTCTGTCTCATTGATGTTATTTGGTATTATATAGTATTGTAGATTGTTTCTCTCTTAAAAGTGTTTTTGTTTGTTTAGTGAACCATACAATCCTCCTCATTGATGCTTCAAACCTGACATTTGAAAAAGTGATATAGTGCTAATTAGATCATAGTCTTCTTATGTTTGCAGAACCCGAAGTAAGATTTTTATCCTAAGCATTCTGCTCTCGTATCATGTATTACTTTCCCACACTCCTTCTCTGAGATTAAAGAGTTTAATCCTTGGTGGCTGCAGCAAACAAAGCGCAAGAAAAAAAAAACTCCATTTTGCTCGGTCATCTTCTTGAATATCTCTCTCCATTCCTACTGTTACGGTAGTAAAAGCAAAGTCAAGTACAATGTTTCTGACAACATTATTAGTCCCACATCGGAAACGCAAAGCGGTGGGACTGAGAGGAAAGCAATATAAATATAAGAGCCCATGAGCCACTGAAAATTCATCTTTGCGCTTGGGGCAATGACGCAGCTAGTGAGGTTTTAACCGAGGCGCGTCAATTGCTGGTTGAAAACTATTTCCAAACCCCCTCTCGGTCCATTCAGTTGGGCCCAGAGAATTTCTGGAAGGGCTCCCTCTAACAAAGGGTAAAGCCCTACAAATCATTTATTTTCTAAATATTTAGGTGTGGAGTCAGGGTCCTATCATCAAAATAGGCGTGGTCCTTTAAAAATATGGTTTACTAGAAGATTCTAATACCGGAGCATTTGTTGGGCTGATCCAATATACCCCAACAATAGTTATACCTCCTCTCCCATCCACCACTGACACCAATACTGACATCACACAGTTTTGTGCACATTTTGATATATATTATTGTATCCGTGCACATTTTGATATATCCCAGTGTGTATTAAGGTAATGTGAAACTACAACTTTTTTAGACTCAATTATACAAAAATAAGGTAACTAGTTTTTTCTACCAAGTGGAACTACACATTCTTCTTTTTAGTTCCATGTCGGGGTGTGCATTCATTTCATTTGTTGGTTTTCTAGAAGTGTACTTAACCACAAACCATCACTATAATCTCAAAATCATATTTGAACTTACCGTATTAATAATTTGGTTAATTTAGACTTGATCACAAATTGCATAACATTCAAAAATAGAAAGAAAAATAAAATAAAATTTAAATAACAATTCGAAACATTCGTACTAATAAGGAGTTGTGGTGTGTTATGAGAGGGAGGAGAATTTAGATTGGAGGGTTGTTATGGAGATAGAAGATATATGTATCGCACGGCGGGTAAAGGCATGGACAAGGACATGACCCATACATTTTGGAATGTCCAAGTTATGTTCGATACGATATGGTCTACATTTTTGGAGTATTTGTATTTTCTAATGTAGATATAGGGTTAGGGTTGCGATTGGGCAAGGCTGATAAATATGGAAGGCAGCCAGATCAATCAACTTGCTGCAATTAGAGCAGAAAGCGGATTTGTCATGTTGATCATTAGTGGCACCTCTTGCCATGCAAGTAGATGATGGATATCACTTGTAACACATGCTATGAGCAACCGATTAAACACTTGATATGCACCTTCACTTCACTTGAAGCAAGTGAGATCATAGCAACTCAGAGTTGCATGTTAGATTGTATTTCGTTTCCGGTTGAACCATCAAAGATAGTGACAATGAAGTTGGTAATATCAAGTAGGAGGTGGGATCATGAATTGTAGACAATGAACCCTCAAAGCTGACATTACAGAACTATTATCCCAACCAAGGCACAAAATGGGTTCATCTTGGATCTAGGATATCTATTCAGTTTGTATTCTTTGTACGATAATTATACTAGTTGTTAGGCCCTCAAAGATGCGTTGGTTTCGTTCTCTTCTCTCCAGACAATGAGAATATTATGTTTCTCTACAAGTGAGATATATTTGTATTTCTCTTGGCAATTGTATAAGAATAAGGGTGGGAAAAACACAGCTGAATGTTGAAGAATAAGGATGAGAAAGAAGGCCCAAATTCTTCCTTCTTTGTTGTAGGTCTTGGGAAAGAAAGAAAAAAGTTGTTGTAGGTCTTGGGAAAGAAAGAAAAAAATGGTTTCTCTTAAATTGGTTGTGTATGAGAATCAATTTTCAATTTCTTCATATTTTTTCCTTATGACAAACAAAGTACAAGTGAAAATTAATTAATTTCTTCTATATTAGCCCCTCAATTCTTATCCATTTCAATATAGAACTCCAAAAATCTTGTTATTTGTAAGCAAAAATCCTAGAGGACTCGTGAGTTCTTAAATTTGAAAACACTGCTATTAATAGCCGTTGGATTATATGCATCTCATCCTTTGTGTTTTTTTTAGGACCTAAACAGAAAAAGTCAAGGAATTGTAAGGATACTCTCAAATGTTTGTCCATTTCAGCATTAGCTTACATCCAAGTTGCAATAACCTAACTCTAAAAAACATTAATTATATTAGATGAATCATGAATAATCTTTTTGTCCTTATGGATTTGGTTGAATGGATATGTGTTTGTTGGGTTTGAGTTTGAAGAAAAAAAGAGTTGAATGATCAAAGGAGGCAGAGGGATACTAAAAAAACATAATGAGAGAAGGTTTTGGGCATACCTTCTTTGGTTCCGGACAATTTCGAGGATATTGGCCCTTCTGCTCATAGTTGAAACACTTCACCCGTATATTTCGCTCGTTTTGCCTTGTATGGAGTTTGGCATTATCCTTCTTAGCCTTCCCTTTTACATTTGAACATTCTTCCCTTTTGCAAAATCATAATTCTTTGAAATTTTAATTTATTCAATATTTATTCAAATGTAATGGAAGGATTCAAATAATTAACCTTGCCTCGTTTGGTTCGCAAAATCACGAGGTTGGAAAAGGGAAGTGATTAATTTCTTATGTTCGGGTGCTAAAAGAATTGAGAATGAAAGGAAATTGGTTCCCAAAATAGGGGCAAATGATTCCATCATCCAAGTAAAGAATCACTTTTCCACCTTAAAGTATTACTTTCCTTTCTAAATTCCTTAGCATTTCCAAACATGGGAAAATAAAATCTATAGGAATTGTAATTTTCCAAAGGAAAGAAAATGCCAAGGCATTGATTTTCTTTCCATTCCTTTCCGCGATTCAAACGATACCTTAAGGTACACATTTAAATGGACACAATTTTGGACTTTTGTATGTTAATATGTTCTGCCTCAAGTTCGTGTTGGAGTGGGTGGGGTTCCCAACCTATGTGGAGAAGACCCCGGAGTGCGACGAGCGCCGTTCGTGTGTCGAAGAAGCTCGGGAAGTAGGCGACGCGGAGTCGCTGCTGCTGTTGGTGACCCAGAAGGAGGTTCTGGAACGGGGCAGCCGAGTTCGGGCCGAACTCGGTCCCAGGCCGAGTTCTGGCCGAACTCGGTCTGGCCATTCCAGAATTGTGGCGCTAGGTTCTGTTTGCTCGACACAGAGTTCTGGCCGAACTCTGTGTCGTCGGGGCTGATGCGGGAATTTGGATGAGTTTTCATCATTGGATCTAATCCAACGGTCCAGGTTGGTTGCAGGATTGGGGAGTTAAGTTGAGTTTTCTCAACCCTAATTCAATTACGCAACATTACGCAAGGTAACACAAGAAAGAGAGAGGAAGGAGGCAAGAGTGCCATTACAACTTCGGGAGAGAAGACGGAGGATTGAAGGTCGTTTTCGAAGGAGATCGTGTCTCGGGTAATCTCTACTCGTCGTTCTCGCTCTTCGTAGCCTTGTAATCATTGTTCTTACTTCTGAGTGTTGTGGAGATCCGATTTGGATCGGGAGGAGTTTGTAGAGGGTGTAATTCTTCTATTCCATTAGTGGAGGCTTCTCAGGGTTGGACTCCGATCGTCCCATGGTTTTTTTCCCGCAAGGGTTTTCCACGTCAAAAATTCTCTGTGTCTGCGTGGATTGTTTTGTGTGGTTGTTTTTGGGTTCATGCGTTTGTATTGCTCGGTCCTCTCGCAGGTACTCTCCGGTTTGGAGAAAGGTTTTCGTGCTTCTTTCCCAACAGAGTGGTATCAGAGCCAGGTTCTGGAATTCAGAACGAGTGTCAGTAGTTGACAGAGGAACCAGAGAGGAGAGATAGACGCGAAGCCGGTGCGCATGGTGAATTTGAACGGCACAAACTATCATTATTGGCTGAGCAAGATGAAAGATTTGCTATTCGTCAAGAAGCTGCATCTACCCGTGTTTGCATCCGAGAAGCCCAGTGATAAATCCGAGGAGGACTGGACATTCGAGCATATACAAGTGTGTGGGTACATACGGCAGTTTGTTGATAAGAACGCGTATAACTACGTTGCCAATATTGAGCACGCGAAGACGTTGTGGGATAAGCTGGAATCCTTGTATGCGAAGAAGACCGGGGTAAACAAGTTGTTCCTGATCCGAACGATGATGGGTTTGCGATACAAGGATAGGGCGTCTATTTCGGATCACTTGAGTGAGTTCCAGGGCGTGGTTGACCAGCTATCTTCTATGGGAGTCAAGTTCGACGACAAAGTTCAGGGACTGTGGCTGCTGTGTACATTGCCAGACTCGTGGGAGACCGTATGAGTATCTATGATCGCTTCTGCTCCAGAGGGCGTGGTCAGTCTGGAGTTTGCCAAGAGCGGGGTGTTGAATGAAGAGATGCGGAGACGTTCTCAGGGCACTTCATCCACATCCCACCACTCAGAGGCACTTGTTTCAGAGAGCCGCGGAAGGGGCAAAAGCAGGGGTCCAGGTGGTGGCAGAGACAAGAGCAGGGGGAAGTCCAAGGGTCGTTACAAGGACTCAGAGTGTTGCCATTGTGGTAAGAAGGGCCATATCAAGCGGAATTGTTTCGCTTGGAAGAGAGAGAAGAAGGGCGACAAGGGGAAGCAAGAAGAGAACACTACAGCGGCGGCCTCGGTGCATGGAGGCGATGTGATCGTCGTAGGTGATGAGGTCATTACTAACCTCGCCTGCGATGACAATTATTCTTGGCTGGTGGACTCAGGGGCTTCAGCACATGTATCTCACAACAGGGCACTGTTTGCCACTTACACGACAGGCGACTGTGGCGTGTTGAAGATGGGCAACGGAGATGTGTCGAAGGCGGTTGCCGTTGGAGATGTGCATTTGAGAACGAAGAAGGGTGCGGTTCTTGTTCTCAAGGATGTTCGTCATGTCCCTGATATCCGTTTCAACTTGGTATCGGTTGGAAGGTTGGATGACGAGGGATTCTTCAGTCTCTTCGGGAACAGTCAGTGGAAGCTTTCCAGGGGTTCGATGGTGATTGCCAGAGGAAGCAAGAAGTCTGGTCTCTACTATATAGAGGGGAGCGCAGAGGGGGCACAAGAGATGAACGCAGTCAGTGATGCGTCTACCGAGTTGTGGCACAGGCGGCTCGGCCATATCAGCGAGAAGGGGATGAGCTACTTGGTGAACAGGAAGGTGATTCCGGGGCTCAAGTCTACAAAGTTGGAGAAGTGCACGCACTGTTTAGCTGGGAAGCAAAATAGGGTGTCTTTCCAAAGTCACCCAAGTTCGAGGAAGCCGGCGTTGCTCGAGTTGATTCACTCGGATGTCTGCGGTCCTATGAAGGTAAAATCTCTTGGTGGTGCTTCTTACTTTGTAACCTTTATTGATGACTGCTCCAGGAAGGTTTGGGTCTATGCCTTAAAGACCAAGGATCAGGTGCTGCCTACTTTCAAGGAGTTTCAGGCCTCTGTTGAAAGGGAGACGGGCAAGAAGTTATTGTGTGTTCGGTCCGACAATGGCGGCGAATACATCGGTCCCTTTGATGCGTATTACAGAGAGCAAAGGATACGACACCAGAAGACTCCGCCAAAGACACCTCAGCTCAATGGTGTAGCGGAGCGCATGAATAGGACACTGATGGAGAGGGTGCGGTGTTTGCTGTCAGAAGCAAACTTGCCGGGCAGTTACTGGGGTGAGGCCCTTCTCACTGCTGCTTATATTATTAATTTGTCTCCTAGTGCTCCTTTGCAGGGTGATGTACCTGAAAAAGTATGGTACGGCAAAGAGCCGTCATACAATCACCTGCGGGCGTTTGGTTGTAAGGCCTTCGTGCATGTACCGAAGGACGAGAGGACCAAACTTGAGCCGAAGACGAGGCGATGCGTCTTTGTCGGCTATGGTTGGGATGAGTTTGGCTATAGACTCTACGACCCAGTGGAAGGAAAGCTCCACAGAAGCAGGGATGTGGTGTTCGTCGAGGATCAGACCATGACCAACACTCAGGATTCCGAGACGCCTTCTGAGGTTGAGGAAATGCCTGAGTTAGAGTCATTTCGCTTCGAGCAGTTTCCAGAGGACATCGCAGAGGATCCAGTTATGGGGGAGCCGGTACATAGAGTTGCTCCCAACCTTGATCATCAGCCTGCTGATGGTGGTCAGGGTGTCCCTCAGGAGGATGAGCATGCCGGAGAGGTAGTTCCTGAAGGGGAGGAGGCTATCGGTATACAACCAGCACCAGTGGTTCCTTTGAGGAGGAGTGACAGGGATCGTCGACCATCTACGAGATACTCACCAGATGAGTATGTGCTATTGACTGACGGAAGAGAGCCCGAAAGTTTTGCAGAGGCTAAGGAAGACGAACACAGGCAGGAGTGGATGGAGGCTATGCAGGAGGAGATGAGTTCCTTGCACACCAATTTCACTTATGATCTGGTGCGGTTGCCAAAGGGCAAGAAGGCTTTGAAGAATCGATGGGTGTTCAGAGTGAAGCAGACGGATGATGCTACTTGCCCTCGATACAAAGCGAGGCTGGTAGTCAAAGGCTACGGTCAGCGGAAAGGCGTGGATTATGATGAGATCTTTTCGCCTGTCGTCAAGCATTCGTCTATTCGGGTGGTGCTAGCATTAGCAGCCAGTCTCGACTTGGAGGTCGAGCAGATGGACGTGAAGACGGCATTCCTCCACGGTGATCTTGAGGAGGAGTTGTACATGGAGCAGCCAGAGGGATTCTGTGAGAAGGGCAAGTCACATTTGGTCTGCCGGTTAAGGAAGAGCTTGTATAGTCTGAAGCAGGCTCTGAGGCGGTGGTACAGGAAGTTCGAGACGTTTATGGGGGAGCATGGTTATGCACGGACGACGTCGGACCATTGTGCATTTGTGAGATATTTTGCCGATGATGATTTCATCATTTTGTTGCTCTATGTTGATGATATGCTATTAGTGGGTCGGAATGCCACTAGGATAGCGGAGCTGAAGCGCCAACTGGGCGCGGCCTTCTCTATGAAGGATTTGGGCGCAGCGAAGACTATTCTTGGGATGGAGATCAGCCGAGAGAGAGAGAGTCCAAGCTGCTACACTTGTCCCAAACGAAGTACATTCACCGGGTACTTCAGCGTTTCGGGATGGACGGGTCGAAGAAAGTGAGTTTCCCCCTCGCGGCTCACTTTAAGCTCACTGAGGAACAGTGTCCATCTACTGAGGACGAAAAGGAAGATATGGAGCGGGTTCCATATGCCTCAGCTGTGGGAAGCCTTATGTATGCTATGGTGTGTACGAGGCCAGATATTGCTCATGCAGTTGGTACGGTTAGCAGGTATCTTTCAAATCCTGGAAGGGTACATTGGAGTGCGGTCAAGTGGATTCTACGATATCTTCAGGGCACTGCTGGTTGGAGACTTTCCTTTGGTGGTGACGAGCCGAAGCTATTTGGGTATACCGACGCTGATATTACTGGAGATGTAGACACGAGGCGATCGACTTCGGGCTACGTGATGATGTTTGCGGGAGGAGCGGTGTCGTGGCAGTCACGGTTGCAGAAGTGTGTTGCCTTGTCGACGATAGAGGCAGAGTATATTGCAGCGACGAAGGCTTGCAAGGAGCTGTTATGGATAAAGAAGCTGTTGCAGGAAATGGGACTGAAGCAAGAGCAGTATACTTTGCTTTGCGACAGTCAGAGTGCTATCCACCTTGTGAAGAATCAGACGTTTCATAGCCGGTCCAAACACATTGAGACTCGGTATCATTGGATACGGGATGTGGTTGAGAAGAAGGACGCGGAGCTTGAGAAGGTTCATACAGATGACAACGGGGCTAATATGTTCACGAAGATTCTACCAAGGGGAAAGTTTGAGTACTGCAGGCATGTCGTCGGGATGATGACATCCCCCCCATAGTTGTGAAGGGGGAGATTTGTTGGAGTGGGTGGGGTTCCCAACCTATATGGAGAAGACCCCGGAGTGCGACGAGCGCCGTTCGTGTGTCGAAGAAGCTCGGGAAGTAGGCGACGCGGAGTCGCTGCTGCTGTTGGTGACCCAGAAGGAGGTTCTGGAACGGGGCAGCCGAGTTCGGGCCGAACTCGGTCCCAGGCCGAGTTCTGGCCGAACTCTGTCTGGCCATTCCAGAATTGTGGCGCTAGGTTCTGTTTGCTCGACACAGAGTTCTGGCCGAACTCTGTGTCGTCGGGGCTGATGCGGGAATTTGGATGAGTTTTTATCATTGGATCTAATCCAACGGTCCAGGTTGGTTGCAGGATTGGAGAGTTAAGTTGAGTTTTCTCAACCCTAATTCAATTACGCAACATTACGCAAGGTAACACAAGAAAGAGAGAGGAAGGAGGCAAGAGTGCCATTACAACTTCGGGAGAGAAGACGGAGGATTGAAGGTCGTTTTCGAAGGAGATCATGTCTCGGGTAATCTCTACTCGTCGTTCTCGCTCTTCGTAGCCTTGTAATCATTGTTCTTACTTCTGAGTGTTGTGGGGATCCGATTTGGATCGGGAGGAGTTTGTAGAGGGTGTAATTCTTCTATTCCATTAGTGAAGGCTTCTCAGGGTTGGACTCCGATCGTCCCGTGGTTTTTTCCCGCAAGGGTTTTCCACGTCAAAAATTCTCTGTATCTGCGTGGATTGTTTTGTGTGGTTGTTTTTGGGTTCATGCGTTTGTATTGCTCGGTCCTCTCGCAGGTACTCTCCGGTTTGGGGAAAGGTTTCCGCGCTTCTTTCCCAACAGTTCGAGCATCCGAATGACTATGTAAACCTCATTGCTTGACGAATGGATCATATAATGTTTTTTAGACATGGTAGAGTCAAATATCGCTAGATCTTGGATCATGGCTGACACGTATCACATGTCTGATTTCGACTTCATCTCATATGAGTCAAGCGGTCAAGCCCAAGATAAAGAGTGCACACCATTTGAGTAATTTATATACCTCGACCTCAACTCTTCCCATGCTTGGTGGTAGCATAACCCACAAACTCTTCAATCATGTGGTCCAACAGCGTCAACAATACTGTGAATTGCACAGACTTATCCTTCATAGATCATTTTTGGTATACATCAGTGCCTAACCTGCGATGAGCCACAGTGCCCTGCTCAAGATCGACCATTTCCTAACATAAAAAAGTCGAACATGTTTTGCCTATTCAGTAGGTGTTAGATACTACGTCGCCAATTATCAAAGTTGGTGTTAGATACTATGTCGCCAATTATTAAAGTTTTTGTTGTGTAGCATGACTCTTTTGGTACACATAGTCACTACCGATTTAGCAACCTTCTCAATGATACATACATGGATTGTGCTAATTATCAATTTGAGTGTCATAATTTTCTTCACCCAATGTACTATTTTTTTCAAAATAAAACCGTCTTTTAAAGGAGTGCACCAGAACCAAGTGTTAGTTGTTACTTGGAACAAAATCTCCCTTTCTCAAAAGATTGGAATCTTTAGAAAATCCTTTGTTTATAGAAAGGTTTAACTCTCGAATAGAGTCATGCACATGTTTTAGTTACCATAATCAGAACATATCCTTTGTCTTTGCATTTAAGAGAATATGCATATTACACAAATATGACATTAAAACCATTAAACTCTCCACTTGTGTCGGACTTCGCCGAGCTTACCTGTTGAATTAGCTCACTGGATACAAGATATGACTCAGACATTAAAACCACTTGTACCTTTTGCAATATGTTGAGTTTAAGGGTTCGTCATTCGGCTAGAGGGTCAATGCAAAAAATCTACCCTAGGTTTGGCTTAATGCCACAAGTGTCAACAGAGGCATGTTGTATTCATGATAACAAACATACCACATTTGTACATTTTTGTCACATACCGCAATTCGGCACCTACAAAAGAGTGTTAGTCTTGGATACAGCCCGTCCCATTTTCTCGTATCTTAGTCCAACCTCAAGCAATAGAAAACAACAGAGTCCAATGTCTATATTACAACATTTCCAACACAAACCCAAATAAAAGCAAATAAAATCCCACATTACATGAGGAAAGTGGAGTTTAGTAAATATCATGCTGAGTTGAGGGGATCCTTATGGTCAATATTAAACTAGGTTATCCTACAATTTTATAGATAAATCAATCCAACAAGTTTATTATTAGTCCTAATTAATTGGCGTTATACAAGTTAATAAATCAATGACTCTTCTACTTGATGTTGGACATGCATCTAGGTTTAGGGAAGTCATTTAAGTCTCAACCATACAAAAAAGCTACGAATATTATAGTCTACAAAAAATATACAATACAATAACGCAAATACTAGGTCTCTTCTTGCATATGGATTATACCTTTAACGTGCGGTGAACCGCTTTCTACTACTATCTCCTTCGCATGGTCGTGAATCATCCCATAATAAGGATGCTCCTTGTCACATCCCGCAACGGACCTCCCTAAAGCGGAGGAGAAGAGGAATATCTTTGGAGGTAGGTTATATGAAACAGGAATTTGGGCTCTCCATATAACAGCATCTCCCTGTTTATGAACAGGTAATAGGTGCACCCTAATACGGACGCACATGTCAAATTGGACCCATCCCATGCGTTCGACCAACTAAGGCCGAATCAAACCATACCGATACGATTTACGATTTGATCCAATGCCAATAATCTGCATGTTCTTCTTCTTTTCCAATCGCCATCTTCTTTAGCTTTCCACATCCCCAAAAATCCATATCTACCACCTTGTCTCTAAATCCTAATTCACAGCTACCATTTCTTCCTCCCCTCTCGCGCATGATACCCTTATCCCTTGACTAGCTCCCCTTTCTATAAGGATGACCCTTCATGCACCCTCACCATCCTCCATAATCCCAATTAGGATTTAGGTGACGAGGGATGTAGGTTTTTGATCACCAAGGGAAGGATGATCCTAAAATCTATAAAGTTAGAAAAATGGGTTAACATAAAGAAGTAGACAATCAATAGAAAGTTGAAAGTACCAAAGTGAAATAGGAAAGTGAAGAAATTAAAATCTAAAAATATTTAAGTAAAAGATAACCTAAAACTCCTATTGTTGTAACCATTGCTTATCTTTTTTGTTATAGCAATTGAACTGGACATTGTTGAAAGTAGGCAAGCCTATTTCAATGTTTGATAAATAAAAACCTGTCTAAAAGTAGAAGTTCAATTATGAAAGGATTTTCGATGTTGTAATTTTTTTTTTACTCTTCTCCATATCCAAATTCTATGAAAAATATGGACTTTCAATCATTTTAAATTTTTGAATAGATTGCACGGTGTTTAACAAAGTCTAAACGGACTTTTGCATCACCACTTTCTGAAAAGTTCATTTTATTTCAAGATAAATTTGTAGTTCTCACCTTGACCGTCAACTTTACAGGAAGCAACCATGCCCATGCCCACATTTTTCTTGTGAAATTGATGCAAGACAGATTAATACACACATTTATGTAAATAAAACAACCGAATGAAGAAAGCAGTTGTCGTTGTAGTATAGTGGTGAGTATTCCCGCCTGTCACGCGGGTGACCCGGGTTCGATCCCCGGCAACGGCGTTTTTATTTTTTCTTTAGAATTAATTTTTCTTTACAGTTTTGATTCAATCGGACAGAAAAGGGATAATCTTTATATTTGAATCTCCACCTTTTTAAAATTTTCACTCTATCCTTAAAAAAAAAAAAAAATCCCAATACCATTTTGTCTTTAGAAAAATACCACTCTAAATTAAGGGGAACAAAAATACATAAAGGACTATGGATATTAGAGGATTTGTATTAATTAAACAAGGAAAAAAAATAGCAGTAAAAATATGGTTTGTGATAACAAATTTGATATTCTTTTTTGTGGCAAAATATTATGCTTTGATTGAGAATGCAGTAGTAAAGAGTATCATTTGTGTGCACACAAGCAATTCCCTTCGGTACCATAACGTGTTTATTGATTCATGTGTCATGTTTACTGGAGTTACAAAGTGTAATAGATCGAGTTACTGGAATAATGCAAATATTTAACCCCTCGTTAAACTACAGAGTTTTTGTGCGATGGTGGTAAAATAGCATAACACATATACATTGTATGAATATATGACTCTCAACCCTCACTATTTTTAGAGTTTCTGTGTAGTGGTACCGACTTAAAAGAGCCTTCTACTTACATGCAAGTTTGATTGTTGCATGTTGGCAGGCTGGTATAGAAGGACTAGGTTTTGCGCCAAAGAAAGATGGATCCTGGAAATGTGAAGGGCCTTCTTTGTCTCTGTTTTTGTTTACAATACAAGACAAGAGCTTGTAACTTCGACTTGACTCAATGATGTTAATTGGTATTATATGTCGAAAAAAAATTCAGTGTTATTATCATCAACCTCAAATGTTTTGCGAAATTATTGTACAAGACTGATTGGTCCGAAAAATGTAGAGGGCCTTCTTGCTCTCTGCTTTTGTTTACATGATGACAGCTTTCCTAACTTATTTGTACAAGAACATGGTCTGTCTCATTGATGTTATTTGGTATTATATGGTATTATAGATTGTTTCTCTCTTAAAAGTGCTTTTTGTTTGTTTAGTGAACCATACGATGCTCATTGATGCTTCAAAACTGACATTTGAAGAAGTGATCGTTCTATTGGCATAGTGCTAATTAGATCAGAGTCTTCTTATGTTTGTAGAACATGAAGTAAGATTTTTAGCAGTAAGCATTCTGCTCTCCTATCATGTATTGCTTTCCCACACTTCTTCTCTGAGATTTAAGAGTTTAATCCTTGGTGGCTACAGCAAACAAAGCGGAACAAAAAACAACCCATTTTGCTAAGTCATCTTCTTGAATCTCTCTCTCCATTCCCACTGTAAAGGAGTAAAAGCAAAGTCGTTATGTACAATGTTTCTGGAAACATTATTAGTCCCACATCGGAAAAGCAAAGCAGTCAGAGGAGAGGAAAGTGGTATAAATATAAGAGACCATGAGCCACTGAAAATTCATCTTTGCGCTTGGGGCAATGACGCAGCTAGTGATGTTTTAACCGAGGCACGTCAATTGCTGGTTGAAAACTATTTCCAAACCCCCTCTTGGTCCTTTCAGTTGGGTCTAGAGAATTTCTGGAAGGGCTCCCTCTAACAAAGGGTAAAGCCCTAAAAATTATTTATTTTCTAAATTTTTATTCATTGTGTCAGGGTGTTCTATCATCAAAATAGGCCAGTTCCTTTAAAAACATGGTTTGTCTCAGTCTACATGATTTTTTTACTGATGATGCATAGTTATTAGAAGATTATATTACAGGATCATTTGTGGGGCTGATCCAATATACTCCAACAATAGTTATATATCCTTGGTCAGCCCCAATGTTCCCTGGGAATTCCGTTCTCCCATCCCGCACTGACATCAATACTGACACGACACAGTTCTGTGAAACTACAACTTTTGTAGACTCAATTATACAAAAATAAGGTAACCAATTTTTTCTACCAAGTGGTACTACACATTCTACTTAACGACAAACCATCACTATAATCTCAAAATCATATTTGAACTAACCATATTAATAATTTGGATAATTTAGACTTGATCCCAAATTGCATAAAATCACGTAGTAGATATCTGTATCGCACGGCGGGTAAAGGCATGGACAAGGACATGACACATATATTTTGGAATGTCCAAGTTATGTTCGATACGATACAGTCTACGTACATTTTTGGAGTATTTGTATTTTCTAATGTAGATATAGGGTTAGGGTTGGGATTGGGCAAGGCTGACAAATATGGAAGGCAGCCAACTCAATCAACTTGCTGCAATTCGAGTTGAAAGCGGGTCCGTCATGTTGGTAGAGTCTTGGTTTCCTACTATGTTAGATGTGGATCATTAGTGGCACCTCTTGCCAAGCAAGTAGATAATGGATATCACTTGTACACATGCTGTGAGCAGCCGATCAAACACTTGGATTGCCGCTCAGCACGCCAACTTATCTATATGAAAGGCCACTGGCACGACAAGCCATCGTGGACATAGTTCGGGTAGGCGGCGGGTCCTTCCATGCAAGGTAGCTAGCCCCATGGAAAGCCCCCGACTGCCCACGAGGTACAATTCAGCGTTGCTATAACGTCTTTCCCCTAGGTCGACTGGGCCCGGTGCCCCGGCGTAATACCAGTCGAGAAAGAAATCCTTGTCGACAAGTTGTCCAATGACCACGTACCTACGAGACGTCTAGACTCACGTAAATGCATGGTCTAATTTTACGGTACGACTGGAACTATACTTAGCATCTCGTGCTCTAAACCACACTTTGCATAACGTGCATCTGAACCGTGAGACTCCCAACTGAAGGACCACCTCATACTTTGAAAATGTGCATAGGAACCGTGAGACTCCCAAACGAGGGACCGCCTCAGCGACAAACGGTCGCGTGAACTTACTTCTTTGAAACCTGTGAGCACCCTGAATTTCGGGTTGAATTTTTATTTTATTTTATTTTATTTTTTGATTGTTTAGTTTCTTCAAATAATTAATTTTGTTATTTTTCCCTTAAGTGTACTTTCCCATGCCTTTGATATTTGGAGTATCAGGGATGTTCAACTCTAGAAATCTTCTTCACGAGTTTTGGAGTGGACACGATTATCTTCATGACGGTATATAGTGTCCCATCCAAACTTATTCCCTTGTACTCTTTCTGCTTCGCTGAACTTCGGGTCGAATTAGACCGTTCGATCAGTAATTGATTTTCCTACTCTTTTCCTTGATCATTTTCAGCGCGTTACCATGACTTTTAAATTGGGAGCGCCAGACCAGTTATTTTCTTGAAACCAACTCCTCATTGATGATCTACTCGAGACGCTCGTCACCCATGACCTTCGTTTCCCACTCAGACACGTCATTTTGTGCTCCATTCGATTCGCACAACTTTCCCGACACGTGACCAGATTTTATTTCACTCCACGACGTCACATTCATTTTCCAACTTGATTTGTGGGTCTCCTGTCGACCAAAACCTGTCAGCCCCAACTATGGACATGGCCCACCTTGAGCCTACTACCCGTCCGCCACTTGTGTCCCATTATTTGGAATCCCCATGTGCTACTTATTTACACATGATCATCAATGTCTAATTTTAATTCTATTTTTGTACGATGTCCAGTTTTGACCCAATCCGGCTCCATCGAGCCCAGTCCAGCTTCATGTTGCCCTCCATCGGGACACCCTCATATTTATTGCCCAAAAATATCAATTTCTCATTTTGTCTATTTTTATTATTTAATGGGAAATTTTCCTTGAATTTAATCCTAAAGGAATGACCATTTTTCCAATACATTTAATCCTAGCCATTTGTTTTCCCAAACAAATCATCACCATTCAATTTCCCCCCCCCCCCCCCCCCCCCCATCCTTAGCAGCCAACAAATATTGTGGCCGGCCCTAATTAATTGTGAGGAGAAATCTCTTTCTCTCTCTCTCTCTCTCTCTCTCTTATCCTATCTTTCACTCTCTTCTTTTAATTTTTTTTTCTACAACTTTTCCTACACACCCACAACATCTTCACCATGCAAACCGAGCACCACCCTCACTCCTCCACCCGACAGTACTTCCACCCTCCTTCCCTGGACGACGACCCCCCTCCTTGGCCGGCCTGGCCGTCGGCCACCGCCGACAGCACCTCCACCATCATCTCCACCCATTGCCGCCACCACCACTTTGACTCTCCGGCGCCCCCCTCGCAGTCGTGCGCCGGGCCGCCGCCCCACCGCGCGCATTGCCGCGCACAGTCGCGCCTCGCCGGCCTGGCCTGGCCTGGGTGCGTGGCCGCGCAGCAGCAGCACGCACCGGGGGCACAGCAGCTGCGTTCGCAGCAGTCGCGCGCACACGCGGTTGAGCACCGCCGCCGCCAACGTGCGTCGCCGCTGTCGCGCGAGGCCTCCGGCGACCCCCCACCGGCCGCGCGAGCCTCCGGCGATCCTCCCTGGACGCGCACCCTCTTCTCCGACGCGCCGAATAGCCTATTCGTGCATTTTGCACGACGTCCCGTCGTGACGCGCGCGAAATGAAGTTCGTTTTGGCGCCCCGTCGTAGCAACTTTGTGCGCGTTTTTCCAGAGATCCGACCGTTGGATCGGCGATTTCTTCGCTCCTCGCAATCTCGGTATATCCACCTTCATCCCTGTCAATTTTCGTCCGTTAATTTTATCGTTTGATACATGAAAACCGGCCACCAAGTTGACCGTTTAAATTGTATTAAATTTGGACAGTTTCGCGGGGCCAACTTCGTCAGCTTGTATCTCCTCCACCGCAGCTCCGTTTGGCGTGCTACCAGTTTCAGTGCGAAACTGGTATAACCCTCTTACTACCCCTATAGTTTCGTTTCATTGTGAGCTTGTTTGATTGGTTGAATTCGACGCCAAAGTTGGCCGTCCGAATTCATAATTTCCAACTTATAAAATTCCATTTTTGAACACGGGACTCCAGATTTCATTTCTGACACCACCATTAGACTTGTGGCGTCGTTCTGGCATATTTTCATATAAAATTTGTTAGATTTGGAGAACGTGGGCCCGGGCACGTTTTTCGGTGCAAAGCGGGTCCCACATTCTGGGTTAACGGGACTTTTTGACGCCGGCTCATCGAAATCCAATTCCGAATATACCGTTGAGTTCGTATCGTCATTCTGGACTCGTTGACATATAATTTGCTAGATTTTGGTGGACATTGGGTCTGGCACGCATATCGGTGCAAGTCGGATACCAATATCCGGGTCAATGGGTCATTTTGAGATTGGCTCATCGGAATCCAATTCCGGAGATACCGTTGAGTTCGTATCATCATTCTGGACTCGTTGACAGGTAGTTTGCTGAGTTTTGAGAACTTTGGCTCCGGCACGCATTTTCGTGCAAACCGGAATCCCAAGTTCTGGTTAACGGACCAAATTGAGATCGGGTCAACGGAATCCAATTCTGAAGATACCGTTGGGTTCGTATCGACATTCTGGTTGCGTGGACATATAATTTGTTATATTTTATAGACTTGTTTTTTTGTACGTTTTTCGGTGCAAAATGGCTCCGACACGGACACCGTTTTGACCCGAAATTACCTTTTTGCCCTTGTGTCCAAATTGGACCGTTGGGTAGGCTATCCTAGCTAATTTGACAATTTTGGACACGTTGGCGATGTTCATTTCATCGTCCGGCAATGTTTGTTGATAATTTCTCTAAGTTTAACCTTTTTATAATTAATTAATAATTAATTCATATAATGTTCGTATTTCGGGATTAGTACAACGAAACTGAGATCAGTCAATTCCAGTGATCTCACATCGCTGAAATTGAGAAGTTGGATACGTGGATCACTATAATAAGATTATCAACCTTACAGATAATCTTCTTATCTCGATTTGCGTGCCGTAAGTTTCGACGTGCAAATAACGAAGTACACTTTATATTAGACTAGAATTGACCTTGATTGACCTAAGTTGACCAGTTGACCCAAAGTCAACTGTAAGTCAACACTTGACCTAGTTTGACTAGATTATTGACCAGAGTCGACCTAGAGTTGTTTTGACTTAGAAGAACCTAGAATAATGTAGATTGATTATAGAGATTCATTTATTACAACTTGAACACCTTGTAACCTGTGTTGCTTTAAATAGGACTCTGTGGCTTCAGTGGGACCCCCCTATACTTATCAGCTGTTCAGGTTATCGAGGCGAGTACATTCTCTGATCATTTCATATCCTGCTTAGAATTATTACCTGCAGTAGATTACTTTACTTGTACTGTCACGTTGGTCACACGGATTGGTACTATATGGATCTCTACATGCGATGTTATCCCCCTCGGGAGCATCAGATACATTGTGCTTGTGCGTTTCACTTACATCATGTACTCCTGTGCTTCTATTTTACATGTGCACTCCTGTGAATCTTGTACTCTCATGTTCACGGAGCCCCTATGTATACTATCATGTGCACCCTATATGGGCCCCATGTGATATCCTGTGCAATAACATAACCTGTTTAGATCCTTGTGTATTGATTGGGGATACGGGGGAGTGCTAGTAGTCGTGTGAACAATTCCTTTGTAGTGTAGATTCCTGTGCACCTCAACATCCTGTGCAAATCTGTCCTGTTCACGTGTGCTATCTCGTACTCTTACTCACTAGTCACTGTTAGTTTTCTATGTATAGTAGATATTTATATTACAGTTCTCTTCCTGTTTACATACTGCTTTTCCTCAGTACCTGTATCTTACTTTACTGCATGTTATATGTTTTCTAACCTGCTATGATCTGTTGAGATGTATTGTGCTCGTTCCAGTCCTGACTGGACCTGTTGATAAATTTTACAGATAGCCTGGAGGTGCCTGCTAGCCTAGAGGAGACACATTAGAGGTTGTTTAGGTAGTTATTTCTTTTGTCTGGAGTTGTATTTACTTTGTGGATTACTGTATCTTTATTGAGTTTTGAGATGTATTTCTGGGTTCATGTACCTTAGACACTTAGACTTCTACCTCCTGTATCTCTTTTGGATTTCATGTTTTATCTATTCTTATCATGCTCTACCTTAGATGTGATTGAGTTGTATCTGCTATGTCACCCCTATTCGGGGAGTATAAACTGTTTAGTCTTATACTGTTAGATGCATTGAGACCTAGGACAGCGTTCTACCGCCGACACTGCGGGTCGTGACAAAACCGAGGGAACGACTACTACATAGCCTTCCAACTTAACTTGAACAAAACGTGTTCCTTAAGTGCCATAGACCATGGCTAACTTTTTATCGTGCCTACCGTGGCTCGTGCCTTAAACTGACTTACGTTCTGTGCAGCACTATCGTCCAAGTCATACTTTATATGATGGGCCTTGAGATCGTGGGACTAAGTGGCTAAACAATCGTAGAAAACGAGACAGTGCTTGCTATGACTTCGATAGCCCAGCATTACCTTGCCTAACTTAATTGAGCCTACAACTTAACCCGTGAGACGAGCAAAGGCTATGCCAAGCCTTGTATTGTGGAAGCGTGCATGCTTAATCGAGCATTTACGCGGGCGACGCCTATGACTTAGGCTAACTCATAGTTTGTGTCGAATACCAACTTTTCTTCTCCCAAGCCACGGGACGAAGGGACGAGTATCATTTTCAAAGCACGCCGTGCACCAACTCTAAGCCAACCATTGGACCTTTCCGTATTCTGACTCCATTTGATCCGTCGGGATTATTCCCTTATCTATGTGGATTTGTCTCTTTTATTGTCAAGCCTACTTGTGCATTTAAAAATATTTGATTTATTATGTGAAGGCTAAGATGAGGCAAGTTCACCGAAACTACCCCACCTGAGCGAGAAGTCGCCTCGACCGAGCGGGCCTTCAAGCAGGGGCGGCCCTGACCCAGGACAGGCCGGGCGACGGCCCAGGCCCCCTAACGAAAGGGGACACCAACATGGAACTGTCTATAATAGAACTAGTATATATCATATGACTTTTTTTTAACAAAAAGTATTGTGGTGTAGTGGTTATAATGCTAGGCTTGTATTTAAGAGGTCCTTGGTTCAAATTTTAACTACAACAAATTTTTGTTTTATATATACTTTTTTTATATTATGTCTGGGGCCTATTTAGAAAATTTTGCCTCGGGCCCCCAATTGCTCAGGGCCGACCCTGCCTTCAAGCAGCCGTTGCATGGCTAAGTTCGAACACCGTCGACGTTTCGATTCCTCCGATTGACTGAGCGGGACGGGACACTACAACCATAAGGACAAAAAGATTATTCCGGATTCATCTAATATGGTTAATGTTTTATATAATTAGGTTATTGCAACTTGGATATAAGCTAATGCTGAAATGGACAAACGTTAAGTATCCTTACAATCTCTTGACTTTTTCAGTTTAGGTCCTTGAAAAAAATACAAAGGATGAGATGCATGTAATCCAACGGCTATTAATGACCGAGTTTTTTAATTTTAAGAACTCATGAGTCCTCTAGGATTTTCGCTTACAAATAACAAGATTTCCGGAGTTCTCTAATGAAATGGACAAGAATTGAGGGACTAATAAAGAAGAAATAAATAAATTTTCACTTGTACTTTGTTTGTCATAATTAGGAAAACATATGAACAAATTATTCTCATATATAACCAATTTAAAAGAAACCATTTTTTTTTCTTTCTTTTCCAAGACCTACAACAATGAAGGAAGAATTTGGGACTTCTTTCTCACCCTTATTTTTTGACAGTCACCTGTGTTTTTCCCACCCCTATACAATTGTCAAGAGAAGACAAATTCTCAACAAATATATCTCACTTGTAGAGAAACATAATATCCACGAAATATATCATCTACTTCCTAAAGTGACCTGAATTTGAATGTGAACCCGCAATTTGCCTGAAAAATGTTTTCTAATTTTTGCAACTAACAAACTCAATATTTAATTCAGAAGGTTGTGTATACCCTACAAAACCCCAGGATAAAAAGAAGAAAAAATGTTCTGTATTTCTTCATCCCCGACCTCAATGCTGGGAAAAAAAGGAACAAAATTGAGTTTAAAATAAGTACAATGATCAATAACGAAAACTTTCGACAATTGACAACTTGGTAGGAAAAAAACTAGTTATCTTATTTTTTGTATTGTGATGGTTTGTGGTTAAGTAGAATGTGTAGTACCACTTGGTAGAAAAAAAAACTAGTTACCTTATTTTTGTATAACTGAGTCTACAAAAGTTGCAGTTTCACATTCCCTTAAGACATCAAAATGTGCACAGTACAGTAATATATATCAAAATGTGCACAGAACTGTGTCGTGTCAATATTGACGTTTGCTGGATGGGAGAGGAGGGAATTCCCAGGGAACATTGGGGCTGACCAAGGATATATAACTTTTGTTGGAGTATATTGGATCAGCCCAACAAATGCTCCGGTAGTATAATCTTCTAGTAACAATGCATCATCAGTGAAAAACTATGTAGACTGAGATGAACAATCTCTACTATTATAAAGGTGGGGACTTCAAAATGGCTCATGAGCCGTCTAAGCCGTTAAACTAACTACATAATATTATCTAACTAAATGCATATATTAAAATATATTTAAATTTTATTTAAATATTCTAATATAATTTAAATTTTTATATACATTATTAATACTATTATTGATTTTTTTTTTTATAGTGAAGATGACTAGTGTTTTTAAATTTTTAAAGGACCTAGCCTATTTTGATGATAGAACCCTGACACAATACTAAAAATTTGGGAAATTAATGATTTGTAGGGCTTTACCCTTTGTTAGAGGGAGCCCTTCCAGAAATTCTCTAGGCCCAACTGAATGGACCAAGAGGGGGTTTGGAAATAGTTTTCAACCAGCAATTGACGCGCCTCGGTTAAAACCTCACTAGCTGCGTCATTGCCCCAAGCGCAAAGATGAGTTTTCATTTGCTCATGGGCCCTCTTTTTATACTGCTTTCCTCTCACTCCCACTTCTTTGCTATTCCGATGTGGGACTAACAATGTTTGCAGAAACATTGTACATAAGGACTTTGCTTTACTCCTTTACAGTCGGAATGGAGAGAGGTACTCAAGAATAAGGCTGAGCAAAATGGATTGTTTTTTCTTCCGCTTTGTTTGCTGCAGTCACCAAGGATTAAACTCATAACTCTTAAGGATAGATGGATAGATTACATACAAATTTGATAATAACACTCTTAAATCTCAGAGAAGCAGAGTGGGAACATGATAATAGAGTAGAATCCATGGGATAGAAATCTTACTTCATGTTCTGCAAACATAAGAAGACTATGAAAAAAAAAAGAAAAAAGAAAAGAAGGAGACTATGATCTAATTAGCACTATGCCAATAGAACGATCGCTTCTTCAAATGTCAGGTTTGAAGCATCAATGAGGAGGATTGTATGGTTCATTTCCAGCTGCAGCTTTGATTCCGAACTATACAATGCCAAATAACGTCATTGGGTCAGACCTTGTAAACAAAAGCACAGAGACGAAGAAGGCCCTTCACATTTCCAGGATCCGTCTTTGGCAAAACCCAGTCCTTGTATACCAGCCTTGCCAGCATGCAACAATCAAACTTGCGTCAAACCACATTGCTATTACTGCTCTTGACAGTCGATCTAGTGAATTGTCGACACCAGTTTTGGATGTATATCTATACTAAATCAAACTGAATTATTGACATTATCATCCGATCATATCTCATGACTGCCGCAAGTAGAAGGTTTTTTTAAATCCCAACGACTACACCAAAATTCTAAAATAGTAAGAGTTGAGGGTCATATATTTATGATGTTCTAACATCCCTACAGGTCGAATGCTCATTTCTTAGGTAAAAAGCTAAATTCGTGCAACGGTAATCTCAAATCTAAGGTATGCTATTTTACCACGTGAGTGCCCCCACCTCTGCACCAAAACTCTAGAGTTTAATGAGAGCTGAGGCTAAACATTTACATTAAGCTAACAAGGTAACCCTATTACACCTTGCAAGTTGCAACTCCAGTAAGCATGACACATGAATCAATTAACGTGATATGGTTTCAAAGAGAATTGCTTGTGTGCACTCAAATTGCCACAAAAAAGGATATCAAATTTTTTTAATCAAAATCCTCCAATATCCACGAGTCCTTTTAAAGATAAAATAAAAGGATATCAAAATTCCTTTATTTTTTTTGTTCCCCTTAATTTAAGGTGGGATTTTTTTTAAAAGATACAGAGGAAACTTTAAAGAAATAGAAATTCGAATATAAATAATAGGATTATCCGTTAATAATTCTATTTGATCGAATCAAAACTACAAATAGATAAATGGAGAAAAAAATACGCCGTTGCCGGGGATCGAACCCGGGTCACCCGCGTGACAGGCGGGAATACTCACCACTATACTACAACGACAAGTGAATAGGAAAGTGAATAGGCAAGTGAAGAACTTAAAATCTAAAAATATTTAAGTAAAAGATAACCTAAAACTTTTATTGTTGTTACCGTTACTCATAATTTTCTTATAACAATTGAACTAGACATTGTTGAATGTAGGAATTTAAAAGCCTCTTTCAATGTTTGATAAATAACTAACCTGTCTAAAAGTCGAAGTTCAACTATGAAGGATTGTCGATGTTATAATTTTTTTTACTCTTCTCCATATCCAAATTCTAAGGCAAAAAATATATGGACTTTCGATAGTTTTAAATTTTTGAATAGATAACGACAATTCAAATGAATCACACTTTCGCACAATGTTTAATAAACCCATTTTTGCATCACCACTTTCCGAGGAGTGGATTTTATTTCAAGATAAATTTGCGGTTCTCACCTTGACCGTCAACTTTCAAGGAAACAACCATGCCCATGCCCTCATTTGTGGTGAACTTGATGCAAGACAGATTTTACACATTTAATTAATATATCTAAAGAAAAACCGGATGTAGAAAATAGTTGTCGTTGTAGTATAGTGGTGAGTATTCCCGCCTGTCACGCGGGTGACCCGGGTTCGATCCCCGGCAACGGCGTTCATTAATATTTATTTTTGAACTTCTTTATTTTTTGTAGAATTTGTTAATTTTTCTTTAGAATTAATTTTTTACAGTTTTGATTATACCAAACAGAAAAGGGATAATCCCACATTTATATTCGAATCTCCACTTTTATAAAATTTACACTTTATCCTTAAAAAAACCCAATCCCATTTTATCTTTTTAAAAAATACCACTCTAAATTAAGGGGAACAAAAATACAAAGGATTCATGGATATTAGAGGATTTGGATTAAACAAAAAAAAAAAATAGCAGTAAAAATATGGTTTGTGATAACAAATTTGATATTCTTTTTTGTGGCAAAAAGATTATGCTTTGATTGACAGTGCAGTAGTAAAGAGTATAATTTGAGTGCACACAAGCAATTCCCTTCGGTACCATACTGTGTTGATTGATTCATGTGTCATGTTTACTGGAGTTACAAAGTGTAATAGAGTTACTGGAATAATGCAAATATTTAACTTCATCCCTCATTAAACTATAGAGTTTTGGTGCGATGGTGGTAAAATAGCATAACACATATACAGTTACATGAAATAAATATATGACTCTCAACCCTCACTATTTTTAGATTTTGTGGTAGTGTGTTGGAATTATTCAATAATTAAGGGGCCACACATGTAAAATTAATTGTGTTTGGGCTATCTAAATAATTAAGCCAAATTAAAGTGGTCTATTTGGAAATTGGCTTAAGGATATAATTGTCATGGAATTAATGTGTAGATACCAGAGATAATTCTAATTTTATGAGGGGCCAAATTATAAATATCAACATATATATATATATATATATATATATATATATATATATATATATATATATATATATATATATATATTCATTAGGGTTATGGTCCCCAACTCATACGACCACCAAAGAGAGGGTTTCTCTATTCTCTTCTGTATCCCCATCAATAAAGAGAGGAACAAAGATTTCATCTTTGTTATTAAGGACCGTAGCGGGTTGGAAGATCAAACCCCATAAAGAGACGTGTGCTTCAAGATCCGTCAAGCAAAGACAATGGATTCAGGTACGTTTCCGCAATCAATTTAATTTATGTTCTTCATCTCATGAATCGATAGGGTACAATAAAAATTCTAACAAGTGGTATCAGAGCTGCCTTGTTTGATTTATGAGATTGAAGGTTTAGATTTAATTTTTGTTGTTGTTTAGGAATTCTAGATCGTAAGATCTAATTTAATTTAGGGTTTATGACAACGATGGGTCCAAGTAATATATTTGGTCGTAGTTGTTCGTATAATATATATTTTGGTTGCATAATAAAGTCGCATTTTTTACATTGTTCCTGGCACCTGTGGGGACCGATGGTTCATAAATAACAAGTCCCTCTGAGGACCGGTCAGGAAAGGAGTATAACCGATTAATGTACAGAACGGGGAAACTAAACCCAGAAGTCTGGAATCTAATTTAGTTACTTAAAAATGCGAAGTTATTAACACTGGTAAGACCAATGTCAGACAATTAATTGTAAAGACGAAGTTATTCGGCCAAGTATTTATTCAGGAACGCCTCATCGAATTTTATCAAATACCAATCATCATTGTAGCAGTGTAAACACCTTTGGAGAAACCTGAAGATACCCATGGCTGAATTCCCAGCACTAGTCACAATAAAAGACTGAATTTTACATGATGTAGCCAAATAACTTCGTTATATAATCAGATGTTCTGATTATGCAACATTGGTCGACATATGTGGAAATCGATCAAGCCAATTTCTTTATTATGCAACCAAAATAATCAACCATGGTATAGGGAAGAAAAGACATCAATAATGTTTTCTATTTCAGTGACTATTTGACTTTGCCATTTGCTATTCCAATTGAAATTTGTCAACTGTGGTCGCTTTACAATTGTATTGATCTATGGGCTCTTTGTTGCCAACTTTTAATAGATACATTGTTTTTTATTGAAATGATAGCAAGAAGTTATGATTTCATTCAGAAAAATGTCTTTCTTCAAAGTTTCTGGTATCTTTCTTCATCTCATGACTGTAAAAATTTTATGTTATTTTAAATATGCATGTACATAAGATTTTGGATATGATTCAGTTTTGTAAAATTTAGTCAACATTTAAAAAAAAATTGGTGCCTTTTGTGACTAGCAATAGTTGTCTAATATTCTAAATAGACCCATTGAAACAAGATGTCGCCAAAGTGACCTATCTTGCGTAGATAGTCTATGAGGGATATTTGATGTTTATGTGTGTACATTCATGCGGGTATTAGTCGGCCCAAAGGAAGGTTAATACTTGGCCGAATTGCACACATACTTGTGGTGATAAATGTGTGACAATTATACGGTTTACATGTGAATAATAACCCGATCCAAAGATAGGCTTATTATTTGACATGACTTTTTGTCAACGTTTGATCACTACACCAAGAGTATCACTTGCAGTTAATATCTGTAATGCCCTGAATCCGTTGCGGAGCACGGTGCGGGTTAGCGGTCGAATGGCCGAGTCGGATGAGAATTGGGGAAACTTTACCAGGATCGCGGGATAATAAATTGAGATCCTTTCCTCGTTATGGATTGGACTCTTTTGAAATGATGCCCAAGATGCAGTGGTGCGCGTCTTGGGGGAAGAGTTCTATATAAGAGTCACTTGCCCCGAGACCGTTGCCCTGCTGGTTTTCGATGTCGCTTTTGCTGTTGGCTTTTGTGTGCGTTTTCGTGATTGTTTTCGATGAATGTTTTCATGGATTTACTTTCACCGTCTACGCATTTCATATCGAATAGCTGAGAGAAAGAGAAAAAGTATGCTGACCAGACGTTGGTGCCAATGCAGGTGCTAACGCGGTGAACCTAGGGTGACGTTGCGTGGAAGACCTCTTTCTCTCGGCAATTCACCAACAAGTGAGTGGCTTTGATCCTTCGACGATCCTTGATCTTCGCGCATAACAATGGTAGACTTGTTATTGCGTTCGGTGCTTAATAAAAGATGCCTAGTAATAATATGGGAAAGATAATGAAAGATAAATTATCACATGGCTAGGCTTATGTTGTAAATCGAATGATGCTCGTATGCTATATGAATTGTTTAACAGGTGATGCAAAGACCCAAGTATTGGGCGGTAAGTATATCGGACTTCGGTTCGAAAGAATGGGTTAAACATGAATAGTCCCTTGGTTGGATGAACGAATATACGAGCCTATGGCTCAAGGCAAGTTAGTAAGATGGAAAGATGGGAAAATGGCAGGATGAAATGAAAACTACGAATATGTGTGGAAGATGCTATTATCATGCATGTCGTGTCTCTTATTAGTTAAGTTGCATTGCATGCATGGTCATGGACAACTTGTATACAAGGTAGTTCCTCGAACGGTACTCCGAGGCCACGGAACCGATTCGGCCTAGGAGGAACGCCGTGCTGAAGTAGTAGCACAGTGCTGAAGTAGTAGCACGGTCTTTCGGGAACCTTCCGGATGGGCTAGCTACCCACCGATGAAGGGGAGCCGTCCGACCAAGATGTCCCAGATGGCGTGTAGTCAGTGACCTTCATATAGACAGGTGGCATAGCTAACATTGTCTTATGCAGGCAGAGTAAGTGGTATTCATAAATATGTACAGGGATGTCTATCGACCGTGGGTAAGATTCACCAAATTGGTGATCAATATGAACTGCTTATGTTAGATCAACATGAATTGCTTATGTTTCTAACATCACTGTATGCTCCTTATATTTCTCATCAAATATATGAATTGTTAATGGACCCTAAGGCAAGATAGAAAGAATACAAATCAATAGTGAACATTCATGTAATTTTACTACTGTTGATTTATGGTGAGATTGGTTACGGCCGCTCACCAGTACATATGTGGCAATGTACTGACCCTCGTCTCCACAGGTGCCGGGAACCTAGTGGATAATCATAGACGCTGAAGGCTTGCTGTCCGACTCTTTAGAAGCTTCGTACATCTTGAAGTTTCCACTTGAAGAAGAAGGCATTTTGCTGAAGGTGGTTATTGTCGCATTATTAATAAAGGGATATGATGTATGGAACAAGTTG
The DNA here is from genome assembly GCA_029216955.1 of Iris pallida. Lineage (NCBI taxonomy): Eukaryota > Viridiplantae > Streptophyta > Magnoliopsida > Asparagales > Iridaceae > Iris > Iris pallida. The sequence continues at coordinate 14,774,243 of JANAVB010002397.1, read as the reverse complement.
TATCTCATTTCAATATTTCTGCAAGTTGTAGCCAAGTTTGGTCTTTCATCTCGGCTGTTTGAGAGCCTTATGTTTATGCAATGTAATTTCAAAGATATCAATAAAGAACTTATTTCAGATCATATCTGTGTTGCCAAAAACTTCTCTATCATCCGCTGCGAATCTCTATTCAAAATGTCTCTTTTATAAAAGGAACACGAGCACGCCTTGTACAAGTGCAATTCCAGACTTGTACGGCATCACGCCTTAGCGAGGACGAACGATTCGGCGTGAATCTAAGCGGAGGCGAACGATTCCCGAATCGGGGCGTGACAGTTTGGTATCAGAGCACGGCTTTACATCCTTGGGAATTTCTTGGTTTTAAAGATTTCGAAAAACGACACAAGCTTTATTGCTTCTCGAACAACTTTGGTTTTAAATGTCCCGAAATGAGATGTTCCATACAATAAGTCCATAAATATATTATGAGACTAACAAGCTCCTTTGTTTTGCAGAGATGACAAAGGCGGGTACGACAAACAATGCGAGTAGCTCAAGGGTGGTAGCCTCAACCGACCCTATGGAGAGGATGCTGGCTATGATGGAGAGCCAGCAGAGGCAGAACGCGAAGCAATTCGAGGCCCAACAAAAGTAGCTAGATACCCTGCAACAGTTGGTCTGATCAGTGGTGAACAATGGGGCTCAAGGCACTCCAGTCTCACGAGAGAGCGAACTGGTGGAGGCAGAGGAACCCCCGGCAGCTAAGAAAACCACTGCTGTGGCCGACATTACAAAGTTTAAGAAGATCTGTAACTAAGAATTCAAAGGGACAGAAGAAGCCACCATTGCTATGGATTGGCTAGTTGAAGTGGAAGATCACCTGGAAGCTTTGGGTATTGTTGGATCCAAGAGGGTCTCGTGTGTGAAACTACTGCTGGTTTCCAACGCACACTACTGGTGGCAAAGTCAGAAAAGAATTCTAGCGGGTGTGAATGGAACAACGAAAATCACTTGGCTGATGTTCCGCGAGGCATTTCTGGCTCAGTACTTCTCTTCGACTGAGCAGCGAGCTAAGGAATTAGAGTTCCAGAAGCTCGAACAGGGGAACATGACGGTGAAGGAGTATGAGGCAGAGTTTTCTAGACTGTCTCAGTATGCGATCACGAAGTTTACTGACGAAGCATCTAAGGCTCGTCGGTTTGAGCAGGGCTTGAGGCCTGCTCTGAAGGCTCAAGTTGTGGTTCAGAAATATAAGACTTTTCAGGAGTCTTATGAGCACGCGAAGGAATTGGACCCGCACTATCCTGCGACGGCGCCAGTGCAAGCGTCGGTGCAGAATCTGCATAACAAGAGACCGAACAACGGGGGCAGATATGAGGCGCCTAAGCGTCAGAACCACGGTGGCTTTCAACGACCCAACCAGGGTGGACCATTCTGCAACAAGTGCCGCAACAAAGGGCACTTTGCTAACGAATGTCAGGTGCTAGAGGGTGGATGCTTCAAATGTGGTCGCATGGGCCACGGATTCAGAGACTGTCCAGGGAGGGGCCACCAGAACCCTCCAAGGCAGCAGCATCACCAACAGTACCAACAGAATCGTGGACAGGCACCACGACCTCCTCAGCCACAACAGAATCAGAGGCCCGGTGCCCAGGGCCGAGTCTTTGCATTGACTCAGGAGGAAGCATCATTTGCATCAGATACTGTCGTGACAGGTATATTGTTATTTAATGGCATTCCTGCACGTACTTTATTTGATTCTGGTGCTTCACATAGTTTTATATCTAAAGACTATGTTAAGGAACATGAAATAAAAATGACAATGTTGGATATGTATCTTAGTGTTAGTACTCCATCAGGAGTGGAGATGCCTACTAACATGATATGTAGGGATGGTTACATATGTATCGGAGAGAGAAAGCTACCATTAGATGTAGTCGAGCTTGATATGAAAGATTTTGATATCATTCTGGGAATGGACTGGTTAAGTGCATGTTGTGCGACGATTGACTGTGCGAAGAAGCGAGTTATGTTTCGCCTACCTGGGGGAACAGAATTCTCTTACTCGGCCAGTTCATCGGCGAAGGCTTCGATGGTGATTTCAGCTACTACGGCCCGGCGATTGCTTCATTCTGGCTGCGAAGGGTACCTTGCTTCTGTTCGAGACACACGCAAGAATGGTGCAGACTCAGCTAACACTGAAGTCGTGGCAGAATTTCCTGATGTGTTTCCTGACGAGATACCCGGAATGCCTCCGGACCGAGAGATTGAATTCACTATCGATACATTTCCAGATACTCGTCCGATCTCAAGGGCACCATACAGGATGGCGCCTGCTGAATTGAAGGAACTCAAAGTGCAACTACAAGAATTATTAGACAAGGGATACATCAGACCCAGTGTTTCACCATGGGGTGCTCCGGTGCTATTTGTGAAGAAGAAAGATGGATCGATGCGGCTGTGCATCGACTACCGTGAGCTAAACAAAGTTACAATTCGGAACCAGTATCCGTTGCCTCGAATAGACGACCTCTTCGATCAGTTGCAAGGGGCGTCTGTATTTTCAAAGATTGATCTTCGCTCAGGCTACCATCAGTTAAAGATCAAACCAGATGACATCTCTAAGTCCGTATTCCGAACCAGATACGGACACTATGAATTCTTGGTCATGCCCTTCGGACTGACCAATGCTCCTGCCGCTTTCATGGATATGATGAACAGAGTCTTCCGGCCCTTTTTGGATAAATTTGCGGTCGTGTTCATCGACGACATCCTAATCTACTCGAAGAACAGAGAAGACCATGCAGAACATTTGAGGACAGTGTTACAAACTCTACGGGACAATCAGCTCTATGCCAAGCTGAGCAAATGTGAGTTTTGGATGAGTAGCGTGTCGTTCCTAGGGCACGTTATCTCGGCGGAAGGTGTGTCCGTTGACCCAAAGAAAATTGAAGCCGTAGTGGATTGGAAGCAACCCACGTCGGCGAGCGAGATCCGAAGTTTCCTCGGCTTGGCAGGCTACTACAGGAAGTTTGTCAAGGATTTTTCAAAAGTGGCAGCGCCTTTAACTCGGCTAACCCAGAAGGGAGTGGCATTCGATTGGACTGATGAGTGCGAGGCTTGCTTTCAAAATTTGAAGCAACGTCTCGTATCAGCTCCAATCCTTACACTTCCAGACGGCGTCGAGGGATTCCAGATATACAGCGATGCGTCCGGATTGGGTTTGGGATGTGTGTTGACTCAGAGAGGGAAAGTGATATCTTATGCCTCGAGACAGCTTAAGCCGCACGAGAAAAATTATCCAACGCATGATTTGGAATTGGCAGCGATAGTGTTTGCATTGAAATTGTGGAGGCACTACTTATATGGAGTGGCTTGCGAGATCTTCACCGATCATAAAAGCCTGAAGTACATCTTTACTCAAAAAGATTTAAATTTGCGGCAAAGACGTTGGTTGGAGCTTATAAAAGATTATGACTTGACGATCGCGTACACCCCAGGAAAAGGCAATGTGGTGGCGGATGCGTTGAGTCGAAACTTTGTGGGATCACTCAGTGTTGACAAACGAATATTGGAGGAATTGGAAAGCATGGGAATTGAGCTCCAGATTCGTGGCCGAAATGCACAATTGGCTCAACTTCAACTTGAGCCGAGTTTGTTAGAAAAGATAAAGACGGCACAGAGGACAGATGAGTTCTTGATTAAGATTGGCAGAATAGTGGAAAAGGGTGAAGCCAGCGACTTCACCAGGCACGAGGACGGATCATTGCGACTCAAGGGGAGGCTATGTGTCCCGAAGGATGAAGAACTCCGGAAGGAAATCTTGACGGAGGCCCATTACGCCAAGTATTCCTTACATCCGGGAAGTACAAAAATGTATAAAGATTTGTGCACGACCTTCTGGTGGCACGGCATGAAACGAGATGTGGCCCTCTTTGTCTCGCGATGCTTAGCGTGTCAACGAGTCAAAGTAGAACACCAGAGGCCCGGCGGGGAGATGCAGAACCTCGCGATCCCAGAATGGAAATGGGATCATATAACCATGGATTTTATAGTTGGCTTACCGAAGACGCAGCGGGAGAATGATGCAATTTGGGTCATCGTTGATCGATTAACCAAATCTGCACATTTTCTCGCAATAAAGACGACATGGAGCGTCGACCGGTTGGCTCAGCTATACTTGGATGAAATTGTCCGACTGCATGGAGTGCCGGCATCAATAGTGTCGGATCGGGATGGGCGATTTGTATCGCGTTTCTGGGTCAGTTTGCATGCTGCCATGGGAACATAATTGAAATTTAGTTCTGCATACCATCCTCAAACCGATGGCCAGACCGAGAGGGTGAATCAGATACTTGAAGACATGCTTCGGCTTTGTGCTATTGATCTGAAGACTAGTTGGGATACTCACTTGCCGCTAGCAGAATTTGCCTACAACAACAGTTACCAGTCAAGTATACAAATGGCCCCGTATGAAGCATTGTACGGGCGAAGGTGTCGGTCTCCGATTTGTTGGGATGAAGTCGGTGAACGACAGGTACTTGGTCCGGAGATGGTGGAACAGGCCGTCGAGAAGGTCCGCATGATTCGGGAGAAGTTACGTGTGGCGCAAAGTCGGCAGAAGAGTTATGCGGATACTCATCGACGACCATTGGAATTTATGGTGGGCGATCACATATTTCTGAAGGTGTTACCGATGCGCGGAGTCATGCGATTCGGTACGAAGGGGAAGCTAAGTCCGAGATTTGTTGGCCCGTTTGAAATTCTTAAGCGAGTCGGCCCTGTCGCCTATCTGATCGCGTTGCCACCGGCATTGGATGGAGTGCACGATATCTTCCATGTTTCCCAACTACGGAAGTATGTACACGATCCAAGCCATGTGGTAGACTTCGGTCCGCTAGGGCTAAGAGCTGACTTGTCTTATGTGGAGGAACCCGTGCAGATCTTGGATAGAAAAGATAAAATCTTGCGGAACCGAGTTGTTTCTTTGGTTCGAGTGCTTTGGCGAAATCATTCTGTCGAAGAGTCGACATGGGAACTTGAGGCAGAGGTGAAGGAAAAGTTTCCTTTGTTGTTTGACCTAGGTGGGTTTGTGTTTAAGTTTCGAGGACGAAACTTTTTGTTAGTGTATTAATATGTAATGCCCTGAATCCGTTGCGGAGCACGGTGCGGGCTAGCGGCCGAATGGCCGAGTCGGATGAGAATTGGGAAAACTTTACCAGGATCGCGGGATAATAAATTGAGATCCTTTCCTCGTTATGGATTGGACTCTTTTGAAATGATGCCCAAGATGCAGTGGCGCGCGTCTTGGGAGAAGAGTTCTATATAAGAGTCGCTTGCCCCGAGACCGTTGCCCTGCTGGTTTTCGATGTCGCTTTTGCTGTTGGCTTTTGTGTGCATTTTCGTGATTGTTTTCGATGAATGTTTTCATGGATTTACTTTCACCGTCTACGCATTTCATATCGAATAACTGAGAGAAAGAGAAGAAGTATGCTGACCAGACGTTGGTGCCAATGCAGGTGCTAACGCGGTGAACCTAGGGTGACGTTGCGTGGAAGACCTCTTTCTCTCGGCAATTCACCAACAAGTGAGTGGCTTTGATCCTTCGACGATCCTTGATCTTCGCGCATAACAATGGTAGACTTGTTATTGCGTTCGGTGCTTAATAAAAGATGCCTAGTAATAATATGGGAAAGATAATGAAAGATAAATTATCACATGGCTAGGCTTATGTTGTAAATCGAATGATGCTCGTATGCTATATGAATTGTTTAACAGGTGATGCAAAGACCCAAGTATTGGGCGGTAAGTATATCGGACTTCGGTTCGAAAGAATGGGTTAAACATGAATAGTCCCTTGGTTGGATGAACGAATATACGAGCCTATGGCTCAAGGCAAGTTGGTAAGATGGAAAGATGGGAAAATGGCAGGATGAAATGAAAACTACGAATATGTGTGGAAGATGCTATTATCATGCATGTCGTGTCTCTTATTAGTTAAGTTGCATTGCATGCATGGTCATGGACAACTTGTATACAAGGTAGTTCCTCGAACGGTACTCCGTGGCCACGGAACCGATTCGGCCTAGGAGGAACGCCGTGCTGAAGTAGTAGCACAGTGCTGAAGTAGTAGCACGGTCTTTCGGGAACCTTCCGGATGGGCTAGCTACCCACCGATGAAGGGGAGCCGTCCGACCAAGATGTCCCAGATGGCGTGTAGTCAGTGACCTTCATATAGACAGGTGGCATAGCTAACATTGTCTTATGCAGGCAGAGTAAGTGGTATTCATAAATATGTACAGGGATGGCTATCGGCCGTGGGTAAGATTCACCAAATTGGTGATCAATATGAACTGCTTATGTTAGATCAACATGAATTGCTTATGTTTCTAACATCACTGTATGCTCCTTATATTTCTCATCAAATATATGAATTGTTAATGGACCCTAAGGCAAGATAGAAAGAATACAAATCAATAGTGAACATTCATGTAATTTTACTACTGTTGATTTATGGTGAGATTGGTTACGGCCGCTCACCAGTACATATGTAGCAATGTACTGACCCTCGTCTCCACAGGTGCCGGGAACCTAGTGGATAATCATAGACGCTGAAGGCTTGCTGTCCGACTCTTTAGAAGCTTCGTACATCTTGAAGTTTCCACTTGAAGAAGAAGGCATTTTGCTGAAGGTGGTTATTGTCGCATTATTAATAAAGGGATATGATGTATGGAACAAGTTGTATCTTATTTCAATATTTCTGCAAGTTGTAGCCAAGTTTGGCCTTTCATCTCGGCTGTTTGAGAGCCTTATGTTTATGCAATGTAATTTCAAAGATATCAATAAAGAACTTATTTCAGATCATATCTGTGTTGTCAAAAACTTCTCTAGCATCCGCTGCGAATCTCTATTCAAAATGTCTCTTTTATAAAAGGAACACGAGCACGCCTTGTACAAGTGCAATTCCAGACTTGTACGGCATCACGCCTTAGCGAGGACGAACGATTCGGCGTGAATCTAAGCGGAGGCGAACGATTCCCGAATCGGGGCGTGACAATATCACTGTCCAAAGACTTGATGTTAATGATGTACTAGGTATCTTGAGATGGGGTTCACTATTTATTTGAATTTGTTTGACTATATTTTACTCTTTGGTTATTAATTAGAGCATATTTGTTTATTTATTTTTGTTCTCTTTTCAGTTAATGTTGCTATAATATCTGCCAATACGAATTCAATTTTCATGCTTAGTTGGATAAATTTTAAGGGCAAAAAGAAATGAATACAGTAGCTACTAAGGGTCCAGGTCAAAAGAAATAATAATATAAAACTAAGGATTATTTCTTTTGTGACAAGCCAGGACACATAAAGAAGAAATGTACAAAGTACCACGTATGGCGTATAAAAAAAAGTACATTTCCAAATTTGGTCTGTTCTGAGATTAATTTAGATTTAGTACCTAAAAACACGTGGTGGTTAGATTCTGGTGTTACTACCCACATTAGTGTTTATAGACAAGGTTGTCTGAGCTACCGAAGCCAATTGATGGTGAAAGATACATCTATGTGGGTGACGACAAATTGGTAGAAGTGAAAGCAATATGACATTTTAGGTTATTTTTAGGAACCGATTATTATTTGGATTTGATAAACACTTTTATTGTACCGTCTTTTAGATAAAATTCAGTTTCAGTTTCCTTAATGGACAAATCTGGTTATCATTGTTCATTTAAAAATAATAAGTTTAGTCTATCTTTAAATCCAAATATTATTGGTAACGATTTCCTTAAGGTTTATGATAACCTATATTCATTTAAAACTATTGCATCTTACAATGAAACCTTGCAAGAGTCATGTGGTACTAAATGCAAAATTAACAATAAATATTTTTAGTCTCATTATGACATAAGCGAATAGGTCACATCTCTAGAAATAGAGTTGAACGATTTGTATCTGATGAGATTTGGATTTTATTGACTTTATAGACTTTAATGTCTATATTAATTTGTAAAGAAAATACAGACCAAAGTTAAATTGTAAACAGCTACTTTATTGGCTATGCTGACAGATCGATGGGTTAATAATTATACGGTCCCACATTAAGAAATTTTTTGAGACGAGAAGTGTAATATTTTTGAGGATGTTGAGTTTGGGAGAGAAATAAAGTCAAAGACATTATCTTTGAGAGGAAACGATTGTGATTCCTACTATCACTTTTGACGATGTGCAGGATTTTGTACCTGTCATTGATCAAAAGTGAATTCGGAGCCTCAACAAGACAATGTTGAATTACCTCTACAAGTCGTTGTTGAGATACCTTGACAAGATAATGTAGTGGCACCCCCATTCAAGATAAGGTGAAGATTTTTGAGGAACAAACTCAACAACCTTAAGAACCGATAATATTAAGATGGTTCACAAGAGAAAGGAGAAATATAATTTAGGAAAATATTATCATATTTCTCTAGGAACTGTTTGCCATTAAAATTGTTTGATTGAAAACTTTAACACAAACAGAACAGTGTTACAATATAGGACTTAGATGTAGTCCTAGGAGTACGCTTTTGTTTAATCCGGGTCCTTAGTGCCAATGGAGCGAGTGGTAATACGTTGACTCCGTTGACGGGCTGACGACGTTTATCGATTCTCTGAAGGTGTAGATTGCTCTGGGTGCTGGAGCTTGCCGAGAGGAGGAAGACGTTGAGTGTCTGTCTCTCTCTCTCTGGTGATTCTCTGTATGTTCGCTGTAGATTCTGTACGTTGTCCGTATGTGTGTGTCCGGAAGAAGGAAATGATCCCTCTATTTATAGCTCGGCAGGTTGGCTGTTCATGCACGCATATGTAGGATGCGCCGGTACGTGGGGATGCCACGTGGAGATTGCTGATGGAGGCGCATGGATGATGCGCCCTACTCGAGGGGTTGAATTCTTCATACTGCTGTTGTGAGCCGGCACGTAGTAGAGGAGAAGATCTTTTTGTTGCTGAAATCTTGGATGAGTTGAGTCAAAGGACACGTGTCGTCGACTCATGGCTCAGAGATCTCGGATCTGATGGGGATGATTTGGTGGGATACGCCTTGGATTGGGCGCATGATGAGATTTTGGCTCGTGACCTTTAGGAGTCACGAACCGTTCTGGGCGCATGGCTTTTGAGGCACATGTGAGCGACTTTCCTTCTGTCTTTCGGGATCAGAGATCAGTCTGGGGCGCATGGCTTTTGAGGCGCATGCAAAGCTTCAACTGGAGACTCTTCTTCTGTCTTTAGGGATCAGTGAAGGGTCTGAGGCGCATGGCTTTTGAGGCGCATGTGGATGGTTGGGTGGCCACGTGACAGTAGCCGTCGGGGTAAAGTCATGATGATGCTGACGTTGTGGACGCTTCGTTTTCTGCAAAAGCTGTCAACCGTTCAGACTCGGGGAAGCGTGCTGCCAACTCTGTCAGTTCAGCATTTAATGTTGTTGACATTCGATGGACAGCTGAGTGGGCGCGTTGGTTGACGTTCCACTAGGCGTATGGGGACGTATGGGGGCGCATCCTCTGTGATGCGCTCGGTACAGGGCATATCTGTGGGAGGCGCTTGGTATTTGAAGGGGTATGATGCACTGTCGAGCCGGCGCATCCGATACGTCTTTAATGATGCGGCTGTTTCACTTCTCGAGTGCTTTTAAATAGCCGTTTGGCTGAAGTCGAGGCGTCTGGTTCATCCATTTAATGTGAGTTCATTGCACGGAATTCGGAGAGCCATCCACTTGGCGCGTGGGTTTGATCTGCCCGGCCTATAAATAGTGGCATAGAGAGAAGGTTTGCTTCTCGCTCTCTCACGTACCTCCAACATAAACTTGGGTATTCGGGTGCATTCTGTTGACGAAGTGTTCCCGAGGGTGAAGATGAGACGCCATGTCGTCGTTGATGCACTTGAAGGTGACTGTTACATCCAAAAGACGGAGTCGAGGGCTTCTAAGGCGGGCGGAAGGTGCCTGTTGCATCCAAAGATAGGGATGCTCGGGCCTCGTCTCCGTTGTTCTGGAAGGGCCGTAGATCGGAATGGCGGTGCCCTGACCGTCTTCCTTTGGCTTTGGAGGCTCTTTCTCTGGATGGGGGTGTTAATTGCCACCCTCATCCTGCTCGGCCAGGTGAGCCTGGCTAGAAGAGCAGCACATAACTGGGCTGCTGAAGAGATGCGCATAACTGGGGATGCACATATCTGTATCGCACGGCGGGTAAAGGCATGGACAAGGACATGACCCATACATTTTGGAATGTCCAAGTTATGTTCGATACGATATGGTCTACATTTTTGGAGTATCTGTATTTTTTAATGTATATATAGGGTTAGGGTTGCGATTGGGCAATGCTGATAAATATGGAAGGCAGCCAGATCAATCAACTTGCTGCAATTAGAGCAGAAAGCGGGTTTGTCATGTTGATCATTAGTGGCACCTCTTGCCATGCAAGTAGATGATGGATATCACTTGTAACACATGTTGTGAGCAACCGATTAAACACTTGATATGCACCTTCACTTCACTTGAAGCAAGTGAGATCATAGCAACTCAGAGTTGCATGTTAGATTGTATTTCGTTTTCGGTTGAGCCATCAAAGAGAGTGACAATGAAGTTGGTAATATCAAGTAGGAGGTGGGATCATGAATTGTAGACAATGAACCCTCAAAGCTGACATTACAGAACTATTATCCCAACCAAGGTACAAAATGGGTTCATCTTGGATCTAGGATATCTATTCAGTTTGTATTCTTTGTATAATAATTATACTAGTTGCTAGGCCCTCAAAGATGCGTTGGTTTCGTTCTCTTCTCTCCAGACAATGAGAATATTATGTTTCTCTACAAGTGAGATATATTTGTATTTCTCTTGGCAATTGTATAAGAATAAGGGTGGGGAAAACACAGCTGAATGTCGAAGAATAAGGATGAGAAAGAAGGCCCAAATTCTTCCTTCGTTGTTGTAGGTCTTGGGAAAGAAAGAAAAAAGTTGTTGTAGGTCTTGGGAAAGAAAGAAAAAAATGGTTTCTCTTAAATTGGTTATGTATGAGAATCAATTTTCAATTTCTTCATATTTTTTCCTTATGACAAACAAAGTACAAGTGAAAATTAATTAATTTCTTCTATATTAATTAGCCCCTCAATTCTTATCCATTTCAATATAGAACTCCAGAAATCTTGTTATTTGTAAGCAAAAATCCTAGAGGACTCATGAGTTCTTAAATTTGAAAACTCTGCCATTAATAGCCGTTGGATTATATGCATCTCATCCTTTGTGTTTTTTTTTTGAGGACCTAAACAAAAAAAGTCAAAGAATTGTAAGGATACTCTCAAATGTTTGTCCATTTCAGCATTAGCTTACATCCAAGTTGCAATAACCTAACTCTAAAAAACATTAATTATATTAGATGAATCATGAATAATCTTTTTGTCTTTATGGATTTGGTTGAATGGATATGTGTTTGTTGGGTTTGAGTTTGAAGAAAAAAAGAGTTGAATGACCAAGGGAGGTAGAGGGATACTAAAAAAACATAATGAGAGAAGGTTTTGGGCATACCTTCTTTGGTTCTGGACAATTTCAAGGATATTGGCCCTTCTGCTCACAGTTGAAACACTTCACCCGTATATTTCGCTCGTTTTGCCTTGTGTGGAGTTTGGCGTTATCCTTCTTAGCCTTCCCTTTTACATTTGAACATTCTTCCCTTTTGCAAAATCACAATTCTTTGAAATTTTAATTTATTCAATATTTATTCAAATGTAATGGAAGGATTCAAATCATTAACCTTGCCTCGTTTGGTTCGCAAAATCACGAGGTTGGAAAAGGGAAGTGATTACTTTCTTATGTTCGGGTGCTAAAAGAATTGAGAATGAAAGGAAATTGGTTCCCAAAATAGGGGCAAATGATTCCATCATCCAAGTAAAGAATCACTTTTCCACCTTAAAGTATTACTTTCCTTTCTAAATTCCTTAGCATTTCCAAACATGGGAAAGTAAAATCAATAGGAATTATAATTTTCCAAAGGAAAGAAAATGCCAAGGCATTGATTTTCTTTCCATTCCTTTCCGCGAATCAAACGATACCTTAAGGTACACATTTAAATGGACACAATTTTGGACTTTTGCATGTTAATATGTTTTGCCTCAAGTTCGAGCGTCCGAATGACTATGTAAACCTCATTGTTTGACGAATGGATCATATAATGTTTTCTAGACATGGTAGAGTCAAATATCGCTAGATCTTGGATCATGGCTGACACGTATCACATGTCTGATTTCGACTTCATCTCATATGAGTCAAACGGTCAAGCCCAAGATAATGAGTGCACACCATTTGAGTAATTTATATACCTCGACCTCAACTCTTCCCATGCTTGGTGGTAGCATAACCCACAAACTCTTCAATCATGTGGTCCAACAGTGTCAACAATACTGTGAATTGCACAGACTTATCCTTCATAGATCATTTTTGGTATACATCAGTGCCTAACCTGCGATGAGCCACAGTGCCCTGCTCAAGATCGACCATTTCCTAACATAAAAAAGTTGAGCATGTTTTGCCTATTCAGTAGGTGTTAGATACTACGTCGCCAATTATCAAAGTTGGTGTTAGATACTATGTCGCCAATTGTTAAAGTTTTTGTTTGTGTAGCATCACTCTTTTGGTACACATAGTCACTACCGATTTAGCAACCTTCTCAATGATACATACATGGATTGTGCTAATTATCAATTTGAGTGTCATAATTTTCTTCACCCAATGTACTATTTTTTTCAAAATAAAACCGTCTTTTAAAGGAGTGCACTAGAACCAAGTGTTAATTGTTACCTGGAACAAAATCTCCCTTTCTCAAAAGATTGGAATCTTTAGAAAATCCTTCGTTTATAGAAAGGTTTGACTCTCGAATAGAGTCATGCACATGTTTTAGTTACCATAATCAGAACATATCCTTTGTCTTTGCATTTAAGAGAATATGCATATTACACAAATATGACATTAAAACCATTAAACTCTCCACTTGTGTCGGACTTCGCCGAGCTTACCTGTTGAATTAGCTCACTGGATACAAGATATGACTCGGACATTAAAACCACTTGTACCTTTTCCAATATGTTGAGTTTAAGGGTTCGTCATTCGGCTAGAGGGTCAATGCAAAAAATCTACCCTAGGTTTGGCTTCATGCCACAAGTGTCAACAGAGGCATGTTGTATTCATGATAACAAACATACCACATTTGTACATTTTTGTCACATACCGCAATTCGGCACCTACAAAAGAGTGTTAGTCTTGGATACAGCCCGTCCCATTTTCTCCGTATCTTAGTCCAACCTCAAGCAATAGAAAACAACAGAGTCCAATGTCTATATTACAACATTTCCAACACAAACCCAAATAAAAGCAAATAAAATCCCACATTACATGAGGAAAGTGGAGGCTAGAAAATATCATGCTAAGTTGAGGGGATCCTTATGGTCAATATTAAACTAGGTTATCCTACAATTTTATAGATAAATCAATCCAACAAGTTTATTATTAGTCCTAATTAACTGGCGTTATACAAGTTAATAAATCAATGACTCTTCTACTTGATGTTGGACATGCATCTAGATTTAGGGAAGTCATTTAAGTCTCAACCATACAAAAAAGCTACGAATATTATAGTCTACAAAAAATATACAATACAATAACGCAAATACTAGGTCTCTTCTTGCATATGGATTATACCTTTGACGTGCGGTGAACCGCTTTCTACTACTATCTCCTTCGCATGGTCGTGAATCATCCCGTAATAAGGATGCTCCTTGTCACATCCCGCAACGGACCTCCCTAAAGAGGAGGAGAAGAGGAATATCTTTGGAGGTAGGTTATATGAAACAGGAATTTGGGCTTTCCATATAACAACATCTCCCTGTTTATGAACAGGTAATAGGTGCACCCTAATACGGGCGCACATGTCAAATTGGACCCGTCCCATGCGTTCGACCAACTAAGGCCGAATCAAACCATACCGATACGATTTATGATTTGATCCAATAACAATAATCCGCATGTTCTTCTTCTTTCCCAATCCCCTTCTTCTTTAGCTTTCCTCATCCCCAAAAATCCATATCTACCACCTTGTCTCTAAATCCTAATTCACAGCTACCATTTCTTCCTCCCCTCTCGCGCATGATACCCTTATCCCTTGACTAGCTCCCCTTTCTATAAGGATGACCCTTCATGCACCCTCACCATCCTTCATAATCCCAATTAGGATTTAGGTGACGAGGGATGTAGGTTTTTATCACCAAGGGAAGGATGATCCTAAAATCTATAAAGTTAGAAAAATGGGTTAACATAAAGAAGTAGACAATCACTAGAAAGTTGAAAGTACCAAAGTGAAATAGGAAAGTGAAGAAATTAAAATCTAAAAATATTTAAGTAAAAGATAACCTAAAACTTCTATTGTTGTAACCATTGCTTATCTTTTTTGTTATAGCAATTGAACTGGACATTGTTGAAAGTAGGCAAGCCTCTTTCAATGTTTGATAAATAATAAACCTGTCTAAAAGTAGAAGTTCAATTATGAAAGGATTTTCGATGTTGTAATTTTTTTTACTCTTATCCATATCCAAATTCTAAGAAAAATATGGACTTTCAATCATTTTAAATTTTTGAATAGATAAGGACAATACAAATGAATCACTTTCGCACGGTGTTTACTAAAGTCTAAACGGACTTTTGCATCACCACTTTCTGAAAAGTGCATTTTATTTCAAGATAAGTTTTCAGTTCTCACCTTGATCGTCAACTTTCTAGGAAGCAACCATGCCCATGCCCACATTTTTCTTGTGAAATTGATGCAAGACAGATAATACACACATTTATGTATATAAAACAACCGAATGAAGAATGCAGTTGTCGTTGTAGTATAGTGATGAGTATTCCTGCCTGTCACGCGGGTGACCCGGGTTCGATCCCCGGCAACAGTTTTGATTCAATCGAACAGAAAAGGGATAATCTTTATATTTGAATCTCCACCTTTCTAAAATTTCCACTATATCCTTAAAAAAAATAAAAAAATCCCAATACCATTTTGTCTTTACAAAAATACCACTCTAAATTAAGGGGAACAAAAATACATAAAGGACTATGGATATTAGAGGATTTGTATTAATTAAATAAGGAAAAAAAATAGCAGTAAAAATATGGTTTGTGATAACAAATTTGATATTCTTTTTTGTGGCAAAAGATTATGCTTTGATTGATAATACAGTAGTAAAGAGTATCATTTGTGTGCACACAAAGCAATTCCCTTCGCCTTCGGTACCATACCGTGTTTATTGATTCATGTGTCATGTTTACTGGAGTTACAAAGTGTAACAGATCGAGTTACTGGAATAATACAAATATTTAACCCCCTCGTTAAACTACAGAGTTTTTGTGCGATGGTGGTAAAATAGCATAACACATATACATTGTATGAATATATGACTCTCAACCCTCACTATTTTTAGAGTTTCTGTGTAGTGGTACCGACTTGAAAGAGCCTTCTACTTACCCGCAAGTTTGATTGTTGCATGTTGGCAGGCTGGTATAGAAAGACTGGGTTTTGCGCCAAAGAAAGATGGATCCTGGAAATGTGAAGGGCCTTCTTTGTCTCTGCTTTTGTTTACAATACAAGACAAGAGCTTGTAACTTTGACTTGACTCAATGATGTTAATTGGTATTATATGTCGGAAAACAAAATTCAGTGTTATTATCACCAACCTCAAATGTTTTGTGAAATTATTGTACAAGACTGATTGGTCCGAAAAATGTAGAGGGCCTTCTTGCTCTCTGCTTTTGTTTACAAGATGACAGCTTTCCTAACTTATTTGTACAAGGACATGGTCTGGCTCATTGATGTTATTTGGTATTATATGGTATTATAGATTGTTTCTCTCTTAAAAGTGCTTTTTGTTTGTTTAGTGAACCATACGATGCTCATTGATGCTTCAAACCTGACATTTGAAGAAGTGATCGTTCTATTGGCATAGTGCTAATTTGATCAGAGTCTCCTTATGTTTGCAGAACATGAAGTAAGATTTTAGCAGTAAGCATTCTGCTCTCCTATCATGTATTGCTTTCCCACACTTCTTCTCTGAGATTTAAGAGTTTAATCCTTGGTGGCTGCAGCAAACAAAGCGGAACAAAAAACAACCCATTTTGCTAAGTCATCTTCTTGAATCTCTCTCCATTCCCACTGTAAAGGAGTAAAAGCAAAGTCGTTATGTACAATGTTTCTGGAAACATTATTAGTCCCACATCGGAAAAGCAAAGCAGTCGGAGTGAGAGGAAAGTAGTATAAATATAAGAGACCATGAGCCACTGAAAACTCATCTTTGCGCTTGGGGCAATGACGCAGCTAGTGAGGTTTTAACCGAGGCGCGTCAATTGCTGGTTGAAAACTATTTCCAAACCCCCTCTTGGTCCATTCAGTTGGGCCTAGAGAATTTCTGGAAGGGCTCCCTCTAACAAAGGGTAAAGCCCTAAAAATCATTTATTTTCTAAATTTTTATTCATTGTGTCAGGGTTCTATCATCAACATCAAAATAGGCCAGTTCCTTTAAAAACATGGTTTGTCTCAGTCTACATGATTTTTTACTGATGATGCATAGTTACTAGAAGATTATATTACCGGAGCATTTGTGGGGCTGATCCAATCCTTGGTCAGCCCCAATGTTACCTGGGAATTCCCTTATCCCATCCCACACTGACACCAATACTGACACGACACAGTTCTGTGAAACTGCAACTTTTGTAGACTCAATTATACAAAAATAAGGTAACCAGTTTTTTTCTACCAAGTGGCACTACACATTCTACTTAAGGACAAACCATCACTATAATCTCAAAATCATATTTGAACTAACCATATTAATAATTTGGATAATTTAGACTTCGAAACATAGGTACTAATAAAGAGTTCTACACGACACACACATTTTGGAATGTCCAAGTTATGTTCGATACGATACGGTCTACGTACATTTTTGGAGTATCTGTATTTTCTAATGTAGATATAGGTTAGGGTTGGGATTGGGCAAGGCTGACAAATATGGAAGGCAGCCAGCTCAATCAACTTGCTGCAATTCGAGTTGAAAGCGGGTCTGTCATGTTGGTAGAGTCTTGGTTTCCTGCTATGTTAGATGTGGATCATTAGTGGCACCTCTTGCCAAGCAAGTATATAATGGATATCACTTGTACACATGCTGTGAGCAGCAGATCAAACACTTGGATATGCACCTTCGCTTCACTTAAGCAAGTAAGACTAGTATCCGGACACACACGTTGTGTGTGCAACGCATTATTTTTAATTTCATTACAATACGTGTCAAACATTGCATGTAGAAATTCTATCATTAATATAAACTACTGAAAATTGCTGAAATACTCACTTTCGGGGTGGGTGTTTATGAAAAACCCACCCGCAGGATGGGTTTTATGAAATACCCAAAATTATGTATTTGCACGTTAAATATTCCAAGATTCCCTTTAGATGTTCTGTATTTCCAAATTGTCATTTTGATAATACCATAACTACCCCTTTTGCGCAAATTTGGTAATATATATGTATTTGAATTCACAAATTTAGATTTGGATTACGATTTTCGTCTTCTTCTTCTTCTTCACGAGAGATCTGAATTCTATTACTCTTATCTTCAGCAGAGATCACAAAGATCGTTTGTAGTTCACTGTGCTTTTCTTCAGTCGAACTCCGATCATCGCTCGTCATCATCATCATCATCATCACCATCATCATCTTCATGGAGATATTTGAAGTTTTTCGACGATTAGGTCACTATGCTCGGTTGTTTGCACTGATATAAAACAAACAACAATAAAAAATATGATATAAATCACTATATACTTTAAAAAAAGAAGAAAAAAAAGATCATTCTCCGTGATATAAACACGGAAAATGGCCATTTTTCGTAATTTTAATACGGAGAATGACCATTCTCCTGCATTTTAACACGGGAAATGGCCATTTTCCGTCATTTTAACACGAAAAATGATCATTTTACGTGATTCTTCGTAATTTTAACACGGAGAATGACTATTCTCCTGCATGTTAACACGGAAATGGTCATTCTCCGTAATTTGAACACGAAAAATTGCCATTCTCCGTGATTTTACAACAGGGGATGGCCATTTTCCGTGATTTTAGCACGGAGAATGGTCATTCTCCTGCATTCTAACACGAGGAATGGTCATTCCTCGTGATTTTACAACAGAAAATGGCCATTATTCGTGCATACATTTTAACACGGGGAATGGCCATTCTCCGTGATTCTAAAACGGAGAATGACAATTCTCCGTGATTTTAACACGATGAATAACCATTCTCCTGTATTTTAACACGAAAAATGGTCATTTTTCGTCATTTTAACACGGAGAATAGCAATTATCCATCAATTTAACAAGGAGAATGTCAATTCTTTGTGATTTTAACACGGAAAATGACTACTCTCCTGCATTTTAACACGGTAAATGGCCATTCTCTGTCATTTAACACATAGAATGACTATTCCCCGTAATTTTAACACGGGGAATGACCATTCTCCGTAATTTTAACACGGAGAATGACCATTCTCCTGCATTTTAACACGGAAAAGGACTATTCTCCGTCATTTAACACGGGAAAAGGCCATTCTCCGTCATTTTAACACGAAGAATGGCAATTCTTCGTAATTTTACAATGGGTGTGAAGATTGCGAATGGAGAGCCACTGGCGAGTTTTTGAAGTAAGGTTTGAAGATTTTGGAGGAGAAAACCTATATTCGAAAGTGAGCAGCGTATGGAAGAAGAGGAAGAATCGAAACGTTTTTAAAAAAAAGTAGGTTTCGTGGGTGTTTTCAATAAATTAGAAGGACAAAAAGGTCATTCCGCACCCTTTTATATATTTTTTTGCTAATTGTGGGCACGCGATAAAATGTTATTTTGCGGTGGATTTTTCATAAAACTTTTATGGTTTTTGGGCATTTGATAAATTTTCTCTATAAACTAATACAATTGTATAGAGAATATATGGAAGTTCAAATATTTTCTGTAACACCCAGTTTTTTCAAAAGAGGGTAATTTTGAAATTTTATAATTTTAGTCTTTTAATAATGATATTTAAATCATGATGTAATTTTTAGTGATTTTTAATCATTTAAAACTATTTTAAATCATGACTTATGATTTTGGTGTTTAGCTAGTGTAGCCCTAGAGGCTACTTGACCAGAAAACTAACCATGACCTTGGGAGCCTAACCATGTGAGTAGAGTTTCCATTTAGTACATTTTAGCCTAGAGGGTACTTTGGTCATTTTGGGATTTATTTGAATTTAATAGGATTTATTAGAACTTATTGAATATATGTAAATAATTGCTTGGTATGTGATGTGATTAGCCTAACCTAGAAGGACCTAACCTAATAGATTGGATTAACCTAGATTAGCCTTGGTTAAGTTGATGGTTATGTTAGTATTGACTAAGGTGGGTTAGCCATGACTTATGACTTGATTAGTCATGACTAGGATTAGTCATAGTCTTGAGTTAGTATAGCTAAAACCTAGAATCAATATGGACCATAGATCCTTAGTGGGAGATGAGAGCCATAGATTGGGCACTAAACCCTAGGATGGCCATCCATGTAGTGGTTTTCCCCCTATATAAGCCCTCATGTTGAACTCTTGCCTCTTTTTTATCATTCTTGCAAGTCTTGAAGAAAGAGAGGTATAGACTCCTTCCCCAATCCATAGTTCATCCATTTTTGATCCTTTTTAACCCTAATATTTTGCATTAGCACCTAACAAATCCCTACTTACTGTTCTTGTGGAGCAATCACAGCCTTGGGGCAATTTGGAGGAGCTAGCTAGCAAGAAGAACCATCCCCTTTTCAAGTTTTTCATGCAAATTCAACATATAGGTAACTTCCTATTCCTCCCATAGATTTTCGATTTCTTTGCATGAATAGGAAGCCCTAGGTGTCCTCTCCATGTTAGTATAGGCATTGTTAGGGTTCGTGTCCAATACGTGTCCGAATCGGACACGTATCAGGCCTTGGTCGTAGGTGTTTGACGAAATGCCCCAAAGGGCATTTCGTTTTATTTTCTGAAATGTAATTGATTGGAAAAATAGGTTTTATGATTGCTTATGGATTTCCAGAGTCCTTATGGAGTTTTCGTGTCGTGTCAGGACACGGGGGACACGAGTACACGCGGGTGCACACACGTGCGCGAGCGCGGTTGGCTCCCCTGCTACCACACGTCTCGTGCGCCCTGTACACGACACTAGGACACGCCAAAATTGGCATGGACACGGGGGCAGTGTCTGCGCACACTCCCCCAAGGTCTCACGATACCTCGTTTCGTGTTGGACACGAAAACGAGCCTCCACTGATTCGTGCACTGTGCACACACGCGAAAATTTGTGTCTGATACATGTCTCGTACACGTGACACGCCTCACGTGGACACCTCGTGTTGACACAAGTGTGTAGCCCTAGTGTGGGCGTACACGTGTGCACGAGCACGTGTCTTAATTCGTGTCGTGTCGTATCCTAGACTCGTACGAACACGTACACGACGATTGGTCTATTTTGTGCACTGTTTCATGTTCTATGTGATTGGACACGTTTGTGTCCACTTGGGTGGACACAAACTCGTGTGGGACACGTACCCAATGTGTTTAAACATTACCAACCCCTGTTTTAGTATTTTAATTTGATTTAGATGATTAATTCTCAATTCCCCTATGTTTCCCGAAACTGTGTATCAGTTTACTGTTTCTTTTTTTTCAGATTTTGATATGGTTTGACATCGATTTCTACCCATTATACACTGTTAAATTCATGGTATTAAAGCTCTAATAAGTGCTCATATGTGTTTCCTAATTGTATGTCAAATTTGGACTGATTTGGTAATGTTTTGGTTCATAAATCTGAGTTTACATTTTAGGGACTGTTTTTAAACTCTTTGTTGGTTTTGAGTTGATATGTTAGATATTATGAACTGTTAGATTAACATTAAGGTCTGAGAATGATATAGGACTGTTTTCTTTTTTATAGTTTTGTGATTGAGAGTTTTGAACTGTTGATTCCTATATCTAATAACTGTTTTAATTCTAAAATGGAGGGTGGGTTGTTCATGAGGAATTCTGAGTTGTTAACTGTTAAAACTGAGAGTTTGATCTGGGGGGGGGAGTTCTTATGTGAAAATCTGAGATTTAAATCAAGGGTTAAAATGTTAAATTGGTGTATTGATTTGGGGAAAATGTTATATGGTATTTAAATCTGAATAAAGTTTGAGATTGACTGATTTCTGAGTTTGTGAGGGGGGGGGGAATGTTTAACTGTTTTACTGAGATGGTTTAAATGTATTTGAGATTAATGTTGCCTTCAATGATTTTTCCTATTCCTATATCACTGTTTGCACTCTAACACCATTTGATTCCTGCACACCCCCACATGAATAAAAGCTGGACACCATGTTCCTGTCTTAGGATTACTGTGACACTTCTAACACACATGTTCCTAAAAAGCTTAGTTCCATATACACACTGTTGGGTAGTGCTGAATACACACAAACACATTGCCTACTCTCTAACATTGACTTAGCCTGGACACTATCACCCAGGATCACAGGGTCTTGGACACACCCTGTCACAGGCTCCTGATTGCACACACACATGTGTACACAAATGTCACCACTAGCCCACACACTCATGTATGATCCCTCTAGCCCATTGACACACACTATCACATTCACTCATGACTCACACACCTGTAGAACCCTAGAGGGGGGGTGAATAGGGAAATAAAATATAAACTATAACAATTGATGCAATAAAGGCAATTTAAAGAAAAGAGTAGAAAGATCAAACGCAAACGCAAGGATGTATCCTGGTATCCTCTTTTGAGGCAATCCAGTCCCGGAACTCTCTCCGGCTTTAATCCACTATTATCCAAATAGTACACACGAGTTTGGATCCGAAGAACTCGCCAACTTCAACACGAGTTTGGATCCGAAGACTCGCCAACTTCTACACACGAGTTTTCTTACGAAGGCTCGCCAACTTCAAACAACAGAGAAAGAAAGCTTGTTGATCTTCTAACACTTGAAGATCGAAAGTGTACAACTCTTTAATACTCTAGCACTTAGGGAGAGGATGACAATGAAAAGCTTTGGAGAGTATTAATGGTGGAGCTCTTGGTTGTTGGAAAATTTATGAAGGAGTTGGTAAAGAAGCTCAAGAGAGAGAGAGCTTCCTTTTATAAGAAAACCAAGAGTGGGTGGCATTTAATGCTTCTGAATGTACGTAGACCGGCATGCTGTCGGTATGCCGCGGCATACCGCCGGTATGCCGTCCAAATAGTAACGGTCATATTTATGACCGTTCAAGAGCATTAAATGCGGCCATTAATGCATGTCAGATTAAATCGAAAACTGAGTATTCAAAATTCGGTATACCGTCGGTATGCCGGAGCATACCGCCGGTATGCCGACAGAAGTCACAGAAAGTTATAGAGCTGCTAGAAACGGCATGCCGCCGGTATGCCGTAGCGTACCGTCGGTATGCCGACAAAAATCACAGCAACTATTGTGTTGCTAAAAACGGCATGCCGCCGGTATGCCGCAGCATGCCGTCGGTATGCCGACATTTCGAGACAGCAACTTTCTGGAGTCCAAAAAGCGGTATGCCGCCGGTATGCCGAAGCATACCGTCGGTATGCCGCTTTTTGTCACAGAAACTTTTCTGGACGCAAAAACGGTATACCGCCGGTATGACGGAGCATACCGCCGGTATGCCGCTTTTTGTCACAGAAACTTTTCTGGACGCGAAAACGGTATACTGCCGGTATGCCGGAGCATACCGCCGGTATGCCGTTCTGAATGACTTGATTTTCGATTTATGCTTTAAGTTATCATCCATCCTTTAGTGATTACAGAAATACCTAGACCAGTACAGACTCGAAGACACTAAGCAGGAAGACGCCGACTTTATGCAGGGAACGTCGGTGACTGCTACAGTCTTCAAGAAGGAGGAAGCCCTTGATCTTCTGAGAGAAATGAATCTGAAGAACAGAAGACTAAACTACGAAGAAGCTGTTAATTACTCAAAATAAAATGTGCCAACAAACTCCCCCATTTTGATAATTGACAAAATAGAGAGAAAGCATCTTCAGGGAGTAGCTCCCCCGTAGGTAGACAGCTCCCCCTCAATACGATTTCTTCCCCTTTGTCACTTAGTCAAAGATGGGGATAACTAAAGGAGACAGTGCATAAAAAAAACGAGAGTATAGATAAAAGCATGCAGGAATATATTGAAGTAAGAACGATAATACATGCTTGACCCATACATAGCAATAAGATAAAAGACTCTCCATCATGAGAGTCGGACAACAAAGACAACCATAGATAATGTCCCCGAAGGACAGCAAACACTGAAAACAACCATAAACCGGTCCTCGAAGGACCACTAAAGACAACAAACAGAAAACACAAAAAAAAGAACCATTAAAACACCATAACCATCACCAAAGGAAACCCATCCCTAATCCTCTGCCGGATCATCATCACCATCATCATCCTGAGCCTGCTGGAGGGCGCCAAAGGGATCAATGTCGTCCGGGTACATAAACCCATAGGCATTGGGGTCAGAGAAACGCGGGGCCGTGTACATGGGATCCTGAAGATTAAGATCCAGAAAGGCATCCCGGTCTTGCAGAGTGCGCTGGATGAAGTAGCCCTGATCGTGGAAGCGAGACTGGATGAGGGCGCCAAGTCCACGAGTGTGGGTCCGCATCTGCTCCTCCGCCTGGGCCATCCTCAGATCAAAGTGGTGCTGAGTAAGAGGCATATAGCGGCCCGTAGATGGAGGGGTAGATGCAGGGGCAGCAGGAGTGGAACCCGGTTGCTCGTGGGAAGAGGAAGCACGGGAAGAAGAGGCGCCAGCTAGGGTACGGGAAACAGCAAGAAATGAGGGGACCCCATCCGAGGAGCAGAGAGACAAGTCAACTTGTTTGGCCTCCATAAGCAAGGTGATGAAAGAGCCATAGTAGAGGTTCTGCTTCCCGGAAGGCAAGGTACGCCGGAATTGCAAAAGCAGAGTCTTTGGGAAGGAAAAACGCTTCCGGGCATAGAGATGATACATGAGGACAAGAGCATCACCGGTGATTGCGTCATAGTTCCCGTCCTTTGGGAACAGAGTGTGGCACACGATACGATGGAGCTCGTAGTAGAATGGCTCCAGCTGGGCTGAGAGGGCCGGAATGGCAGGAGGGTTGGGACCCTTACAGATGATACGGCAGAAGTCGTCGAAAGGAGATGCCGCCGATGAGGTGAGAGCACCCAAAAGAGGTAACGCATCCCCTCTGTCGGGACGCCCAAGATGGCCCCCACTTCCTTGGATGTGAGACGGAAGTGGCGGTCATTGACCATGGATTGGATGGCGGTAGGGTCGTCGTCATCCCCTCGCATGTTGCAGTAGAAAAGGCGGACAACAGCAGAGTAGACAGGAATTTGCCGTCGAAGAAGGGTGGAGAGACCGGCATCGTCAAACAACGGGACGTGATCGGGGAAGAGATTCCAGTTGATAGCCCGTCCTTTGAACACGTTCTGGTTGACGAAGTGCTGGAACCAAAGCTCAGCCGCCAAAGCGTTGGAGAAAACGCGTTGGTCAAAGCCAGAGGGTAGCGCCACCGGGACGAAAGGGTTGAAAGAGGAGGAAGAGGATCGGGGGCGCTTAGGGTTGGCCATGAAGAAGGATTTTGGGCTTTGGTGTGAGAGGAAGAAGTAGTAGTGGAGAAGAAGGAAGAAGGAGGGTTTTTAAAGAAGAGGGGGAATATGAAGAGTTGAGTTTAAAAAAGGGTAGGGAGGAGGGAACGGTTAAAGAGGAAGGGTGATGGGGTAGTTGAAAGGGTGATGGGGTGAATTGATGTGTGGAGTAAAAAGAGGAGAGAAAAGGGGAAGGTGATAAGAAGGGTAATTAAGAGGAGGGGAGTTGAGGAGATAGGTAGTTAATGAGGGATTTGATGGAAGAGAGGGAATAAAGGTAGGGTGGAAGGAATAAAGAAAAAAAAAGAGTGGGCCCGTATATTAGTTCAGGATTCAAGTCCGCCGCCATCCGGCATGCCGGCGGTATACCGCCGTGTACCAACGGTATGCCGAAAAATCGAAACAGAACATCATCCTGAGTCGAAAAGCGGCATGCCGGCGGTATGCCGTAGTGTACCGACGGTATGCCGAAAATCGAAACAGAACCAAATTCTGCTTCCAAAAACGACATGCCGCCGGTATACCGCAGTATACCGTCGGTGTGCCAGACAAAAAGAAAGGTTATGGCTCAAAGGATAAAATGCCTAGTTCTCGGCAAAGAAAAGAGAAGCGGTCTTCCGGGAGAGGCTTAGTGAAGATATCGGCTAATTGATAAGTAGTATCAATAAATTCAAGACGGATATCTCCTTTTTGCTGATGGTCACGAAGAAAATGGTGTCTAATTTCTATGTGCTTCGTGCGTGAGTGACAAATCGGGTTTTTCGTGAGATTGATAGAGCTAGTGTTATCACATTTAATAGAGGTGCAAGAATGAGAAATACCATAATCTAAAAGTGTTTGTAACATCCAAAAAATTTGTGCACAACAACAACCAGCCGTAATATATTCTGCCTCGGTGGTGGAAAGAGCAACAGAGTTTTGCTTCTTACTAAACCACGATACCAAGAACTTCCCGAGGAATTGACATGTGCCACTAGTACTTTTTCGGTCAATCTTGCATCCGGCAAAATCCGCATCCGAAAAGCCGTGAAGCTCAAAGGATGAGGATTTCGGATACCAAAGACCCATGTTAATGGTGCCTTTGAGATAACGAAAAATGCGCTTAACGGCACTCAAATGTGATTCCTTTGGATTGGCTTGATATCGTGCACACAAGCAAACACTAAACATGATATCCGGACGGCTAGCCGTTAAATAAAGTAAGCTACCGATCATACCTCTATACTTACGAATGTCGACCGATGTGCCATCTTCATCATTGTCAAGCTTGGTCATTGTAGCCATAGGGGTCCTCATTGATTTGGATGAGTCAAGGTCGAAACGCTTGAGGAGGTCCTTTGTATATTTTGCTTGATTGATGAAGGTTCCTTTAGGCCCTTGTTTGATTTGTAACCCCAAGAAGAAGGAGAGTTCACCCATCATACTCATTTCAAACTCTTCCTGCATAACTTTGGCAAATTCTACACAAAGAGTGTTGTTAGTAGAACCAAAAATAATATCATCAACATAAATTTGAACCAATAAGAGAGTCCCATCATGTGATTTAATAAAAAGTGTAGTATCAACTTTTCCCTTTGAAAAAATGTGAGAGACAAGAAAAGAGCTAAGACGCTCATACCAAGCACGAGGAGCTTGTTTGAGGCCATAAAGGGCTTTATGGAGTTTGAAAACGTGGTTAGGAAATTGAAAATCTTCAAAACCGGGAGGTTGTTTAACATAAACTTCCTCCTTAATAATACCATTAAGAAAAGCACTCTTAACATCCATTTGAAATAGCTTAAAGTCATTAAAACAAGCAAATGCACAAAGCATACGAATGGATTCAAGACGTGCAACCGGAGCATAGGTTTCGTCGTAGTCAATGCCTTCCTCTTGGTTATAGCCTTGAGCAACCAATCGGGCTTTGTTACGAGTCACTAACCCATCTTCATTTAGCTTGTTGCAAAACACCCATTTAGTTCCAATAATGGGATGATTGCTAGGTTTTGGAACAAGTTCCCAAACCTTGCTTCGCTCAAATTGATTAAGCTCCTTTTGCATAGCTATCATCCAAAATTCATCAAGAAAAGCATCATTAACATTTTTAGGCTCTATTTGAGAGATAAAAGCCACATTGGCACAAAGATCACGTGTGGCGGATCTTGTACTAACACTTGAGGAAGGATCCCCAATTATAAGCTCCTTAGGATGATTGGTGACAAATCTCCATTCTCTTGGGAGATCCTTTGGGGGAGGCTCGAGAGGAGGAGACTCTTTTGATGGGGTCACAACTTCATTGTTAGATGAAGAATGACGATCCTCAATAGAGGAGTTCTCCAATCCAAACGAGATGTCATCAATATCCTCGGAAGAGGAGAATGTAGAAGAGTTGAGCTCATTAAAAGAGACATTGATTGACTCTTCGACAACAAGACTTCTTTTATTAAAAACACGAAAACCTTTGCTATGAGTAGAGTATCCAAGGAATATTCCTTCATAGGCTTTTTCTTCAAACTTGCCTAGGTTATCCTTGGTATTCAAAATAAAACAATTGCAACCAAAAACCTTGAAATATTCAATAGAAGGAATTTTGTTAAACCAAAGCTCATAAGGAGTCTTCTTAGTAATAGGTCTAATTAAGACCCTATTAATAACATGACACGCCGTATTAACGACTTTCGCCCAAAAATATTGGGAGAGCTTGTATTGGTTTAACATGACCCGGGCCATATCGCCAAGGGTTCTATTCTTTCTCTCCACAACACCATTTTGTTGAGGAGTACGGGGACAAGCAAAATCATGTCCAAAACCATTCTTTTCACAAAAACTTTTGAAATCAATATTATCAAATTCACCTCCATGATCACTCCTAATTTTGTTAATGGAAAAACCTTTCTCATTTTGAACACGTTTACAAAAAGCAACAAATTCACGAAAGGTATCACTTTTGCAAGCAAGAAAAATAACCCAAGTAAATCTTGAAAAATCATCAACTAAAACAAAAGCATAAAGTTTGCCACCAAGACTAGCTACTCTACTAGGCCCAAAGAGATCCATATGAATAAGTTGGAGGGGTCTAGAGGTACTCACAGAGTTGATGGATTTGAAGGATGACTTGGTCAACTTACTTTTCTCACATTCTTCACATACCATATCCTTTTTGAAAGGGATGCTAGGAAGTCCTCGTACAAGCTTCTTGGAGGCGAGGCGAGAGATGGTATCCATGTTGGCGTGTCCAAGCCTCATGTGCCAAAGCCAACTCTCATCGTTCTTTGCAACTAGGCACCTGTCATTGTTAGTACCTTCAACAAGATAAAGAACATAAATATTATTTTCTCTAATGCCTTCATACACAATAGTTCCATTGGAGCTATCGGTAATGTAGCATTTGAGTTTAACAAACTTGATATCATAACCATTATCGGTAAGGTGGCTAATACTTAAAAGATTATGCTTGAGATTAGTAACAAGACAGACATTATTAATACAAGGGTAAGGAGGAGAACCGATATTACCATTTCCAATAATATAACCTTTAAGATTGTTACCGAAGGAGACGTGTCCTTCTTTCTTCATCGATAGCGTTGTAAAAAGTGAAGCATCACCGGTCATGTGCCGTGAACAACCGCTATCGAGAATCCATTTGCTTCTAGCATGAGAAGGATTCGTCACCTACAACATAAGTTGAAGATGAACATTTTGGTACCCATGATCTTATGGGTCCATGAGTGTTAGTCTTAGGCACCCACTTAAGAACTCTCATGTCAACTTGTTTTCTTGTATAACAAAAGTTAGAAGTGTGACCTACCAAACCACAATAATTGCACATCAAGGAAGATTTAGAAGAAGAAGTGTGAGTGTTGTGCATGTGTGAGTTACTAGTGTGAGAAGTTCTACCATGAGTGTTATGATGATAGTAAAAAGCATGATGAGAGGTGTTCTTCTTGACAAAGGGTCCTTTTCTTGTGTTAGAAAAGGAGTTGTGTGTAGTGTTCATGTAATGATTGTGCCTAGCATTGTGATGAGTGTGAGGGTGTCTTGGAGCATGCATGTGAGTGGTATTCTTATTACCTAAATTCTTACTTCGTGTAAGAAGATCATTATACTTAATAGAGGTGGAATATTCTCTTCTATTAGTATCTTGACATTTGCGCATGGCAAATTCATAGGAGCTTCTCATGGATTGAATCTCATCATCCTTTTTCTTGATGGTGTCAAGAGATTCTTGAAATTTGAGTCGCAAAGACTCCATTTCATCCGTGTCGGAAATAGGAGATTTTCCCTTCACATCAATGATGATGTTTGAGAGCCTCTCTACTTCAAGTTGAAGAGCCTCAACCTCCTTGAGAGATTTCTTGTATTTATTCCGAACACCTTTGTGTTCTTCATGTAATTCAAGAATGGCTTTCTCCAAATCATCATAGGTAAGAGTGTTTAAAGAGAAATCATCAAGTACCTCATCGGTTGCCATGAGACAGACGTTGGCATTGTGTTTGCACTCTTAGTCGTTGTCGGAGTCGCTTGCGTCGCTTTCACACCAAATGCTAGTGTTGGCGAACTTTCTAGAGGATGAGCTTCCCTTGCTAGGTTTCTCGTACTTGCTTGAGTCTTTTCGTATCATCGGACAATCCCTCTTGATGTGTCCGGGTCTTCTGCATTGATAGCATGCCGGGTCTTCTTCATTGTCCCGTCTAGAGCGGTTGGCCTTGTTGAACTTTAAGAACTTCCGGAAGTGCTTAGCTGTGAGAGCTATTTCTTCATCGTCATCCGACTCATTGTCGTCGGAGCTATCCTTGGAGTAGGACCTTGAAGCTTTGAGAGCGAGAGTCTTCTCCTTTTCTTTGGTCTTCTCTTTCTCCTTCTCTTGAATGGAGGATTCCTCTTGATCCTTCATGTCGAGCTCGTGAGTCATTAGCTTACCCATGAGGGTCTCTAGGTTCATGACGGTTAGATCGTTCCCCTTAATGATTGCGGTAGCTTTAGGACTCCAAGCTTTCGTCAATCCTCTAAGAATTTTCCTTATCTTTTCATGAGCGGGATATTCCTTTCCAAGAGAAGAGAGAGGGTTAATAATGTCACCAAAACGAGTAAACATGCTTGCAATAGATTCATCATGCTTTATTTTAAAAGACTCATATTCTTGCGTGAGTCTACTAATCTTGGATTCCTTCACTTGTGAAGTTCCCTCGTGAGTGACTTCAAGTAACTTCCAAATCTCATTGGAAGTCTTGCAAGTAGAGATCCGATTGAATTCACTACTGTCAAGGGCACAGTAAAGAGCATTCATTGCCTTGGCATCTCGACAAGCAAGCTTCTTAATGTTTTCGGCAAGTGTTTCCCGAAGGGTGTCAGAAGCAATATCCTCAATAGCTCTGGAAGGAGTAGGAAGGCCATTTATCACGCAATCCCATAAGTCAAAATCTATGGACTTGAGATAAATGCCCATCCTAATCTTCCAGTAGTTATAGTTGGTACCATCAAATAGGGGAGGCCTATTTGTGGAGTGTCCCTCATTGTGAAACGTGTTGACGCTAGGGTTAGAGGCCATGGATCACTCAAGGAAGTAAATCCAAATCAAGAGAACAAAGCTCTGATACCAATTGTAGAACCCTAGAGGGGGGGTGAATAGGGAAATAAAATATAAACTATAACAATTGATGCAATAAAGGCAATTTAAAGAAAAGAGTAGAAAGATCAAACGCAAACGCAAGGATGTATCCTGGTATCCTCTTTTGAGGCAATCCAGTCCCGGAACTCTCTCCGGCTTTAATCCACTATTATCCAAATAGTACACACGGGTTTGGATCCGAAGAACTCGCCAACTTCAACACGAGTTTGGATCCGAAGACTCGCCAACTTCTACACACGAGTTTTCTTACGAAGGCTCGCCAACTTCAAACAACAGAGAAAGAAAGCTTGTTGATCTTCTAACACTTGAAGATCGAAAGTGTACAACTCTTTAATACTCTAGCACTTAGGGAGAGGATGACAATGAAAAGCTTTGGAGAGTATTAATGGTGGAGCTCTTGGTTGTTGGAAAATTTATGAAGGAGTTGGTAAAGAAGCTCAAGAGAGAGAGAGCTTCCTTTTATAAGAAAACCAAGAGTGGGTGGCATTTAATGCTTCTGAATGTACGCAGACCGGCATGCCGTCGGTATGCCGCGCCATACCGCCGGTATGTCGTCCAAATAGTAACGGTCATATTTATGACCGTTCAAGAGCATTAAATGCGGCCATTAATGCATGTCAGATTAAATCGAAAACTGAGTATTCAAAATTCGGTATACCGCCGGTATGCCGGAGCATACCGCCGGTATGCCGACAGAAGTCACAGAAAGTTATAGAGCTGCTAGAAACGGCATGCCGCCGGTATGCCGTAGCGTACCGTCGGTATGCCGACAAAAATCACAGCAACTATTGTGTTGCTAAAAACGGCATGCCGCCGGTATGCCGCAGCATGCCGTCGGTATGCCGACATTTCGAGACAGCAACTTTCTGGAGTCCAAAAAGCGGTATGCCGCCGGTATGCCGAAGCATACCGTCGGTATGCCGCTTTTTGTCACAGAAACTTTTCTGGACGCGAAAACGGTATACCGCCGGTATGCCGGAGCATACCGCCGGTATGCCGCTTTTTGTCACAGAAACTTTTCTGGACGCGAAAACGGTATACTGCCGGTATGCCGGACCATACCGCCGGTATGCCGTTCTGAATGACTTGATTTTTGATTTATGCTTTAAGTTATCATCCATCCTTTAGTGATTACAGAAATACCTAGACCAGTACAGACTCGAAGACACTAAGCAGGAAGACGCCGACTTTATGCAGGGAACGCCGGTGACTGCTACAGTCTTCAAGAAGGAGGAAGCCCTTGATCTTCTGAGAGAAATGAATCTGAAGAACAGAAGACTAAACTACGAAGAAGCTGTTAATTACTCAAAATAAAATGTGCCAACAACACCCTCTATCTAGCACACACACACACAACCACATGCCTATGTATCTCTTACTTGAGTACACTCTTCACACACATGTCCATGTTCACTCTCTCACTAATACACACACATACACTTGAATTCATGAATCCCTCTCTATGCCTATGCATATATGTATGTATTAACCTATAGTGTGGTTTGGTGTACATTAGCCTATATGTGTTTTCTAGTGTTATTAATTAAATGGATCTATGGTGTACTAGATATATATATATATATATATATATATATATATATATATATATATATATATAGAGAGAGAGAGAGAGAGAGAGAATAAGGGAGGTAGGGTGGTACCTCATGGGAGGGTGTCTACTTGTCACCCTCCCATGCTATCATCAAGCACATGGGTGCATGATGATAGCATGTGGGAGGTGACAAGTAGACACCCTCCATAGGGTGACACCTCACCTCCCTCATCCTATATATATATATATATATATATATATATATATATATATATATATATATATATATATATATATATATATATATATATGTGTGTGTGTTATGTGTATAGATATTTTGTAGGTTGTTTAGACTTGGCTTAGCCTATTGGCCCATGGCCTAGTCTTCTAGCCTATGGCATGGTATGCCTAGTATGGAGTCTAGATTAGACTTGTGTAGTCTTGATAGACCTAGAATAGTCTTGCTAGCCTAGTATAGACTAGTTTGACTTAGGTTTGACTTGGTTGACCTAGTTTGACTTCTAGGGTTGACCAGAGTTGACCAAGAGTTGACTTTGGTCTAGATTGACCTAGAATCATGTAGAATGCATAGTAGGATTTTATTATATTATTTTAGACTTGTTGTGACTTGTGTTGCTCTAATTAGGAGCCAGATACCTCATCTCGGACAGTACATTTTCACAGCTATTCAGATACCAGGCGAGTACATTCTCTGATCATTTCATAACTTGCTTAGAATTATATTCCTGCTCTAGTTTACCTTATTTGATGCTGTCACAATATTATCACGGATTGGTACTATATGGATCCCTACATTGAAATGTTATCCCCCTCGGGAGCATCGGATACATTGTGTCATGTGTTTCGTGTACATCATGTATTCCTTGCTCTCATGTTATCCATGTTTCTCATGTGCTTCATGCTCGTTCATGCATGCTCGTGTACTCTCATGTGCTCTCATGAATCGGTCATGTTTTCCATGTATCTCATGTATAACCTATATTGCATGTGCACTCATTTATGAACCTTCATGTGAATTTCATGTGCACCCGTTTATGGGCCCCCATGTGAACTTCATGTGCACTCATGTATGAGCTCTCGTGTATATTTCATGTGCACCCATTTATGGGTTTCATGTGAAAACCATGTACGTAACATAACTTGTTTGGATCCTTGTGTATTGATTGGGGTATGGGGGAGTATAAATAGTCATGTGAACAATTCCAAAGTAGTATAGCCATGTGCACCTCTTTAGTATAGTCATGTGCAAATCCAGCCGTTCACATGTCGACTTTGTACTCTAAATCACTAGTCACTGGTAGCTCTCTACTTATAGTAGATATTTCTATTACAGTTCTCTTTCTGTTTACATCATGTATTTTTTTTCAGTTTCATGTATCGTACTCTCTTGCATGTTTATATTCTCTAACCTGTTATGATCTGCGTGAGATATATTGTGCTCGCTCCCGTCCTGACTGGACCTGTTGAAAATTTTACAAAGGATGATGAGGAACCCTGCACCCCTTACTTTGGAGCTTGCCTAGATGACACTCGCGACCTGGACCCCTGGGGAGGTTCAGGCAGCTCCTGAGGACGACACCTTGCTTAGTATAGATAGCTTAGTCTGTTCTCTTTTCATGTTTAGCTGTTGTCTTTATTTTCAGAGTTGTATATTTTAGAGATATTGAAACTGGTAGATGTTGAGATTTGTATTCATTCTGTTGTGCCTCAGTTGAGGAGTTTCTTATCTATTTCCATCGTGCTACATTCTACCTTAGTTTGTGATTGAGTTGTTCCTCTGTGTTGGACTCCTTTTGGAGAGTATTGCTTGTTAGCTAGTTATAGTTCATGACCTAGAACAGCGTTCTACCGCCGACACTGCGGCGTAGGCTGGGCACTGTTACGTACTCGTACCCTCACGGTGGGTGTGGGTCGTGACATTTTCTCCTATCATTAGTAATTTTTTTTAAATTTAAATCCTTACATATTCGAAACATAATCTTTTCAAATTTAGAATCCAATTCATAAGCTAAACTATATTCAATTAATTGATACTCTTATCAACTTATATTTAAATTAGGTTTTAAACTAAAAGTAATATATATATTTTTTCATATGGTCAAAAATGTTATCTTATCGTTACCATAATTTTTTTTTACCTTTTTAAATAATCTAACTAACATTATATTTAAATTTTATCTTATCATTATATTTAAGTAATATAATCTTAGTTTAAAAATGTTATCTTATCATTAATTTAAACAATCTAAGCTGATAAGAGAGTATTAATTAATTTAAATAATCTAACATAAGTGTAATTTAACGTAATAATTTAAATTATAAAGAGAATAAGAGAATGTTGAGAGGTTAATTATTTTAAACCTGTTAATGGTAAGATCATATTGAGTTTGAAAAAAAAAAAATCCGATAAATTTAATAAGTTAAATTTATGTTTGTGTGAATAAATTCCATGATAGATCCAATATATAGTCAAAAAAATAAAATACATAAAGATGATGATCATCATGTAATACAGATGATAGATTACATACTATATTATAGACAAAAATGAAGAACTAAATATGTGACAGCATATATTTTCTTCTTCAATTAACATAAAATAAATATTTATTATTTTTATTCAAAAAAATCCCTCCACCATTCAATCTGATACATAACATATGTTTTCTTCTTTATTATTATAATTGAAATATTTATTATTTTTATTCAAAAAATCCTCTCTGCCAAAGAATCAGATACATGTTAAACTAAACATACAGATACATGCATATTAATTTCATATGATAGCACTAATTTCAAGAAATAATATGTGTGTGTGAGAGAGAGGAAGTAGTATTACCCCTTGTTTTTTCCAGTATGGTAGTATGGTCCAGTGCTAGACTACCAGATTGACGGAGCCATCTACCCTAATCACCAAAACCATAATTTGTAACTGTAAAATCACCACCATCTAAAAAACGATCTAGAAGAGAGATGAAGAAAAAGATTTACTTACATGGGGATGATTCTTGCGTCAAGCTTTCCTCTCCTCCATGATCCGACCGCGTGCTATGTCTCTAGACAATTTTTTTTCTTTCCCCTTCTCTATAAAAATAGGTCTAGAGTAGGCATGGTAGACGCAAGGTATGCAGAGATGAGAAATAGAAATCAGTAACAATGGAGTTTTTGGTTAGGAGAGACATGAAAATAGTAAAAAAAAAATTTATTCTCTTAATAAAAGAGAAGTTTAGAGAAAGAGAAACCGGATGTATCGTGAGAAAGAGGAGGAGGAGGTTACAAATCCAATTTGAAGTAAATTTTAACTTAGTAGGATGTAATGACTTTGTTACCCTAACATAAATATATTTTTATCTAAGAATGTATATAATCTAAATACCCCTACTATTTGGATTATATAATAGTATAGATTATAGTAGCTCAGAGTTGCGTGTTGGATTGTATCTCGTTTCTGGTTTAACACTAAAAAAAAGATGACAATGAAGTTGGTAATTTAGTCCAATATCAAGTAGGATTTTGGATCATGAGATGTAGATAATTGAAATTGATTCAGGCTTGAATAATATTTTTTTTAATGAATATGAGCCCAGTTCAATATGGTACCTCATGGGCCAACTCCGGTTCGAGCCACACTATGTTCCGTACATTGCACGACATCATCTTGAATTCTTAATACAGGTTCCTTTCTTAATGCAGAACCGTTTCTAAGCATGTAAAAATGTCTAAGCTCAGACCTCCTAAGTACAAATATGGATGTATGCAGTTGACCTCGAAGATGCCAAGTAACAACTTTATTTTAATTTGTTGTGGTTACCTTTGCCTTCAATTAATTTTAGATCTTTTTTTGAAGATTGGATTATACAATATTCATGGAAGATCATGTTAATTGGTAATGATATATTTTGGGTTTCCTCCAATAAGTATAGATCAATGTTGGGCTACATTCAATTGAATGATCATGATAGTTCATAAAAAATAGGACATAATTCTGTGCGCAACTTGAACTAAAAGACAATAATTTGTAGGCAGAATACGTGGGATTCGTTTTCTAGCATTTATCTTCAATTTTTAACCTCGTTTGGTCCGCGGAATGGAAGGGAAAGGAAATCATTTCCTTGTCATTTCCTTTCCTTTGGGAAACTTTAATTCCTATTGATTTTCCTTTCCGATGTTTGGCAATGCCAAGGAATTTGGAAAGGAAAGTGAATACTTCAATGTGGGAAAGTGATTCCTTCCTTGGATGGATGGAATCACTTTCCCCCTAATTTTCCTTCCATTGGGAATTACTTTCCTTTCCTCCTCAATTCCTTGGGCGTCCAAACATAGGAAAGTAATCACTTTCCTTTCCCAACCGGGAGATTCCGCGAACCAAACGAGGCCAAGAGTTTATACCTAGAAATTCTATACCGTTTCCAGCATATATTTATTAGTCCTATATGAATAGGTCAAACTGACTTTGAGTAGCTTGGATCCAGGAAAAAGAACAGAAAATTCCATCATTGGTTGAATTCAATATGATTAAATGGACTATATACCAAACTGCTTCTGATTAAGTTAATATAGTTTGTAACGTGTCTTTTTGATGAAAGGTTCTTACTGCAGCATATTAATTAACTGTCAATGAGAAACCTGAGATTACTGGTTTATATGTAGTGCGGGACCTTACAATCTTCACATAGAAACCTCACATTGTTAAAATTTTTAAGTATAAAATATCCCACAACGTTTCAGAAGAAGAAGATAAAGATCACTGCAACAGTATATGTGTTCCTTTCCCCTTTGCTATCAGACATGACACATTGAAATTACTCAAAACATTAGCGTTGTGTCCAACATGTATCAGACACATCATGTACACCAATAAATACACGATAACACCAAAATCAGTCTCATGTTAATTTGTACATGGAAATGTTCTTGTATTGTTGAGTAGCAGCAGCCACTGTCACTTTCATCCAGAAAGAAGGAGCTTCGTGGAATATATATAGTTGCAGTATCAGCAGAAATTGACTAATTCAAAACCACCTAAACCTTCCAAAACTGCTGAAACAAGTACTCACAGGGAGGATCCGAAACCGAAAACTGAAATCAATTTTATAAACCTCATAGAGTAAATGTCTTTTATTCCTCTCTCACAGACAAAGTGTCGAACACAATTTATTACGCTTTTCTTTCTCCTTATTTGTCAAAATGAAACATTTGCGGCCTAATCTCTTAGGCCAATATGGCTTGTGTGCATTTCTTAGATCAATTATGCCTGATCGATATGGCTTTTATACGTTCTTAATTATGATCGATTATGCTAGACAACCCCAAAATTTGTTGATCATCCTTTGTAAACTGAACTTCATATGCAAAGACAGGTTGTCGTAGACAGGGGCGGAGTCACCTTAGGGCTCAGGTGGGCTACATGTAACGTCCGAAATGTTGCACCCCGTCCGAGACCCAGTTGCATAATCTTTTCATGGACCAAGGTTATGCGGGAAGCTTCCAGAACATTCTAGAAGATGGCGGAAGGCTCCAAAAGATAGTGAATCTCTCCGGAAGGCTCAAGATCGTTCTAGGAGGCCTAAGAAGCTTCTGGATGGCCCGTGAAGTTTCCTTTTCTGTTGCTAGGGAATAATCCTGGAATATGCCGTTCCAGTTATGGTAGAAAAGAATAATCCTTGGAATATTTTTTTCAGGACTTTCCATGTAAAACTCTCTGAGCACTTATAAAAGGGGGAGACTTTCATTTGTTCCTCACCACCTAAACTTGTAAGCATTTTCCATTCAATAAAGAAATCTTACGAGTCTTCTCTTTGCTCCACTATTCTAATTTTCTTAGCAATCTAGCTAAGTCGGATTGATGGTAATGCGATCATTGAATTGAGACGAGTTAGAATGTTGGTTGATCGGTTGGTGTGCCTAACGACAAAGTTGGCGATAAGCACGAGCGTGGCTCAGATTTGGGAAATGCATAGGAGTAGTGTGTGCGAGAGTCCGTGAATGTTGATTAAAGTGATAATTAAGACGATAAGTATACTCAGTTAGTTTCGAGGACGAAACTTTTTCTGAGTGGTGTATGATGTAGTGCCCCGTCCCGCTCAGTCAATCGGAGGAATCGAAACGCCGACGGCGTTCGGACTTAGCCATGTAACGGCGACTCGAAGACATCGCTCGGTCGAGGCGACCGCTCGCTCAGGTGGGATAGTTTCGGTGAACTTGCCTCATCTTAACCTTCACTTAATAAATCGAATGTTTTCAACTTGCACAAGTAGGCTTGATAATAAAAGAGACGAATCCACATAGCTGAGGAAATAATCCCAATGTGTCGAATTGAGTTAGAATATGGAAAGGTCCAACCGTCTGTGAAACCCAGATTTTAGTATTAATGAATTTGTAGTGTAATATTAGTTTAGTTATTTATTATTATTATTATTATTATTATTTATTATCTATTAGTCGGATTTAGAAAAAATATTATTTTTAAAATTATTTTTGGGTTTTTGTTTGTGTTCTTGTATTGTTGAGTAGCAGCAGCCACTGTCACTTTCATCCAGAAAGAAGGAGCTTCGTGGAATATATATAGTTGCAGTATCAGCAGAAATTGACTAATTCAAAACCACCTAAACCTTCCAAAACTGCTGAAACAAGTACTCACAGGGAGGATCCGAAACCGAAAACTGAAATCAATTTTATAAACCTCATAGAGTAAATGGCTTTTATTCCTCTCTCACAGACAAAGTGTCGAAGAGTTCTTTTCTCCTTGGGCCACCATTTGAGGAACTAGTAATTTTATTACGCTTTTCTTTCTCCGTATTTGTCAAAATAAAACATTTGCGGACTAATCTCTTAGGCCAATATTGCTTGTGTACACTTCTTAGATCAATTATGCCTGATCGATATGGCTTTTATACGTTCTTAATTATGATCGACCATGCTGGACAACCCCAAAATTTGTTGATCATCCTTTGTAAACTGAACTTCATATGCAAAGACATGTTGTCGTAGACAGGGGCGGAGTCACCTTAGGGCTCAAGTGGGCTACAGTCCTTCTAAAAAAATTTGGAATTTTTTTTACATATGTATTTTTTTATTTTTGGTTTCATATGAGTCGGTAAAGTTTCAGTCCACCTGAGTCTAACCTATTTGAATTTCTAGCTTCACCACTGGTCCTAGATACATGTTGAATTGGGTTACTTAAGTGAAGAGGAGCACAAAGAGTTAAAAATGAAGTGGTGGAGCCAATTTGGGAATCCTTGAACTTGAAAAAGAATAAAGAACATGATATAATGAATAGGGAACTGCTACTTTTATCACAAACTTTTTTCTATTTAAGTATCTTTAATGTCTTCCTAAACCACTGTTAAAGTCATGACCTTTTCTGACTGCTTTGCTCTTGGTAATCCATTCAGGACTTCAGGTTACTTGACATGGAAGTTTTTTAGAATTACCTGGATACCATTTGCCCCAAGGAGACATCCCAGTATACACTCCATACACACGTGTGGTTATAAAGTTCGACTACAGAAACTCAAATGATAACTCAAATTAAGAACTTACAATATGAACATAACACGGGTATTTAACTTGACACTGGAAGTGTACTTATTTTTTCCTTAGCCCATTGAAATCAAGGGATGATATGCATCTAATCCAATGATTTTTCATGTCCAAGTTTAAAAAATTAAGAACTCAGCACGAGTTCCTCTATGATTTTTGGTGGTTATATATGTATGCTAATTTGTCACTCAATAATCAATATATCTGCTATGAATCTTGACTCGAGTGGTGGGAATGGGAAGAAGCGAGCAATGGCAAATTTGTTAGCAAATTGGTGTATGACCAGGTGCGGCCGAGATTGACACCGGTTGCTTGGGCAGACAGTGTGTGGGTGAAGGGGTGCGCTACCAAAATGAAACTTTGCGCTTACAAAGCAATTCGAGGCTTCTAACAAGAGACAGACTAGTCAAATTTGGAGTGTAGGTTCCTAATGCAGATTGTGTACTATGTGGGAGAGAAACTGAGTCGTTGGATCACATATTTTTCAAATGCTACGTATCGGATTACATATGGAAGCATTGCTGCGGTCGACTGGGTATTAATACTGTAGATGGTGCCGGGTTAAGAGTTATTGTAGATGGAGTTTCTGTATAAAGACTCAGGGGCTGGACTTATACAGTAAAGCTAGAATACGACTCATTTATGCAATTTGGCATATATGGCGAGAAAGAAATCTAAGGATATTTGATGGAGAATATATATCCATTACTAGAATAATAATTAATAATATTGAGAGAGAGAGAGAGAGAGAGAGAGGGGGGGGGGGGGGGGGGGGGGGGGGGGGGGGGGGGGGGGGAAGTAGATCAGTTTTAAATCTGGGAAAGATACAGAGGAGGAACCGAGAGTGATGTAACCTTGATTATATAATAAAATTATCCATTGCTTAATATATATATATATATATATATATATATATATATATATATATATATATGAGACATCTAACTCAAGTGGTTAGAGTGAGGCACATCTTTCCAAGAGGTTGTAGGTTCGAGCAAAGGGAGAAGCACATTTAATTTCATGTGGAGGAATAAATGTGAGTGCGGGCCGGATGTCATGAGATACAAGTATGGGTGCGGGCCTTCGGGCCGAGTTTGTAGGACTTTGGACCAGGAGTCTGTAACACAACTACCTGTTTCAAAAAAAGAAAAAAGAACAGAAAATTATATATATATATATATATATATATATATATATATATATATATATATATATATATATATATATATATATATATATATATATATATTTCCAATGATCCCTAACCTAGTGGTAGTAGTGAGGCATGCGACCGAGTGGTCATGAGATCGATTTCCGGTGGGAGCGTTCGCCAGAATTACCATTTTATATATTTATATGGATATGTTCATAATATTATCAAATCAGCCAAGATTTTTGTTCTATTATTACTACTAGCGCACACACGCGCACACACCCACACGTGCGTTGCAAGCAAGGACGGAACTAGAAATTCGAGTTTGGAAAGACTGGAGTAGACTAGTATATATATATATATATATATATATATATATATATATATATATATATATATATATATATATATATAGTTTCCATAAGGAAGCAGGCCTAAAATATCCTTGTTATCTAACCATAGCAAATAATAATATATGAAAAAAAGAGCAATTTTTTTTGGTTGGCCACAGTTGTAAGTATTTTATATTGCTTGAAAATAGCAAATAATAATATTTTGTATTACTTGGAAAAAACAAACAATAGTATTTTAACCAAAACATATTAACTTTTTACTACTTGAAAAGAGCAAATAACATTCCTCCTTAATTTTTTCTTCTAATATAATTATCTAACTATATATCCTTGTTAAATTGAATAAATAATTTTAATTAGTAAATATTGATAAAATATTTCGAAATAAAATTTTTTTAAGGTGAAACCGTATTATTATTATTATTATTGGGTGTTGCTATTGACACTCCTAAAATGTCAACCAGCACTTCTTTTTAATTTATATCATTTAAATTTTAAATCAATTCCTACATTAAATTTGACATTAATTTGTTCATACATAGAGAGAGTAGTGTATGATGACATTTTATGAGTGTACATCCTTCTTATTTTTATCATTATTGTTATTAGGGAACTGTAATTGTCAATGAAGAGTTTAATGTCCAATAATTTTCAAAATTGATTATCAAAATTATGCTTACTTTACAAGGACAGCTATAAATTTTATTTTTAAAATTATAATAAATTAAAAATAATTTTTGATATTCTCCTTAACAATTGCATTCACCCTTTTTCTGTTGGGAGTTGCAAGGTTCATTGATTCACCTGGAAAATGATGCAGATAGTGCCCAGCCTTGACCTTTCGAAGTTTTAGTGGTTTCACCCTTTAGAAGTAAGCAAATCTTATCCGAGCATGATTTTGATACGACATGCATCATGGTCATGGAGAGATCTATTACTATAGCTGATATGGAAAGAAGATTTGCTGCTTCCCATTAATTGGTGGAGACTAAGATGGTGTTTTCCTCCATTTCTTGCTCTGCTGTTATTGAAATATTATCATATCTATGGAACAGTCATATAGGTAGTGCTCGGGTTGTCTATCCAGTTCTTGAGAAGGTATCTATTGAGTTGCAGTGTGGTATCTAAGTGTCTAAGATTACGGAGATGGTTTGAATGGTTCTGATTGATTCGAGAAAGATAGTGCTGAATGTTTATATATATTATCGAATTATACGAACTCTTTTTAAGGTAAAGTTAGGAGTATCTTTCACTAGGTTGATTTGGATATCAAAAAATTTACAGACGGAAGATGTATCAGACCATAATATTACAGATTAACTTCAAAGGTTGGTCCAACCGATATATCCAAGATAGAGTAAGACATTTGTAGTTGGCACGCAATTGTGGTATGGATGAACGTATCGATTTGGTTCTGTGGTCAAAAGGATTGGGACGACAATATGTTGGATCACTTGGGTGCTCGACTGACGGAATGAGAAAATTAAGGTAGGAGGGCTAGTTGCTAAGATTATTTGGCTAGCGAAAAATGTAAGGTGAAAATTGTTGGATTGTATCTCGTTTCTGGTTGAGCCCTCAAGAGGAGGTGACACTAGAGTTGATAATTTAGATCCCGTCTGGTAGGAGGTGGAATAATGAGCTGTAGATAATTGGAATTGATTCAAATATTATATGATATTTTTTAAAGATATATGACCAAGTCCAATTTCGTATTTCATAGACCAACTCCCTTCGCATTTCTAATACAGTGAGCTCATGCATATGTTTGTTTTGGTATATATTTGTTAATTGGCAGTGATAACTGGCGTGTGGAAGCAGGGATCAGACATAGGGGTCCATGATCGTGCCATATATGGGTCGAAAGGTGCCCATGCATTAACCACGGTGGTGACAGACAATCCTTATCCACTTCGAGAGTGGATGTAGTAAGTGGTACGTGGGTCTTGCATTGCCAATTGTGTGTGTGTGCATGGTGCACTCTCTCTCTCTCTCTCTCTCTCTCTCTCTCTCTCTCTCTCGCCATGATCAGTTAGTTAATTAGCCTGCATGCATTGGATCATCTCTGGGAGTCAACCACTTACCGGCCAGAGTCAGTTTTGTGTATTCCACTCGCGCGAGACGTCCTCTTTTAAAGATTTTCTGAGTGGTGCACTGCATGTCTTCCAATAATCTTATGCCTTTTAGAGAGAGAGAGAGAGAGAGATTGTTTCCATCCCTATTAATTTAGAAAATTAATATTCTGTTCACGGTTTGTGATCACAAATGCGATCACAGGTCCACATAACAGTTAACTATTGACCTCTAAGTGGATTCCGTCCCTCTAAAATTCGGACCGGAAGGCTAATAGAAGATCTCCACGTGGTCTATTGTCACACCTGTAATCATAAAATGCGGACAAAATAGCAATGTCCGTTAATCTATTCAAGGACAGAACCAGAATTTTAGTTTACTCCGGACAGAACTTAAAACGCCCTAATTTACTTTTAACAAAAGTAAATGTTGTGTCAGTATCGTCATGTCCACATCTCATCGTGTCCTTACGTTACCATGTCTGCTCAATGTAAAACCATGTCCAACATACTAGAAAAATAAAAATCTAATAAAAAATATAAATTTAATTTACCATGCGGACTCTTTTAGACATAAATTCGAACATTAAGAACCTTTGAGATAGCTAGAGAGAGAGGAGCTATGAATTAAAAGAAAAAAAATCTGGATTGCTAGAGTGTGAGCTGTTTTGGACTTTGGTGGGCTGAAATGTGAGGTAAAAAATTGGATGTAAACTGACATGTATAAAAAAAATAAAAAAAGGGTATGGCCAGGTACCTAGGCTTCTCCTCCCTACTTCAGGTATTCTCATAATCAATAGTACTACTACTTGTACTCGTAGTACTAGAAATGCTGCTATTATCTCGAAATGAAGATGTCTAACTACAAATGAGTGTGAGTAGATACATAATACATAGATTTGTTTTCCTAAAAAATTGGGTGGGCTGGAGTTTACCCTAACCCACCAATGGCTCGGCCATTGAATCTATCATGGTGTTACTGTATAATTACATTATTCTGTCGTCCTTGTGTGCCATGTGATTTACATGTTGAATCCCATTATGCGCAGGAGCAGGAGCAGGAGCAGGAGATGCAAATTTCTCCTTGTCTATTGAAAGAAATTGAGGAAGCTGTTCCTCCTAAAATGTAGAAGCTGATAAATGTCAATTGATAGAGCTTTCAAATCCGCTTTCTTGGAATGTCCAAGTATATAAAATTATTACTGTGGGATATCACTGTTTGCACTTTGCAGCCCACTAGGTTTATATGAAACATGCTTAATCATATATCATCTTCTCATCTTTTAATTAGTGCTGTGCCTTGGTCATGGTCAATCTCTGAAGAGGGACTGCGTACAAAAATATGTTTGACCTTATCTTAGCTTGCAGGAAGATACTTATCTTTTTTTCTTCTTTCTTTGGGAGTCGAGTCACATAATTTGCTTTCGTCGGTATTATATATTTTTATGGTTGGACTGAAAACACATGGTGTTTTGTATGCCGAGGGGGAAAGAACCTGTAATTGCTGATCATGCCCCCATGCTTTAAGCATTAGATATAACGATGTCATATTCGTTACAATGAGATCATCATAAATAGTTTTTTCACATTTTACACATTGATGATATGGACTGATGATATTTATTCCTTTTTTGTTTTCTTTAATCATTTAGTTCACAATACAACTTGTCTGGAC
Organism: Iris pallida; assembly: GCA_029216955.1. Taxonomy (NCBI): domain Eukaryota; kingdom Viridiplantae; phylum Streptophyta; class Magnoliopsida; order Asparagales; family Iridaceae; genus Iris; species Iris pallida. Next base: position 14,729,508 of record JANAVB010002397.1, on the reverse strand, counting down.
ATGTTTACTCTATTTTTCATTTTTTGGCAGCTTGTATAGATGTACTCGATGTACTCGATGTACTCGATGTACTCCATAGATTTGTAGATGGAAATGACCGTGAAATATCTACTGGAGATGCTTGTAGTTATTTAGAGCTTCATCATGCTGATTCTTCATGCTCAAACTTTTCCAATAGCTTGTCCTCCAATTCTATAGACTCAAGAAGTATCGTCTTTTGGGTTGACCAACAAGATATATATATATAGGAAGCGGATCAAAAGCTCCCTTAGAAAACCCCTAAAACCCCCCCTCACTCTCAACCGTCCATTTAATGTTAATATTAATGTTAATATTAATATTAATATTAATATTAATGTTGATAATAATGTTAATATTAATGTTAAATATTAAAATTAACATTAAACTTAACATTAAAATTAATATTAACATTAACATTAATATTAAAATTAATATTAACATTAACATTAATATTAACATTAATATTAACATTAACATTAACATTAATATAAAAATAAAAATAAATATTAATATTAACATTAACATTAATATTAACATTATTATTAACATTAACATTAATATTAACATTAAATGGATGGCTGAGTGTGATGGGGGTTTTTAGGGAGTTTTCTAAGGGGGACTTTTGATCCGCTCCCATATATATATATATATATATATATATATATATATATATATATATATATATATATATATATATGGGAGCGGATCAAAAGCCCCCCTTAGAAAGCCCCCCAAAACATCCCTCACTCTAATTCGTAATATTAATGTTAATATTAATGTTAATGTTAATATTAATGTTAATATTAATTTTAATGTTAATATTAAATTTTTTAAATTTTTTTTAATATTAATGTTAATGTTATTGTTAATATTAATGTTAATGTTAATATTAATTTTAATGTTAAGTTTAATGTTAATTTTAGTATTTAATGTTAATATTAACATTAATATTAATATTAACATTAATATTAACATTAATATTAACATTAAATTACGGATTAGAGTGAGAGGGATTTTTGGGGGGCTTTCTAAGGGGGGCTTTTGATCCGCTATATATATATATATATATATATATATATATATATATATATATATATATATATATATATAGCAAATGACCTCTAGTCTAGTGGTTAAGAGAGATGCATGCGGTCCGAGTTGCCAGGAAATCGATTTCCGGTGAGAGCGTTCGCCACAATTACCTTCTTTCATATATATATGTATCGTTACAAATTTTTTTACGGAATGTATTGAAGAATTTTTCATATATATATATATATATATATATATATATATATATATATATATATATATATATATAAAAATATATATATATATATATTTTTATATATATATATATATATATATATATATATATATATATATATATATATATATATATATATATATATATTTTTTTTTTTTTTTTATTATTTTTTTTATATATATATATATATATATATATATATATAATTGTTATTGTCGGGACACAATTTTTCGATGGAAAACTGTGAATATGAAACAATTGTAAGAACAATGTTCCAACGCAACACTTCTAGGAAGGTTGCGCAAGAATGACGAAGATCTAAGAAGATCTCGTTAATATATTACGAGAATCTAAAAAGATTTCGTAATCCACAGCAGCATATGATATACGAGAATCTAAAAAAATTTCGTAATCACAACAGCAAAGAAGATGACAGACGAAAGATGGAAGATGGCCTGCTGGGGTGAATGATCACCGTTGCTCAAACCTATATTCGTCCCACACGAATAGCTTCCAGGAACCAGCAAGTTCGTCGGAGAACTTTGGAACGCTTCTGCTCTTCTGACTCCTCGGATCGTACACGGACTCCCGTGCAAAAGTAACGCTGGTGCAAAGCTTCTCTTCTCTCTGACAGGCTCTGTTTACTCGTGTTAAGAAACACTTGTAAACTTTCGTGACTCTCTGAATGTGTTCTGTATTGTATTACTGCCTGTGAGAGAGAGGAGACCTTATATAGGCCCGAGTAGCAACTTTTCGGTTAGCACAACATTCGGGACGTGGTAATAACCACTCCGAACGTGCAGTAACCGCTCAGATCATGCACAGGCACGATCTGAAGCAAGTTGCGCCACTCTGGCACCCTGCGTGCCTTGCATACTGCGCACCGAGCCACTTGCGCCAACCTGTGCCACTGCGCGCACTGCGCAACCTGCGCCACCTTGCGCCACTCGCGTAACGTGCGCCACACGCGCCACTTGCGCCACGCGCGCAACGTGCGCAACGGGCGCAACCGACGCAACCTGTGCACAACCTGTGCGCAACCTGGCACAACCTGTGCGTAGCCTGGCGCGCACCCTGGTCCCGCAACGTGTCAGCGCAAGTGGCTCGTGCAATGAGCGCAACTAAAGCTGTCACCCTCATTTCCCGTATTTCTCGTATTTCGTATTTATACTCGTATCTGGATTTTGGATGTATTTTATTTTTCTCAAGCTTGTGGAATTTCGGTATTTCTCATATTTGGGTTTTGGCCTGGCTCGGTTTTAATTTGGTTGGTTCGGTTTGATTCGGTTTTTGTGCATTGGATCACCCTAGCCCTATGCTACACCCTCAACCCACCACAACTCCCCCTCTTTATAACCCCCACCTACCACTCTCTCTCCTCATAACTTCCACCATTAATTTTCTTCTTCTTCTTCTTCTCCTTCCTCCACAACTCTCCTAACCCTAGGCAATTGCACCTTGCCACTTAATGAGAGCCCTATTTTCTTGGTTTATTTGCTAGATTAGGACATGGTGATCAACATTAGAACTTGGTGTTTTGTGATTTGAAGTCTCCTTTGCTCTAGATCTAAGTTATTTCTATTTTTGGATTTTGCATGGTTTGATCTCTTTAAGTTGGATTTTTATGGGTTTTGGTGTTTCCAAGTGGAAGAGCATTCAATTCTACCCAAGTTGGAACTTTGGAAATCTGGATTTGGAGTTCGGATGGCCAAGTTATGATGCTTTGAAGCCTTGGGTTCATCCATGGTGATCTTGCTGTTTGGAGAAGACAGTGAGCAGTGTGCAGAGCTGTTTAGCTTACGCACACTGAGCTACGCGCGCTCTTTAGCGTGCGTACGCAGACTTGGGTACACTTCCTGTTGGAAGCGTGTCTCCTTGAGCGTGCGTAATTTTTTACCTACGCTGCTCTCTGTAGCGTGCGTGACTTTTCACCTACGCTGCTCTCTGTAGCGTGCGTGACTTTTCACCTACGCTGCTCTCTCAGCGTGCGTGACTTTTCACCTACGCTGCTCTCTCAGCGTGCGTGACTTTTCACCTACGCTGCTCTCTCAGCGTGCGTGACTTTTCACCTACGCTGCTCTCTGTAGCGTGCGTGATTTTTCACCTATACTGCTCTCTCAGCGTGCGTGACTTTTCACCTACGCTGCTCCCTTGAGCGTGCGTGACTTTTCACGAACGCTGCTCCCTTGAGCGTGCGTGACTTTTCACGTACACTGCTCCCTTGAGTGTGCCTTGGTACGCAGACTTGAGTGTGCCTTGGTACGCAGACTTGAGCGAGCCTTGCGTGCGTGCTTTTGTGCGTACGCAGCTTCCCTGCGTGCGTGCTTTTGCACGTATGCTGCCCCTTGACCCTTGCTTAACCCATTGGCTTTTGGAGTTTTGGTTCTATAGCCCTGTATTTTGATATTTTATTAGATATTTTACGCCCATTTTATATCCTTACGCCTTTTGTCATGAACTTGATTTCACTTAATATGTTTGGAATGACTATTGTACATGACCTGGTATGACAAAGAACTTGCATAACACGATAGTGGCCGTGGTGGCGCACCCCTGACAAGTACCCTGACATGATTTATCTTGATAACTTGATAGTGGCCCGTGACGGCGCACTCCTGACTTGACATGACCTGATAACTTAGCTTGACCTGTCTTGACACCGTGGGTGGTTCTTTCTTGCTTGCTTGTTAAATCCACTTGTCCAGTCTCGCATCATGTCTAGGATGGGACTCCTGAGTACCACGGTTAGGAGTACATACTAAAATGGATTAAGGCTAATAACTAGAATACCACAGTAGTCATGAAGAGATGATACAGCTACAGGCAATCCCGTTACCTGGGCGCTCCAGGGATTTGTAGCCTGCCGTCGAGTAGGGCGCATTTCCAGCACACTGTCATGTGTTGCACCCTCTAAGTCACCTAAGGGTACATACGTCTCCTGGACGATGTACCCACCTGAATTCAATCCTAATCTTTCGTCCTGGGTAACCTGGATGGTCTGCAGGGCTTGTGGCTGTGGAACAATCTCACTGCATCTTGTTAGTAATTAGGCCTGTGATAACCCTAGTTAGTTAAAGTAGTAAGCCGTAGGATCTGCTTGGCCGTGATTGATTGAATGAGGTATAACCAGTCTAGTCATGTCTTGATCCCATGCAAGATTGCTTCCTGTCTTGATTACTTACATTACTTATCTTGCCGATAAATGGTGGGAAACCAAGCTCTGTTCAGATGAAGGGTTACAACCCCGGTCCTTATTTGGTTTACGGGTTGTAACCTGGCTATCGGAATAGTTCCATGGTTATCTCGTCGTATATCATCCTGACATGTTTTCGTAATTTTAGTTTTAATATTAGATTTTCTGTGCTGATTGCTGGCTTTTGTTCTTATTTCGTGGCCCCCTTGTGGCACTTGCTCTTTCTGGGGTTGACCCAGCTAGTTTTGTGTGGCCAGATTTTGGAGCAGCTCCCGAGGATCTACCAAGCTTCCAGTCCAATGGTGAACACTAGACGGAATCCGGGCCAAGAGTGGATTTTCTACTTTGTTTCGCTCACTCTATTGTAAAAATTATTCTTTTTAGGCGTTTAGCCGACGAGCACATGTTAGCTCGAAGCAGTTTTACTTACTGTCTGCCTACGGGCTGTAAACATGATTGACAAATCCTAGGGTTGATCATGTATGACTAAACTCTTGCTAGTCCTAACATTTTGTAACGACTAGCTTCATGATCAGCTGAATATGTAATATTTGGGACGCCTTATTATTGTATATTTAATGATCATACATCTTGCGACTTTACTTACTTGTGGTGATTGAGACACTAGGCTTGTTCATGACCATAAAAGACTGTTGGCTTGTAGAAAACCCTCACATATCTAGACAGCCGTGACCGTATATCGAGGTGGTTTCCATTTCAATATACGTAGCTGGCTATGTCTGCCCCCGCTTTCCAGTATTCTGGTTCTGGGGCGTGACACGGTTTAAGTGGTGGCCCATGCAGGTCTTGTAAATCAAGATGTGTGGGGGTTTACCAGATAGATGTCTCAATCAGTACTCGTCCTTGATCTCTGTTCGTATCCTCTGAATCCCTGGATTCTTGCCCTGATCCTGTGCTTATATTATTGATCTGTCCTGGTCCTTTCCTTATTGTTCCCTGTGTCGTCTTCTTCAGCGGTACTGTACCTGGTCCTACCGATCAGCGAGGAGGAGCACCTCCCGTGGACCAGCAACAACCCGGAGATCAAGCCCAGCATTCCGGGGTAGCCTCTAGAGTTGTACCTACTGGAGGAGAGTCACCAGTTCAGCCCGTCCAGCCCACAGAGCCAGATGATGGTACCTTAGTAGGCCTCATCAGAACCTTGATAGCTTCCCAGGATCGTCGAAGCGACGCCCTGCATCAGACAGTTCAAGATGCTTTGACTAGAGGCGGTCAACCAGGGAACCAGGCGGCGAACAGTTTCAAGCGATTGAACCCTCCTTTCTTCGACGGCACCGAGGATGCGGTTGCCGCAGATGCATGGCTTCAGGATACCGAGGTGATTCTGGAAGCGGCTAGGACACCTGAGAATGAGAAGGTGGCGGTGGTACACCTGCAGTTGTTGGATTTAGCTCGCAATTGGTGGGCGGCGCAGGCCATGGGATTAGTGGCACCCATTGCTTGGGCAGTGTTTAGGGAGAGATTCCAGACGAAGTACTTTGATGCTGTGGCTCGGTACGACCTGCAGACCAGATTTACCAACTTGAAGCAAGGAGGCAGAACAGTCGACAGTTATGCATCGGAGTTTTCTAGACTCAGTAGGTTTGCCCCCACCTTGGTGGCGATCGAGTTTGATAGGGCCCAGCGGTTCCAGCAGGGACTACATTTGGAGATCTTGTTGGCGGTTGAGCAGTTCGAGCACCAGACGTTCGATACAGTCTTGAGAGCAGCTAGGAGACATGAGTACACCTCCCAGAGGATCGTGGATAGGACCGGAGGTAGGAAGCGGTCCCACAGTCAGATGCACCAATCATCAGCTCCAGCCTCGACAGCTAGAAGTTTGACCATTGGGACTCCGAGACGGGCGGCCTCAGTAACTTCGGTTCTGCATTCGACCCCGACGTACCCGCAGCAGCAGAAGCAGAAGCAGACTTCCGCGATGGGATGTTCTCATTGCGGGAAGCCAGGGCATGTGGTGGCAGACTGTCGCAGGGCGCAGGAATTATGCCTGGCGTATGGAGCAGCAGACCATAGGATAGGGGCTTGCCCGAATAGGGGTGGTTCATCAGCATCCAACCTTTCTAGTTCTTCGGTGAGAGGACCGGCCCCAGCACCAGTTCAGCAGCAGCAGTATCAGTCTTCGAGGCCCTTGCCGCCTCAGTCTCAGGCATTCCAGCAACAACACCCCCAGCAGTATGCACAAGCCCAAGCTCAGACCCAGAATAGGCAGAGAGGTTTCCAGCAGAGGGGACCAGCAGCCAGAGGACAAGGTCAGGCAATGATGATGGCTATAGAAGAAGAAGTTGCACCAGGTGAGGTAGTGGCAGGTACTATTCTCGTCAACTCCTTTCCAGCTTCGGTATTATTTGATTCTGGTGCATCGCATTCGTTCATGTCTGCACGATTCGCGACACGGATAGGATTGGAACCCGAGTCATTATCAGCGAGACTCAATATACTTACTGGTAATGGCCATGTGGGAGTAGATCGAGTGTTTTCCTCGTGTCGGATCGTAGTTAGCGGTAGGGAGTTCCCCGCTAGATTCATAGAGTTTCCTATGGTAGACTATGATGTAGTCCTAGGCATAGATTGGTTGAGGAACCATTATGCTAGGATAGACTGCCATATTAGCAGAGTTGTCTTTAGTATCCCCGGCGAGCCAGAGTTTTCGTTTTCCAGAGACGCAGTGGAGCCATCTTCCCCAGCATTGCGGATGGCAGTAGCAGCAGTGCAGTTGCCCCGGATAGTTGAAGAGTTTCCAGATGTCTTTCCAGAGGAACTTCCAGGGATGTCGCTAGAGCGGGAGATTGAGTTTACTATAGACTTGATTCTCGGGACAGCACCAGTGTCAGAGCGAGTCTACAGGATGGCGCCTTCAGAATTGGAGATTTTGTACAAGATGATTGAAGAACTGAGGACCAAGGGATTCATCCGTGCAAGTGGATCGCCTTGGGGAGCCCCGATGCTTCTTGTAAAATAGAAGGATGGTACGTCTAGGCTATGTGTTGATTATCGTACCTTGAATTCGGTAACAATCAAGAACAGATACCCTCTTCCGAGGATAGATGACTTGTTTGATCAGCTCAGAGGGGCTTCAGTATTTTCGAAGATCGACTTGCGGTCGGGATACCACCAGATCAGAGTCAGAGAGCAGGACATCCCGAAGACAGCATTCAGATCGAGGTATGGACATTGAGAGTTCCTTGTTATGCCCTTTGGAGCGACCAATGTGCCGGCCATATTCATGGACCTCATGAATCGTATTTTCATGCCTTACTTGGACCAATTTGTGATCTTGTTCCTAGATGACATCCTGGTCTACAGCAAGAGTGAAGCAGAGCATGAGCAGCATCTCAGAGTCGTCCTTCAGACACTTAGGGAGCATCAATTGTACGCCAAGTTCAGTAAATACGAGTTCTGGCTCGATCGCATTTCATACTTGGGTCACATCATTTCCCGAGGAAGAGTGGAAGTGGATCCCCAGAAGATTGTGGCTATCGAGTCATGGCCGGTACCCAGCTCAGTGGCAGAGGTTCGTAGCTTTCTTGGATTGGCCGGCTACTACCGACGATTCGTTTCAGATTTTGCGAGGATTTCAGCGCCGATGACCCAATTGACCTGCAAGGATGTGCTGTTTGTTTGGACAGCAGAGTGTCAGGAATCATTTGAGAAGTTGAAGCGAGGTTTGATAACGGCTCCCATTCTCACCCTTCCAGATGGGACCGGAGGATTCACAGTTTATTACGACGCTTCAGGCAGAGGATTGGGGTGTGTCTTGATGCAGCATGGGAAGGTAATATCTTATGCGTCACGCCAACTTCGTGATCATGAGAAGAATTACCCGACCCACGACTTGGAATTGGCGACGGTAGTGTTTGCTTTAAAGTTGTGAAGACACTACTTGTACGGAGATAGAGTGGAGATCTTTACTGATCATAAGAGCCTGAAGTATGTTTTCACCCAGAAGGACCTTAATATGCGGCAGAGAAGATGGCTCGAGCTATTGGTGGATTATGATGTGGATTTGCAGTATCATCCCGGGAAGGCCAACGTTGTAGCAGATGCATTGAGCAGGAGAACCGGAGTTTATTTCCTGACGGCACAACCAGAATTATTGGCAGATCTTCAGAAGATAGGAATTGAAGTGGTTCTTCCTACCAGTGTGGCATTGATGGCCAGTCTACAGGTTTAGTCCAGCATAGTTGAGAGGATCTGGATGGCGCAGTCAGCAGATTCCAAGCTTCAGCGACTCAGAGCAGAGTGTGAAGCAGGAAGAAGGCCAGAGTTATGTATCCATGAAGACGGTACCCTTCGGCACGGCACTCGTCTTTGTGTACCTAGTGGAGATATCAGACAGGAAGTCATGGCAGAAGCCCACAGTTCACAATATTCTATTCATCCGGGTGGTACGAAGACGTACCGTGATATTCGTCAGCATTTTTGGTGGAATGGCATGAAGAGGGAGATAGCCCGGTTTGTTTCTCGGTGTTTGGTTTGCCAAAAGGTTAAAGCTGAACATCAGAGACCTGCTGGACTTCTTCAACCCTTACCGATCCCAGAATGGAAATGGGAACATATAACCATAGATTTCGTGACCGGATTGCCCAGATCTCCGGCCGGCAGAGATGCTATTTGGGTAATTATGGACAGGCTTACCAAGGTGGCCCACTTTCTTCCATTCAGAGTTGGACAGTCGACGGTGCAGCTAGCAGAGATGTACCTCAGGCAGATCGTCAGGCTTCACGGTGTGCCAGTCAGCATCACCTCGGACAGGGATTCAAGATTCATATCACACTTTTGGTGCAGCTTGTAGAAGAGTTTGGGGACTCGTCTTCAGTTCAGCTCAGCTTATCACCCACAGACGGATGGTCAATCAGAGCGCACAATCCAGACTCTTGAAGATATGTTGAGATCTTGCACCCTTGACTTCGGTGGTTCATGGGAGAATCATCTATATCTGGTGGAATTCTCGTACAACAACAGTTATCAGGCCAGTATCCAGATGGCACCCTTCGAGGCTCTTTATGGCAGGAAGTGCAGATCCCCGCTAGCATGGGACGATATCGGAAAGAGGCAGATGCTCGGACCCGAGTTGATTTCCCAGACGGTTGAAGTGGTCAGGAAGGTCAGAGATCACCTCCGAGTTGCCCAGGACCGCCAGCGTCATTGGACCGATGCTCATCGGCGTCCCTTAGAATTTGCTGTCGACGACCATGTATTCCTTAGGATCTCGCCTAACCGCGGCGTCATTCGCTTCGGCGTGCGGGGAAAGCTTAGTCCTAGGTATATAGGGCCGTTCGATATTCTAGAGCGAGTAGGAGATGTATCCTATCGTCTCGCTCTCCCACCGTCGCTAAGTGAGGTACATGATGTATTCCATGTGTCCCAGTTACGATGGTATATTCCGGACCCGAGCCACATCCTAGATCATTCGGAATTGGTTGTTGGTACCAACCTTTCGTATGAGGAGAGGCCCGTGTCTATTTTGGACCGGAGGAAAAAGATACTCAAGAAAAAGACTATTAAATTAGTCCGTGTTGCTTGGGGTCATCACTCTCTGGGTGAGTCAACGTGGGAGCGTGAGGACGACATCCGATCGCGATATCCCTACCTGTTTGACTCGTGAGGTATAATGTCTTTCTTATGCCTTACGTTTTCCCTTCCTTGCTTGCATTGTATGATTGTATGATTGAACTGCTTAGTGTAACTTGTCTGTGCTTAATATAGCTTGTCGTGACAATCTCTAGCTCCTTGATTAAATTCCGAGGATGAAATTCTTTTAAGGTGGGTAGAGTTGTCACCTTCATTTCCCGTATTTTCCGTATTTCATATTTATAATCGTATCTGGATTTTGGCATGTATTTTATTTTTCTCAAGCTTGTGGAATTTCGGTATTTCTCGTATTTGGGTTTTGGCCTGGCTCAGTTTTAATTTGGTTGGTTCGGTTTGGTTCGGTTTTTGTGCATTGGATCACCCTAGCCCTATGCTACACCCTCAACCCACCACAACTCCCCCTCTTTATAACCCCCACCTACCACTCTCTCTCCTCATAACTTCTACCATTAATTTCCTTCTTCTTCTTCTTCTCCTTCCTCCACAACTCTCCTAACCCTAGGCAAGTGCACCTTGCCATTTCATGAGAGCCCTATTTTCTTGGTTCATTTGCTAGATTAGGACATGGTGATCAACATTAGAACTTGGTGTTTTGTGATTTGAAGTCTCCTTTGCTCTAGATCTAAGTCATTTCTATTTTTGGATTTTGTATTGTTTGATCTCTTTAAGTTGGATTTTCATGGGTTTTGGTGTTTCCAAGTGGAAGAGCATTCAATTCTACCCAAGTTGGAACTTTGGAAATCTGGATTTGGAGTTCGGATGGCCAAGTTATGATGCTTTGAAGCCTTGGGTTCATCCATGGTGTTCTTGCTGTTTGGAGAAGACAGTGAGCAGTGTGCAGAGCTGTTTAGCTTACGCACACTGAGCTGTGCGCGCTCTTTAGCGTGCGTACGCAGACTTGGTACACTTCTTGTTGGAAGCGTGTCTCCTTGAGCGTGCGTGACTTTTTACCTACGCTGCTCTCTGTAGCGTGCGTGACTTTTCACCTACGCTGCTCTCTGTAGCGTGCGTGACTTTTCACCTACGCTGCTCTCTCAGCGTGCGTGACTTTTCACCTACGCTGCTCTCTCAGCGTGCGTGACTTTTCACCTACGCTGCTCTCTCAGCGTGCGTGACTTTTCACCAACGCTGCTCTCTGTAGCGTGCGTGACTTTTCACCTACGCTGCTCTCTCAGCGTGCGTGACTTTTCACCTACGCTGCTCCCTTGAGCGTGCGTGACTTTTCACGAACGCTGCTCCCTTGAGCGTGCGTGACTTTTCACGTACACTGCTCCCTTGAGTGTGCCTTGGTACGCAGACTTGAGTGTGCCTTGGTACGCAGACTTGAGCGAGCCTTGCGTGCGTGCTTTTGTGCGTACGCAGCTCCCCTGCGTGCATGCTTTTACACGTATGCTGCCCCTTGACCCTTGCTTAACCCATTGGCTTTTGGAGTTTTGGTTCTATAGCCCTGTATTTTGATATTTTATTAGATATTTTACGCGACCTGGTATGACAAAGAACTTGCATAAAACGATAGTGGCCGTGGTGGCGCACCCCTGACAAGTACCCTGATATGATTTATCTTGATAACTTGATAGTGGCCCGTGACGGCGCACTCCTGACTTGACATGACCTGATAACTTAGCTTGACCTGTCTTGACACCGTGGGTGGTTCTTTCTTGCTTGCTTGTTAAATCCACTTGTCCAGTCTCGCATCATGTCTAGGATGGGACTCCTGAGTACCACGGTCAGGAGTACCTACTAAAATGGATTAAGGCTAATAACTAGAATAACACAGTAGTCATGAAGAGATGACACAGCTACAGGCAATCCCGTTACCTGGGCGCTCCAGGGATTTGTAGCCTGCCGTCGAGTAGGGCGCATTTCCAGCACACTGTCAGGTGTTGCACCCTCTAAGTCACCTAAGGGTACATGCGTCTCCTGGACGATGTATCCACCTGAATTCAACCCTAATCTTTCGTCCTGGATAACCTGGATGGTCTGCAGGGCTTGTGGCTGTGGAACAATCTCACTGCATCTTGTTAGTAATTAGGCCTGTGATAACCCTAGTTAGTTAAAGTAGTAAGCCGTAGGATCTGCTTGGCCGTGATTGATTGAATGAGGTATAACCAGTCTAGTCATGTCTTGATCCCATGCAAGATTGCTTCCTGTCTTGATTACTTACATTACTTATCTTGCCGATAAATGGTAGGAAATCAAGCTCTTTTCAGATGAAGGGTTACAACCCCGGTCCTTGTTTGGTTTACGGGTTGTAACCTGGCTATCGGAATAGTTCCATGGTTATCTCGTCGTATATCATCCTGACATATTTTCGTAATTTTAGTTTTAATATTAGATTTTCTGTGCTGATTGCTGGCTTTTGTTCTTATTTCGTGGCCCCCTTGTGGCACTTGCTCTTTCTGGGGTTGACCCAGCTAGTTTTGTGTGGCCAGATTTTGGAGCAGCTCCCGAGGATCTACCAAGCTTCCAGCCCAATGGTGAACACTAGACGGAATCCGGGCCAAGAGTGGATTTTCTATTTTGTTTCGCTCACTCTATTGTAAAAATTATTCTTTTGAGGCGTTTAGCCGACGAGCACCTGTTAGCTCGAAGCACTTTTACTTACTGTCTGCCTACGGGCTGTAAACATGATTGACAAATCCTAGGGTTGATCATGTATGACTAAACTCTTGCTAGTCCTAACATTTTGTAACGACTAGCTTCATGATCAGCTGAATATGTAATATTTGGGACGCCTTATTATTGTATATTTAATGATCATACATCTTGTGACTTTACTTACTTGTGGTGATTGAGACACTAGGCTTGTTCATGAGAGACTGTTGGCTTGTAGAAAACCCTCACATATCTAGACAGCCGTGACCGTATATCGAGGTGGTTTCCATTTCAATATACGTAGCTGGCTATGTCTGCCCCCGCTCTCCAGTATTCTGGTTCTGGGGCGTGACAAAAGCGCACTATGCGCCTAGCGACGATGCTAAGTGTAAAGTACGCCAACAAAATACCACATGAGCTCATGAGTCCGAGTCCGTGTCCGTGTCCGAGTCCGAGTCCGAGTCTGAGTCGCTAAGCCCCAACGGGACTTAGCTCCCATGGAAATAAATTTTTCAAGAGCAAAAAGCATGAATGCTTTCAATTGTTTATTTAGCTTTTTTTCCATTAGAAAAATAACCCCACATGGCACACCCATGTGCACCTCCACACCACATGTGCATCTCTAAACTAGCAAAGCTAATATATAGAGATACAACTCCTTTGGTCTAGCCGATGTGGGACTAAAATTCACTTTGAAAAAAACCAAAAACCCAACAATCCTCCACATATCTCTATATATGGGTATAAGTGTTCCCCACAGTAACTGTCCATCATACATTAGGAGAGATGTCAATGACGACTTGAATCTTCCCGTATGGGTCAAACAACAGACTATAATACAAGAATGGACTAAGCCTTGAATTCTGCATCATAGGTAAAAAAATTTCTACTCACATGATGTAGTTACATGTGCTTCTGGCAACACATTAAAGGCCCTGTGCTAGCCTGGTTTCAGTGTATAATTTTGGGCGTCTACAAGTTTACCCTCAAGAGATGGCCTGATATCTCTTTGTCTATACACTATAGGTGAGTTCATTATAAAGAGACATGGCATGAAACGCTTTGCGCTTCCCTTGCGGTGCTACGCCGCTATAACATGGCTTAAAGCCGAGGCCTTACCCCGTACCGGAAACCTCATCGTAGCGTCATACTACTGTAGCATGAGGCAACCGCCTCTTTGTAGTGCCAAACTACCCAGCATGAAGCCTTAGGCTTCCTTGCGGTGTTACACCGCAACGACATGGCTTGCAAGGTCGATGCTTTATCCCTAACCGGGTACCTCATCGTGGTGTCGTGCCACTGTAACATGAGGAACTCCTCCTCTTTGTAGTGCTGACTACTCCCCTCTTTATTTTAACACACAGCATTAGACTAACTGCCTATTTGCGGTACTACGCCGCTGTGACTTGGCTAGCAAAGCCGAGGCATTACCCCATGCCTGGGAACTTCATGGTGGAGTCACCCTACAGTAGCATGGAGTTTCACTCCTTGTGGTGCTGTTCTACCGTGCTTCCTGTAAAGCACACCAGGCATTCACTCTGCCTGTGAACTCATTAAGGCATTTAAGCCAACATTCCCACAGGATCCGTTTTCCGCAGAAAACAACAGTAGACAACAGTGGTTGTAGGTCTGTAACCTCTCCATGTCCAATAGAACATGTACCCACCGTTCCTGATATTCTTCCGATTAGTGGTCCTCCCTTGAACCAAAAGCTAGATGCCTAGTAGATTTCTCTTTGAACTATTAGCATAAAACTTTATGGTAGGAATACAATAATACAATATCAGAATGCCTTCAAACCCATTTTACAAGCTGTGTCATCGACCAGCTGGTGCTTGAGGCCCTTGGTGAACGGATCCGCCAGGTTCTTCTGACTCCGAACATCAATCACTGCAATAACACCTCTCTTGATAAGATCGTGTACTGCCCTGTGCTTCAACCGCACAGTCCTCTTCTTTCCGTTGAAGAGGTCATTTGATGCCACCGCCGCAGTCGTCTGGTTGTCGCAGTATATCGGTATCGCCGGTATTTGAGCCCCAACTGTAATGCCCCGCTTCGTACGGTGCATTACGCTGAGACATTTACTCGGCGAGTCGCGTTGACCGTGCACGGGTGTTTCCCCCAAACGGTTAAATGCCGGAGCGCCCCGGAACCGCTTGGCCGCGGAGGGAATCAAATAATCTTTGTAGGTGCACATCCTTAAATGAGTAGCGCTCGTCTTATAGATGGAAAAAGCCGCAAATGATGGCATGCAGCGGGAACATTTCGGTTGTTGGGCCCGCAACCCACCCGTGAAACGCCGGGCAGCCCGACAAATATTGAGAAAAAAAGGAGAGAAAAGAAAGGAACTCCTTTAGTCCATTCCGGCGCGGATACGACAATGGCCCTCATATAGTTAAGGAACGATGGGTTGAAAGTGTAGGCGTGTATGCGTCCCGCATAGAGATCCTGCTTAGAGATGCACATATAACATGATAGGGAAGGAATGCAGCGTATTCACCTTGCGTCGGTGCAAAGGCGAGTGCGTCGACTTGGTAAGAAGTCGCGCCACGAATCAAACACGAGATTTCTTGTTTGCTTGCCTATTCAATTCGATAACATGCTGCTATGATAACATGCTTTACGCTTTCGAAGATGCCATGAAATTGACCCTAAGGAGTGTAGTGCCCCGCTCCTTGCGGTCCACTATGTAATACCTACGGCTTGTTGACTCAGTCATGAACTGAGTATTTGGTGAAACCTTTGCCGGTATCGATTGATCACGGATGAAATGCAATGAACCTTTCCAATTGATGGATTGGCTTCTATTGAAATGAATCCAAGAGTTTTGCTGAATGTTTTCTCTTCGCTGCTTGGTTTTGATGAATGCGTTTTCGTGTTGGTTTTCGATGATTGGTTTTCATTGTTCGCTTTCATCGCATTTCGCATTCATTCCGAATCTTAAGAGAAAGAGACGAAGTATGCTAATCAACTGTTGGTGCCATTGTAGGCCGCGTGAATTGTTCGTGAACGGCGCGTGAAGTCCCTCCTTCTCTCAACTAAGATTCATCTCGGTGAGTTGCTTCAACCGAACAGACATTGATCTGTACGCCTAAGAAAAATGATCTCTAGTCTACTCTGCTGCCTTGTCCCAATGATCAACGATACCACATCCACAAAAGATAAGAGAAGATAATTGAATTGAATCAAATGCAAGAATATGTGTTGCTACTCTATCTGCTCGATAAGAATGATCATCTGCTTGTCATCAGTATGCTTGAAATGTAGACATGTACAGACGAACTTGTACATGTTGAGATAAACCTGAAGGCACGAATCAAACGTGTCGTACACCTGTGCATAAGTCCAAGTGTGTCTCATCTGATAGAACGGCTAGAGCATGCATTTGGTCTCGGACAACTTGTATACAAGGAATTATTTGTCTCTCGGGTGGTATCTGGGGGCACCTGGAACCGCTCGGCCTAGGAGAGATTATGAGCACACTGGGTGCAAGGACCCATGTTAAAAGTGTAGCCGAATATCTGTGTCCTTAGCGACGAGCTGAACCAAAGAGTCACAGCGGCTAATCATGGGGAAAACCCATGGACCAACATGTAGAATAGTCCACCTGCATGACCCGAATGACAACTTCAATATCTGCAAGAATGAATCATGAATTACTCATTATGCAAATTGTGCTAACGTGGTTTTGTGCAGGGATGACTGCCGGCGAGGGTAAGTTGCTATGATATATTCTATCTGTCAGGTTCTTATGAATTGTTAAAAAGAACCTAGACAAGTAGAAAGATCACTAGTAAATGTTAGCTCAACATATTGATTTAGTGCAGAGATTTGCGAGTTCGGCCAAAAGCCGCTCGCCAGTACATGATGTGTACTGACCCACGTTGTGGGCATCCTTTTCAGTAAGCAAAAGGAGACAGGGGGATTTCAAGTGAGGCACCGAAGCTCGTCTAGCCCAGTAGAGCTCGTGGATCGCCTCGAAGTTTGCTTTCAGTCAATTGCAAGTTTCCAGTTTTCATTTCCTTTGAAGGTGTCTTTCAATTCCAGCTTGTAATAAAGGATATCATGTATGGGCATTGTGGCAAATTTCAAAAGAGTGTTTCAAAGAGTATCTTGTAGCCAAATTATAAGGCAAATCTGAGTTGCAAAGCTTTGTACTTGTATTCCTATCAAGCTATGAATAAAATGAGTATTTCCATTTCAATTCTCTGTGTCCAACATTTGGTTTTCTGCAATGGGTGCGTGCGTGTGTTTTGCTTGACTAATGGGTGCGTGCGTGTGTTTTTGCTTGACTAGTTGTTTTTGTGCAGGTACATGGCCTTGTGCAAGCGCAACTTAGGCTTGCACGGCATCACGCCTTAGCGAGGACGATCGATCCCGCAGGGATCCAAGCAAGACGGACGACCCTAGCGGGATCGGGGCGTGACAAAGTGGTATCAGAGCACAGTTTTACGTCCTTGGCCTCTTGCGAATATCGTTTTCAAAAAGTATATAAAGTACTTTGACAGCTTTCAAAAGTGTCCGAATTTTGGGTTATGAAAACCAATGCCCCATACAATAAGTCCATAATATTTTATGAGACTGACAGAAGTTAAACTATTTTGTAGAGAAATGGCTCCTCCTCGTCCATCTGGCTCGACCGATGCGGTAGAACGCATCATGACAATGTTGGAGTTACAGAGACAGGATAATGAGGAAAGAAATCAGATACATGAGGCCCGAGCGGCTGCCCAACAAAAGCAGTTGGATGCCCTGACCCAGCTTGTCACCGCGCTTGCGACAAATCGAGATGCCACCGCAGCGACGGAACCAACGGGAACGCCCGAGATCGAGCCCGTAGAGGGTGATGAGCCCCAGCCGGCGCAAAGGCACACTGTCTTTAGGCCAAAGGACTTCTTGGACGCGAAACCTCCAGAATTTCAAGGCAGGACGTCACCCGACAAGGTGATGGACTGGATTGATAAAATAGAGATTCTGTTCGCGTTCATAGGAGTTCCAAGTAGCAAAAAGGTAGTCTGTGCCGTTATGCTCCTACGGCTGCGGGCGAAGGACTGGTGGAAGGCGAAGAAGCCGGCGCTGCTCGCAACGGCTAGGAATGGAAAGATCTCGTGGGCCTTGTTCAAGAAGGCGTTTCTCGATCAATATCTGCCTCGAGCCATGAGCAAGAAGATGGAGGATGACTTCATCACACTGAAACAAGGGGATATGTCCGTTGAGGACTATGAATCTGAATTTGCTAAGTTGGCAAATTTTGCCGCTGCTTGGCTCCCCACGGAACAGACTCGCATAAATCGATTCGTGGAAGGTCTGAATTACGACATCCAGTTAAGTGTGCTGAATCGAGAATGCGGGTCCTATTCTCAAGCCTTTGAGGCGGCGCTTCAGGTGGAACAGTTCGAGCAGAAGAAAGCGTCCAACAAAGTGCCGAACAGTCGGAATCAGCCCGCCAAGAGAAATCATGACGGAGAGAAAAAGACCGATGGGGAACCACGAAATGAGACAATCTGTTCCTACTGCGGCCGACGAGGACATGCGAGTGAAGAATGTCGCTTTGCGAAAGGTTTGGTATGCAGTCACTGTAGAAAGCATGGACACACCAAGGAAGACTGTCGTTCCGCAAACCACGCTTGTTTTCGTTGTGGCCAACAGGGTCACGCCATCAGAAATTGTCCGAAGAGAAATCGAAATAGAGACGACACTGAAGAGCGTGGGCAGCTGCCAGGCCCACCGCCCCTTCGAGACAATCCGCCGAACCAGCCGCAGCGGATTAATGGACGCGTCTTCAATCTCTCCACGTTGCTTGACCCAGAATGCAACAATAGTGGAGGTGAGTTTTGTTTCTTAAGTTTTGAGGACAAAACTTTTTCTTGGTGGGTTATTATGTAGTGCCCCGCTCCTTGCGGTCCACTATGTAATACCTACGGCTTGTTGACTCAGTCATGAACTGAGTATTTGGTGAAACCTTTGCCGGTATCGATTGATCACGGATGAAATGCAATGAACCTTTCCAATTGATGGATTGACTTCTATTGAAATGAATCCAAGAGTTTTGCTGAATGTTTTCTCTTCGCTGCTTGGTTTTGATGAATGCGTTTTCGTGTTGGTTTTCGATGATTGGTTTTCATTGTTCGCTTTCATCGCATTTCGCATTCATTCCGAATCTTGAGAGAAAGAGACGAAGTATGCTAATCAACTGTTGGTGCCATTGTAGGCCGCGTGAATTGTTCGTGAACGGCGCGTGAAGTCCCTCCTTCTCTCAACTAAGATTTATCTCGGTGAGTTGCTTCAACCGAACAGACATTGATCTGTACGCCTAAGAAAAATGATCTCTAGTCTACTCTGCTGCCTTGTCCCAATGATCAACGATACCACATCCACAAAAGATAAGAGAAGATAATTGAATTAAATCAAATGCAAGAATATGTGTTGCTACTCTATCTGCTCGATAAGAATGATCATCTGCTTGTCATCAGTATGCTTGAAATGTAGACATGTACAGACGAACTTGTACATGTTGAGATAAACCTGAAGGCACGAATCAAACGTGTCGTACACCTGTGCATAAGTCCAAGTGTGTCTCATCTGATAGAACGGCTAGAGCATGCATTTGGTCTCGGACAACTTGTATACAAGGAATTATTTGTCTCTCGGGTGGTATCTGGGGGCACCTGGAACCGCTCGGCCTAGGAGAGATTATGAGCACACTGGGTGCAAGGACCCATGTTAAAAGTGTAGCCGAATATCTGTGTCCTTAGCGACGAGCTGAACCAAAGAGTCACAGCGGCTAATCATGGGGAAAACCCATGGACCAACATGTAGAATAGTCCACCTGCATGACCCGAATGACAACTTCAATATCTGCAAGAATGAATCATGAATTACTCATTATGCAAATTGTGCTAACGTGGTTTTGTGCAGGGATGACTGCCGGCGAGGGTAAGTTGCTATGATATATTCTATCTGTCAGGTTCTTATGAATTGTTAAAAAGAACCTAGACAAGTAGAAAGATCACTAGTAAATGTTAGCTCAACATATTGATTTAGTGCAGAGATTTGCGAGTTCGGCCAAAAGCCGCTCGCCAGTACATGATGTGTACTGACCCACGTTGTGGGCATCCTTTTCAGTAAGCAAAAGGAGACAGGGGGATTTCAAGTGAGGCACCGAAGCTCGTCTAGCCCAGTAGAGCTCGTGGATCGCCTCGAAGTTTACTTTCAGTCAATTGCAAGTTTCCAGTTTTCATTTCCTTTGAAGGTGTCTTTCAATTTCAGCTTGTAATAAAGGATATCATGTATGGGCATTGTGGCAAATTTCAAAAGAGTGTTTCAAAGAGTATCTTGTAGCCAAATTATAAGGCAAATCTGAGTTGCAAAGCTTTGTACTTGTATTCCTATCAAGCTATGAATAAAATGAGTATTTCCATTTCAAATCTCTGTGTCCAACATTTGGTTTTCTGCAATGGGTGCGTGCGTGTGTTTTGCTTGACTAATGGGTGCGTGCGTGTGTTTTTGCTTGACTAGTTGTTTTTGTGCAGGTACATGGCCTTGTGCAAGCGCAACTTAGGCTTGCACGGCATCACGCCTTAGCGAGGACGATCGATCCCGCAGGGATCCAAGCAAGACGGACGACCCTAGCGGGATCGGGGCGTGACAAGGAGAACATAGCAAGATCATAAGCTAAGTTGCATGATTTAACATAAATATTACAATATCGGTTTGAAAAGATGATCTTTGCTTCAGTACATGCGAGGACGAACGTACTGATCCCCCACCAGCTTCATGCAGGGTGCAGGGAATGGATTGCTCGCGACGAAGCGTTGCTTGAACGTGTTGAGGCTTGGAATGCCGAAGCGCATTGAAGCGTGCGATCGCATTGACGCTCGGACTATGCAACTGGATTGATGCGGCCGAGATATAGAAGGCATGATGTATGGAACGGTAAAATCCTTTGTGGGCAAGAGAGAACCTGAGTGTTGTAGCCAATCTGACAAATTTCGTTGGGCTATCGAAAGCCTTTGTAATCTGATTTCGAATATCAATAAAGATAATCATTTCGTATACTCTGTTTTCCTTTCGTTGTGAATATCAACTCAAAAAGATAACCATTTGAGAACTTGTCATCTTGCCTTGCATGAGCACAACTCCAGGCTCGTACGGCATCACGCCCCCCTGCGAGGACGATGATTTGGGTGATTCCGGGTCGGGGCATGACAAATTGGTATCAGAGCTCTAGGCTCAATTTCCTCTGGACGCTCGCTTCATTTCAATTCTAAAAGTTGTCCACCACCACTTGATATCACTCTTAACTCTACTCGATGCCGCACTGGATGTTCCATACAATAAGTCTAATACAAATCATGAAATTTTACCGCATGTGTTTTGGAAATTTCATGATGTTTGCTATGAAAGTCGCAAAGGGTATATTGCATTGAATGCAACGAGCCGTAAAAATGTTAGTTGCTGCAAGCGCAACAAATTATGAAATACGATTTGAGATGTTGTCGCAATATAACATGTTGAAAGAGAAATAGAATGATGTACGATGTACAACGAGTTAATGTGAATATGCGTTAAAATGAAAGTGATAAGCCAATGCCGAATGTGTTGAACGGATTGGGCATAGACTTTGAAAAGTAGGGAATAATCTTGCACGATGTGCAATGGATATTGGAAATGAATCGTTGCACGATGTGCAACGCGTGTTGGAAGTAAAATCATTGCACGTGGTGCAACGCATATCAAATTAATCGTTGCACGGAGTGCAAAGGAGATTGGAAATGAATCGTTATACAAAGTGAAATGAAATGTCGGAGATAAATCGTAGCACGATGTGCAACACATATCGTAAGTAAAATTGTTGCACGGGGTGCAACGTATATCAAAATAAATATTGCACGAGACGCAACGTAAGAAAAGAATTGAAATCGTAAAACGATAGAATGAATCGTTCGGTTGCACACCAAACTTATGTTGGCAAACGAGAACATTGACCGAGTTATGTCGGATGTGAATTAATCAAAGTTACGGTTGTGATCAAGCACGATCACTGCAGAAATCGTGAGTCGGAAGAGCTTGTCGGTTTATACTAAGTATAAGTGCGAGGGAAATGACTTGATTCCGAGTGGTATATGCCATACCACGTAGGCGATGAATGACTCGATTCCGAGTGGTATATGGTATATCACTTGTGCGATGAATTGTAACGACGTGTTGTGGGAATTGCGGAAGGTTTGTCCGCAACGGACGGGGGAGTACCGAGACTCGATTGAAAATTTGTATGACGGTATGTTGATGCAAGTGTTCTTCGAAAATCGGTTGGGACGGTAAGGTGAGACACGTATCAATGAATGATACGTCAGACAAATTTTTTTTAAGTCAGACGAACGACCGAGACTAGCGGAACGATTTTGTCTTGAAGCAATAATCGGATCGACGGGAAGGGAAAACTCGAGCTTACAAATGAGTCGCACGACTTGCGATCTCGATAGAAATGTTGGGCGAGGCAAATCGAATCGTACGACTTGCGATCTCGATAGAAATGTTCGGCTAGGCGAATTGAATCGCACGACTTGCGATCTCGATAGAAATGTTCGGCGAGACGAATCGAATCGCACGACTTGCGATTTCGATAGAAATGTTAAGCGATGCGAATTGTAATCGAATCGTACGATGTACGACTTCGGTGGAGAGTTGGTTGATGTGAGAAATCGTGTCTAAGAAATAGTTGGTTACGTTACGGCGAAACTCATTCGAGTACGACTGGAAACACACGAAAGTTAGAGGGCGAGATTGTATGACTTGAGGGTTCGATATTGGATAATCGGTAACTCAGTTACGCGATAAAAGTATAGCGGGATGCGGCGAATCGGAAAACGAGTTAGTGCGTATGGAAAAGTTTGTTGCAAACTTGGATGTATGCGTTGCGAGTTAAGTCGACGTTGAAACGGATTCGAAGTCGACCCACTTGCTATCAAAATTGATATGAACTATCAAGATCGATACGCAAGAAAACGTAAGCACGATGTGAGAATACAAAATGGAGTGCGCCTTGCGCTATCAAAATTTTGTAAGTAACAATATGAGAATGAACGAACTTGGTTGATCGTAAATTTTGTGATTGATTAGGGTGAGACTATAAGTCATCGACGATTGATCGATGCGTATAGCGTCTCGTGTGTCGACCCGCAAATAAGATAGACTCGAACTCGATACGAGTAGATGTTTCATAAATTATGAAATCATCGACGGTAGTGCATGACTGACTCGGAGGATAGTTGCTTATCAGTTGCGCCGATAGAAGTGATTTTGTCCAAAAATTAGGTAGTCGCATAGAATCGTCGGAACGTGATTTGGCTCCGAAATAAGATACAGCATGGTTCGTAGTAGAACTGTCCTTCGGTGATGATCCACAATTATCGAGCGTAGCTTTGGGGCAGCTGACCCTAGAAGACTTGACCGCCAAATCGAATTGAATGCTGCAGACCGTAAGATGACCCGTACGATATCGCATATGAGATTGTACCGATAACAAATATAACATGGTGCATGTTGACGATAAGTCTAGGCGATCGAGAATTGTTGGAACGGCTTTCGATTGAGAATGATATAGTTAGATTTGAGTATTCGTCGGATGAATGCTCAAATGGTTATGATGGTCGACGATCGAACTTGAAATTTACCAACGAACTTGGTGATTAGGATAGGCGAGTGCGAGAATCGGGCTATGCACGAGAGAGAAACGATAAGAGAATGACTTACGAGTCATATCATTAGATTCGGATTCACCTTGCAATTGAGCTTGCGTGAATCGAAGTTATATTCGATGATGCGAGATGGATAAGTTGGGAGTTTGGCTAGTGAATTCCTACTCGTTAGGAAATCGAATGTAAGACGCGTCGTAAAGACCTTCGTGTCAAGACGATCGTTGCCTTTTGCACCATCGCCTTGATGTAAACTTTTATGTCGGATAGATTGTGGCCTTTGTGCAATGTCAATTTAAAGTTATGTCGGGAGAAGTTAAGCACGGTGCCTGGGAAAGTAACCTAGTGGGCGTAGCCCTGAATGTTGATGCATTTCCAAGTCAACAAAAAAAATCGTATTGAGATAAGTGCATAACGAGACTTCGAAAATAAGTTGGGTAGCGGCGTCGAACGCAAGGCATTGCGGAGACTCGTTGTGATCGGATGTACGACGGCTCGACGCGACGCACATAATTGATAGTCCATACGAAACATACGAAACGAGAAATGCATTTTTGAATCGCGTAGCGTGCAGTGACTTTGTTGAATGAATCATGTATGTATCGAATATACGTATGCGATAAAATTCCGAGAACGGTTGCTAAAGATAAGTTTGATCGAGAGTACGAGATGGCAAGCATAGGATTGAAATTTACCTGTCAGCTTTGTTCCAATTTGCTACGACTGGGCTTGGTCGAAATACATATATCTTCGGGACGCCTTGAATATAGGTATGGATCCAAATCGAGTTGTATACAAAATTCAAATCGAGCTGCAGGGATAACTTTGAAATGTTAGTGAAAAGCTTGCGAGATAGTATGAAACTGAACAACATTGGTGGGACGAGATCGTGAAACGATCTGTAAAACACTTAGTCAGAGTGTTGGTTTTGGTTCGAGGACGAACCTTATTTTGAGTGGTATATTCTGTAATGCCCCGCTCCGCACGGTGCATTACGCTGAGACATTTACTCGGCGAGTCGCGTTGACCGAATGAAATGTATCGATGCGAATCGATACGAGAGTTATGTAGTCCCGAGCATGCGAAGAGTTAAGTTGTCCCGAGCAACGCATCGAATATAAGTCGATGCGAAGAGTTGCCTTGTCCCGAAAGAATACATCGAGTTGAATCGATGCAAAGCGCCGCGTTGTCCCGAAGGATGAGTGCGTTGAATCGGCTCGAAGATTCTAAGAAATCGAATCGACCAAGGCGCAAGTCCGAATCGATGCAAGTGTTGATTTTAGTTGGTTTCGTGTGCAGGTTATACTTTGACGCGAAAATATTAGAGGTCGATCTTTTGCCATATTTAGTAAGGGGTCCGCAAAATCAAATCGTCGCCTTGCGACGGGCTAAGACTTGGGCATGCTAAGGCAAATTGGGCGTATAACTCAACGAAGCATGAAGTGCTCGAATGGCTAAGTCAGGAGAGTGGCCGTACAATAAAGTTAGGAAATCTAGCCGCATCGACTCGGCAAAACGACGAAGGCATATCGACTCAAGGTGGGAGGATTGACTTCTTTTTACTCCTTCATTCGATAAATCAAATATATCATTGAATGCTAAGTTAACCTATCGACGTCACGGGCGTGGTCTGATCGGAGATAAATTATAGTATGTGTCGAACACTAAGTTAGTACAATTGAAATGAAACGTACATCAAATGCACGAGTCGTTATGGGACATTGGATATCGCAAAGGCGAGCGCCTCGGTGCGTAAGCCGTAAGAACATGGGATAACTGTACTCGGCGAGTGTCTTAGTGCACGAACCATACCGTGCCTTTGCTGTACGAGTTAGACGGCTAGAACATTGAAAGACAATAGGCGAGCGCCCTAGCGCGCATGCCCCGAACATTGAATGCTAAGTTATAGAACATGAAAATACGGTCAAAATATGCCTACGTGCACGAGAAAATAAAAGATGGCTTCGTTGCGAGAGAATACAGTTGTGGCATGAATGTGGCGGAACTGTCGGCTCTGACATGATGCCTCGAAAGGTGTTCAAGACCTTCGGGTCGTTCGGTTGACAAGCATTGAGTTGAGGCATGATGCCATCGAACATCGAAACGAAGCACGAAACGAAAGAACATAAAAAGTTAAATGGAAAAAATGCGAGACGATAAGTCCGAGTCTCGGACTCAAGACTATGTTTGGTTGTTTGAATTTGATTGCTTGAATGATAGGGCGTTGCATGGTCGAATGGGATGGACTTGAGATTAAATGTGACAATTGCCCGTGCACGGATGTTTCCCCCAAACGGTTAAATGCCGGAGCGCCCCGGAACCGCTTGGCCGCAGAGGGAATCGAATAATCTTTGTAGGCGCACATCCTTAAACGAGTATCGCTCGTCTTATAGATGGGAAAAGCCGCAAATGATGGCATGCAGCGGGAACGTTTCGGTTGTTGGGCCTGTAACCCACCCGTGAAACGCCGGGCAGCCCGACAAATATTGAGAAAAGAATGAGAGAAAAGAAAGGAACTCCTTTAGTCCATTCCGGCGCGGATACGCCAACGGCCCTCATATAGTTAAGGAACGATGGGTTGAAAGTGTAGGCACGTATGCGTCCCGCATAGAGATCCTGCTTAGAGATGCACATATAACATGACAGGGAAGGAATGCGGCGTATTCACCTTGCGTCGGTGCAAGGGCGAGTGCGTCGACTTGGTAAGAAGTCACGCCACGAATCAAACACGAGATTTCTTGTTTGCTTGCCTATTCAATTTGATAACATGCTGCTATGATAACATGCTTTACGCTTTCGAAGATGCCATAAAATTGACCCTAAGGAGAACATAGCAAGATCATAAGCTAAGTTGCATGATTCAACATAAATATTACAATGTCGGTTTGAAAAGATGATCTTTGCTTCAGTACATGCGAGGACGAACGTACTGAACTCCCACCAGCTTCATGCAGGATGCAGGGAATGGATTGCTCACGGCGAAGCGTTGCTTGAACGTGTTGAGGCTTGGAATGCCGAAGCGCATTGAAGCGTGCGATCGCATTGACGTTCGGACTATGCAACTGGATTGATGCGGCCGAGATATAGAAGGCATGATGTATGGAACGGTAAAGTCCTTTGTAGGCAAGAGAGAACCTGAGTGTTGTAGCCAATCTGGCAAATTCCGTTGGGCTATCGAAAGCCTTTGTAATCTGATTTCGAATATCAATAAAGATAATCATTTCATATACTATGTTTTCCTTTCGTTGTGAATATCAACTCAAAAAGATAACCATTTGAGAACTTGTCATCTTGCCTTGCATGAGCGCAACTCCAGGCTCGTGCGACATCACGCCCCCCTACGAGGACGATGATTCGGGTGATTCCGGGTCGGGGCGTGACATCAACCACTGGAAGATCATACATGAGCTCCCGAAGGCATTCTGCTTCCTCGGCTGCGGTATCAAGTACAAAGAACTCAGATTCCATGGATGACCACGAGAGCATAGTTTGCTTCTTTGACTTCCACGATATAGCAGCTCCATCCATTGTGAAAATGAATCCACCTGTGGACCTCTCGCTCTCCATCTCTGAGCACCAGCTGGCATCACTGAAGCCTTCCACTACCGGCGGATCTCTGCTGTAGTACAGTGCATATGTCTGAGTCTTCTTGAGATATCTCATAACCCGTTTCACAGCTTTCCAGTGTTCAACACCTGGGTTGCTCGTGAAACGACTCAGCATTCCCACGGCGAAAGCTATGTCAGGCCTTGTGGCAGTAGTAGCATACATCAAACTTCCGATTATGCTTGCATACTCCAGCTGCCTGACGCTTTCCCCTGAATTAGGCTTCAGCTTCAGATCACTCATGTACGGCGTATCGATCCCTGGAAGATCCCGATACCCATAACGAGTGATCATTTTCTCAATATAATGAGACTGTGACAGCGCTAGTCAAGTGTCTGTCCGGATGATCTTGATCCCTAAGATCACATCAGCTTCCCCCAAGTCCTTCATATTGAACTTGTTCGAGATGAATTTCTTTGTCTCCGTGACACAGCTCATATCCGTACCTAGGATAACCATGTCGTCCACGTACAGACAAACGAGCACACCTCTTCCATCAGCGAACTTCATGTAAATACACTTGTCCGTCTCGCTGACCATGTAGCCATTTGACCTTATAACTTTGTCAAATTTCTCATGCCACATCTTGGGAGCCTGTTTAAGACCGTACAAAGATTTCACCAACTTGCAGACTTTATCTTCAAGACCCTTGACGACAAATTCCTCTGGCTGTTGCATGTATATCTCTTCGGTCAGCTCACCATTTAGGAAAGCCATTTTCACATCCATCTGATGTATCACCATTTTATGTATTGCTGCAAGAGCAATCAATACTCTGATGGTGGTCGTCCGGGCTACTGGAGCATACGTGTCAAAGTAGTCAATCCTCTGCTTCTGAGAAAACCCCTTGGCTACCAACCTAGCCTTGAACTTGTCAATAGTTTTGTCTGCTTTCATCTTCTTCTTGAAGATCCATTTGCATCCGATAGGTTTCGCTCCTTCAGGAAGATCAACCAACATCCAAGTGTTATTTGAGGTGATGGAATCAATTTCATTGACAATCGCCTCCTTCCAGAAAACTGCGTCTCTGGTCTTCATCGCCTCATCATAGGTAAGCGGATCTGCTTCCACATGATAGGTGACAAAGTCACTTCCGAAGTCCTTCGGCCTCCTCATACGCTTAGCTGACAGCTCAGCTTGTTCCGGTTCAATCGTTGTTTCAACAACAACATCTTCTTGGACCATATCTTCATTGAAGACTTTAGTTTCCTGCGCACCCTCAATGTTCTCCGGTACATCCGCAAGAATAATATTCTTGTGCCTTGCAAATTTGTCTTCAAAATATTCTGCGTTGTGAGATTCAATGATATGATTTGACTCAATATCAAGAAATCTCCGAGCATCACTCTTCTCGGCATACCCCAAGAAGATCGTCTTAGTAGTCCTTGTCTCAAGCTTCTGAATCTTCAGATATGGAAGCTTGACATATGCCAGACACCCCCACACTCGAATGACATTCAAGTTAGGTCTGACCTTGAACCAGAGTTCATGAGGAGTAACGTCTGAAGTTGCATGAGGCACTCTATTTAGAATAAAAGTGGCCGTCAATGCAGCTTCTCCCCAGTAGCACTTAGGAAGACCAGCAGTCAACAACATTGAGCTAATCATTTCTGTTAACATTCTGTTCTTCCTCTCTGCTACTCCGTTTGATTGAGGAGAGTACGGAGCCGTAGTCTCATTGACGATTCCATGTTCTTTGCAGAACGATGCGAATTCATGAGACCTGTACTCCCCACCTCGATCACTTCTTATTCTTTTGAGTTGTTGTCCAGTCTGTCGCTCAGCTTCGGCTCTGAACTCCTTTAACTTCTCGAATGCTTCGTCTTTAGCCTTCAGCAAGTAGACGAACGCATACTTTGAGAAGTCATCGATGAAGGTTATGAAATACTTCATCCCGGCTTTTGTAGAGAACTGTTTGAAGTCACAGATATCGGAGTGTACCAACTCCAGAAGATCTGTACTTCGATTTACCCGAGGAAAGGGTTTTCTTGTGATCTTTGTTTGAGCACAAACTTCATATTTCTCTACCTTACCCCCACACTTGGAGATAAGTCCTAGACTAGACATTCTGTTTATTCGTTTATAATGAACATGTCCTAGCCTATTATGCCACAACTCAAGAGTATAAGCTGAAGGAGTGACTTTATTAATTACATTAATTACATTGGACTGATTTACAAGCTGAATTTTGAACATTTTTTCGGTATAAAAAGCTTTTCCGAAATATGTTCCCTTGATAGACATTACCATCTGGCCAGCATTGATGTCCATCCTGAGGCCTGCATTGCATAGTAGGCCTCCTGAGATCAGGTTCTTGGTAATAGCAGGTACGTGCTTCACGTCTTGAAGCATCAGAGACTTTCCCGAAGTCAGCTTCAACACCACCGTCCCGATCCCGAGCACTTCAGCTTGTGCCTGGTTCGCCATCATAACCACTTCAGAAGTAGGTGTGTAGGTGGTGAACCACTCCTTACTGGAGCAGACATGGCAGGAGGCTCCAGTGTCTACCCACCAGTCAGAGTCAGTCCTTATCGCATCAACCTGCGCAATCATAGCAACAACGTCAGTGATCATAGATACATTACTAGGCTCTCCTTGCTCTGATTGCTTGGTCTTTGCTTTGCATTCATTCTTGAAGTGGCCCTTCTTGCCACACTTGAAACAAGGCATCTGAGACTTTGCCTTCTTTCGCTTGAAGGAAGTCTCCTTCACGTTCAGATTGTTATGGTCCTTCTTCTTGCTGTGGGAAGCCGCCTGTTTTTCCCTTGGTTTCTTGGTATGAACCAGATTGGCGTTAGCCAATTGCTTGGACAGTGTGTCCACCTTCAGTTGAGCCCGCATCTGGTCCTCAACATAGATTTCCTGTAAGAGATCTTCAAGGCTGATCTCAAACTTCTTCATATGCATGTTTGCATAGAACTTACTCCACCTAGCGGAGAACTTGAGACAATCCCTCAAACAACAAACTTGTCGGGGAGGGGCATCGCCTTGTCTTCCAACTTCTGTCGCAGCTTCAGAAATTCTTTTACCTACGGCAACATGGACTTCTCGTCCTCAAAGAGCCATTTGTGATATTTTTCAACCACAAATATCTTGCTCCTATTCTTGTCTTCTTCGTACAGTTTCTCCAGAGACTCCCATATGTCTCTGGCAATTGGTTTTTTACTGTAAGATTCTGCTAGAGAATCCTCCATAGCATTCAGGATAAGCAGCCTGCAAATGCTATTTTTCCTTCTCCACTTGGCCTGAAGTTTAGTAGCCGCAGCGATTGCAGCAGCAAACTCAGTATCTGGAACAGTAGGTTCCTCTTCAAGAAGCACGTGATCAACATCTCTGAGATGAAGAGTGAGATAAACCTTCCTCTTCCAGACTTGATAATGCTCTCCATCAAACTTTTCTAACTTACAAAAGTCAGTATTGAGGAGTGAAGCATTAAAGTTTTCCATCATAGCAATATAGCTTTGAGATTGTTATTGCCGGGACACAATTTTTCGATGAAAAACTGTGAATATGAAACAATTGTAAGAACAATGTTCCAACGCAACACTTCTAGGAAGGTTGCGCAAGTATGACGAAGATCTAAGAAGATCTCGT
Source organism: Iris pallida (assembly GCA_029216955.1). Classification (NCBI taxonomy): domain Eukaryota; kingdom Viridiplantae; phylum Streptophyta; class Magnoliopsida; order Asparagales; family Iridaceae; genus Iris; species Iris pallida. Next base: position 14,698,922 of record JANAVB010002397.1, on the reverse strand, counting down.
TATTATATTACGAGAATCTAAAAAGATTTCGTAATCCACAGCAGCATATGATATACGAGAATCTAAGAAGATTTCGTAATCACAACAGCAAAGAAGATGACAGACGAAAGACGGAAGATGGCCTGTTGGGGTGAATGATCACCGTTGCTCAAAGCTATATTCGCCCACACGAATAGCTTCCAGGAACCAGCAAGTTCGTCGGAGAACTTTGGAACACTTCTGCTCTTCTGACTTCTCGGATCGTACACGGACTCCCGTGCAAAAGCAACATTGGTGCCTAGCGACGATGCTAAGTACAAAGTGCAAAGTGCGCCAACAAAACGCCATATGAGCCCATGAGTCCGAGTCCGAGTCGCTAAGCCCCAATGGGACTTAGCTTCCATGGAAATAAATTTTCCAAGAGCAAAAAGTATGAATGCTTTCAATTGTTTATTTAGGCTTTTTTCCATTAGAAAAATAACCCCACATGGCACACCCATGTGCACCTCCACACCACATGTGCATCTCTAAACTAGCAAAGCTAATATATAGAGATACAACTCCTCTGATTTAGCCGATGTGGGACTAAAATTTACTTTGAAAAAGACCAAAAATCCAACAATTATTACAACATACCAGTCTTTCGAATGTAGTCGAAGAAGAAACATCAAAGAACCTTCTTATCAAACTCGAAAGTAACTCACAACATGCTTGAGATTCCAGCACTTCTGGAAAAAGGAAACAAAATTGAGTTTTTGTTTTATGGGTCGATTCCACACGTAGACAACTGTCTTCGTACATTCTGCTAATAATTGTTTAGGCACATTCTTGGCATTTCAAGTAAGCTTCGACATGTCTCTGCAAGATATCTCTACCACACTATTTTGTAACGCGTACATAATCGAATACTTCAATTGTCATCGAATATTACACTCTCTCAGATAGTATGAGAACTCATCCTATGTATATTCTCTACCATTATTTGTATGCGAACACTTAGATTCACTTTCCTCCTGCACTCTCAACCTTCTTTCGAAACTTTACTAAACATCTATAATGCTTCGAACTTTGCTTTCATAGACTCTACCATATGTACCTATGTGTGTATTCTACTTTCCTCATTGTATTATTTCTTGATCCTTGATTTCTCCCTCCTTGACTTCTTTGACTTCCTCCTTGATTTCTGCATATTTGTTTATCTAAAGTCTATTTATTTGCTAATATATTCTTGAACTTTGACAAGGTTGGTTGCTTGGCCCAACTATGGATTGTCGTAACAAAACTATTATATTTCAAAATCTTAAACCGTAAATAATAATCCATCTCATACCCGTCTCCGTGGTGGAATTTTCGGGATCTAACTTCGAAATTTCTTGATAATTCTTTTTTACTTTAGTAAAGAATTGACTTAATTCATCATCATGTTCTATTACGAGAGGGCAGGGGCTCATTTTCAAGTCGCTGGAGCTCGACTTCATTTGTCATGTTATTATGTCCAATGCTTCCTTTGTGTCTTCAGGCTCTTGATGTGGTGTAGAAACTTGTTGGAGTGGGTGAGATTCCCAACCTATGTGGAGAAGATCCCGGAGTGCGACGAGCGCCATCTGTGTGTCAGAGAAGCTTGGGGAGGTGACGAGGCCATTCGGAGACGAAGAAGAAACTCGGGAGCCATATTTTTACATTCTGGAACAGGGGAGGCAGAATTCTGCCCGAATTCTGCCCCCATACAGAATTCTGCCCGAATTCTGCTTTTTGGTTCCAGAATGTTGCTGGTATGTTCTGGTTGCCCGGCACAGAGTTCTGGCCGAACTCTGTGTCGTCGGGGCTGAGCGGAAATTTGGGGTAATTTTTCACCATTGGATCTAATCAAACGGTCCAGGTTTACGGAATTAGGGAGTTAAGTTGGGATTTCCAAACCCTAATCTATTGTAACACAATTGTAGCACACAACAAGAGGAGAGAGAGAAAAATGAGACAAGAGTGCCATTACAACTTTGGAAGAGAAGACGGAGGATTGAAGGTGTTTTTCGAAGGAGAATCGGATTCGGGTAATCTCTGCTCGTCGTTCTCGCTCTTCGTAGCCTTGTAATCATTGTTCTTGCTTCTAAGTGTTGTGGGGATCCGATTTGGATCGGGAGAAGTTTGTAGAGGGTGTAATTCTTCTATTTCATTAGTGGAGGCTTCTCAGGGTTGGACTCCGATCGTCCCGTGGTTTTTTCCGCAAGGGTTTTCCACGTCAAAAATTCTCTGTGTCTGCGTGATTGTGTTTGGTGTTTTGGTTTGTGCGTTGTTTGCTTGGTCCTCTCGCAGGTACTCTCTAGTTTGGGGAAAGGTTTTCGCGCTTCTTTTCCAACATAGTGGTATCAAAGCCAGGTTCTGAAATTCAGAAGGGTGTCAGGAGTTGACAGAAACTAGAGAGGAGAGATGGACGCGAAGCCGGTGCGCATGGTGAACCTGAACGGCACCAACTATCACTATTGGCGGAGCAAGATGAAAGATTTGTTGTTCGTCAAGAAGCTGCATCTGCCCGTATTTGCTTCCGAGAAGCCCAGTGATAAATTCGAGGAGGACTGAAAATTCGAGCATATACAGGTGTGCGGATACATCAGGCAGTTCGTTGACGAGAACGTGTACAACCACGTTGCCAATATTGAGCACGCGAAGACGTTATGGGATAAGCTGGAATCTCTGTACGCGAAGAAGACCGGAGTAAACAAGTTGTTCCTGATCCGAACGATGATGGGTCTGCGATACAAGGATGTAGCGTCTATTTCGGATCACTTGAGTGAGTTCCAGGGCATGGTTGACCAGCTATCTTCTATGGGAGTCAAGTTCGACGACGAGGTTCAGGGACTATGGCTGCTGTGTACATTACCAGACTCGTGGGAGACCGTACGAGTATCTATGATCGCTTCTGCTCCGGAGGGCGTGGTCAGTCTGGAGTTTGCCAAGAGCGGGGTGCTGAATGAAGAGATGCGGAGACGTTCTCAGGGTACTTCATCCACATCCCACCACTCAGAGGCATTGGTTTCAGAGAGCCACGGAAGGGGCAAAAGTAGGGGTCCAGGTAGTGGCAGAGACAAGAGCAGGGAGAAGTCCAAAGGTCGGTACGAGGACTCAGAGTGTTACCATTGTGGTAAGAAGGACCACATCAAGCAGAATTGTTTCGCTTGGAAGAGAGAGAAGAAGGACGACAAGGAGAAGCAAGAAGAGAACACTACAGCGGCGGCCTCGATGCATGGAGGCGATGTGATCGTCGTAGGTGATGAGGTTATCACAAACCTCGCCTGCGATGACAACTCTTGGCTGGTGGACTCAGGAGCTTCAGCACATGTATCTCACAACAGGGCACTATTTGCCACTTACACAACAGGCGACTGTAGAGTGTTGAAGATGGGCAATAGAGATGTGTCGAAGGCGGTTGCCGTTGGAGATGTGCATTTGAGAACGAAGATGGGTGCGGTTCTTGTTCTCAAAGATGTTCATCATGTCCCTGTTATCCGTTTCAACCTGGTGTCGGTTGGAAGGTTGGATGACGAGGGATTCTTCGGTCTCTTCGAAAATAGTCAGTGGAAGCTTTCCAGAGGTTCCACTACAACAAAAAACCCTTTTAACGGCGCTCGACAGGGAGTTTTAATGACGGCTGATACATAAGCGTTATCAAGTTGAAAAATACCTTTTTTCTATGACGGTTTGGACTAATTTTGGGCTTTTTATAACGTTTATAAAACAAAACGTCATTAATACTTTAGAGCGGTGGCAAACTTGTAATTTTTTCACTGTATAAAAGCTAAGTGGGAGAGAGAAAATTCATTTTTCATCCATTTTCTAAGGAGCAGCATCTCTCCAAACCTCTTCTCCCCCAATTTCCTCAAGAGTTAGGTTAGGGTTTCTGATCGATGGATCTTAGCCGAGGTACGATCTCGACCATATCGGAGGGGTCGTCGGAGGACCTGAAGCCGGTGATGGAGGTCCGGCTGGTGAACACCGCGCGCACATGCTGGAGATCGGCGGCGGGTGCGACGTCTTCGGCTCCGTGGCCGCCTATGCCCGCCGAAGGTTAAGAAAGTTTGAGTTTTATTTATTTATTTGTTTATGCATCAATTACCTGTCCTTGACACTGAATGAAGGTTGCATGAACTCCAACTTAGCTGCCACACGAGCTCCGCACCCTTCAGTAACTTTATTCAGAAAAACCATTGGAGTATTTCCAATAAGCTGCAATATTTTTTTTTACAAACCAATATAGGAACTTGTCAATGTCTTAAATTTGAAGCCCTACAAATATGACTTGAAGGGATCTGTAATTGGAAAAAAAAAGAGAGTCTAGGATCACCCAACATAATTTAGAATGGGAAGTTCTCAAGAACTCGGCCAACATTAAATAGAAGAAATTTCAGAGGGAATTATATTTAAGATGTCAAAGCCATGGCTTAGCTAGCTAGTTTTAGTCGTGTCTTTTTTTTTCTTCTCCTCTTTTTTCGTTGAGTAAATCTATCTAGGAATACTGCAGTTGTACCTGAATTATTTCCCTAACAACAACACTCAAGCTGATATTCAAGCGTCTATAACTATGATAAATGATTTGCCATTGAAGACTTTGGCTTTCTAAGGATGTAAAATTTCAGTGAGATAGAAACTGGGCTCGTGAAGATAAGTGCGTAGATACTTCAATATACAACCTTTAACATTAACTTGAGAGTAAAGTAAAATATGTGCAAGAATACAAAGATCTCTAGTCTGAAAAAAGAAGGTTCTTCATAAATTACTTGGGAGGCATCCTTCTTGATACTGCATGCATGTAGGTGCCCACGAGCTTCGTTAGGATCCAGGTTAAGCTGGAGATCCAGGTTAGGCTCGTGGACCACTTAACTAAGACACATATGGTTATTATCTAATGGCTAGATTCTGTATAATACTAGTTCTGTGATACTTTAGTTTCTATGTTTCTTATATTACAAACAGTTCTTGCTCTAGGTTCAATTTCTGTGTCTCATTTCTTTGTGAATATGATTCAGGATTTGGTTAATATTAGAACACAGGATTTGGTTGAAGGGAGAGTAAGTATAAGAATTTTGACATTTATTCTTTTTGTAGTACAGTCTTGCTATGGCATTCTTGAATTATTCCAGGTGTCTGCTCTGTTTGCAATTATTCTCGGATTTGTTTTGATATACTTTTCTATGTGAAATACACATTTCTATCTATTTATAAAATAAATTGTTTTGTTATGATTGGTTTAGCTTCAAACTAGTTCATTTTGTGCACCTTTATGCTTCAAAACAACATTCTCTTGGTATAGTGATCTAAGACAATATCTGATTGCGTAGAGGCTCTAATTGGGGCATATTATGTTGGTGGCGGATTAACTGCTGCTCTTGCTGTATTGAAATGGTTAGGCATTGATACTGAACTTGAGTCTGAAATGGTTGGGAAAGCAATGACCACCTCTATGTCATTTTGGAGTTGTGTGCCCAGATCTGATGACATGGAAATTCTGGAAAAGAAATTACGCTATGAGTTTGCTATTAAACGCCTTTTATTGGAGGCAATAACTCATGCTTCTGAAATTGGAACTAGCTACTGCTACCAAGTAAGCAAGTTTGGAAGTTTTTTCCTAGTTGATACTAGATACTGATATATTTATCATTTTTTGTTTGACACTCAAAATTACTTGAGGTCGGCATCAGTTAACAATGAAAGATTTGCTAAATGTGCAGTCAAGCATAAGCTTCAACACCATCTTCAACATTCATCAGGGTTGCTTGTAGAGCAAATAACAGAATATGTCAAGAAACTGGAGGAATTACAAGAAGTCTAGTGTCCACTTGTATCAAATGCTTCGTCCAAAGGCTACAAGGTAAAGTTTTTTATGAAAGCCTAAACATCATATAATGATGACTGAGAAATCTAAACATTATGTATGATGATTTTTCAGAGTATCTAGCATTGCTTTTTACGGTGTTATTTACTTTGTATCATTTTTGCTGTCGCAGGTTCTTGCAGACATTGTCGAAAGCATAGCAGGTGCTATATTAATTGATACAAGGCTCAACCTACATAAGGTTTGGGAGGTATTTGAACCATTACTTGCTCCCATTGTATCACCTGATAGTCTTGAACTGCCCCCTCTGAGAGAATTGTTTGAGTTGTGTAGTCATCTTGGCTACTTCTTTAACACAAAGTGTATGATGGAGGGAGACATTTTTCAGGGTTTTGCTACGTGATGCCGACAGTTTTGATGTGCTCAAAGTTGAAGCCAATGTACTAATAGTTTTGAGGGTCTACTTACTAGTAGTAGTTGTAAATATATGTATTTGGATGTCTTATTTTGAAAAAATGTAATGAAGATGGTGATATATGTTATGTATATATTTGTAAATGGATTAAATGGTACTCTATAACATTTAGATGTTTTCTTGTGAATATGGTTCAAAATGAATGTTTTGAAATTGAATTGAGCAACATTGAGCATTGATCTATAATTTTTTGGAAAGTAATATATAAATGTGCAGAATTGAGCGTTATAAATGTGCTGAATTGAGTCTATACAGATTATCTATTCATAACGCTTTGAAACTATGCTGAAAAATAAGTGTAGCAGAAACTCATCATATTCATGACGGTTATTTTATGACGCTTTTAAAAAACATTTATAACACCCGTTTTCATGACGGTTGCTGTAGAAAAAAAAGCGTCATGGTACGTCATTAATGACGCTTTTTAGCATTCATTAAAAGGATTTTTTGTTGTAGTGTTCGATGGTGATTGCCAGAGGAAGCAAGAAGTCCGGTCTCTACTATATGGAGGAGAGCGCACAGGGGGCACAGGAGGTGAACGCAGTCAGTGATGCGTCTACCGAGTTGTGGCACAGGCGGCTCGGCCATATCAGCGAGAAGGGGATGAGCTACTTGGTGAACAGGAAGATGATTCCAGGGCTCAAGTCTACAAAATTGGAGAAGTGCATGCACTATTTAGCTGGGAAGCAAAATAGGGTGTCTTTCCAAAGTCACCCAAGTTCAAGGAAGCCGGCGTTGCTCGAGTTGATTCACTCGGATGTCTGCGGTCCTATGAAGGTAAAATCTATTGGTGGTGCTTCTTACTTTGTAACTTTTATTGATGACTGTTCCAGGAAAGTTTGGGTCTATGCCTTAAAGACCAAGGATCAGGTGCTGCCTACTTTCAAAGAGTTTCAGGCCTCTGTTGAAAGAGAGACGGGCAAGAAGTTATTATGTGTTCGGTCCGACAATGGCGGCGAATACATCGGTCCCTTTAATGCGTATTGCAGAGATACGACACCAGAAGACTCCGCCAAAGACACCTCAGCTCAATGGTGTAGCGGAGCGCATAAACAGGACACTGATGGAGAGGGTGCGGTGTTTGCTGTCAGAAGCAAACTTGCCGGGCAATTATTGGGGTGAGGCTCTTCTTACAGCTGCTTATATTATTAATTTGTCTCCTACTGCTCCTTTACAGGGTGATGTGCCTGACAAAGTATGGTACAACAAAGAGCCGTCATACAATCACCTGCGAGTGTTTGGCTGTAAGGCCTTCGTGCATGTACCGAAGGACGAGAGGACCAAACTTGAGCCGAAGACGAGGCGATGCGTCTTTGTCGGCTACGGTCAGGATGAGTTTGGCTATAGACTCTACGACCCGGTAGGAAGAAAGCTCTACAGAAGCAGGGACGTGGTGTTCGTCGAGGATCAGACCATGACCAACACTCAGGATTCCGAGACGCCTTCTGAGACTGAGGAATTGCCTGAGTTAGAGTCATTTCGCTTCGAGCAGTTTCCAGATGACATCGTAGAGGATCCAGTAGAGAGCCAGTACATGGAGTTGCTCCCAACCTTGATCATCAGCCTGCTGATGGTGGTCAGGGTGTCCCTCAGGAGGATGAGCATGCCGGGAAGGCAGTTCCTGAAGGGGAGGAGGTTGTCGGTATACAGCCAGCACCAGTGGCTCCACTGAGAAGGAGCGACAGAGATCGTCGACCATCTACGAGATACTCACCGAAAGTTTTGCAGAGGCTATGGAAGACGAACACAGGCAGGAGTGGATGGAGGCTATGTAGGAGGAGATGAGTTCCTTGCACACTAATTCCACTTATGAGCTGGTGCGGTTGCCAAAGGGCAAGAAGACTTTGAAGAATCGATGGATGTTTAGAGTGAAGCAGACGGATGATGCTACTCGCCCTCGATACAAAGCGAGGCTGGTAGTTAAAGGCTACGGTCAGCGGAAAGGCGTGGATTATGATGAGATCTTTTCGTCTGTCGTCAAGCATTCGTCTATTCGGGTGGTGCTAGCATTAGCAGCCAGTCTCGACCTGGAGGTCGAGCAGATGGATGTGAAGACGGCATTCCTCCACGATGATCTTGAGGAGGAGTTGTACATGGAGCAGCCAAAGGAATTCTGTGAGAAGGGCAAGTCACATTTGGTCTGCCGGTTGAGAAAGAGCTTGTATGGTCTGAAACAGGCTCCGAGACAGTAGTACAAAAAGTTTGAGTCGTTTACGGGGGAGCATGGTTATGCACGGACGACGTCGGACCATTGTGCATTTGTGAGGTATTTTGCCGAGGATGATTTTATTATTTTATTGCTCTATGTTGATGATATGCTATTAGTGGGTCGGAATGCCACTAGGATAGCGGAGCTGAAGCGCCAACTGGGCGCGACCTTCTCTATGAAGGATTTGGGCACAGCGAAGACTATTCTTGGGATGGAGATCAGCCGAGAGAGAGAGTCCAAGCTGCTACACTTGTCCCAAAAGAAGTATATTCACTGGGTACTTCAGCGTTTCGGTATGGACGGGTCGAAGAAAGTGAGTTGCCCCCTTGCGGCTCACTTTAAGCTCACTGAGGAGCAGTGTCCATCTACCGAGGACGAAAAGGAAGATATGGAGCGGGTTCCATATGCCTCAGCTGTGGGAAGCCTTATGTATGCCATGGTGTGTACGAGGCCAGATATTGCTCATGCAGTTGGTACGGTTAGCAGATATCTTTCAAATCCTGAAAGGGTACATTGGAGTGCGGTCAAGTGGATTCTACGATATCTTCAGGGCACTGCTAGTTGGAGACTTTCCTTTGGTGGTGACGAGCCGAAGCTGGTTGGGTATACCGACGCTGATATGGCTGGAGATGTAGATACGAGGCGATCGACTTCGGGCTACGTGATGATATTTGCGGGAGGAGCGGTGTCGTGGCAGTCGCGATTGCAGAAGTGTGTTGCCTTGTCGACGACAGAGGCAGAGTACATTGCGGCGACGGAGGCTTGCAAGGAGCTGCTGTGGATGAAGAAGCTGCTGCAGAAAATGGGACTGAAGCAAGAGCAGTATACTTTGCTTTGTGACAGTCAGAGTGCGATTCACCTTGTGAAGAATCAGACGTTTCATAGCCGGTCCAAACACATCGAGACTCGGTATCATTGGATACGGGATATGGTTGAGAAGAAGGACGCGGACGTTGAGAATGTTCATACTGATGACAATGGAGCGGACATGCTCACGAAGATTCTACCAAGGGAGAAGTTTGAGTACTGCAGGCAGATCGTCGGGATGACGACATCCTCCCCATAGTTGTGAAGGAGGAGATTTGTTGGAGTGGGTGGGGTTCCCAACCTATGTGGAGAAGACCCCGGAGTGTGACAAGCGTCATCTGTGTGTCAGAGAAGCTCGGGGAGGTGACGAGGCCATTCGGAGACGAAGAAGAAACTCGGGAGCCATATTTTTACATTCTAGAACAGGGGAGGCAGAATTCTGCCCGAATTCTGCCCCCATACAGAATTCTGCCCGAATTCTGCTTTTTGGTTCCAGAATGTTGCTGGTATGTTCTGGTTGCCCGACACAGAGTTCTGGCCGAACTCTGTGTCGTCGGGGCTGAACGAAAATTTGGGGTGATTTTTCACCATTGGATCTAATCAAATGGTCCAGATTTGTTGCGGGATTAGGAAGTTAAGTTGGGATTTCCAAACCCTAATCTATTGTAACACAATTGTAGCACACAACAAGAGGAGAGAGAGAAAAAGGAGGCAAGAGTGCCATTACAACTTTGGAAGAGAAGACGGAGGATTGAAGGTGTTTTTCGAAGGAGAATCGGATTCGGGTAATCTCTGCTCGTCGTTCTCGCTCTTCGTAGCCTTGTAATCATTGTTCTTGCTTCTAAGTGTTGTGGAGATCCGATTTGGATCGGGAGAAGTTTGTAGAGGGTATAATTCTTCTATTTTATTAGTGGAGGCTTCTCAGGGTTGGACTCCGATCGTCCCGTGGTTTTTCCCGCAAGGGTTTTCCACGTCAAAAATTCTCTGTGTCTGCGTGATTGTGTTTGGTGTTTTGGTTTGTGCGTTGTTTGCTTGGTCCTCTCGTAGGTACTCTCTAGTTTGGAGAAAGGTTTCCGCGCTTCTTTCCCAACAAAACTCTTCATTCGCAGTTATCGACAATGGTACATTACTTTCGATTTTTTATAAGGGCACATCAACAGTTCATCAGGACTGTCCAAATCTTAACTTTCATTTATTTACAAGTTTGCCACTGAAAATTTTTACTCTGGACTATCCAATTCCTAGGTATAAAAGACATTTTTTTTTTGCTCTTTCTCTTTCTTCCAAGAACAATAAGAACAATAAGAAGAAAGAAGAAGAAGAGTTAAGAACAAGAACAAGAACAAAGAAAACAAGAAGAATATCTCTTTCTCCAAATCCTAGTTTTTTTTTGCTCTCTTCTAATTTCTCATATTTTTTTCACTAAACCCTACTTTATGGATTAAATCCTAGTTGTAGAAGAAATTGGGTTATCAAATCTATCAAATCTATTAATTAAATTTTCTTCATTAATAGAAAAAATTATGGATGAACCCTAATTGTAGAAAAAATCGATTTATTGAGCAAGTAAATATCAGGACTGCCACAATTTCTGGCAGTCCTAGAAGTATTGAGGACTGCCAAAAATTGTGGCAGTCCTGAAAGGGACTTACTGTACAACAGGACTGCCACACTGGCAGTCCTAAAAGTATTGAGGACTGCTGGCAGTTCTGAAAGTGCCTTATACACAACAGGACTGCCACAATTTCTGGCAGTCCTAGAAGTATTGAGGACTGTCAGAAATTGTGGCAGACCTAAAAGAGACTTGCTGTACAGCAAGTACATTTTAGGACTGCCACAATTCCTGGCAGTCCTAAAATCGAAATGGCTGACTGAAAAATATATGTTAGAATTTATTTTTATTTTGATAATATAGTGAAATATATATTTTAGGGTTTATTTTCATACATTTTTTGTGAGAAAGAATGTAATGAACATGTTAGGGTTTATTTTCATGCATTATTTATGAGGAATCAAAATGATGATAATGAAAATTGTGGAGAGAAAAAATAGAATTTTGATGAAAATGATGGAGAAGAAACTAGGGTTTAGAGTGGAAAAATGATGGAGAAGAAGATGAAGAAGAAGAAAATGTATATTTTGGGGAGTGGAAAATGGTGGAGAAGAAGAAGAAGAAGAAGAAGAAGAAAAGGAGGAAGAAGAAATGATTTTGGAAGAGAAAGAGTAAAATTTGCAAATGAGAGTGAAATTTGGGGTTTGGGGAGGGGGGGTGTGGGGTTGGACAGCCCCATGAGTAGAAAAATTGGATAGCCCTAGTAATTTTTCCTCAAACATTGGCTAGCCCCAATCCTGGCTAGTCCTGATCAACTTTTGATGTGTCCTTATAAAAAATCTTACTTTGTTGGTCTTGATATTCCATCTCCTTAGCGCGTCCACGTCACTTGGTGGTGTCTTTTCAATACTGTCAACCAAATCCATAGATCTTGCATGCCCAGCAAGATAGAACTCCATTCGAGTGCTCTAATAGCGTGTTTGGGTCCCAAAAGTCCAACATCCGAAAGTGTAAAATTGTACTGTTCATTGCTAGTTCCGAATATTTTTCTCTACTTTCGTTATTTTGTTAGTCATTTCAAAAAAATCGAAACTCCTATGTATAGTAGTTCCAAAAGTGCACGTACACATTTTTTACTTCCAGAAAAAAAATGGCCGAAGTGTCAGAAACTCCTCATTGGGTTCCGAAATAAATTGGAACCACAAAAATAAAAAATAAAAAAACTGATAATAATAATAAATGTTATTAGTAATAACAATAATAATTTTTATTTAACTTTTTTAATCCATACAAAATAATAATAATAATAATAATAAAAGGAACTACACAATTTTTTTAATCCATATAAAATAAAAATAAAAAGTATATCACTTCTCAACTACCACTTCCTACAACCATCCAAACGAAAGAATTACAAAAGGTTAACTTTTCAACTCACTTCCAACAACCATCCAAACGAAATAACTCATAAAATATGTGTACACATGACGCGCATAAGTAATGTGCACGTAAACACTCTACTTTAAAAAATTTCACTTCGCTCAAACAACCCCTATTGTTGAAGTTGCCAACTATTCATCTTCTCAGTATAGCTCGAAGCAACATAATCTGCTATGATGACTTGGTAAGTCTCCTGTTGTACAAATAAGCTTGGTCCTGAAACCGACCTCACAGCCCCCAATATTGTGCACCGACTGAACCTCGTCGTGCCTTGGTCCCCGACGACACTCGTTTTCATACCAAAAATCGTAAATTAACACACTCGGAACACTCAACAAAAGAATTTTATTAATAAAAAATTTGTATACAAAATGATACAAGCTACTAAGATAAAATTCACAAAGGTAACTACTAACAAACAATCACACAAGAACATTAACAATGCAAACTTATACAAGGCTTTTACTCACACACTCACACTAGTTCCTAGCTTGAAAGTTCATTGCTTTGCTTGTTTGGTGCACGATTTTTAAATGGGAAATGTCATCCCTGTTTGTAGATAAGAAGTGATATCAATGAAAATAGATAAGAAGTGATAGAACAATAAAAATCTCTAAAAAAAGAAGTGATATCAATGAAGTGATATCACTTCATTGATAGATAAGAAGTGATATCAATGAAAATCTCTAAAAAAAAAAAATTTAAAAAAAATTAAGAGTTTGGAAGAAAGGTAGAACAATAAAAATGGGTATAATTTTTTTCATATTTGCCACAACATAGAGAGAGTTGTAGAGCAAGAATAAAAATAACATTAAAATATCTAACGGAAGTAAAAAATCAATTTTTTTTCTAGATCAAAAGAAGGGTTGAAATTATTCTAGAAAATAAAATTTAAAAAATTAATAAAAGGAAAGAGGAGGAGGAAGAAGAAAAGTGGTATTGCCATTAATTTCAGCAGTTGTTTAACTGTCAATTCACTGCACGCGAAACACGACACTAAGCTATAACTAACGTGAGCTATGAGAATAAGAATAGTTTAGGAGAGAACAAACTTTGTCATCCCCACCTCCACTCTGTTGTCGTTATGTCATTTGAGTTTAAGATTGGTTGTCTGGGACAGGACTAAGAGAGGGATTGGAACTGCCTACATACAGACCACCTACATTTCTTAACAATTTATTGATTAAGTGCTCAATTGACCTGACACCTGGTCTTTGTTCTTTTCTTCTTTAAATTATGTTTATTTAATTTTTTAAAGGGAGAATAATTCCCTTCTCATATTTATCAGATGCTCAAATGATGAGCTTCTTAGCAAATTATATTATATAATCATTTTTTTTGCCCAACTTTTCCGGACAAGTACCTAAATTGTCCTACTGTTATTCTTTTGCTTAATAAGCTTTAAGAAGTAGTGTTATAATTGTTATTTTTTTTTCTTAATTGTTGTTGGAGTGGATGGAATTTCTAACATATGTGAAGAATATTCCGGAGTGCGACGAGCGTCATCCATGTGTCGGAGAAGTTCAGGGAGTGCATCGATCCTATTTTGGAACATATATGAGAAGAAAACATATGATTTGATTTCTATATTTACTTTGATCATATATTTATGATTGGATCCTTCATATAGTAGCTTTTCATATAATTGGGCTTCCAATTATGACAAGCCAATTATGATTAAATTTTCATTAAATATATGATTGATGCATATTGAAAATTTTCATATATATTGGCCTTCCATGTATAGATTACCAAGGGCTTATAAAAGGGTGATGCATGCTAGTTGAAAATCATCTCAAAAAGAAAATAAGAGTGTGTTACAATATTTGAGAGAGAGAATGAGAGGATTGAGGACTATTGTGAAGGGGAGATTGCTTCGAATAATTTTTCGACATCTGTTGTTCTTCGGAGTCCGCAATTAAATTTTCTTCTTTCAAGTGAGTTGTGGTGATCCGTGTAGGATCAGGAGGAGCTTGTAGAGGGTAGTATTCTCTTTATTCTATTAGTGGAGGTTCTTCAGGATTGGACTCCGATCGTCTCGTGGGTTTTTTTCCGCAAGGATTTTTGTAACGTCCGTATTTCGGAATACGTATTTTTAATTAGGCTTATATGTATTTCGGACCTGTATTTTATTTTTCCAGATTCTGGCCTGTAATTGTGTTTTGGCTTAACTTGCGAATTTTGGTTTTCTCGTAAAATGGGTTTTGGACCTGGCTTGGTTTTATTTTTGTGGAGAAGGAATTGGTTTGGTTTAGTATGCATTGGAACACCTTAACCTATACTCCACCCTCATTCCACCACAACCCATCCTCATTAAAATTTTCACCAACCATTCTCTCTCCTCATTACTTCCCTCATTAAATTTCTAACTCCTTCTTCTTCCTTCTTCCACAAAACACCAACACCATAGGCAAGTGCACCTTGCCACCACATAAGGACCCAATTTTATTTGTCCATTAGCTAGATTAGGCCATGGTGAATAACATTAGAACTTGGCATTTTGTGATTTGGAGCTTCCATTTTTCTTGATCTAAGTTTTAATCATTTTTTGTTTTTCTTGGTTTTGATCTATTAAACTTAGATTTTTCCTTGTTTTGAGACTTCCACGTGGAAGAGAATTCAATTTTACACAAGTTAGAACTTTGAAAATCCAAATTTCGTTTTGATTTGGCCAAGTTATGAAGATTTGAAATTTAGGGTTCTTGGAGTCACCCTCTCGGCCTGATGGAGAAGATGACTCTCGGCCTGCGCAACCCCTCGGCCAGCGCTTTGCGCTGAGCTGACTTGCGTTGGCGCTTCTTAGCTCCAGCGCCTTCCTCCCATTGGCGCACTTGACTGCTGCGCCGCCCGCTCCAGCGCAACTCAACCCTGCGCGCTTGACCTCAGCGCAAACCGTCCCTAGCGCAACTCAACTCTGCGCAACTCAACCCTGCGCGGCTTGACCCAGCGCAACCTGCTCCCAGCGCAACCAGCTCTCAGCGCAACCCGACCCAGCACAGTCCATCCCCTGCGCAGTCCATTTTCCCCCAGCGCAATCTGATCCCCTGCGCAGCCTGTTACCCATGGTGATTTGGTTTTATTTTCTTGGACTTGGCTTCTCTTTTGTGGATTGGGGTATTGAGATCTTGTTCCACACAACACGTCTGTCTCGACCCAACACGACCTGGCACGGTTTTTGGTGTTTTGCTTATGACTAGTACAATTTTTTGTGATTTCTGTAAAGTATGATTCTAGTACTTTCTGATCTTCTTGATAGTGACCCGATGGGGTGCGGCCTTAACTTTTAACCTGTAATTCATGATTAATCTTGATACTGGATAACTTGATAGTGGCCCGTGGCGGCGCACTCCTGACTTGTAACCTGTAACTTGTAACTTGACTTGACTTGATGCTGTTGCGATGGCTAACTTGACTCGTATAATCAACTCTGACGCCGTAGGTGTTCATTCTTGCTGCCTTGTGCAATCCACTTGTCTTGTCTCGCATCATGTCTAGGACATGACTCCCTGGTTACCACGGTCAGGGATTCACCCTGAATATGGTTTAGGCTAATGACTAGATCAAACTATAGTTCATGGAGGATTTCCAGTCACAGGCAATCTCGTTATCTGGGCGCTTTAAATGGACTTATAGCCGGCCGACGAGTAGGGCACATTTCCAGCACACTGTCATGTGTTGCACCCTCTAAGTCACCTAAGGGTATATCGTCTCCTGGGTGATGTACCCAACCATACTCTCAACCCGCGGAAGGATAACTAGATAGTCTGCAGGGCTTGGGACTGAAAATTTCTCATTTGCATCTTGTTAGTAATTAGGCTTGTGATAACCCTAGTTAGTTAAGTAGTAAGCCGTAGTATTTGCTTGGCCGCTTGTGAATGGATGGTATCCAGCCTGGTCTAAGTCTCGTCTAAGTCCCTGTACCTGGTACTCCTGTACATGATTGTTTTACTTATCTTTAAACAATAAATGGGTAGAGACAAGTGCTATTCAGGCGAAGGATTACGACCCCGGTCCTTGTTTGGTTTACGGGTTGTAACCTGGCTCCCGGAATGGTTCCACGTCCCTAGTCGTTTATTGTCATGTGGTACTCTTTATTACTTGTACTTTTCTTCCATTTTCTTATGTTCTGATATGCTGGCTTTTGTTCTTATTTCGTGGCCTCCTTTGTGGCACTTGCTCTTTCTGGGGTTTGACCCAGCTGGTTTTGTGTGGCCAGATTTCGGAGCAGCACCCGAGGATCTACCGAACTTCCAGCCCAATGGTGGCGACTAGAAGGAACCCGGGCTACGAGTGGGTTTTCTATTTTGTTTCACTCACTCCATTGTAAATTATTCTTTTGAGACGTTTAGCCGACGAGCACCTGTTAGATCGATGCACATTTACTTACTGTCTGCCTACGGGCTGTAAACATGATTAACAAATCCTAGGGTTGATCATGTATGACTTAATTCTTGCTAGTCATCGCATTTTGTATGACTAGCTTCATGATCAGCTGAATATGTAATATTTGGGACGCCTTTTATTGTATATTTGGTGATCTAACATCTTGTAACTATATTACTTGCTTGAGATTGAGACAATAGGCTTGACCTTAAGAGATCGTTGGCTTGTAGTAAACCCTCATATCTAGACAGCCGTGACCGTATAGCGAGATGGATTCCATTTCAATATACATAGCTGGCTATGTACGCCCCCGCTCTCCAGTATTCTGGTTCTGGGCATGACATGGTTTAAGTGGTGGCCCATGCAGGTCTTGGCATTCAAGAATGTGAGGGTTTACCTAATAGATATCTCAATCAGTATATGCCCTTGATCTCTGCCCGTATCTTCAAATCCCTGAGAATTTTGACCTGATCACATGCTTGTATCGTTGATCTATCCTGGTCCTTCCTTATTGTTTCCCTGTGTCGTCTTCTTCAGCGGCACTGTACCTGACCCTGCCGATCAGCAAGGTGGAGCACTTCCCGTGGACCAGCCGCAACTTGGAGATCAAGCCCAGCATTCCGGAGTAGCCTCCAGAGTTGTACCTACCGGAGGAGAACCACCAATCCGGCCCGTCCAGCCCGTCGAGCCTGATGATGGCACCTTGGTAGGTCTCATCATGACCTTGATAACTTTCCAGGATCGTCACGGAGATGCCTTGCACCAGGCGGTGGCAGACACTTTGACCAGAGGCTGTCATCCAGGGAACAGCGCGGCCAACAGCTTCAAGCGCTTGAACCCTCCCTTCTTCGACGGCAGCGAGGATGCGATTGCCGCAGATGCATGGCTTCAAGATACCGAAGTGGTTTTGGAAGCAGCTAGAACTCCTGAGAATGAGAAGGTGGCCGTGGTACGGCTATAGTTGCTGGACTTAGCTCGCAGTTGGTGGGCGGCGCAGGCCGTGGGATTAGCGGCGCCAGTTGCTTGGGCAGTGTTTAGAGAAAGATTCTAGACGAAGTATTTTGATGCTGTAGCTCAGTACGACCTGCAGACGAGGTTTACCCACTTGAAGCAAAGAGGCAGAACGGTCGACGGTTATGCATCTGAGTTTTCTAGACTCAGTAGGTTTGCCCCCACCTTGGTGGCGACCGAGTTTGATAGGGCCCAGCGGTTCCAGCAGGGGCTACATTTAGAGATATTGTTGGCAGTAGAACAGTTCGAACACCAGACGTTCGATGCAGTGTTGAGTGCAGCTAGGAGGCATGAGTACACCTCCCAGAGGATCGTGGATAGGGCCGGAGGTAGGAAGCGATCCCACAATCAGATGCACCAATCATCAGCTCCAGCCCCGGCAGCAAGGGGTTTGACTATTGGAACTCCGAGGCGGGCAGCCTCAGTAACGTCGGTTCAGCATTCAACCCCGACGTACCCGCAGCAGCAGAAGCATAAGCAGACTTCCGCGATGGGATGTTCTCATTGCGGGAAGCCAGGGCACGTGGTGGCAGATTGTCGCAGGGCGTAGGAATTGTGCCTGGCTATGGTGGATTATATATGTGGATATATTATGTGGTGTGGTGTTTGTGTTGTGTTGGGAGGGGGCTACACAGGTTCGGCCATATGGTGTGAGTGTGTGTGTATGTTAGTGTAGTGTAGGTGTTTGAGGATTGGTTGAGAGAGGAGTTTGTGAGAGTTTGAGAGGGAATAGATAAGTGGTTGTGTGGGGAGTAGTTATGAGTGTATAGAGAGTGATTGTGGGTGTTAGGAGGGAGGAGAGAACCCCCTACTGCTGTCCCAAAATAGTCCAGCTTTTGCCCCATTTCCAACCCCAAACATGCCCAGATTTCTAGCCTATACATGACTGTCATTCACCCCTAAAAACTCAGTCCTAAACATCTATATTTATGTCCCAATTCAGTCCAGTTTTAACCCCCCATATGGCTATCCCCTTCACCCCAACATGGCCCCTCTATACCCTTCTTACAGTCCAAAAATTTGTCCCCCACCTTGCTGTCCATTACAAGCCTCAATGGCTGTCCATCTTGCCATCAACCAAAGCCCCCTTTGTTGTCCTATTTTGACATAGAGCCAGTCCTTAGTAACCTATAGGTGCTGTCCAAAAATTAGCCCTCTAACAGCCCCTAGCAGTCCACTTTTTCCCATTGATTGGATGTCATTTTGCCCCCCAATGCACAAGCCAATGATGGATGTCCCTTAGCCACAAATTAGTCCAATTTTGCACCCATTAAACCCCCACTTTGCTGTCCTAAAAACACTAAGTGGCTGTCCACTTTAACACCACATATCAGTCCACAAATTGCCATGGTGTGTGTGAGTGTTTGTGAGGTATTGTGTATGTGTGTGAGAGCTAATTGAGGGAAACTAGTAACCTATAGTATAGCCTATATCTAAACTATTAGGAAACCTATAGAGAAGCCTAATAGAGTGTGGTATCATGTGAGATGGTTGTGTGTGGTTGAGTGTGAGAGTGTTGAGGGTAAATTCATGATATGGTAAGGTAGGTAATAGGGTAAACCTACTCATATCCTAAAACTAGGTTAGATACCTAGGATACCCATTTCCCTTGGTAGGTAAACCTTAGATAGGTTGATATCTAGCTACCCTAAGGAGCCTAGGCTAGTACCATGGGTATTTGCGAGGTTTCTTTGGGTTTGGGCAAGGTATCAGGATTTACCTTAGAAGGGTAAATACTAGTTTTGCCTAGGAATAGGGTATTGGTGTTAGAAGTCTAGGATAGAGTTAGAACTTGATTCCCGTGGTTGGTAATGATCAAATATGGTGCTCATAGACTAGTTTTGACATCGGTTGACCTTTTTGACCAAAAGTCAACAAAAGTCAACTGAGAGTCAAACTTAGCCTTTAAGCGACCCGATTTGACCGAAACCAAACCAGAGTTGACCAGTTGACTGAAAATCAACTGTTGGTCAACATTAGACTAGTTTGACCTAGGGTTGACCCAGGGTTGACTCAGTGTTGACCAGAGTTGACCAGAGTTGACTTTTTGACCAAAAGTCAACTGTAAGTCAACCTTGACCCCGTTCGACCAAGTTTGACTTGGAATGACTTCCAGTAACCTAGTATGACCCAGTATGACCCAGTATGACCTAGTGTGACTCAGTCTGACCTAGATTGACCTAGTTTTGACTTGGATTTGCATTCATGACTTGAATTAGCTTCCTTTTTCAGTATTTAGTCCTGTTTGACTCATAATATCTTATCTTAGGTCTGTGATCGCTCTGAGCGCCTGTTCACCCTATCAGCTCAGGACCACAGGCGAGTACATTCACTAATAGTTTTCACTGTTTTGATATCTACTATATCCGATTCAGTTGTAGTGTCTTACTTGATTCTCAGACACGATAGTTCACGGACTAGTATATGTCGGATCCTGTCATGAGATGTTGTTCCCGGATTACTTGGTATACTTGTACAAGATTCGATTTGTTACTTGTATTGGTATAGACATGGATTTGGGAGTGGGCTGATCACCTGCTTTTGAATCTCGTGGCATGACGTGTTATGACCGGATCTTTTATACTATTCAGGGATGGGGAGTTATTAATGGTTGTGTGATCAAATTCCCACTTATTGCTTCACACTTGTACTCGGCACTTGTCCATAGCTACTTGTTCACAACTTTCCATGGTGACCGGACTTATCTTCACACTTGTTGCTCACACTTGATATTTGTTCGTAGCCGGTCGGATGGAAAGTCTGAACATATTTTTTTCCCAAGCCGATCACATGACGCACTAATAATTCAAGGCACCTTTTATATTTATTATCTGTGGTAACTAAGTTCTGTTCGGAAGAAGGGTTACAGCCCCAGTCCTTATTTGGTTTAGGGGTTATAACTCAGCTTTCCGAACAGTTTCCAAGTCGCCCTATATACATTCATATCGTCGTCCTTTTCAGTACTCACACCATGATATATATTTTCAGTTAATTTTGTCTTGTATTTCATTACACTGTCTCTTATAGAATTTATCAATTCATATGGAACTGCTGTTGGTGTTTGTACTTGCTCATTTTCCTGACAGGATACCGTTGACATATTACAGATGATTTCGAGGCTGATTGTCCGACCTACTATGGGGTAGAGTCTGACGGAGTAGACTTAGACAGTGGCTTGTTGGTAGAGCCACTAGATTTTGCTCACCCTGAGTAGTATAGCTTGTTAGGTTTGCCTGGCCTGCGAGCCAGCTAGCACTATCAGTTGTAGTATCTATTATATATTTTCTGAGACCATGGATGTTTGTGTATAGCTCTGACTTGTGGATCTTTGACTCATTTCCTGTTTATTCTATCATATTTCCTTTTCCGTACTATCTACCTTAGTTTGATATATGTGATTGAGACTGTATTGCTATGTCACCTCCATTCGGAGTGTATATACTGTACAGGTATATTTATCTATTTTAGTCGTAGTATTTACAGACCCTATATACAGCGTTCTACCGTCGATACTGCGGCATAGACTGGACGTAACTACGTGCTCGTGTCCCTCTTCAGGGTGCGGGTCGTGACACTGGCTTGTGGAGCGGCAGATCACAAGATAGGAGCCTGTCCGAATAGGGGTAGTTCATCCTCTTCTAACCTAACCAGTCCATCGGTTAGGGGACCAGCACCTATGCAGCAGCAGCAGTACCCGAGGCCATTGTTGCCTCAGGTCCAGGCATTTCATCAGCAGAACCAGCAGCAGTATACCCAAGCCCAAGTGCAGAGCAGGCAGAGAGGTTTCCAGCAGAGGGGACCCACAGCTAGAGGACAAGGTCAGGCCATGATAATGACTATGGAAGAAGAGGTTGCACCAGGTGAGGTAGTGGTAGGTACTATTCTCGTCAACTCCTCTCCAGCATCGGTATTATTTGATTCTGGTGCATCGTATTCAGTCATGTCTGCACGATTCGCGACACAGATAGGATTGGAGCCCGAGTCATTATCAGTGAGGCTCAATATACTTACTGGTAATGGTCTTGTGGGAGTAGATCGAGTGTTTTCCTCGTGTCGGATCATAGTTAGCGGTAGGGAGTTCCCCGCTAGATTCATAGAGTTTCCTATGGCAGACTATGATGTAGTCTTAGGCATGTATTGGTTGAGGAACCAGTATGCTAGGATAGACTGCCATGTTGGCAGGGTTGTCTTTAGTATCCCAGGCGAGCCAGAGTTTTTATTCTTCAGAGGCGCAGTGGAGTCATTGTTTGCAAAAACAAAAGTATAGAACTTTATTGATACAAACTGTAATAAAGATTACAAGAATTATGGGAAAATTACAACTATAGGAATCCAATCTTGATGACGATTGCTTTATCCCTTAGACGATGTGAACTGTGAAGACGAAGCCTTTGAAGTTGAAAACAACTCTGAAAACTGAAGGCAAAAGCCTCTGAAGTTGAAGACAAAAGTCTCGGAAAAATGCAGCAGCACTTTGGCAAGAACTCCTGAACTCTCTGATTTCTGATCTCTGATCTTGATCCCCCTTGAAATGAAGACTTGAAACTCTATTTATAGAGTTCTAAAAATAACTAACTTTCAGTTATTTTGGGACTGCGCAGGATGATTTGCGCAGCATTGGTTTGCGCAGCATTGATTTGCGCAGACAGTTACTGGATCGTGGGCCAACTATCATGGACACATGGCATCATTTGATAGAAATGCGCATGATCGTGCATAAACAGTTGCCACGTAATGAGCAATCGTTGGCATGAATGCCACGTGTAACTTATCAGTTATATTGATGGAGTGAGCAGAGTTGAATTGCGCATACATGGTTTGCGCAGACTCAAACTGCGCAGGATTGGTTTGCGCTGCCAGCTGTCAGCCGCCCTCGAGCACTGTGCGATGCAGGAAACGAACAAACTCCTTATTATTCGTGCTGTCAGTTGTCAGAAAAAGATTTGATTTGATTTGGTAATGATGACTTCTGCCACGTCAGTCTGCACAGTTGGAAGTGTGCGCAAAGCAGTATGCGCAATCGGATTGCTGCGCAATCTGTTGTCTGCGCAATTCATCCAAATGATGGTTTTCTTGATTTATTGACTTCGTTGATTGATGCAACTTGATTTTTTAGGACCTACAAGACCCCCTTCAAAGTTTTCGAAAGTTGATTTGATTCAAAGTTTTGAAATACTTTGAATTTTTGAATTTTGAATCAAGTTGCGCATGATGATGAGCTGTCTGCACAAAGTGAAGTGCCCCCAAATTTTAGGCGCAATCCAAGGCAGCCGTTTCGTATTTCAAAGGCTATAAATAGCCGTCCTTTCATTTTTAATTCTTTACTTTACAATCTCGAAAAATCTCCTCTGAGCCCTTACTGTCTTCCAACTCCAACGACTTTGCCATGGCGCCCCGACGATCTAATGCTGCCGCCGCCGCCGCCGCGAAGGGAAAAGCTCCGGCCGAGTCATCTGACAGAGTTGCACGGCGAGCATCTCGACATGAGTCCGCGCACCCCGCTCTGATAGGTAGTTAAACCGATCGAAAACCCCTTTTTAGGGTGTTTCGACTTCCTCCGATCTTCGAAACTCATCTCTTTTTAGAGATGAGTTCAAATTGCGCCACCCTTTTTAGGGTTTTTTGGTTGCATAAACAGTCAGTCTTCATTTTTATGAAGGCTGTAATCCTGCGCAATCTATCGAATTGTGCTGACAGAAAGTCAGCGCAATCGATTGATTTACGCTGGATATCAGTGCAATCGATTGGTTTGCGCACCCTGATGAGATGCGCAAACTGATATTGCACAATCTATGTCAGCGCAATCTGGGATTGTGTACTCTACTGTTTTGTTTGTCTGAAAAATAGAGTTTGACTTGTACTGATCTTCATCTGTTTTTGATGCAGTTGAAACCAATGAAGATCCAAACTATGAACATTTTGTGGGAACTTTGTCTGAATCTGAATATAAAGAAGATCTGTCTCACGTTCATTATCCTCAGTACGATCTGCCGGCTTCTCGTAAGGCAATATTGATTTCCCAGGACAACGAAACTTTAATGTGTCTGATGAATGGACAGCCTCTGGAATCAGCAGATGCTGTTATCCACAAGAAACCCTTATTCTTGTTTGGTGATGTCTTTGAAAAAGTCTCCCAGCCTAGGCCAAGGATGGAGGAAATGGTAGTCCACCGGGAAGATAGATCATTCTTCATTCCTGATATTTCTCGCTGCCTCCCTTTATCGCGGTATACTCATGCAAGTTACCCAAGGAAGATGGAGTGGAACATCACCCTTCTCCAGGATGCTCGTGCAGGGAAGATCTTTGTAAAGAAGGTTAACGGAAAAGATATGTTTTACAGCTCTTCTGACAGATACAGTGTTATATTGAGAGATTTGAGACCCGGCTTCATTCCACCAGAGAACTCCTCTATGCTGATGCCCGTCAGAACCCCTATATTCGCAAATGAATTTGCGAAGGAAGAAGGAAAATACCCTGAACAGGATATCAGAATAACTGGATTAGTGAATCCAGATTACAAGCGATGGAATTGTATTGTAAATTGGGTTCTGACAGCCTTCCAAGACAAACTCCAACAGATTAACCTGTTTCAAGCAGTGCATGCCATCGTATACGGCTTTGCTCCTAACCCTCATATGTTTTTGGCCTTGGCTGAGCGATACAATTACAGGACAGGAACCTTCATGACCCCGAGTGGAAAGATGGGGTTTGCACTCCACGAGATGAAGTACATCTCATACTTGCCCATGGCGGATGCTCCGTATGAGGAGTTTGTTCCCACAAATAAAGAGTTGGAGAAACTCAGAAAAGAAAATGCAGAAATGGTAGCAGTGTTTGAGGAACTGCTATGCCATTACAAGATTTGCTCTTTGTACTATAAGAGTGCTACGGCCAACACTTGCTATTCTTCAAAGTGGCTGCCATACTTGTTCTTAAATCATATTGAAGAGAAGAAAACCAAGGAAAATGACAAATGTTACCCTAATTTTTTCAAACCCTTAAGTAACACGGAAGTCATGAAGATGATGGAAGAAAGTAAACATTATGATAAGGAAATGAAGGATGATTATCAATGTCCACCTTTAAAGAAAGGTGACATTTTGGAGAGTTTTTTGAGAATGGGTTACAGACCCATGTCCAAAGAAGCCCAGTTAGCAGGGTTTCTGACACACTGGCTCAGACGATTCGTGGTCCCGGGATCTAGTGCAGTGGACCGTTTCCATCGCGGTGTACTTTTTGCTGCCGTCAAGCTAGTCTTCGGTTATAAGGTTGACTTGTTATCAGCAATGACCTGCAGATTGAATGCGAGTCTTCGTTTGTATGTTGACTCGATGCTGAAGGCAAAGGGAGAGAAAGAATTCCCCCGTCTCGAACTGCCGTACACTTATCTCTTTGGATGGTTACTCCTCCACTATCCAACTTTAATGGACCCTGGTATGGGACCAGTAGATGGCAGCTTCTTGCGCAGATATTCTCAGGGTAAATGGAAGTACACCTCTCTGAGTGAGTGCAGATTTGTTTTAAATTTGAACAGAGGATGGAACTTCTGTTGCGCCCCTCTCCCTGCCGGTCATGACCAGATGCCACCAAACATGGTAGATTCAAAGCTGCAGCCCTTAAACCGTGTGGCCTTTGAATGGTTGAAGACAATTCGACCATCTCATTTAGTATACCGCTTTGAAGAAGAATGCTTCTTGGAACCATACCTCCCTAGCCGGTTTGTCCGGCAGTTTGGATATGACCAATTCCATGTAGGGAATGCAATCACCTGCCTTCAGGGCAAGGGTTTCTTGATTGACGGGGCCCGAGCTTGGGCCTACTACAATGCCCGTGACACAAAGGCTACCTTCTCGATGCCACCAAAGAGCACTCCTCAAGGGCCTCGGATGCTCTTCACATACTCGATATTTTACACATCTGCAAATACTTTTGCCGAGAACTTTAATCTCGCCGATAGTTTTGCTTCTGCGACAAGATTGAGGAAAGGGAGGATAGCTTTATCAATCCCTGCAAATGATGAGGCGAACGAGCCGGCGGATGCACCTCTAGAAACTTCGAGAGAAATGATGTTCCAACAAGAGGTAAACGCAGCAATGCGTATCTCTCTGAGAGTGGGAAAGTCTCCTGCCAAGAAAAGAAGAAGAGAGGAGCCTCCTGCTCCTGCAGCAAAGAAGAAATTGGTCTTGGAGCATTCTTCTGATAAAGTTACTACAAGATCCCAATCTCGGCAGCTAGCCGAGACAAATCAGGAAGCTACTACTACACCAACTTCTGTACAGAAACAAACAGCACCAATAGATGTAGAGAGTCCTGATAGACCTCTACATAGAAAGAAGAAGAAGAAGTTGGTCACCAGAAGAAATTTAGAAGCCTCTTCTTCCAAACAACTCCTAACTTCAGTAGATGCTGCAGCAGGACTTATAATGCCATCTCCCACACCTGTTTCTGAATCAGGGAGTAAAACCCTTGAAGAGACTGAACAGAGGGGAGATCTTGACCCCAGAACTGAAGTTGAAACACTCAGAGAAAACATCATTGAAGAGGAGCTAAATATTACACGACCTCTTTCACCTGTCGCGGAGACGACTCAGCTTCCTCCTACTCCTAAGACTCATCGTGAAGAAGAAGAGCGTGAAATGATCGGAGCTTTAGAAGATTGTTATAGCCTGCAGGAGGATCAAATCGCAACTGACAGTGGGAATGAAGCCCAAGAAGAAGAAGAAGATAAGGATGAAGAAAGCTCTTCGTCTGGAAATGTTGATGAGTATATACAGAATCCTGAAGGGGACAACGAAGAACACATATCTCTTGATACCGCCGATGATGCTTTGAATCCTAAAAAGGATATTGAAGTAGAGGCGTCCGTAGAAAAGGTTGTTAACCCTGATGAAGACGTCGAGATAGAAATATCTCCTGAAGAAGCGGCTGGTGAAGATGTTCAGCAAGAGAATCCCGCCACCGAACCCCAAGGTATAAAACGAGATTTAACAATCTTCTTTCTTTAAAATAGATTGATATCTAATATCTTCATTTGTAGTTCTTGCAGATCTTGATACTCTACCAACACCTCCGATGAACCTGGCTATGGTGCCTATTCCGACGGTGGTTGTTAGTAGTAGCCATCACTTATCTTGCGGTTCTGAAGCGGGTAGCAGCCAAGCTGTCGCAATTGAAGCTACTTCCGTTCAACGGGAGTCTATTCCAGCAGGAGATGCAGTTGTTGTTAGATCAAATCAAGGTAAGACTGTTTTTATTTGATCTTTTTGTTTATTGGCAAATTAGTAAAATAATAATTTTACTTTTTGCAGAAGAACAAACAGGAGGAGCAGCTAGCTCCACTCTGGCTCCTTTGTTTAAAGAGCCCATCATTCAGCAGCAAAGGATTGAGCAACCGACTACCCCATCCTCAACAGGGGTAGCTTCGACTCCTGGAACTATAGCCATCAATCAGCAAGTTGTACAATCATTTACCAAATGCTTTTTTGAATCGTTGGGATCTCTTGCTCATAAGATGATAGAGAAGGAAGGAGCTGACTTTATTATGGTTAGGAAGCCAACTTCTTTTTTAATAAGAGCCATAAGGGATCAAGGAGATGAGGCTCAAGCCATTCTTCTTGAACATATATTGGATGAGTTGGAAGTATCCATAAAGAAATATAAGGAGCTCAAGAAGAAGAATATAGACTCTCTGGTGCAAGCCGAATATGAGCGACTAGCCCAAGAAGCTGATATTGAAAGGATAAACCTTCAGAACCTTTTAGAAGCTCATTCTGCAAAGTCAGCTGAATTCAACTCAAAGATAGAATCAGTTACTTTGGCAGCTGAGAACAAAGGACAGAGGCTTACTAGATTGAAAGCGGAAATTATTCGCCTTCAGAAGGAATTTGAAGAAGAAACTGCCAATCAACGACTTATGATTGAACAACTCAATGCCCTAATTCAGGAGAAAAATGAGTATGAAGAGACTCATAGTGCTGAAATTACCCGCAGGACAATAGATATGCCTATTTTTGATGAAGAAAAAGGGATGGAAGAAGCAAGAATGAGAGTAACAACTAGTCACGAAGAAGAGTTGCAGACTTTGAAGCAACAGATCAACAATTTGATTGTTCCTCCCTCTTAATCGAAACTCTTTTGTATCTTTGTTTTTGTTGCTGTGGAAGCATTTTTGTACTGTCTTATATTCTGATTAAATAAAAGACATTTTGTTGTGATTCCATTATTTATTGCTTATTTTATTCAGATATAAATAATAGAGATAGAAAATATATTCAGATGTGCAAGGCATGATATATTTCTTGATGATTTTATAGAAAATAATTATATTCATTATATCTACTCAGAGGTAATATGGACGTGGCAGAATATATTGAGTATAATTATTTCGATTTGACAACTTAATCAAAAACGACAAGTTGCTGATGTAAATAATGAACGATGACGAATCGTCAATGTTTGTGAGATGAATGAACGGGAAGACCGTCAAATAATAGATGACAATGAACGGGTGAACCGTCAAGTGGTAATTAATGAATGGATGAACCGTTAAATGGAAATGAACGGATAACCCATCAGGTGATGATAAATGAACGGGTGAACCGTCGGGTAGTAATGAACAGATGAATCGTCGGATGAATGTGATAAATGAACGGATGAACCGTCGGAAGTTAATGAACGATGAACCGTCTGATGAATGTAATAAATGAACGGATGAACCATCGTTTCATTATTTGAGGAACTTCTGTCTATAAATATAGCAGAAATCTGACAGGAATAAACACTTCTGCTCTTCAACATAAAAATGTCGTCCGGAGAAGCATCTAAGAAGGCCGAAATCGCCTCGAAGGTTGAGAAGGGCACTGAAGAACGCCCTGCCGATCCAATCCAGCCGAAGGAGGCAAAAGCGGGCAAAGGTCCATCTGCACCTCAACCACCACGAGACATTCTGGACTTCCTGCTTGAACCTGGAAGGACTAAAGAAGAAGAAGCCATGAGGATGGCCGCCTGCAAGTTTCTTGTGGGATCCAGCAAGGAGGTTCTCGACTCTTTTGCTGACCGTATTTTTGAGAAGGACGGCAGTGGCCCTCGTCCAAATGTAGAAAAGGATGATAGTGACCTTTGATATGTACTATCATATAATGAAATAAAATTTAAATTTTATTTATGAACTTGATTCTGTCTGATAATTTACAAATATTTACATTTATACATAATACTTCTTTAAGAATTTGCCATTGATAGGCATCATAGCAACTCGACCATCAAGTTCTGAAAGTTGATAAGCTCCGTTTGAGAAGACTTTGCTCACAACATAGGGACCTTCCCATTTCGCATCGAATTTCCCTTTGCTCGTATGAGTCATAGTCATAGAACGTCTGACCGTTAGAACAAGTTCTCCTTGCTGAAAGGCTCTGACCTTCACTTTACGATTAAATGTCTTTGAGATGCGGGCTTGGTATAACTCAATATGCTGTTGAGCCATTAACCGCTTTTCATCCAATGCTTCCAACTCTTGGAGTCGAAGAAGGTCATTATTTTCTGTCACGACCCGGTCCCAATTACTTGGGTCGAATCGGATCATGCCCAGCCTGCACCGTTGTTGAGACGGCGGCAGTAAGCTGTATTCAGTAGTGAAACACATGCAGATAAAAATTCTAACGAATATAAAATCTTTTATACAATTTAAAATTTTGAAATACAATAACCATTAATACAACAATTACACTTGATACATGGTTAATAAATTACTATCTAGCTCTACTGTTCTTGGGTTCCAGGTTTTGCGAGAACAGGCATCAGATCTTCGACGACGCAATCATCTAAAAATGTTGGTCTCCAGTCAGGAGGGAGCAAAGTACAATTCATGCTAATTTGACAATTAATTTAACAATAAAATCATGCACTTTTAAACAATTTTGAAGATAAACAGTTTTGCAATAGTTACAGTATTGTGATGTGAATAGGCAATGAATATGACCGGCTTGGGTTGTACAGTTGTATCCTATTGATACGGTATGGCTTATCCCCGTGTGTATGAGGGGCAAGCTAACACAGTCAGTATACTAGTTTGGATGTGGTCATAAACATTACTCTACTCCCCCAATCTCCAACAGTACAGTCAATACTCCCGAAAGAGTTCGTGTTTGAACAGTGGTTTAAAATTGCAGTGAAGTGATTATTAAATAATTGTAATCAACATAAATGTACTTGCCTTGATTACGACTGGATTCGATGTTGGTTCCGGGATGATGCTAGTACAATCCTCGAAACCCTACAATTTAGAATTCCTGACTTAGCATCAATATTCAATCCATATCTAGGTGTGCTAGTTACAATCTCTAGTATTTGACCTAATCAAATTTTATATTATTTACAACTCTATTTTAGAACGCTTATCGAGGTGAGTTTCTAATTTACGAAGAAAAGTCAGTTTAACTTTGTATTTGGAAAAACTCGTAGTTATTGATTTACTTGGTAAAAACTTTGTATTTTGTATTATATATAAAATTAATATTTTTCTTTTAAATGAGAAAACGTGAATTTGTAATAAACTTGTAATTTCCTAATTATTTTATTATGAGAAAATGATATTTAAATTTTTTATAAAGTAATTATATTATCATTTTACGTTTTACGTCAATCAACCAACAAAATAAAATTTATAATATTACAAACCATAGATAATAAATAAAAGCTGGGCTTATGCCCTTACATTCCCAAGAATTAAAATAAGAGAAAATTCGTTAGTCCTGTAAACTGCCTACAAAATTAAATATTTAATAATTATAAATTATTATTGAGTCTCAGAACTGGTCCAATCGTCATTTTTATAGCTAATGCCTCAACGTCCGGACGAAACCGGTTTCGTTTGCATTTAGCCGGGGTCCATTGACCAATAAGGTCGTCGCCCAAATAAATCCAAAAATAGTATTCTTTTCCGAAATTCATTTTAAAATTATATAATTAATTGTTATAGAAATTTCGACAGCATTTCCTCTATTTTCGGGATAACCCAAAACTGGGAAACGCGCCGATTTTTCCTGCAAAATGAATCTCAAACCAGGAATACCCAATTTTATATATAACCATCCCATAAATCATTTTCCGAAATGGATTCAGAATTCCCGAACAAAAATCGGAATTTCCCGAAACCAAACTCAAATTATCACAAAACCAATTCCCAAACAATCCAAACCCAAGAACTTTTCAGCAACAAGGTTCAAAATAATCACAGAAATATTTCCGAAGAATTCGAAAATTTCGGAATTGGAAAAATCACAGAACCAAAATCAGCATACCAATTTCCGAAGAAACTTCGGAAAAATCGAAATGGTAACGTATATGAAACGTAATCAAAAATCCGAATTCCTGAAGGAATCGGTGGACCAATATCATCATAGACTAAGAGGAACTATGGGACTATCCAGAAGTTACCAAAATCGACGGAATCCGAAGTGATGCCTCGGACTCGGAATGTTCAGCGCTCGCGAACAGTAGGAAACCACAGATCTGAGTCGGGCACGCTGACCGAGTGGGGCAGAGTCGCTCGGAACCGCCAAGAACAGCAGCGTTACTGCGGAAAAAAAAAAAGAGGGCGCTGGCTAGAGCGGAGGGTACGCCGGGTCTGGGTCACGCCGAGTTCGGCGGGAGGCCGGGACGGGGCTGGTCGGCGGAGCACGGCCACGCCTAGCGGTCGGATCGGGGCGCCAGGCCGGGAACGGCGCCTAGGAGCGGATCCGGCGGGGTCAGCACCGGGAAACCCTTGGGTCGGGGCGGCGCCTGGGTTCGCGGGAATGCGTCGGCGCACAGGGGGTCCACGGCGAGGGGCGCGGGAGGCCGACGGTTGGCTCGGCGGGGCGCGGCGCGGAAGGGGCGCGCGCCGGTCCCGGCCGAGCAGGGAGGGCGCAGGGAGGTCGGCGGCCGGAGGGAAGCTTCGGGCACCGGGGTTCGGGTTATGGAGGGGGCCGCGGGGAGTGTAGGGGAGAGGGGAAGGAGTAGATGGAAAGGGGTTTGTTTGTTTTGGAAGAGGATTAGAGAGAGGAAGAGTTGGAGAAGAGGGAGTTGTGAGGGAGTGGGGTTCTCTCTGGATAAAAGGGGAGTGGTGTTCTGTGGGGGAAGAGGGAATGAGGGGAGTTATAAGGAGAGGTGCTCTTTAAGGGGAGAAGTGATGTTGGGTTAGTGGTGATGAGAAATAAACGTGGGAGGAAAGTGAAGAGAGTGGAAGAGTAAGAATAGGGTGTTTGAACGGGAGTTTCGGGAGCTGAGAAGTCTCCGGCGGTTTTGTCCGCGGGAAGAAGAAGGGGTCGGTCCAGTGAATAAAGGGAAAGAGTGTGTGATTAAGAATGATAAAGAGTGATTAATGAGTTTAAAGAGGGTTGGTTCCTGTAAGGAAAAGAGAAAATAAGTAATTAAATAAAGTTTTAAGTGTGCTGGTGTAAATGGAACTCATTACATTAAGGATTTATTATTTAAATAATATATTTTTTTATACAAAATCGATCTCGGTTTCGGAATTGATTCCGAGTCGGGTTTCGGGAATTAAGAACGGGTTCGGGACGTGTCTGGTCCAACTCAAAATTCCAGAAAAATAAATTTTTTCTAAAATATGGTTTTTCATAAAAATGTTAATAATTAATTTAGCAGCTAATTATACAATTAAATAATAAAATAAAATCTTTTACGGGTTTTGATCAAACACTAAAATTCTAGAAATACCATTTCCTAAATAAATGATTTATAATAATACTAATAAGAAGCACTAAAATAATTAATTAAAAAATTACGGGTTTCACAACCTTCTCTCCTTAGAAAATTTCGTCCTCGAAATTTAAGCTTTTAACCTCTGCTAGTAAATTCTAAAATTTAATGAGTCACATTACTAAAATTTTAGTTCAATCGCATATCGTATCAAACCCAACCAATTTTATATTTCTTGTTTTAACATTTCAAAGCTCATACTCGAAATTCGAATTTGACAATAATCCACAGATCCTATTTTCATCATTTTTTTAACTCAAATAATAAATAATAACTATTTATGCCAAATCTCAATATCACCAATATTCTCAACTCCTCGAAATTTGGTTTTCCGCAAAATTTCAAATTTTGAATCAAATCCAATCCTTAAATGTTAAATTTAAATTCAATGCTCCAAACAAACTTTAATTTTCAATCTTCAAATACAACCTTTAAATTTATATCTTGTAATATAATGATAATCTTCTTAAAAATCAAATTCAATCATACTACATCCCTCAAAACTTGTGATTTTACAAAATAGTCAATGTGCCATATCAATTCTAAACTCTTTTATTTAAATAAATTCTATCCTTTAAATTTTTTTTTCCCTACAAAGCTTCCACTTTCCACCTTAGAAAATATCAAATTTAAAATTTTACTCATCAATTCCAATTCTAGTAAGAAATTAAATCATAAGATCAAAATCTTTATTGCTAATCCACAAATTTTTTTTTTTTATATATCCTCACATTCAAGTTTTAAAATTGAAATCCAATATGCCATTTCTTGTATCCAAAATTAACATCTTCAAATCAAATCCTCAATCAATTTTTTTTTTCAAAATAAAAAAAATAATTTTCTCAAAAGTCAAAATTCAATCTTGGTCACGTAATGCTTGTCTCCAAGAATTTATAGAACTTCTACAGACTTGATTTCTCTTTAACCTAAAGTTCATCCATCTCTATTTCAAAATCCAAATTCAAACATCAAAAGATTCAAACACAACTTCTCAAAGATTTAAATTTAAAGCGCAAGATGATTATCTCAATATAATCATCCTGCCGCGAGGATCTATAAAATAGTTTAAAAATACCATAAGTTTTTAAATAATTCGACAAAAACTTATTGTCATTTCACAAGTCAAATTCCTACATAAAATAAATGAGAAGAATTTGTAAATAAAAAAATCATACTTCCAAAAAAAAACTTTGATAATCTTTAAATGGGATCCTTAAATCAAAAATTTACTT
Source organism: Iris pallida (assembly GCA_029216955.1). NCBI lineage: Eukaryota > Viridiplantae > Streptophyta > Magnoliopsida > Asparagales > Iridaceae > Iris > Iris pallida. The sequence continues at coordinate 14,665,253 of JANAVB010002397.1, read as the reverse complement.
TCAAAACTGAAATCATAACGTTTCATATATATCTCATGTCTAGAGACAACTAATTTAAAACTTGAAGCCACATCACCAAAATTTATTTGTGTTAATCTACCAAATTTAAATCCTCTAATCTTTCAATTTCTATTCGATATGATATTCTTCCCTCAACTGGTAGATTTTATATTCAATCAATTACATCTTCGAAAATATTTAATCAAAACTCCTTGTGGCTTATCATTACAAAAATTTGTTCTCCTTAAAATCAAAAGTGTCAACTCTCAAAGTCAATATAAAATTTAATTCTAAGATGCATATGATATTATTACTCAAATAAGATCTTTTCCTTTATTAATTTTCACTAAACTCAAGTTCATATTATCGGGTGCAATCTTCTCAAAATATTTTTTTTTATTATTGGCACCCTTCTATTCATACAATTCGTCATCCTCAATTATTTATATTTTAAATCCAATATTTCTTGTTTCGATTATCCTTTATAGTTAATTCACCATGCACCTTCCTAGAGTGCATTCTCTATGCCTAGCATTGACAACCTTTAATTTTTCAATGTCAAACTATTCACAAACTTTCCTCGATACTAATCACCATTGTATAACTCATATATATCCTATATATCATGCACTCTAAGAATCCAAGCTATAAAATGTTCTAGGTTTACTTCATAAGACAAAATCAGATTCAAGGCATGATTGCTAAATATCAACATAAAATTCTAAACATGTATAGAATCTTCTAGATAGAGTTTAGAATATTTTGTTGTGATCAAAATCCTGAGTAAACATCGAGGTATAATTTAAATAATCAAAACGAGTTTAAAGTTCTAAACAGAATAGAAAATGTAGATGACTATTCTTCTGAGATTAAGGATTTATCAAAATTCGTGTTTGAGATTCAAGAGACGGGCTAAAAATCAAGAGAAGTATCTGTTCTCGATTTCGAAGATGAAAACGATCAACCTTGATTTGAGTCAAACACTAGATAAGATAGAAGCATCACCGCTTCAGATTAAGTAAGAAAAACCAATGATAATATTCCCGACAAATCACTCAGGGAATACAAAAATTTATTTTGAGAAGAAAATTTTCATAACTAAGGAAAGTTGAAAATTTGAGAGAAGGTAAGTCTCATTGATTCAAGGAAATCAAATTGAAATTGTCTAGTAACGCCAAAAATTAAATAGCTTTGGGACAGCTAAAAATCTCCTTGAAGAAAATTTAACAATAGAAAGGATTCTGACCGTTCCTGCTTCATGATTATAGAAGCTTTCTAGGCCTTGATTTGATCAAAAATTTCATAGAGAGAGTAGGGTTTTAAGATGAATGGAGGAAATTAACAGATGAGAATATTCTCGATTTTTGGGAAAACATAGGAGATAGTATTGAAATTGAAAATAACTCCTTTAGGAGAATCATGAACTGAACTAATTCTTCTGATAATAATTGACCTTGAGGTTTAAATGATCCCAGAAGAACTCTGATTCAGGATTGATTTCGAGAAAGTTAGTCAATTAGAAAGGAGATCAAGGCAAAAGGTTGGATAAGGGTTGTAGATATATATTGAGTAGAAAAGAGTTTAATAGGGTTGCTAAGAGAATATTGAAACTCTTCATAACAAATGAATCAAAATTCCAATAAAGGTAGAGAAGTAAGATCTGATCAACCAATGAAAAAGTTAAAATTAGGTTTGATAAAGAAGAAGAAGATTGAAAAATTCAACCTTATTCCAAAAGAATATGAATCCTAAAGTATACTAGAACCTGAAAGTTATGGTAGGAGAATAATCTCGAAAGTCATGGGACACTCAAAGGTACAATCAGCTTAATCTAGATAAGGTTTAGGTACAAATACAAACAAGGTATCCTACGAATCTATAAGCAGGCAAAAAATAGATATTTAAGTAAATAATTTTCGGCCTTATAATGTAACATGGTGTATATCATCTAAGTGTTCTAGTTGTTTCTAAGTCTGTTTTCCTAAAGTCTCAACTATCCCTAGGTCAAGATACAGAACTGCGCGATGATCTAGACTAAGTTGACTAGACCAATTTACAGATCTGACCTGCATGGGCCACCACTAAAAATGTCACGACCCGGTCCCAATTACTTGGGTCGAATCGGATCATGCCCAGCCTGCACCGTTGTTGAGACGGCGGCAGTAAGCTGTATTCAGTAGTGAAACACATGCAGATAAAAATTCTAACGAATATAAAATCTTTTATACAATTTAAAATTTTGAAATACAATAACCATTAATACAACAATTACACTTGATACATTGGTTAATAAATTACTATCCAGCTCTACTGTTCTTGGGTTCCAGGTTTTGCGAGAACAGGCATCAGATCTTCGACGACGCAATCATCTAAAAATGTTGGTCTCCAGTCAGGAGGAAGCAAAGTACAATTCATGCTAATTTGACAATTAATTTAACAATAAAATCATGCACTTTTAAACAATTTTGAAGATAAACAGTTTTGCAATAGTTACAGTATGTGATGTGAATAGGCAATGAATATGACCGGCTTGGTTGTACAGTTGTATCCTATTGATACGGTATGGCTTATCCCCGTGTGTATGAGGGGTAAGCTAACACAGTCAGTATACTAGTTTGGATGTGGTCATAAACATTACTCTACTCCCCCAGTCCCCAACAGTACAGTCAATACTCCCGAAAGAGTTCGTATTTGAACAGTGGTTTAAAATTGCAGTGAAGTGATTATTAAATAATTGTAATCAACATAAATGTACTTGCCTTGATTACGACTGGATTCGATGTTGGTTCCGGGATGATGCTAGTACAATCCTCGAAACCCTACAATTTAGAATTCCTGACTTAGCATCAATATTCAATCCATATCTAGGTGTGCTAGTTAAATCTCTAGTATTTGACCTAATCAAATTTTATGTTATTTACAACTCTATTTTAGAACGCTTATCGAGGTGAGTTTCTAATTTACGAAGAAAAGTCAGTTTAACTTTATTTGGAAAAACTCGTAGTTATTGATTTACTTGGTAAAAACTTGTATTTTGTATTATATATAAATTAATATTTTTCTTTTAAATGAGAAAACGTGAATTTGTAATAAACTTGTAATTTCCTAATTATTTTATTATGAGAAAATGATATTTAAATTTTTTATAAAGTAATTATATTATCATTTTACGTTTTACGTCAATCAACCAACAAAATAAAATTTACAATATTACAAACCATAGATAATAAATAAAAGCTGGGCTTATGCCCTTACATTCCCAAGAATTAAAATAAGAGAAAATTCGTTAGTCCTGTAAACTGCCTACAAAATTAAATATTTAATAATTATAAATTATTATTGAGTCTCAGAACTGGTCCAATCGTCATTTTTATAGCTAATGCCTCAACGTCCGGACGAAACCGATTTCGTTTGCATTTAGCCGGGGTCCATTGACCAATAAGGTCGTCGCCCAAATAAATCCAAAAATAGTATTCTTTTCCGAAATTCATTTTAAAATTATATAATTAATTGTTATAGAAATTTCGGCAGCATTCCCTCTATTTTCGGGATAACCCAAAACTGGGAAACGCGCCGATTTTTCCTGCAAAATGAATCTCAAACCAGGAATACCCAATTTTATATATAACCATCCCATAAATCATTTTCCGAAATGGATTCAGAATTCCCGAACAAAAATCGGAATTTCCCGAAACCAAACTCAAATTATCACAAAACAAATTCCCAAACAATCCAAACCCAAGAACTTTTCAGCAACAAGGTTCAAAATAATCACAGAAATATTTTCGAAGAATTCGGAAATTCCGGAATTGGAAAAATCACAGAACCAAAATCAGCATACCAATTTCCGAAGAAACTTCGGAAAAATCGAAATGGTAACGTATATGAAACGTAATCAAAAATCCGAATTCCCGAAGGAATCGGTGGACCAATATCATCATAGACTAAGAGGAACTATGGAACTATCCAGAAATTACCAAAATCGACGGAATCCGAAGTGATGCCTCGGACTCGGAATGTTCAGCGCTCGCGAACAGTAGGAAACCACAGATCTGAGTCGGGCACGCTGACCGAGTGGGGCAGAGTCGCTCGGAACCGCCAAGAACAGCAGCGTTACTGCGGGAAAAAAAAAGAGGGCGCTGGCTAGAGCGGAGGGTACGCCGGGTCTGGGTCACGCCGAGTTCGGCGGGAGGCCGGGACGGGGCTGGTCGGCGGAGCACGGCCACGCCTAGCGGTCGGATCGGGGCGCCAGGCCGGGAACGGCGCCTAGGAGTGGATCCGGCGGGGTCAGCACCGGGAAACCCTCGGGTCGGGCGGCGCCTGGGTTCGCGGGAATGCGTCGGCGCACAGGGGGTCCACGGCGAGGGGCGCGGGGAGGCCGACGGTTGGCTCGGCGGGGCACGGCGCGGAAGGGGCGCGCGTCGGTCCTGGCCGCACGGGGAGAGGCGCAGGGAGGTCGGCGGCCGGAGGGAAGCTTCGGGCGCCGGGGTTCGGGTTCTGGAGGGGGCCGCGGGGAGTGTAGGGGAGAGGGGAAGGAGTAGATGGGAAAGGGGTTTTGTTTGTTTTGGAAGAGGATTAGAGAGAGGAAGAGTTGGAGAAGAGGGAGTTGTGAGGGAGTGGGGTTTCTCTCTGGATAAAAGGGGAGTGGTATTCTGTGGGGAAGAGGGAATGAGGGGAGTTATAAGGAGAGGTGCTCTTTAAGGGGAGAAGTGATGTTGGGTTAGTGGTGATGAGAAATAAACGTGGGAGGAAAGTGAGGAGAGTGGAAGAGTAAGAATAGGGTGTTTGAACGGGAGTTTCGGGAGCTGAGAAGTCTCCGGCGGTTTTGTCCGCGGGAAGAAGAAGGGGTCGGTCCAGTGAGTAAAGGGAAAGAGTGTGTGATTAAGAATGATAAAGAGTGATTAATGAGTTTAAAGAGGGTTGGTTCCTGTAAGGAAAAGAGAAAATAAGTAATTAAATAAAGTTGTAAGTGTGCTGGTGTAAATGGAACTCATTACATTAAGGATTTATTATTTAAATAATATATTTTTTATACAAAATCGATCTCGGTTTCGGAATTGATTCCGAGTCGGGTTTCGGGAATTAAGAACGGGTTCGGGACGTGTCTGGTCCAACTCAAAATTCCAGAAAAATAAATTTTTTCTAAAATATGGTTTTTCATAAAAATGTTAATAATTAATTTAGCAACTAATTATACAATTAAATAATAAAATAAAATCTTTTACGGGTTTTGATCAAACACTAAAATTCTAGAAATACCATTTCCTAAATAAATGATTTATAATAATACTAATAAGAAGCACTAAAATAATTAATTAAAAATTACGGGTTTCACATTTTCTGTGGTAAGCTCATTGGCAATAGCAATCCTTAAAGAAGGAATTTGTAACTCCAAAGGAAGGACAGCTTCACAGCCATACACCAAAGAGAAAGGTGTAAAGCCTGTGGGATTGCGGACTGTAGTTCGATAGGCCCAAAGACATTCGCCAAGTTTCTCGCTCCAATTCCGTTTGTTAGTGGATACAAACTTCTTAAGGAGCTTAATAATGGTTTTGTTAAAGGCTTCAGCTAAACCATTAGCGGCAGGATTGTACGCCGTCGAAGCAATATTGTTAATCCGATGATCATCGCAGAATCTAGTGAACTTCTGACTAATAAATTGAGGTCCATTGTCATGAATGATTCTGCGAGGTATACCGAATCTATAGATGATATGGTGTTTAACGAAATTGATGACACTGCTAGTCTTGACTTCAGCCAGAGGTATAGCTTCGGCCCACTTGGAGAAGTAATCGGTTATCGCCAATATGAACTGATGTCCTCTAGAAGAAGGAGGATTAATAGGACCTATGATGTCCATACCCCAAGCTTCAAAAGGCCATGAAGCAGCAGTCGGGTGTAAGAATTCCGAGGGTTGATGAATGAAGTCTGCATGGATTTGACAAGCACGACATTTCCTTGCATATTCAATGGCATCTGATACCATAGAGGGCCAATAATAACCCATACGTCTAATACGATCCTGTAATTTAGGACCAGGTTGATGTGCTCCACAGACGCCATCATGAGCTTCACACAACACTTGTTTGGCTTCATCACCAGCTAAACAGCGTAGAAGAAGACCATCATAAGTTCGCCGATAGAGTGCTTGGTGGTTTGATTGTAGTAAAATCGTAGAGATCGACGTCGAACGCTTGTAGCCTCCTTAGAATCTTCAGGGAGTATGTCATGTAATACGAAATCGATAAAAGGAGTTCTCCAATCGTCATCAATAACTTCGACTTCAGCAAGATTGCTAAATTCAATATTACGATTGTTCTCAATACAGAACAGTTCTCGGTTAGAAATAACCACCACCTGATGCCTTTTGACAGGGATGGCTAAGACAGCTGCAAGATTGGCCAAAGCATCGGCTTCAGTATTGCAAGCTCGTCGAACATAGTCAATGAAGAGGCTTTGAATGATGTAGCTATATTGATTGCCGCTTCATGATAAGGCACCAGGTCTTGATGACGGACTTCATAGGTTCCTCTAACCTGGTTTACAACCAATTTAGAATCACCATAGACTTCTAGATATTCAACATTCAGTTGTTTAGCTAGCTGAAGGCCGACAAGTAAGGCATTGTACTCTGCCACATTGTTGGAGCAAGGTTCATCTAAAGAGTAGGCTCTTTGGATAGTTAATCCGTCTGGAGAAACGAGAACAACTCCAACACCTGCCACTATAGCACCATTTGGTCCAATTCTTGATGCACTATCAAAGAATAAACGCCAGGTTGGAAACTCTTCGGAGATCATGTTGACTTCTAACGTCTCGTCAGGAATTTCGTCATAGAGCTTAGATGTTTCAGGCACAGGATGAGCTGCTAAGAAGTCCGCCAACGCTTGACCTTTGACAGACTTTTGTGGAACATACACCATGTCATATTGAGCTAGCAGGATTGCCCATGTAGCCAACCGAGAATTAAGTGTACTTGGTTTCTTCATGAGTACCCGGAGAGGGTTAACTCAAGATATAACATGAATAGTTTGACCAATGATATAATGCCTCGTCTTTTGCACAGCAAACATGAGAGCCAAGCATTCTTTCTCGACAGGACTATAACGGTGTTCAGCACCAATCATAGTTCGGCTAAGATAGTAGATAGCTTGTTCATGACCTTCTTTGTTCTTTTGGGCAAGTAAGGCACCCAATGAATGGTCCATAGCACGGACATACATCAAGAATGGAATGCCAGAGATAGGTGGCACCAAAACTGGTGGGTTATAAGATATTGTTTGATATCGTCGAATGCTCGTTGACATTCTTCAGTCCAAACAAAAGATACACCCTTCTTCATTAGTTGAGTGAATGGTCTGCAGCGTCCAGACAAGTTCGAAATGAATCGCCTGATGTACGCAAGTCGGCCTTGGAATCCTCGTAGCTCTTTTAGGTTGCGTGGAGGATGCATCTCTTGGATGGCTTTGATCTTCTCGGGATCCACGTGTATACCCTTAGAGGTAATGACGAAGCCGAGAAATTTGCCACTAGAGACACCCAAAAATGACTTGGTGGGATTCATCTTGAGCTGATGTTGACGCATGAGATTAAATATTGTTCTCAAATCTTGGATGTGATCTTCTTTTAGACGACTTTTAACAGCAATATCGTCCACGTAACATTCGACTGTTTTACGAAGATGTTCTCTGAAAATGGTACTCATAGCCCGTTGGTAGGTTGCACCCGCATTCTTGAGACCAAATGGCATCACTGTATAACAATAAACACCACGAGGAGTGCGGAAAGATGTATGCTTTTCATCTTCAGGATGCATTTTGATCTGATTATACCCGAAAAATCCATCCATAAAAGATATCCTTTCGAACCCACAAGTATTGTCAATCATGACGTCTGTGATAGGAAGAGGAAATTCATCTTTTGGACATGCTTCATTGAGATCTCGGAAGTCGATGCAGACTCGAACTTTTCCAGTTTTCTTCAGAACTGGGACGACATTGGCTACCCAATCAGGATGCTGCTCTTCTCGAATAAAGCCACAAGCGATGAGCTTCTTGACTTCATCATCAATTGCGTCCATCATTTCAGGCTTAAATCGCCTTTGTTGCTGTTTGACTGGTTTAGCATTAGGAAGAATGTTCAGTTTGTGAGTAGCAATCTTAGGATCTAAACCTGGCATGTCTTCATAACTCCAAGCAAAGACGTCGATATATTCTTTAATAAGAAGAATCAACTCTTGTTTGTCTGCTTCTGGAAGATTTTTGCTAATAAAAATTGGCCGAGGTGAATCTCTTTCTCCTATATCAATTTGAAGTAGTTGATCTTCAGTAGGAGGTTCACGTTGTTCAAATCGAAGTACCCATTAGTTATCCATATGTTGAGCCCAAGGATCTGTTTCCGGACTTTCTTCAACATCTTCATCACAGCCTTCTGGTAGTTCAACAGAGACCATGTTAGAAGATACAATTATACGATGGACTTCACCGATGCTGGTATCAGAATCCCATGATCTGGAATCAGAAGAGTTAGAACGTTCTTCACTATCTGATTCAGAAGCTGCTGGGGATAACAGTGGAGGAGAAGTATATCCGAGACCTTTCTTGGTCCTGTCATAATACATTTGTGATTTTCCGTTTGGAACTGTTGTACGAATGGGAGTTCGTCTACCTTTACCATAGTTAAGGCCGCTCTTAAAGTCGTAACCCATCTTTCGGAGGATGTCTTTTGATTGTTGACTATAACGATGGAACTGGAGACGTCCCGTATCGTTAACTTTGCTATCATCCGTATAGTTAATCTTTGTTTCTGGTCTTTTATATAAAAATGCTGAACTTTCACCTTTCTTTAAAGAAGGATGAACACGGTAAGAATCATCTGGATCTTCAAGCAAGACTTCTGTCTGAAGAGATTGTACGACTCCCAGTGTAATTGATTGGAAGCTATCTAACATATCCAAATAACTTTTAGTATAATAAATAACATCAATATACTGGAAAGTAGATGCTTTTTCATTGATTTGTACATCAGTATTTACAACAGGACCTTTAACCTTAGCAGATTTGGTCAAATTGATTACAAGAGGGGGAGAAGAAGAACGTGAAGGAGGCTTGTTACGACGGAGGTCGATAACAAGTGGCTCAGAAGAGGTGAGCTCCCTTTTTTCCTTGTTGCGATTTAGATCAACAACAAGTGGCTCAGAAGGAATGAGCTGCTTTTTGTCTTTGTTACGACGTAAGTCGATAACAAGTGGCTCAGAAAAGGTGAGCTCCCTTTGATTTTCATCAGCATCAACTGATTTCTTTTGAACTGGTAAGTGAATAACCAGTGGCTTGGAAGATTGAGGATGAGAAACTCGCCCCTTAACAGGTATGATAAGAGTGTCTTGAGGTACTGCTTTTTTATCTTCTTCAGTATCCATAGCCAATACTACCTTCATAAATTCATCCTTGTACATACGAGCATCGTTGCAATAAGCTTCAACACCCTTGAAAGGATAAAGGTCCGCAACTTCCTTATGAACTTGTCCTTTGTCATCAACGTATTTAAAGCATTGATGAAGAGTTGATGGAACGACATTATGTTCATGGAGGAATGGCCTTCCCAGGAGAGCATTGTAAGAACAACCATGATTGTCAATGATATAAATGGTCACCTTTGTGCGAAGATTGCCTATTTGGAGTTTTAGACGGATCTTGTCCAAAGGTTCACTCTTTCCTTGATTAAATCCCAGAATAGTAGTGATCGTGGTTGAAAGACTATGCACCGGTATCTTCAACGCATCGAGAATTGTCTTTGGCATAATACTAAGTGCAGACCCTGGATCAATCAGGATACGATCAACCTTTATTGAATCTACATATCCTGTATAGTAAAGAGGACGATCATGTCTATTATCTTCTATTAGCATATCATCCTGAGTGAAGGTAATATTTGGGATCAGTTCTAAGACACTATGACTGTGATGACAAGAGACTGATTCTGATTCTGGCTTCTTGAGAAGAGTTAAGCAAGTTTCAGCCTGCATCAGAGCTTCACTTAGAGTTTCTCGCGTCTCTTTGGAAAGACGCAAGAGTTCAAAGATTGACAGCCTAGCTGGTGTATTGGCTAATTGAGCCAATATATCAAAGTTGTAAGGCTTCTCAAGCCCAGTAGGAGATGACTTCTTTAGAGGTTTGTCAAATCGAACTTGTTGCTTGCCTTTGTCAGCCGTTGTTGGCTTAGGAGGAATTAATACTACAACTGGTGAAGATATAGAAGGGACCTCTTCAACAGATGCAGGTTGTGCCAGAGCAGGTTCGGAAGAAGAAGCAGGATCCTTTTGACCTTCAGAATGATCTTTCAAATAAACTTTTCCTGATCTGGTGCCTAACAGAATCTCTTCGTCAACAATGGGATCAAAAGATACCATGTTGCAAATTTTGGTTTTGCCTTTAGAACGAGTTTTCTTCTTGGAAGATATCTCAAATTCTGGAGCAAGATCAGGATGGATCCACATAATTTCACCATTGTCAAGAGACAAGGGAATAAGACCTTCATTGGATGGAAGCGGGAGATTCTCAATCTCAAGAGTTGCTTTAGGAATCGGAATGACACCATGCTGTATTATCTGCAGAGGGAAATCTCCAAATTGGACTGAAACCATATTTGCCATAACAGTCTTCTCATCTTGTTGCAAAATGACTACACCTGCATTGACAAGCTCTTGAATCTTACCTTTGAGCACATAGCATGCTCGAGTAGGGTGTCCAATGAATCGGTGATAGACACAATATTTGGGATGATCAGTCTTATTGACTTCATCAGGTTTCTTTAGATCAGGGAGTTGAATTTTATTGCTTTTGAGTAAACACTCAAAGATACTTGCCGTGTCATTTTCGTCAAAGGAATATTCTACCTTCGGACGAGGTTCCCTCGGTGGAGGTGCAGAAGGAGTAGGAGTAGATGTAGGTGAGGCCACATTGACAGCCAAAGATTCTTTATTTTTGTTCAAGTTAATGTTTAAAGTCTCTTTCGCTTTGTGATTGTTCTGGCGATTGCCACCACCTGAATTCTGATGCTCATCGCGATCAGGATTAGACATTTGTACCCCCAATTATTTGAACTTGTCGGCACTTACTTCAGCAGCTTTGGCGTTGATGATGAATGAGGGCCAATCTTGGAATTAGGTTGATCCCGTCCACATACTGATAATAGGTAAAAGATTCGCCTTACAAGTATTAATAGTGACAGCAGCGGGAGTCCCTGGAGGCATTTTCAAGGCTTCACGGCGAAACCGTTCAATAAAGCTCTCAGCCGTTTCATTATGTTTTTGTTTGATTTTGTTGAGAGCTGACATAGTCATATCATTAAATCCTTCATAGAACCGTTCCAGAAAGATTTGTTTGAGACCTGAAAAGGATGTGATGCAACCATCGGGCAAACTTCTGTACCAGTCGTATGCTACGCCGGCTAAACAACCGACGAACACTCTGGTAAGAAGAGCGTCATTTGGCTGAAGTTGAACAGTCATTACCTCAAAATGATTGATGAATTGACTCGGGGAAGTACTGCCATCAAACAGAGAGATTGTAGGGATTTTGTACTTTGGGGGAAACGGGACGTCCTTCCATTCAACCGGATAGGGCTGTTTAATCCCCAACCTTTGTAGATTGTCTTTCTCTTTAAATGTTTCAAACTGAGTTCGTAAGAGTTTGACAGCTTCATTGGCGTCTTCTGATGAAGAAGAAGGAGCAGGTTAAGTTGTAGTGGTAGGAGGAGGAACAGCGTTGTAAGCACTACCCCCAGCTCCTGAATGGCTAGGCGTAGTTTGTACTTGCACTTGTACAGGAGGCATTTGGGGAGGCACTACCCCCAGCCCAGTATTGGCAGGTATTGAAGATGCTATGATCTCTGGACTAGTAATAGGTGCAGTTGGTGGTGTAACATGTTGTGCTACAATGATGGAATGCATACTAGCAACCATCTCAGCCATAGTTTTTAATTTGTCTTCGAGTGCAGCAATTCGCTGTTCTTGATTTACGGAGGTTGAAGCATCTGGATCATCGGTGACAACATAAGCCGTCACTTCTCTTGGCACAGTGGAAGATACTGTTTGTTCAGAACTTTCACTGTATGCATCATAATCAGAAAACGAATCATCTCCTGACTGGGAAACAGGGAGATGACTTGAAGGATTTTGAGGAAGATTTCTTTGACCGATTGTATCTCGGCTTCGGGAACGGGTATGTTGAAATACTCCTTCAGAAGTTTCTTGAAGTAATTCCAAATACCGTTGGCTTGGCTTGCGGAGTCTACCATGCTTAGAGCATCTTTTACCCCCAGTGTCTCGGAAAGTCATGTTAACAGAAGCATACAAAACTTCGTCTTCTTCTGACATAGGTTCAGATTTAGCAAAAGTTAAACGATCGAAGATAGATCGTTTTGTCGTTTGACAACAGCATTGGATGATGACTTTATGATTACAGTGATGATCAGATGGTTGAGATGGAGATATTGAGACATTATCCTGTTTTTGTCTTAGATGTTCTCGAAGATCTACAACAGGACGAGGAAAGTTCCGAGGGATCTGTTCTTTGATAACATTTGGAACATGATTCCGATTCTTCAAATGTTTAGTCCCTTGAGTATACAGGGAAGTACTTACTTCATTGGCATAAGTGTCGGAATTTCTGACTTTGGAGATTTGTTTCTGATGATGTTTAACCTTCGGCATTGGCTGTTTGCATTTTACCGAAGTGGGTCGATTAAGATAAGTTCTGAGGTCAGCAAATTCACCCCCAGGAGTTTCTGTTTGAGACACTAACAGTTTTCCCTGTCGGGAACGACAAATTTGGAGAGTCGGGAGGTCCTGGAATTCTGCTATCAGAGTAGGCAGAATACCTCTTTGATTAGTACAAGTACTCTTGTTATAAAGGAAAGAAGAATCCTTGTTTGCCAGAGTTTTTGAATTGATTGGAGTCGAGACACATTGAGATGGATCTTCTTCAGTAAAGACTGAAGAAGACTGAGAAAAGACTAAAGGGCCTTTTCCTTTGTTTTGAGATGAAGGGTTAGCTAAAGAGCGTTTCCCTCTATTATATTCCAAGTCATGAGACAAGGAAGTTTGAGAAAAGACCAATGGACCTTTTCCTTTGCTTTGAAGAGAAGGAGGAATAGTCAAAGGACTACCCTCAATGGATTGCGCAGGGGCAATAGGGTGTTTGGGAAGAGGAGTAGAATCTCTTCTTTTATTGTGAGAAGAAGGAAATTTAGCCAAAAGGCTATTTTTCTTGGATTGCGCAGACTTGGTTTGCGCATGGGTGGAAGGTGCACTAGTCATTTGTGCATTAGAAGCTTTGGTAGGAAGTGCATCAGGAGTTCTTGTCTTAGAGTGCTTGGGATGCACCTTAGTTACAAGAGTGCTATTTTGCGCAGGAAAAGCCACTGCCAATTACGCCAGAGTCATAGGAGTCTTCTGTTTTGACAAGGCAGCATATGAAGTAGCCTGTGCAACAGTTGCAACAGATTACGCAGCCTTGACTGCAACAGATTGTGCAGCAGTTGCTGAGACAGACTGTGCAACAGTTGGCACAGCAGTTTGTGCAGCAGTCTGACTAGCAGATTGCACAACAGTTGGTACAGCATCCTTGGTGGCAAAAATGCCAGATTGTGCAGACTTGGAGACCCAAACTGAGCGCACTTTGCTCTTGGCAGAAGTGGCTACAGTACGGGGAGTGGTCTTGGAGTTGAGCATCGCCTCGTAGGCTGTCTGGTTGACCTTAACAACCAGCGTCTTCTGCGTCTTCCCGATAGACGCTACGTCACATTGAGTTGCTACTTCCTCGTCGGAGGAGAAAGTTGTCTCCAGCAGAGTCGCCATTTTGTTTGCAAAAACAAAAGTATAGAACTTTATTGATACAAACTGTAATAAAGATTACAAGAATTCTGGAAAAATTACAACTATAGGAATCCAATCTTGATGACGATTGCTTTATCCCTTAGACGATGTGAACTGTGAAGACGAAGCCTTTGAAGTTGAAAACAACTCTGGAAACTGAAGGCAAAAGCCTCTGAAGTTGAAGACAAAAGTCTCGGAAGAATGCAGCAGCACTTTGGCAAGAACTCCTGAACTCTCTGATTTCTGATCTCTGATCTTGATCCCCCTTGAAATGAAGACTTGAAACTCTATTTATAGAGTTCTAGAAATAACTAACTTTCAGTTATTTTGGGACTGCGTAGGATGATTTGCGCAGCATTGGTTTACGCAGCATTGATTTGCGCAGACAGTTACTGGATCGTAGGCCAACTATCATGGACACATGGCATCATTTGATAGAAATACGCATGATCGTGCATAAACAGTTGCCACGTAATAAGCAATCGATGGCATGAATGCCACGTGTAACTTATCAGTTATATTGATGGAGTGCGCAGAGTTGAATTGCGCATACATGGTTTGCGCAGACTCAAACTGCGCAGGATTGGTTTGCGCTGCCAGCTGTCAGCCGCCCTCGAGCACTGTGCGGCGCAGGAAACGAACAAACTCTTTGTTATTCGTGCTGTCAGTTGTCAGAAAAAGATTTGATTTGATTTGGTAATGATGACTTCTGCCACGTCAGTCTGCGCAGTTGGAAGTGTGCGCAAAGCAGTATGCGCAATCGAATTGCTGCACAATCTGTTGTCTGCGCAATTCATCCAAATGATGGTTTTCTTGATTTCTTGACTTTGTTGATTGATGCAACTTGATTTTTTAGGACCTACAGTCATCTTCTCCAGTATTGCGGATGGCAGTAGCAGCAGTACAGTTATCCAGGATAGTTGAAGAATTTTCAGATGTCTTCCCAGAGAAACTTCCAGGGATGCCGCCAGAGCGGAAGATCGAGTTCACTATAGACTTGATCTCCGGGACAGCACCAATATCAGAGCGAGTCTACAGGATGGCGCCTTCAGAGTTAGAGATTTTGTACAAGATGATTGAAGAACTCAGGACCAAGGGATTCATTCGTACAAGTGGATCGCCTTGGGGAGTCCCGATGCTTCTTGTGAAAAAGAAGAATGGTACGTCCAGGTTATGTGTAGATTATCGTACCTTGAACTCAGTGACAATCAAGAACAGATATCCTCTCCCGAGGATAGATGACTTGTTTGATCAACTCAAAGGGGCTTCAGTGTTCTCGAAGATAGACTTGCGGTCAGGATACCACCATATCAGAGTCAGAGAGCAAGACATCCCGAATACAGCTTTTTGATCTAGTTATGGACATTGGGAGTTCCTTGTTATGCCATTCGGAGCAACCAATGTGCCGGCTGTATTCATGGACCTCATGAATCGCATTTTCATGCCTTACTTGGATTAATTCGTGATCGTGTTCCTAGATGACATTCTGGTCTACAGCAAGAGTGAAGCAGAGCACGAACATCATCTCAAAGTTGTCCTTCAGACGCTTAGAGAACATCAGTTGTATGCTAAGTTCAGTAAATGCGAGTTCTGGCTCGATCGTATTTCGTACTTGGGTTACATCATTACTCGAGGAGGAGTAGAAGTGGATCCCCAGAAGATTGTGGCTATCGAGTCATGGCCAGTACCTAGCTCAGTGGCAGAGGTTCACAGCTTCCTTGGATTAGCCGGCTACTACCGGCGATTCGTTTCAGATTTTGTGAGGATTTCAGCGCCGATGACCCAGTTGACCCGCAAGGATGTGCAGTTTGCTTGGACAGCAGAGTGTCAGGAATCATTTGAGAAGTTAAAGTGAGGTTTGATAACGGCTTCCATTCTTACACTTCCAGATGGGATCGGAGGATTCACAGTTTATTGCGACGCTTCAGGCAGAGGATTGGGGTGTGTCTTGATGCAGCATGGGAAGGTAATAGCTTATGCATCACGTCAACTTCGTGATCATGAGAGGAATTACCCGATCCACGACTTGGAGCTGGCAGCAGTAGTGTTTACACTTAAGCTTTGGCGGCACTACTTGTACAGAGACAGAGTGGAGATATTTACTGATCACAAGAGCATGAAGTATGTTTTCACCCAGAAGGACCTTAACATGCGGCAGAGAAGATGGCTCGAGCTACTGGTGGACTACGATGTGGATTTGCAGTATCATCCAGGGAAGGCCAACGTTGTAGCAGATGCGTTAAGCAGGAGAGCCGGAGTTTATTTCCTGACGGCGCAACCAGAATTATTGGCAGATCTTCAGAAGATGGGAATTGAAGTGGTTCTTCCTACCAACGTGGCGTTGATGGCCAGTCTACAGGTTCAGTCCAGCATAGTTGAGAGGATCCGGATGGCGCAGTCAGCAGATTCCAAGATCCAGCGACTCAGAGCAGAGTGTGAGGCAGAAAGAAGGCCAGAGTTTTGCATTCATGAAGATGGTACACTTTGGCACGACACTCGTCTTTGTGTACCCAGTGGAGATATCAGACAAGAGGTTATGGCAGAAGCTCACAGTTCACAGTATTCTATTCATCCCGGTGGCACGAAGATGTATAGAGATATCCGTCAGCACTTCTGGTGGAATGGCATGAAGAGGGAGATAGCCCGGTTTGTCTCTCGGTGTTTAGTTTGCCAGCAGGTTAAAGCTGAACATCAGAGGCCCGCTGGACTTCTTCAGCCCTTGCCGATTCTAGAATGGAAGTGGGAGCATGTGACCATGGATTTTGTGACTGGATTTCCTAGATCCCCAGCTGGTAGAGATGCTATTTGGGTTATAGTTGACAGGCTCACGAAGGTGACTCACTTCCTCCCGTTCAGAGTTGGGCAGTCTACGGCTCAGCTAGCTGAGATGTACCTCAGGCAGATTGTCAGGCTTCACGGTGTGCCCGTCAGTATCACCTCGGACCGAGATTCAAGATTCACATCACACTTTTGGCACAGCTTGCAAGAGAGTTTGGGAACTCACCTTCAGTTTAGCTCAGCTTATCATCCGCAGACAGATGGCCAGTCGGAACGCACAATCTAGACTCTTGAAGATATGCTGAGGTCTTGTACCCTTGACTTCGGTGGTTCATGGGAGGATCACCTGCACCTGGTGGAATTCTCGTACAATAATAGTTTCCAGGCCAGTATTTAGATGGCCCCATTCGAGGCACTGTATGGCAGGAAGTGCAGATCTCCGCTAGCATGGAACGACATCGGAGAGAGGCAGATGCTCGGTCCAGAAATGATTGCCCAGACAGTTGAAGTGATCAGAAGGATCACAGATCGTCTTCGAGTGGCCCAAGATCGCCAGCGCCATTGGGCTGATGCTCATCGACGTCCCTTAGAGTTTGCTATCGGCGACCATGTATTCCTTAGGATCTCGCCTAACCACGGCGTCATTCGTTTTGGCGTACGGGGAAAGCTAAGTCCTAGGTATATAGGGCCGTTCGATATCCTGGAGCGAGTAGGAGATGTATCATATCGTCTCGCTCTTCTGCCGTCGCTAAGTGAGGTGCATGATGTATTCCATGTGTCCCAATTATGGTAGTACATCCCGGACCCGAGCCATATCCTGGACCATTCGAAATTGGTTGTTGGTACCAACCTTTCATATGAGGAGAGGCCCGTGTCTATATTGGACCGGAGAGAGAAGATACTCAAGAACAAGACTATTAGCTTAGTCCGTGTTGCTTGGGGTCATCACTCTCTAGGTGAGTCAACGTGGGAGCGTGAGGACGACATCCGATCGCGATATCCCGACTTGTTTGAATCGTAAGGTATAATGTCTTCTTTATGCCTTATGCTTGCCATCCCTTGCTTGCATGTATGATTGTTTGATTGTTTGCTTAGTGTAGCTTAATTGTGGATAGCATAGCTGGCTCTTACATCTCTAAGCATCTTGATTTAAATTCCGAGGACGGAATTATTTTAAGGTGGGTAGAGTTGTAACGTCCGTATTTCGGAATACGTATTTTTAATTAGGCTTATATGTATTTCGGACCTGTATTTTCTTTTCCCAGATTCTGGCCTGTAATTGTGTTTTGGCTTAACTTGCGGATTTTGGTTTTCTCGTAAAACGGGTTTTGGACCTGGCTTGGTTTTATTTTTATGGAGAAGAAATTGGTTTGGTTTAGTATGCATTGGAACACCTTAACCTATACTCCACCCTCATTCCACCACAACCCATCCTCATTAAAATCTCCACCAACCATTCTCTCTCCTCATTACTTCCCTCATTAAATTTCTAACTCCTTCTTCTTCTTCCTTCTTCCACACAACACCAACACCATAGGCAAGTGCACCTTGCCACCACATAATGACCCAATTTTATTTGTCTATTAGCTAGATTAGGCCATGGTGAACAACATTAGAACTTGGCATTTTGTGATTTGGACCTTCCATTTTTTTAGATCTAAGTTTTAACCATTTTCGATTTTTCTTGGTTTTTGATCTATTAAACTTAGATTTTTCCTTGTTTTGAGGCTTCCATGTGGAAGAGAATTCAATTTTACACAAGTTAGAACTTTGAAAATCCAAATTTCGTTTTGATTTGGCCAAGTTATGAAGATTTGAAATTTAGGGTTCTTGGAGTCACCCTCTCGGCCTGATGGAGAAGATGACTCTCGGCCTGCGCTCTTTAGCGCATGGCCGGACTGCGCGACCCCTCGGCCAGCGCTTTGCGCTGAGCTGACTTGCGCTGGCGCTTCTTAGCTCCAGCGCCTTCCTCCCATTGGCGTACTTGACTGCTGCGCCGCCCGCTCCAGTGCAACTCAACCCTGCGCGCTTGACCTCAGCGCAAACCGTCCCTAGCGCAACTCAACTCTGCGCAACTCAACCCTGTGTGGCTTGACCCAGCGCAACCTGCTCCCAGCGCAACCTGCTCTCAGCGCAACCCGACCCAACGCAGTCCATCCCCTGCGCAGTCCATTTTCCTCCAGCGCAATCTGATCCCCTGCGCAGCCTGTTACCCATGGTGATTTGGTTTTATTTTCTTGGACTTGGCTTCTCTTTTGTGGATTGGGGTATTGAGATCTTGTTCCACACAACACGTCTGTCTCGACCCAATACGACCTGGCACGGTTTTTGGTATTTTGCTTATGACTAGTACAGTTTTTTGTGATTTCTGTGAAGTATGATTCTAGTACTTTCTGATCTTCTTGATAGTAACCCGATGGGGTGTGTCCTTAACTTTTAACCTGTAATTCATGATTAATCTTGATACTGGATAACTTGATAGTGGCCCGTGGCGGCGTATTCCTGACTTGTAACCTGTAACTTGTAACTTGACTTGACTTGATGCTGTTGCGATGGCTAACTTGACTCGTATAATCAACTCTGACGCCGTGGGTGTTCATTCTTGCTGCCTTGTGCAATCCACTTGTCTTGTCTCGCATCATGTCTAGGACATGACTCCCTGGTTACCACGGTCAGGGATTCACCCTGAATATGGATTAGGCTAATGACTAGATCAAACTATAGTTCATGGAGGATTTTCAGTCACAGGCAATCTCGTTATCTGGGCGCTTTAAATGGACTTGTAGCCTGCCGACGAGTAGGGCACATTTCCAGTACACTGTCATGTGTTGCACCCTTTAAGTCACCTAAGGGTATATCGTCTCCTGGGCGATGTACCCAACCATACTCTCAACCCGCGGAAGGATAACTAGATAGTCTGCAGGGCTTGGGACTGAAAATTTCTTATTTGCATCTTGTTAGTAATTAGGCTTGTGATAACCCTAGTTAGTTAAGTAGTAAGCCGTAGTATTTGCTTGGCCGCTTGTGAATGGATGGTGTCCAGCCTGGTCTAAGTCTCGTCTAAGTCCATGTACCTGGTACTCCTGTACATGATTGTTTTACTTATCTTTAAACAATAAATGGGTAGAGACAAGTGCTATTCAGGCGAAGGATTACGACCCCGGTCCTTGTTTGGTTTACGGGTTGTAACCCGGCTCCCGGAATGGTTCTACATCCCTAGTCGTTTATTGTCCTGTGGTACTCTTTATTACTTGTACTTTTCTTCCATTTTCTTATGTTCTGATATGCTGGCTTTTGTTCTTATTTCGTGGCCTCCTTTGTGGCACTTGCTCTTTCTGGGGTTTGACCCAGCTGGTTTTGTGTGGCCAGATTTCGGAGCAGCACCCTAGGATCTACCGAACTTCCAGCCCAATGGTGGCGACTAGAAGGAACCCGGGCTACGAGTGGATTTTCCATTTTTTTTCACTCACTTTATTGTAAATTATTCTTTTGAGGCGTTTAGCCGACGAGCACCTGTTAGCTCGATGCACATTTACTTACTGTCTGCCTACGGGCTGTAAACATGATTAACAAATCCTAGGGTTGATCATGTATGACTTAACTCTTGCTAGTCCTCGTATTTTGTATGACTAGCTTTATGATCAGCTGAATATGTAATATTTGGGACGCCTTTTATTGTATATTTGGGGATCTAACATCTTGTAACTATATTACTTGCTTGAGATTGAGACAATAGGCTTGACCTTAAGAGACCGTTGGCTTGTAGTAAACCCTCATATCTAGACAGCCGTGACCGTATAGCGAGATGGATTCCATTTCAATATACGTAGCTGGCTATGTACGCCCCCGCTCTCCAGTATTCTGGTTCTGGGGCGTGACAATTTTTCACGTAAAAAATCATTGTGTTTTCGATTGTGTTTGGCGTTTTTGGTTTGTGTGCTTTTGCTCGGTTCTCTCGCAGAACTTTCTGGTATGGGAGAACGATTTTTGCGCTTCATTCCCAACAGAGTGGTATCAGAGCTTTGGTTCAAAGAAGTGTCAGGAGTTTATAGTCAAAATAGGAAGCAGAGATGGACGCGAAGCCGGTACGCATGGTAAACCTGAACGGTACCAACTACCATTATTGGCGGAACAAGATGAAGGATTTAATGTTCGTCAAGAAGCTACATCTTCCAGTATTTGCATCTGAGAAGTCCAGTGACAAATCCGATGAGGACTGGAACTTCGAGTATATACAGGTGTGTGGGTACATGCGGCAGTTCGTTGACGGGAACATGTACAACCACGTTGCCAATATTGAGCATGTGAAGACGTTGTGGGAGAAGCTGGAATCTTTGTACGCAAAAAAGATCATAATAAACAAACTGTTCCTGATCCGGATGATGATGGGTCTGCGGTACAAAGATGGTGCATCCATTACGGATCACTTGAGTGAGTTCCAGGGCGTGGTGGACTAGCTATCCTCGATGGAAGTCAAGTTCGACGACGATGTTCAAAGACTTTGGTTGCTATATACATTGCCAGACTCGTGGGAGACCATACGAGTATCTATGATCGCTTCTGCTCCGGATGGTGTGGTCAGTCTAGAGTTTTCCAAGAGCGGGGTACTGAATAACGAGATGCTGAGACATTCTTAGGGCACTTCATCCACATCCCATCACTCAGAGGCGCTAGTTTCAGAGAGCCACGGAAGGGAAAAAAGCAGAGGTCCAGGTGGTGGCAGAGATAAGAGCAGGAACAAGTCCAAGGGTCGGTACGAGGACTCGAAGTGTTATTATTATGGCAAGAAGGGCCATATCAAGCGGAACTATTTCGTTTGGAAGAGAGAGAAAAAGGACGACAAGGGGAAGCAAAGTAAGAACACTACAGCGATGGCATCAGCACATGGAGGTAATGTGATCATCGTAGGTGATGTGGTTGTCATGAACCTCTCCTGTGATGACCATTCTTGGCTGATGGACTCAGGTGTTTCAGCGCACGTATCTCACAACTGGGCATTATTTACAACTTACACAAAAAGTGACTATGGATCGTTGAAGATGGGCAACGGAGATGTGTCGAAGGCGGTTGCCGTTGGAGATGTGCATTTGAGGACGAAGACGGGTGCAGTTCTTGTTCTCAAAGTTGTCCGTCATGTCCCTGATATCCGTTTTAACCTAGTATCGGTTGGAAGGTTGGATGATGAGGGTTTCTTCAATCTATTCAGGAACGGTCAGTGGAAGCTTTTCAGAGGTTCGATGGTGATTGCCAGAGGAAGCAAGAAGTCTGGACTCTATTATATGGAGGGGAGCGCACAGGGGGCACAGGAGATGAACGTAGTCAGTGATGCGTCTACCGAGTTATGGCACATGCGGCTCGGCCATATCAGCAAGAAGGGGATAAGCTAGGTGAACATGAAGGTGATTCCAGGGCTAAAGTCTACAAAATTGAAGAAGTGCATGCACTGTTTAGAGGAAAAGTAAAATAGGGTGTCTTTCCAAAGTCACCCAAGTTCGAGGAAGCCGACGTTGCTCGAATTGATTCACTCAGATGTTTGCGGTCCTATGAAGGTAAAATCTATTGGTGGTGCTTCTTATTTTGTGACGTTTATTGATGATTATTCCAGGAAGGTTTGGGTCTATGTCTTAAAGATCAAGGATCAGGTGCTGCCCACTTTCAAAGAGTTTCAGGCCTCTGTTGAAAGGGAGATGGGCAAGAAGCTGCTATATGTTCGGTCAGACAATGGCGGCGAGTTCATCGGTCCCTTTGATGCTTATTGCAGGGAGCAAGGGATACAACACCAGAAGACTCCGTCCAAGATACCTCAGCTCAATGGTGTAGCGGAGCGAATGAATAGGACGCTGATAGAGGGTACGATGTTTGCTGTCAGAAGTAAACTTGCCGGACAGCTATTGGGGTGAGGCACTTTACATAGCTGCTTATGTTATTAATTTATCTCCTAGTGCTCCTTTGCAGGGTGATGTGCCTGATAAAGTATGGTACGACAAAGAACCGTCATACAACCACCTGCTAGTTTTTGGTTGTAAGACCTTCTTGCATGTACCGAAGGATGAGAGATCCAAACTTGAGCCGAAGACGAGGCTATGCGTCTTTGTCGGCTACGGTCGGGATGAGTTTGGCTATGACTCTACGACCCTGTGGGAAGAAAGCTCTATAGAAGCAGGGACGTGGTATTCATCGAGGATCAGACCATGACCAACACTCAGGATTTCGAGATACCTTCTGAGCCTGAGGAATTGCCTGAGTTAGAGTCATTTTGCTTCGAGCAGTTTCTAGAGGACATCGCAGATGATCCAGTTATGGAGGAGCCAGTACATGGGGTTGCTCCCAACCTTGATCATCAGCTTGCTGATGGTGGTCAAGGTAACCCTCAGGTGGATGAGCATACCGGGGAGGTAGCTGCTGAAAGGGAGGAGGTTGTTGATATACAGCCAGCACCAGTGGTTCCGTTGAGGAGGAGCGACAGAGAGCGTCGACCATCTACGAGATACTCACCGGATGAGTATGTGCTGCTGATTGACGGAAGAGAGCCTGAAAGTTTCGCAGATGCTATGGACGAAGAACATAGGCATGAGTGGATGGAGGCTATGCTGGAGGAGATGAGTTTCTTACAGGCCAACTCCACTTATGATCTGGTGCGGCTGCCAAAGGACAAGAAGGCTTTAAAAATCGATAGGTGTTCAGAGTGAAGCAAACAGATGATGCTACTCGCTCTCGATACAAAGCGAGACTGGTAGTTAAAGGCTACGGTCAGCGGAAGGGCGTAGATTACGATGAGATCTTTTTGCCAATTGTCAAACAATCATCTATTCGGTGCTAGCATTGGCAGCCAGTTTCGACTTGGAGGTCGGGCAGATGGACGTGAAGACGGCATTCCTCTACGGTGATCTAGAAGAGGAGTTGTACATAGAGCAGCCAGAGGGATTCTATGAGAAGGACAAGTCACACTTGGTTTGTCTGTTGAGGAAGAGCTTGTATGGTCAAAAGCAGGCTCCGAGGTAGTGGTACAGGAAGTTTGAGTTGTTTATGGAGAGCATTGTTACGCACGGATGACGTCGGATCATTGTGTATTCGTCAAGTACTTTTCCAAGGATGATTTTATCATTTTACTGCTCTATGTTGATGATATGCTATAGTAGGTCGAAATGCCACTAGGATAGCGGATTTGAAACGCCAACTGGGCGCATCCTTCTCTATGAAGGATTTGGGTGTAGCGAAGACTATTCTTGGGATGGAGATCAAACGAGAGAGTCCAAATTGCTACACTTGTCCCAAAAGATGTACATTCATCGGGTACTTTAGCGTCTCGGGATGGACGGGTCGAAGAAAGTGAGTAACTCCCTTGCGGCTCACTTTAAATTCACTGAGGAGCCGTGTCCATCTACCGAGGACGAGAAGGAAGATATATATGCTTCAGCTGTGGGGAGTCTCATGTATGCTATGGTGTGTACGAGGCCAGCAGTTGGCACAGTTAGCATGTATCTTTCCAATCCTGGAAGGGTACATTGGAGTGCAGTCAAGTGGATCCTATGATACCTTCAGGGCACTGTCAATTGAAAACTTTCTTTTGGTAGTGATGAGCCGAAGCTGGTTGGGTATACCGATGCTGATATGGCTGAAGATATAGACACGAGACAATCAGCTTCGGGCTATGTGATGATATTTGCTGGTGGAGCAGTATCGTGGCAGTCGCGGTTGCAGAAGTGTGTTGCCTTATCGACGACAGAGGCAGAGTACATTGTGGCGTCGGAGGCTTGCAAGGAGCTGCTGTGGATGAAGAAGTTGCTGCAGGAAGTGGGACTAAAGCAAGAGCAGTATACTTTGCTTTACGATAGCCAGAGTGTCATTCACCTTGTGAAGAACCAGATATTTTATAGTCTGTCCAAGCACATTGAGACTCGGTATCATTGGATATGGGATATGGTTGAGAAGAATGACACGACGCTTGAGAAGGTCCATACTGATGACAATGGAGCGGACATGCTCACAAAGATTCTACCAAGGGAGAAGTTTGAGTACTGTAGGCGGATCGTCGGGATGACAAGTTTCTCCACCTAGTTATGGATGGGGAGATTTGTTGGAGTGGATGGGGTTTCCAACCTATGTAGAGAATATCCCAGAGTGCGACGAGCGCCATCAGTGTGTCGGAGAAGTTCGAAGAGTGCATCGATCCTATTTTAAAACATATATGGTTAGGAAATATATAATTAGATTTCCATATTTACTTTGATCATATATTTATGATTAGATCGTTCATATAGTAGCTTTCCATATAATTGGGCTTCCAATTATGGCAAGCCAATTATGATTGGATTTTCATTAAATATATGATTGATGCATATTAGAAGTTTCCATATATATTGACCTTCCATGTATAGATTACCAAGGGCTTATAAAAGGGTGATACATGCTAGTTAAAAATCACCTCAAAAAGAAAATAAGAGTGTTTTACAATCTTTGAGAGAGAGAGAGAGAGAGAGGATTGAGGACTATTGTGAAGGAGAGGTCGCTTCGAATAATTTTTTGACATCTCTTGTTCTTCAGAGTCCGCAATTAAATTTCTTCTTTCAAGTGAGTTGTGGTGATCCGTGTTGGATCGGGAGGAGCTTGTAGAAGGTGTATTTTCTGTATTCCATTAGTGGAGGTTCTTCAGGGTTAGACTCCATCGTCCCGTAGTTTTTTTCCGCAAGAATTTCCACGTAAAAAAAATTTGTCTGCGATTGTGTTTGGCATTTTTGGTTTGTGTGCTTTTGCTCGGTTCTCTCGCAGGACTTTCTAGTTTGGGGGAATAGTTTTCGCGATTTGTTCCCAACAATTGTAACTTGATATTTTCAACTATTTTAGTAATTTAACTTGATATTCTAAAGTTTTTTACTCGACAACTTCATACTATCAACTATTGGATATTTTCAACTTCATATCTACAAATTTTAAAAAGACAAAATTATCTCTCCCTTTTCAATCCAACTCCATTCCCTCATCTCCCAACTGCACCCCCTCCTCCGTCAGTTGCACACCTCGACCGTATCCCTTTCCGCCGGCTCCCCCCCCCCCCCCCCCCCCTCCGGCAGTCGGCTGTTGCTACCCCTGCAGGCTCGTGGGGTTGCTGCGAAGAGCGCGGCAAGGGGGTCTGTTGCTGCTACCCGTATGGGCTCGATGGCTGGTGGTGTGCGTGCTGGTGAAGCTCCCGACCATGCTATTTCGTTGCGCGATCGTGCGGTGGCGACGATGGAGGATCACGAGAAAGAAGGCGGTGCTGCTCGTGTCGGCATGACGGGGCCAGTGGTGGAGAAGTACGGGTCACGAAGAAGAAGGTGGAGGAGAGGTGGGTGGTGCCGGCGACGGAGGAGCCCTCGATGGAGGCGACATAGATGGAGAGGGAGATGTTGGTTAGGTACTACAACACCGACTTCTGGCGGAGTAGCGATGGGAGGGGCGGGGGTGGGCAACTGGGAGGGGAAGGTGAGGGTGCAGCAAAGGGGGTAGTGGAGGAGTGGTTGAGCGAGAGATGAACATGAGTATTTTTGTTCAGGATATCAAATTGTATAAAAAAAAAAAAATTAAAGTATCAACTTGAAAAACTGAAAAAAGGTAAGTGTATCAATTTAATATTAAGTCTTATTTTTTATGCATAAGTACTAGTATGAATTGTATATTAATGTCAAACTTTTTTTTTTTTAAGTTGTCAATTATTGTTAATTTTCTTAAAAATATAAGACAGGTAATATGAGCAATTGACTAGAAAGTTAGTATTGCTAGCTCAACAAAATCAGTGGGGCCTGCACGATGGTGATCTCATGATATCTACAATGGTGCAATGAACATCGGCAGTTGGAGGACATCACAACAAGTAAAACTATTATTGCCTAATAAAACAAAACCCCCCTACTTGACTTATTCTTCACAGAGTAATACTGTTTGTAGCGACGTTTCAGGAAATTGGTAGTAGTCACTGCAGGTTCAGTGTATTAGTCCTAGAATTATAACTGTCATGGATTGATTAATTGTCTCAATTATTATGAAGTGTCTTACTTTGGTTTGGACAATTCAGAACAGGTTAATTTTGCTGTCCATATGCATGTTCTTGCACTCATAGTTGATTAAGTACATAAAACACTCTAGGAATACGTCGGATAAGACTTGAAACTTAGACAACCTCTCTCCATATGGCGACTCCCAGATTATTTATTTCAAATCCAACTTGAACCAATGATGATGTTTTATATCTTCAACCAAAGAACATAAAAATTTGGCAATTCTTAGAGCCGTTCCATAACATTTTTTTTTCCCTCTAGGAACCAAAATAGCTCCGGCTAAGGGAGTGTTTGGTTGAAAAAAAGTGTGTTAAAAGTGGGTCAAAATAAGAAAATGTGCTAAACTCATACGAGTTTAGTTGTTTGATTGAAGACTTTGAAACTATTCCTTTCTCTTTGATGTGTCCCAGTGCAGTTTCTGCCTAAATTTCGTTCCTCCAATTCATGTTGGATAAAATTCTTAATGCATACAAATCAGAAGATGTAAAAACTAAGAACATGAGTTAAAAGTATGGATTCGAGACACGTTACAATGATGTTTTTAAAATAGAATTTCGCACCCATAAATAGTGCAGCGGGTTCCAGGTGATCTATTCTCGAGATACAACGAATCCCTTTGATCCACAACACGTGAACCCGGTGGTGAATCCACGAACGATCACAACCTTTGCTCGGAGGAGGAGTTGGACGAAGGAGGAGTTGATCGGAGGAGAAAGGTTTTGGTTGTTTTTCTCCTCGGTTTTCGAAATAGAGAGAAGGATATGTTCTGCCAAAAATAGATAAACTGTTTCTGTTTTAAACATATCTCTGGAGCACCAATTGTATCCAGGATTATCTCCCACAAATTCCTTAACGGAATCACGTGAGAACATGTCTGCGAAAGACCAGTCAATTGAATAGAACGATTCAAAAACAAATTAAAATTTAAAACGAATTAGAAAATTATCTGAAGGAAAGTGTCCAAAAATAGCCTCATGGCCATTTTTGACTTTGACCGTATATTTGATTGGATTTTCATATATGGATTTCTAATATATGTAAGTCTACATAGGATTGGATTTCCAATATATAAGCCTACATAGGATTGAAGTTTCATATATAGAAATTTGTCATGATATATAAAGGGGTCGAAAGTTTCTCCACAAAAATATCTCAAGAGTGCTCAATGTAATTGTGCTCAATAAAATATGAAGGAAATTGTTCAAAAATAGTCATGGGCCTATTTTGGATACTTTCCTTCATATCCTTCACAGAGTACACGATAATGATTTCAAAATTCACAAACACTTTCCTACATTACCTTTATACCCTGGTACGAATCCTGGTCCGCTAAGTGCACGACTAATAAACACGGATCAAATCGTGCACCCGCTTGCGGGTTGGATGGGATGTAGTCTATCCACCCCCCACGAAATCCACTTACACACTAAGTAGTAAAGCATTATATATATGCAAAGGAGAATGACTTCTCCTTTCCAATGTAAGACTAAAAGAAAGGAGCAGTTTTTGAATCACATGTGTGTTGCTACACAAGTAACAATACCAATAGTTTGTGTCTCATTTTCGTTCATCCGCCATTTTTGATTGAAACTGCTCTTGGAAGAGAGAGAAAGTGTCGGTTTCCAAACAAAAAAAAATCTGGATTGAAGAGAGAGGATTTGAAACTCTTTTTTTTCCCCCTACACTTTCAACAATCATCTAAACAACCAAACTAATTTTTTCTCCACTTTCAACAACCCATCCAAATAACAGAACTCTTTTTTTTTCTTCCAAAACAACATTTTGAAAGTCAAAATTTATGCGTACGCATCGCTCTTTCGTACAACCAAACGGTTGTGACAATCCAACCCTCCGGACTGGACCAGACCAGCCCTGATTAAGTACCAACTCTGGCTGCCAAACCCAAATGGCAAGAGCGCAGGAATCTTGTGAGACCCATCACTCTCAGGCCGGACTCGCTGCACATGGCACCCAGATCACTGCCGGGGGCTCCAGACCAGGCCCAGCACTTCCATCTGCAGTAAAGTGGCGAGGCAGGAGCATGTGACTGTGGAGCTCTGGAGCAGGAAATGTCAAGTTGCATTGACCTCCATTTGTTCAGGAGTAGAGAGTAAGGCTAGCCACTCATGTATCGTTACATCCAGCTATTGATATATATTTATAATTAGAAGGTTCAGTAAAGATTCTTGGTCGGCGGACAACGGTGGGGAGTGAGTGAAGAGCAATGTCAGCTCCAGGTACATGAACCAGATGTTTTTATACCAGTGGGGCTGAGTGCACACCGACCAAACGTTATGCTACTTGTTTAGAATTTTTTTTTTTACTTTTCTTTCTAGTGCGTCTTCCCTCTATTTCAGTTCTACGAATACTAACTAGCTGAGCTAATTCACTGCTGTCTCTTTTCAGGTTCCATAGAGTAATGTGTAAAATTAGACGTTTCTTTGTTTTCTTGGATGGAGTAACAGCTGTAGCATTACTGTTAATTTCTTGCAGCAAGTTTTAGTTGGATCTCGATTGAATCTCTCTACCCGTACATGGTTCTTTGTAATGATTATCGAATCGATTGGTTTGTTTTTAGCAAGATTCACAATATCAATTCCGGTTTTTAAAATCAAAAGACAAATAATTATTAATAGATTATTAATTTTTTTTAAAAAATTATACAACAAAATTTTAAGTATTTCTAATATTGTTTCTTAGTAGTTTTAAAATTAAATGAAATAATAATCACCATTGCCGAATTGGTTTACATGTGATATAAAAAAATTTTCTTCTTTCGTTTACATGTTTTTACAACTTTACTATACTTGTACACCCTTGTTGATGTCTTTCTTTCGTTCAATTTTTTGTTGTCAATTGATTGAAAAAGACCCATAATGTTAGTATCGATCCGGGACATATCAAATTGTATTGGTTCGACCGTATCGTATTGATATTGACCTTATCTATATCGATATCGGCCGATACCGAAAAGTATGCTTTTTAGTTTCTAATACTTGGAAAGGTCTGGTTAGTTTATTTTCCTAACTTGCCAAGGTGCACTTAATGCTATTTGATGAATAGTATATCAAAAAGTACAATGCTTGGTGGACACAAATATCTGAGTGACCACGTCATGTAGCAACCTACGTGTTGATTATATGTGAGATCACCACATTAATGTTATCAACACATAAATTATCATATTATGTGGTCAACAAAATATTGTCAGCTATTGATATCCTTTTATCATTTTGATTGGAAACTTGTATGGTGCCATAATCCGCTTTTCAGTTGGTTTGTATGTCTGTTGGTGTTTGCTTATCTTGCACCAGTCTTCCTTTGCTATGATTCATGTTTCTTCCAACTTTTCATACGAGATTGCTTTCGATAACTAATTGCTAGTGCTTCTTACTTTCAGTTGTGGTAACGGAATGCCTAGAAACATACCTGCAGTGCTGAGATTGAAATTATTTTTGCTAAGCATTAATGAAGGAAATCAAAATTAGTTCAGCTAATCATAGCTAAATCTTAACCAACTCGAGAGTCCTATGTATCCGCATCTCGCCCTGTGTGATCAATACCGTTAGATTGCCTGCAATATAAGAAAAATACTATATGTACCTCCAAAATTCTTCCTCCATGTCCATTCTCTCTTATTCGCTCATGTCTTCTCCCAATCTTCCTCTCTCTATTTACTTCGGTCAATAAAAGAGTACCACATGGCGAAAAAATTTGGAGGAATAGAATTTTTGGAGGTATATATAACATCATTCTGCAATAAATATCAACTGTGCAGGTGGGCTTACATTTGCGACGTGTCGACACTCACTATCACACTCGAGGTCAACATGGGATGCACCCATGTGGAAATGTTCGTTCTTTTTTGCTGCAGAACTGGAGCCTTCGCTGCCTTACTTTCCACTTTCCAGCAGTGTGATCTTAATGACAAGATTAGTGCACACTTAGCCCCCTTAATATTATATTAACACCACTGCCAAATGCCAACTCTCCAGCATTCGAAAGAGATTGTACTATCCAACAAAAGTAGCAGTTACAGCTTAGCCAATCTCCAAAATGCATGCATCATTGCATCCAACTCCAGCCTCCTCCCCTATATAAATCCCCCACAAACCCCCCTCTCCTCCTCACACAACGCAGCACAATCCTCTGAGAAACAGAGCAGCGTCTGCATACTCACCGAGTAAGTAGAGAGTACATAGAGCAGTTGCAGCCTACTCTTCAAGCATATGGCTCTCTGTCTTTCCTCCTCAGCCGCCTCGGCGCAGAAGGACATGGTCCCTTATCCCTCCTCCGCGGCCCCGGACCCGATAGCCTCTTCTCCGGTTGCGATACTGTCCAAATGTACCATCTGCCCTGACCAGAAATCCACTCTAGGGGACCTGAAGCTCTCGGTCTCGGACCTGCCTATGCTGTCCTGCCAATATATCCAAAAGGGCCTCTTCCTTCCCGCCCCTCAAGTCCCAGTCCACTCCGCCGTAGGCCTCCTCAAGAAATCCCTCTCCCGCGCCCTCTCCTTCTTCCCGCCCCTCGCGGGCCGCCTCTGCACCGACCCCGACGGCGCGATCTACATATCGTGCAACGACGCCGGGGTCGAATTCTCCCACGCGGTCGCCCCCGCCCTCTCCGTCCCCCAGCTGCTCCCCAAGGGGGCCGACGTCCCCTGGGCCGTCAGGTCCCTCTTCGTCCTCGACGGGGCCGTCAGCTACCAGGGCCACTACCGCCCCCTCGCCGCCTTCCAGGTGACCGAGCTCGGCGACGGCGCCGTCTTCGTCGGGAGCACCGTCAACCACGCCGTCGTGGACGGCACCTCCTTCTGGAACTTCTTCAACGCCTGGGCCGAGCTGTCCCGCGCCCACGACGCGCAGCTCCTCAGGCTCTCCCGCCATCCGGACCTCCGCCGCAACTTCTTCGGGGAGTCCGAAGCGGTGCTGCGGTTCCCGGACGGCAAAGGGCCGGAGGTGACGTTCCCGGTGAACGCGCCGCTCCGGGAGAGGATCCTCCACTTCAGCCGGGAGGCGATCCAGGAGCTAAAATCGAAGGCGAACTACAGACCCAAAACATCGATCGCGACGAACGACCGGGTTTCCGAAATCTATGGAAAGCAAGTCCACGACCAGAAGGCGGCGGCGGCGGCGGCGGAGCAGGAGGAGATACCGATATCTTCTTTCCAGGCATTGTGCGCGCAGCTGTGGATATCGGTCACTCGAGCACGGACGAGCCTCGACGCCAGCCAGCCGACGACGTTCCGGATGGCGGTGAACTGCCGGCACAGGGTGGTCCCCAACGTGGACAGGCTCTACTTCGGGAACGCGATCCAGAGCATCCCGACGACCACGGTCGTGGACAAGGTCCGATCGAACGGCCTCGCGTGGGCCGCGAGGCTGCTCCACCAGGGGGTGGTGGGCCACGGCGACACGAAGGTGAGGGAGGGGGTGGCACTGTGGGAGGAGGCGCCGAGGTGCTTCCCGCTGGGGAACCCGGACGGGGCCGGGATCACGATGGGGAGCTCCCCGCGCTTCCCGATGTACGACGGGAACGACTTCGGGTGGGGCCAGGCGATCGCCGTGAGGAGCGGCAAGGCCAACAAGTTCGACGGGAAGATATCGGCGTTCCCGGGGAGGAGCGGCGGGGGGAGCGTGGAGCTCGAGGTCTGCCTCTCGCCGGAGACCATGGCGGCTCTCCTTCAGGACGAGGAGTTCATGTATTATGTGTCACAGTCTGGAAACTGAGACCCGTCTGTTAACTGTCTGGGACTGGAATTGCCAAAAATATTTTTCTGACAACAAAGGTTTGCTCTATATAATTACTAGATTGCACTCTTAAATCTTGCTTTGCTTTAAAGTAGTCACCAAAACTATACATGTTGCAATTTCTGTAGCTTATGTTCTGATTCATTTAGGGGCTGCTGAAATGATCTCCAAAATTTTTTTTTTTTTTGTCCGAAAAGTATCTAGAGAAACGCAAGATCTGGCGTTTAAAATGTTTGAATGGCTTCCTAGTGTGATTCGTTATTACACGGACATCGGACGAGACCAGCACTTTGAGAGTGTATGTGGATTGTAATAAATAAATAAAAATGAGTTTCTAAAGGAGTCAACCAAATATGACTTGAATGCAAAAGAACACGAGTTACAAAACTACATCCACTTTTCTCGACTCTTGAGGACAAAATCACTAGAACCTGCGAGATATTTGCTCCTATGACGATGAGAAAGACTACTAGTAAGTAAATACAGGGATTAGTTATATGCTTCAACGGGAAAAAAAAATTATGGTCAAAGTACAAGTATTCAACATGTGAAACTCATTCACTGAGTTAGTTCACAAATAGTATTTCAGTATTTCTGATCCATTGGCAGTAGGGCTCATGGTGTAAGTTGGGCCGGGCTGGACCGAATCGGACCTGATTTTGACCGCCTATCATCATCGAGTCTGGGCCGGATTGAGCTCAGTCCGGATTAGGGGACGGGCGATTAGGGTCGTCCTGGTTCGCTGAACCCCGAATTCAGTCCGGACCCACGGTCCGATTTTTATTGGGCCAAGCTGAACTGGACCTAGGCCGGGCCAGTTCAGGGTTGGACCGCCCGACCCGATTTGGTTTAATAAAAATCAATTTTTTTTTTTATGTTTTCCAAAAAAAAAAAATGAAAAGAAAATGTAAAAAAATAAAATAAAAAAAGTTATCTAAAAAGAGTTTTCTAAAAATTTAAATTAGTATAATTTAAAATTGTCTAATTAAAAACTAAATTAGTATAATAAGACTAAAAAATAAATAAAAATTTAGGTAATAAAAATTGGTACAATTTAAATTAGTAAAATTTAAAAATATTTTTACTAATGATTAGAAAATTTCTATAAAAAAAACATGTACAAGTATAATAAAATTTAGAAAACGAATTATACAACTAATTTGCTAAATGAAACATGAATTGTAAAAAAAATAAATATGTACAAGTATATTATTATTAATGTTTAGTATGATTTGTTATAAAAAAAAAACATCAACCAAAACAATTTAGAAAATAAAAGTTAACATTTTTTTATTAACGTCAAGATTTGCATAATTTAAAATTAATGACTAATACAAGATTACTAATACATAAACTGCAATTAATGACTCATACAAGATTAATATATGTCCATACATGATTTTAAAGGGTTAATTAGTTGTACCCCCCTATGCTTTGCACGTATTTTGGTAACTGTCACTGTTGTTTTAAAAATAAAGAACGTCCCCCTGGTTTATAAAGTTAATTAGTTGTACCCCCTGATGCATAGAAGAAAATGAGTGAAAAATTAAGCAGCCAGGGGGGTGTTCTTTATTTTTGAAACAACGGGGACGGTTACCAAAATACGTACAAACCATAGGGGGTACAACTAATTAACCCGATTTTTTAAATGTCTGCGTAGCTTCCTTTAACCTTTGCTATGGTCTCATTTGAATCATTTTCTACAATGCAAATATTCAACAAGAACTTTAGTAGAGTATCTTCTTTCGGTATCGACACTTGTGCGCTCATTATAAATTCCGCTAAAATGATGTCAAATTTTCGATTCTGATTCAAACTCTTGTTGCGGTACGAATTGAGATTGCGGTTGCTGATCTTGTAGTTGCTGTGGTAGTTAATAGTTATCCATGATATAAAATAGCATCTTCACATTAAGTTGCTTGTAAATATTGTAAGATGAAAGAAATTGTTGATATGATTAATTTTGAAGATTTATATCATATTTATAAAAAACAATTGGTGCAAAATAACATATTTTACTCTCAAAATATAGTTGTTATAAGTGTATTTTTGGTCATTTTCAGCAAAATGATCAAAATATCTTTTAAACGGTCAAAAATCAGCCATAAAAATGAGGATAAAACGGTCTTTTGGTCCTCCCAACGGTATTAAAAAAAAAAAAAAAAAAAACTCAAAAAAGGGGATGAACCGAACCTGAACCGGGCCGGTCCGGTCTACAGGTTTGACCGGCCCAGACCCGCGGTCAAGCCGGTCCGGGCTTGTGGGTCCGGAGCTGGAACCCAGGCCGGACCCGCCGGGTTAGAGGGCCAGATCTGTTCGGATCGTTGACCGGACTCGGACCGGCCCAGACCGATTTTGACTCGGCCACCCGGCCCAAGTTACATCTTGAAGGAGGGGAAACGTTCAACAGAGTGATCTACCGCTTGAACTGAAAATTGAAGAAACTTCGGGTATCCTGTTGTTACACTATGTTTTGGTTTCCCGTAAACTGAAGATTGGACCATCATCGACAAATACAGGTGCAGGAGATACTTCTCAACTATCAAAGCAGACGTTAATGGTTGGACCTTGCAGCCTGATGGCAAGCACAACAAATTCCCAACGGTAGTGGAGAGAAAAGTTGCACTTTTTTTAATTCAATATCCATCGTCTGTTTCAATGACTGCCTAAACTCACATCCATTGTTACTCGGAGTCCATATTTATTCACCCACCAAACTTAGTTGAAATGTTCACTATTTCATTCAAAGATTACCACAAATCAAATTTGTGATCAAAGCTAGTCACGAAGTTCACCAAATCACTCACAAAGTAATTTTAGATTGGATTAGTATGATACGTAAGAACCTTGAGTGAATAATTCCACTAATTTTGGTGGGTAAAAAAGTGGACTCTATTACCCCCACCATTATATGCACGATAGTCTCACCTTTCTTGACATCAACTAGTTCTGACCTAACATTGTTAACAATCGGGAACCGTGTTAGTTGCTTATGGTTGTATTTATATTATCATCCTACCTAAATTTAACTTCTTATATACATTTTATATTTTCAACTTACCTAATGACCTAATGACCTTTCTAATTGATGGGAAGAGGCATAAAAGTTTCGACTTGATGACGAAACATCAGTGAATCGAAGCATGAAAGCATATTATTTCTTACATTTATGTTAGGAGTTGGAAAAAGTTGGAGAACACTGACACCAAAAGGTATACAATGCAGCATACAGAAAAAGTCGCCGGACAAAACTTGATGTAATTTTAAATGATTATTAGTTCTTATCTTTTACTTTTTTTCAAATATATTTTTGGTGATATTTTAAAAATTACTAACTTTATTTCTTGATTCTTCTCAAATCTAGCTCATATTGTTAGTTTTTTATTTTTGAAAATTATGTCCATCCAACCTAAATTTAACTCAATACAGTTTCAAACTATTACCAACTTTTATCTAACTTTAGTCTTTCAATTTATTTTTTCAAATTTATTACTGTCGATATTTAAATTTTTAGCATTTTTATCTTTTATTTAAATTATTGTCACATCTTTTTTACTAACGTTATCTAATTTGAATTATCTATAATTATTTCAATACCTAAATTTGTCTAAATATTTTTAACATATCAAACTAGTACAATTCAAATAATAATTTATAATATTTAAAAAAAATTAATTTGCCAAACTTTATCTCTAAGATATAATTTCTAATAATAATTCCTCTCTTTTTATCCACATATATCCATAACAAATTATAATTATAGTTAATTTTTTCAAATTTTAATTTTTATATATATATATATATATATATATATATATATATATATATATATATATATATATATAACAAATTTTAATTTTTAAATTATTTTTTTATAAGATTAGAAAGAAAGAAAATAATTTTACATGCGCGCGCATCGTGCTTCTACTAGTTATATATAAGAGTTGACAAAAATATCCAAGATTTTAAATTATTTTTTCAAATTATGTCTAACGTATTATTTTAATATTATATTTGAAAAACATATAAAATTTGAAAAAAAAAATTAAGATTTCAAATTATATCTAAATATGAAAAAATATCTAAGATTTCAATTGCTTTTTCAAACTTATCTCTAAGATAAATTTGAAATTAGATTTGAAAAAATATGACTAAAAGGTAAAAATTAGTAGGCATTTGAAATTATATCAAAAAGTTGAATTTAGGTAAGTATATCATAAAAAAAATTCTTGTAATACACCAACAACTGAGTTTAAGTATGATCCCATTTCTTTAATTGTTGCAAACTTATTCTCACCCTCCAGAGTTCGAGTATCATCCTCTGTCTCTAATTCTTGCAAACTTATTCTCACCCTCCAGGAATTCTATCAAACTTCATCCCTCTCTAATAAAATTTATGCCTGGTTTGGTTGACGGAAAGGAATGGAAAGGAATTCAATTCCTTGGAAATTAATGCCAAAAAATTGAAACGTAAAGTGAATAATTCAAGGTGGAAAAGTAATTCCTTGCTTGGATTGATAGAATTATTTTTTTTCCCGTAATTTCCTTTGGAACTACTTTCCTTTCTTCTTCAACCCAAATATAGAAAAGTAATTACTTTCCAGCTGATACTAGCTCGTAAATACAGAATGCGCTCGAAAGCATGCATCCTCTGAAGGGGTAAAGACGGTGAAAGGAAGATCATCAGGCAACATTGAAACCATTAACTATTCAGGTTATTTAGTAATAGTGTCTCATATAATATGTGATATAAGAATTTGGATTTCAAAATTGTTTAGTATTAGAGTTTGGGTCTCCAAATCACTGTTCACTAGCTTATCTGCAAAGTGATTTGGTGATCCAAATACTAACGGCCGATAATTTGGAGACTTAGAACCCTAATATCAACTATTATGTAAGATCCTGTTACTATAAAAATCTAACTATTCCCAGGTATCAATTTTCTGTAAATTTTTACTTGCTATGTATGACCAGTGATACCTCTGGAAGGCTCAGAACAAGTATAAAAAAAAAAATAGACAGAAGAAAACAATGACTATAAACAACAGCGCAACCAATCTTCTTAAGGAACACTATATTTTCTCAATTGTTTCTCGTATTCCATATGCACTGGAAAAAATGTTACTCTGAAAGTTTCTGGTGCAAAATGATCAAAACTTCTCCGTAGTGACTGATAAAGTGGTTCAAGAATTATGTTACTTCTTCCAGCACGATGAAACAGCTTTGGAGTTGTAAAGATGTATCACTGTCCAAGTTATATGGGACACGAACAACTTTACCTAGTGTGACCAGATCCGGCCCGGAGGGTTGGAGATTGTCCTATCCGGAACAAATTTTGGTTGTCCGTTGACTCCCTTCTCATGGACTGGTCATAGGATATCACCTGCAACCCCAACCTCTTGTAGGGTCATGCTTAGTCTATAGGGTTGTCCTAGCAACAGGGCCGGCCCTGGGGTAAGCCGGACAAGACTTGGGGCTTGGGCAACCCTTCTCTGCTAGAGCAACCCCCAAGGCTCAGCATGATCCTACCAAATGTCAGGATCACGGATGACTGCGAGGATCAGCTGACAATAAGGATCAAGAGACAACCAGAATTAGCTCCAGGATAGGACAACCCAACCCTCCGGCCCGGTCCTGCCTAGCAGAGGGTTGTCCAAGTCTGAAATCTTGTCAGATTTATTCCTGAACTAGCCCGCCCTTGAGTGTGACAATGCCAACCTCTCCAGAGTCCGGGGATGTTAAGCATGATACCCAGTAGAGTTTCTTCAGCAAGTTTGATTGATGAGGCTCCATTGCGCCCTTCATGCCAAATGACAAAGGAGTCCATTTTCGGTCAAAATGTTATGGTGAGTTTTAAAGATTAATGATAAAGGATCCATTTATCCTAAATCAAGTTTTTCAGCAATGGCATATCCAATTCAGCTCGGGTGAATTGAGTACCATAAAAAGTATCTGAACTTTCTAATTAACATTACATTGATTAGTACGGAAACAACACAACTGACAAATAGATTTGCAATAGATAAAGATGAACTAGAGAAGTGAATTGTAACCAAATTAATAGATAAAAACAAAAAATTAACAATTCTAGGGGTTTATGTTGCTAGATTACAAGATGTGATGTATACTACTTACCAATTTAAATTGGTAGAAAGAGCTTTCTAGTTTTTATGCCTTTCCGTAATAGCAAGCAAATTTTATTCACTTGCCTATCTAGAGTTTTTTACTTCTAGATCAGTTGAATATATTTGGTTGTGTTCAGTGTTAAATGTTAGGTTGTGCGGAGCCTAGTTGGTTGGACTCCTGTTTGATTGCTTAAGTGACTTGATCGTATTTTAGCCCACTAATCTCCTATGCCTATAAAAGTAAAAGGGTGCAAGTTGTATATGATCTTCAGAATATAGTAAAAACTTCGCCTTCAACGGTCGTGGACTTATCTTCTCGATTTGAGAAGCAAAGGCGGGACCAGATTTTTTTTTGGGGGGAGGACTAAGAGCAAAAAATAAATAAATCATATAATAACTCAAAAAATGATAAAACTATAAAATTCTACAGAACCAACAACTACAAGACTTACCTAGACCTTCCATGTAAAAGGCCAACAACTCAACCAATTAAGCTAAGACTCACAGAAAACAATGAAATGGTAGTACTTAGTATTTATTTGGTTTTAAGTCCGAGCTACAGCACGGGACAATCCAGCTTATGCTCCGCCATAGTTGAGAAGTGAATCACAATGTGTGTTCTTGTGCGTTTTTTCTTCTTTCCTCTATTGATTTTCTTTTTGTGCAAATCGCAACGGGTTTAGAAATAGCTACATTAAGGCCTCCTTTGGTTCACGGAAGGAAAATCAACTCCCTTGTATTTTCCATAGGGATAAGAAAGTATAATTCCTATTAGATTTTCTTTCCTATGTTTGGTAAACAAGAAAATATTTAAGAAAGACAGTTTGATTTTCTTTCTGGTGTTTGGTTGGTGTAGGAAGGGAAAGAAAAAACATATCATTGTTTTAATAATATCCCATGTTAACATAATCATCAGGGGTGGAGCTAGCCATTCGACTCCCGAGGGTCAAATAAATTCTGTAAAATCTTATGTGAATTGAATGAAGTAAAATGTCTATTTTTGGACAATCCCATCTAACGATACTATATATGCAAATGCACATTGAACTAAAAATTTTCCACACATTTAATTGACATATAATTAGTAAATATAAATTTTCTAAAATAAAATTTTATTTCTCATAAATGAAAAGAAATTATATTAAAATTCTCATCATACCTGCACTCCTCTAATACTGCAAACTTGTAGTCCTCCAATAATACATTAGAAAACCTGCAGATGATCAAAAAATAGATTAGAAACAAATTTTCACTGATAGCAATGATACCTAGACTGCTAGACAGAGAAATTACAACCTGAAATCAAATGAGAAATGATCAAATGATATCAATTTGAGAAAAAGTATCACATATAACAAGGGATACAGAACCCGTGGCAACTAGAGTTTCCAAAAACCTGCCTTTGACACATTAATTATGTATTATCGTGAAAATTCTACTGACCGGTCACAGAATTTGTGGCAACTAGAGTTTCCAGAACTTGTGTATCTGCGTCAGCCAGCTCAGCAGGAGTCTGTGAAGATCACCAACTGGTCACTCTCCTTTGGTTGCATGATGGAGAGGCTGGACACCAGGCAAGGTAAATGCACTTTCATCATAATTTATCAGAAAATATAAAGAAGTAACCGGCATGAGATTGTAAGCCGTCTCACCGCGTCACCTTGAACATCAGTGGTATCGAGCATTCGCTTCACAAAGTCAGGGTCACGAGCATGTTCAATTATAAGTTTTACAATTTCAATAAATCATGTAAGCATAATGAATGAAAACATTTATCTGGTCAGTAGGAAAATTTTGTATGATTGAAATTTAAAAGCAAGTGGATCGTACCGCCTGCACAAGCATCATGAACAGAAATTGCCCCTTCCTCGTCCCTGCATTCTATGTTAGCTTCCCTCTCCAACAATATATGAGAAGAATATAAATGCATCAAAGTATTCAGATATGGTTAGGAAAGAATGTAAAGTACGATGGTAACTGGTATTCAGATCTCCTACCTGAACACATATAACTAGGGGTGTGCATCGGTCGGTGGTCGACCTATTTGATCCCAATCGAAGTCGAACCGAAGTTAGTCGATTTTAAAAAAATCACAGCCGAACCAAACCAACCAACTAGTCGGTTCGGTTTTGAAACCGACCGACTTGGTTCGGTTTGGCTCGGCTCGACTGATCGGTTTTGATGACATTAAAAAAAATGTATTAATGCACAATTGCATATAGCACAGAGAGCCACATCCACATACAGTCTACACATTGCATATTGCTAAAATTGCACATTGCATATTTCTGAAATGCAAGAGTAAATAGCATAAAACAACTCAGCACAGACAATGTATTTAGTTGCAAAATAGCACGAATGTAAGAGTAAATACAACTAATCAAAGTAGTATTCTACTATTCTGCACAATTGCACATTGCATATTTCCTAATTACTAGTTAGCCGATAGAAGCATATAGAAGAAGCAACTAGCAGAAGAAAATTTAAAGAAAATAAACCCTAACCCTACATCATATATACTAGATCTATATTTAGTCCTTACCAGTTAGGGAGTTTGGAGTCGATTCGAAGGAGATTGGAGATTCGAGGGTGTCCCGGTGAGGTGAGGACTACGGAGGCTAGCCGACGCCCGACGGAGACTGAAATTGGGAGGAGTTAGGGAGACCCTAAACCCTAAATGAAGAGAGAGAGAGAGAGAGAGAGGGAGAGATGAGTTGGAATAGGAGCAGCCGCCTACTCTTTCAGTTTCGTATGAAAAAATAAATAAATAGACCGACTGAAGACACTGAACCTAAATGCTTAAAACCATAAAATACCACTGTTACTTATAGGGTTGGTTTGGTTCGGTTTTTTGAATGGCCAAACTGCTGACCGAACCGGTCGGTTTTTCTAAATTTCCAACCGAACCAAATCAATTGGGTCTTCGGTTCGGTTCAAAACCGACCGATTTGGTTTGGTTCGGTTTGACTTGTTCGGTTTGTGCACACCCCAACATATAACGAAGGGGTACGTACAAAACCAAATGACCCATCATTTTTGTTCCAAACTGATAGGGGCAAGGAACAAGGGATACTCACAAAAAAATATCATTATGAAAAGCAAAAAGATCACATACAAGAGCAAC
The DNA here is from genome assembly GCA_029216955.1 of Iris pallida. Taxonomy (NCBI): domain Eukaryota; kingdom Viridiplantae; phylum Streptophyta; class Magnoliopsida; order Asparagales; family Iridaceae; genus Iris; species Iris pallida. The sequence continues at coordinate 14,623,563 of JANAVB010002397.1, read as the reverse complement.
AGCAACAATCCTAATCATTTCAACTTTGTAATATTATTTTCTTTTTGCATTCTTAAGTAGTCTAGAAAGCAAAAGGCACAAGAACTTGAAAGCAATAGCCCAAACAAGCTTTCACATACAACAGCAACAACAACAATCATATTTGTTGCAAACTGATACTGACGAGGAATGATGCTGCCAAAACTGAAGGTAATGTTGCCTTAGTGACAAAAGGCCCTCAATGGTACTGCAGAATATTGATACTGCAAAATACTGATACTGCATAATATTGTTAGTGCAAAATTCTCACTAGTACTGCATAATATTGATATAGGAGACATTTGTGTGAGACTTTGAAATTGTCTCATACTTCTGCTATTCAAAATGACTCACTGATACTCAACATAATTAGATGACAGTTGTCACAACCCATCCAACTCCTCTTTGCGCGGTCTCATATTTTGGTAGCATTGAAGGATCTTTTCATTGTCGAGAGCAGTGAACACATCTTTCTCAATATATGTAACTAAGCAATCATTCATCCATTGATTGCCGAGCCGGTTCCTCGGTCGATTTTTGTTACAATCTTCATTGCTGTAAATGCTCTTTCAACCGATGTCGTTGCTACAGGTAGTAGCAAAACTAATTTCATAAGCAAGTATACCAATGGATATACAACATTCTTTTTTGTTTGAAATAGTTTCACTGCAAGGCTGTTGATTCCCTTAACTTTCGAAAATTCATCACTACTTCGCACATCAAGTATATAAGTCTCCAATTGATTATCAAGTGCCATAATCCAACATTCAGAAAATTCTAAAGGATAAAATTTAGCAAGATTAATCAACTTATCCTTGTCAAATGCAGAGAAAGAATCACTTGGATCTAAAGATGCCATACAAATAAGTAGCTTTGTGTTTGCCTCATTGAACCGATCATTAAGCTCTAGAAGTTGCGAGTATATTACCGTATGAAATAAGCCAACACGATAATAAAATTTATTAGTGTTTTGTTGAGCATTCCGTCGTGACCTCCATCGCACTACGTATATATCATCCATATTTGGAACCACAATATGATTCTTTTCACAAAAGGAAGAAGCTTCAACTAATAACTTTTCACATACATCATCCCTCATCATTTGTAGCCTTTGTTTGGATAAATTAACCAAGGACATCGCATTTACAATGTCTTGGTCTTTTCTTTGTAACGACTGCGACGACTCACTTGTAATTCCCATTACACTTTTTATTAAGTGCAAATTAAACACAAATTCAAAAGTTAGAATTCCATCCAACAAAGCACATGCCTTACCCTTTTGCTCTGAACTAGAACCATCCTGTGAAACAATCTCAAGTACATCAATAACAGAGGATAATATAACAACCAAGGATATCAAGGTACCATAATGTGAACCCCATCGCGTATCGCCTGCCCTTTGAAGACTACTTTCTTGATTCAAACCATGCCCACTAGAGATTTCACCAGTTCTTAGTGCTTCTATGACCTTGCTACTTTGTGCTTCTCTTAAAGTACCTCGACGCTTGCAATAACCTCCAACAACATTCACCAAATTATTGAGACCATTAAAAAGAAGAGCAATTTGATTGTGATTTTTTGCAATCGCTACAAGGGCTAATTGTAGTTGATGGGCAAAGCAATGAACATAGAAAGCATATGGATTTTCATTCAAGATGACAGTTTTGAGACCATTAAATTCCCCCATCGTATTGCTAGCACCATCGTACCCCTGTCCACGTAACTTTGACAAGCTTAATCCATGTTTCAAGAACAATGAATCAATCGCCTCTTTTAGAGATGAGGAAGCCGCACCACAAAAATAACCCATTTTAGCGACGTCAAAAGACGTCGCTAAATAAGGAAAATCCGTCGCTAAAATAAATTTGCGACGTATTTAGCGACAAAAATTGGGTGTCGCGTATAGGCATGTCGCAGATGACAATTTCGTCGCAGAACGTCGTTGTTTGCGACGGCATGGTTAGTGTCGCAAGACGTCACAAAATTAGCGACAGATAGCAACGTAAGGTTACGTCGCCAAAATAGCGACGTAGAGCGACCACGTTGTGACGCCATAAACTTTATATATGATGACATGGCATGGCAGCCACGTGTGCACTTTAGCGACGCCTAGCGACAAATTTAGCGACGTCCGCTGACAGGTTGTCATTTCCCACGTCAGCAGTTTAGCGACGTCTAGCGACGTTATGTCACTAGTTAGCGACGTATAGCGACGTGTACGTTCCGTCGCTGTCCGTCGCAAAACGTCGCTATACGTCGCAGATATTATAAAAAAAAATTTAAAAAAATATAATTGGTATTTTTGTTATGCTGTGTGTCTGTGTTTACAGTGTGTGTGAAGTACAGTGTTCGAACCATCGACAGTTTCGCTTACTGTTCTATGTTTTATCTTGGATAGAAAGAGCAACAGTTCATGGTACACTTCTCAGAGCTTCCTCTTCACATCCTTCACCTTCTCGGGAACCTTTACGACGTCCGGAGAAAGTGAAGGACGTGAAAATGAAGCTCTCAGAAGTACACCCTGAACTGTTGCTCTTTCTATCTAAGATAAAACATACAACAGTAATCGAAACTGTCGATGGTTTCGAACACTGCATTTCACATTCAATGTAAACACAGACACACATCATCACAAAAATACACATTATATTTTTTTAAAATTTTGGCAGCACCTCCTTTGTATATCAGATCATCGCTTATAACCCAGCGTAGGTATATTTGTCATCCCCGTCGCAGATATCACAAAGTAAATATCACAATAAAAATAGGAGGCAGTGCAAAGTAAATATTACAGACACACATCTCACAAACATCCAATAGAGTCAAATAAAAATAGAAGATAAAAAGTTTCCCACCAAGTGTATAAATGAAAGTGTATCAATAAACAATTTTCCCATAGGGCCAATACATACAAGTCATAAAAAATCAATGAAATCACTGCGGACCCCTGCCGCGCAACTGGGATAGTTGTAGTCATACTGCTCTTGGGTGAGCTGCATCGTAGGGGCAGTAGGAGGCAGTGCAATGTCTGGAGTCGGCGCCGTCGATGGACCGGGAGGACGTATCTGCTCTAGCTCTCGCAGTCGCTCACCATAAACAACAAGGGTACTCACCACCCTCTCAGTACTCGCCTCAAGCAAAGTCGAAACCTGAGTGAGTGAGGCAGACATGCTCCTCTGCGATCCCTCCAGCTCGACCTGTCTACGCTCTGTGCGCTGCGTAGACTCGGTGAGCGTGTGTAAGCTGGCAGTTGTAGCCTGATGTAGACTCATCAGCTCCTGTATACTGCGCTCGACCGTATCAAATCGTCCGGTGACGATCGGAGGGTCGGATCGTCGCTCGACCGCATCAGAAATCTGCTGCTGCAACTCGCGATGCAGCTCCTCGATCTGACGACGAACATCCTCAGCTCGTGACGACGCCTGCGAAGTCGGAGACTGCGCACTGACAGAGGGGGCCCGGGATGACTCCGAAGCCAAATACGCGTCGTAGGATCCCGTACCGTAGTACGTACCCTTCTGAAGACCGCCAATGGCGGTCATCCAGAGCTTGTCCGACGATGGAGCTGTAGGCGGCTGGGAGGAAGTACCAGCCCCTCCCTCTGCTTACGCACTAGCAGCAGCAGCAGCAGCCGCCTCCTCCTGTAGCCGAACAAACTCGGCCTAGAACATATTTGCTAACGTGTAAGTGTTTGCTAAAGTCTATATTGATATCTATTTTCCTATTTTCTAAATTATAGTAAATTAATATAAAGAATAGAACGTACATATGCCTGCGTCACCCTCTCGTCAATGAACTCCTCAGCCCTCCGATGGGTGACCAGGAAGACGGTCACCATGTTCGGATCCTCACCCTTTTTTACCTGTTAAAATATATTATCTATTATTAGTATTAAACATTCTATCGAACTATATATAAATTAATGTCCGTCATAGGAAACGTACCAGACAACAAAAATGCTCCATCATCGGAATGGAGCCACCACACCACTTACCGGCGCTCGACCGCGCCACCTTGGCCTTGTCAGACCGCTCCTGGTACTTGGGCTCGCTAAATCTAGCCTTCATCGCAGCCCACTGCTCTGGCGTGATCCAACCATGGATCGGCTGTCCAGAGCGATCACGAGACTTCTGGTCGTAGATCGCATCACGGATGAGCTTAGCTGCGACGGCAGAAAATTGGCCCTCGATCCTCGCCGCCCGGTGTGGTGGATAGAAATAGGTCCTCTACAAGAAATAAAATACAAAAGTTGTATAATATACACAAATGATTATTAAAATTTAAAAATAAACAAATTTTTTATCTTGAAGTGGGCGAACCAAAAGGCCTTCCTATCTGCGGGAGCATCTGAGTAGTTAATCCAAGGCCCACCATAGTTCTGTCTCAGAAATACCCCCAGCTGTCGCTGTACTACAGAAGGCCGATATCTGTACAATAATAATTTTTCATGAATATATATGTACATATAATCATTTGAGAAATATATTGTAGGCCTCAAAAAATGAAAGTCACGCTGAGTTGATCAGAACAAGTCACGCAGAGTGATCCAAGAAGCAGCACAAAAGATACGCTAAGTTCTGCCTGGCCATCTCCTTTAGAAGTCACGCAGAGACAGCTCAGCCATACGTCAGAATCATAATGACTGACTATACAGCAGCCGAGAAACGTCTCCTCGTATGCCACGTATGCACAGAATTCGAGAGATCATCGCCGTCTTTTGCGTGATTTTCGAAATCTTCCTTAGCAAGACTCACTCTTCACCAAGTTGGCGTGACTTTGGGTCTTATCTTCATTTAATGCGGCTGACAATATAATCAATGTCAGAGATTTTGTGTCAGACAAAGCGTGCCAAATCAAGACAGCTGGCAGTTGGCGTAGATTCTGAACCTTCTCCTTCCTCAAGTTTGCGTGGATTTTTGAGTTATTCTTCTCAAAGCCTGCGTGAATTCTGAAGTATTCTTCTTCAAAGCTTGCGTGGATTTCGCCTTCAACGAGTCTGCGTCAACGAAACTGCATGGATTTTTGCCTTCAGCAAGACAGCGTGGATTTCATTTCAACTGGAGTACGTGGCAGCCATGCCACCGATCTCTCTCTCGCGTGCCCAGTAACTTGCACACGACCCATGCACTAATGCCATGTGTCCAACAGTTACGGGCCACGTCCAGTAACTACTCACTAACCCTGCGTGTATTTAGAGTCTGCGTGACTTTTCAAATACACTAGTGGTGAGGTAGTTATCTTTTCAGTTACTGTTTTGACTCTATAAATAGAGTTCTTTTTTTTTATTCATTGTACAGATACATTGATATCTACTGTCAAAATTTTGAGAAGCTTTTCTTCTTCGCATAGTCCAAAGGATAAAGCGATCGTCTTCTAGATCAGATTCCTACAGTTGTAATTTTCTCAGATACAAAATAAATAAAGTGAATTTATTTATGGAAAATAAATTGGCGACTCTGCTGGGGAAAACCATCTCCTCTTCTGAGATGGTAACAACTCAATGCGATACTTCGTCTATCGGCTCGACGAAGAAGGTGATGACGATCAAATTCGATCAACTCGCCTATGAAGAAATGCAGCGGGCTAAGGGTGGCAAGCCCATTCCAGCCTCCATTATCACTGCCAAGTCGAAGGGACACTCTGTCTATGTCCCTAAGAATCAGTTGGCAGTCAATGGTGAAGTCTCTGCCACAGTGTCTACTCCTAACACTGGCAAGAACTCCATTGCAAGCACGCACACTCTTGTGCGCTCGAAGATGACAGTAACTAAAAGTCACGTTGACAGTACTGGCTCCTTAGCCGAATCTGTTCCAGCGTGCAAATTCAATTCTAAAACTCACGCTGACAGTACTGGCTCTTTAGCCGAATCTGTTCCAGTATACAAATTCAATTCTAAAAGTCACGCTGACAGTACTGGCTCTTTAGCCGAATCTGTTCCAGTGTGCAAATTCAATTCTAAAAGTCACGCTGACAGTACTGGCTCTTTAGCCAAATCTATTCCAGTGTGCAACCCCACATTCAAAAGTCACGCTGACAGTATTGGCTCCTTAGCCAAATCTGTTTCAGCGTGTAATTCTAAAATCAAAAGTCACGCTAACAGCTCTGGTTCTTTAACCAAGTCTGTTTCAGCGTGTATTTCATCAGAGAAGAATAACTCCTTAGTTATCTCTTCTTCTTCACCAAGTTCTACTAGAACTGGGGGTGGTCTTCCACACAAAGTCCCTTCGAAAAGGAATAACTCTTTAGTTGTTTCTTCTGCTCCTGTAGTTTTTACTCCAGGAACAGCTTTGACTGATACTTTTGTTAGTCAAAGGAAAGGAGATGGTCTTTTGACTACTCTTCCTTCTGGACATTCTATGTCTCAACATCTGAATGAGTCTAAGAAGAAACATTCCTTAATGTCTTCTTCTTTGATTTCTTCAAATTGGGCACAGAATCTGTCCATTAAAGAGGGTCTATTACCAAGTCCTAATTAAGGGAGTGGTTTAACTCTTCCTTCTCTGCAAATATCCAGATCAATGGAAGAAAAACTCCATGTTTCCAAAATTAATATGTTACCTTCCACTGATTTAAGAACAAAACTCAGCACTTCTGGTGTTAAGAAACCATACCAATTGGATATGAAGATAAAAGATCCAGATGCAAAGTATGCAAGAAATTATGTGGCTCATATTAATCACTCTTTGTATAATCAAGAGCCATCAAGATCCAAGAACAGGAAGTATATTCCTCAATCTTCACAAACAGATTTACGGGAATTCTATATCAAAGGAACATGCTGAATGTGACTTCTGTCCAAGAGTCATAATTCAGTGCAGATGTAAATCAACAGTTCAAGACCATGGTGATCATACTGAATGTGACTTCCAGCCAAGAGTCACAATGCAATGCAGATGTCAAAATAAACGACAGTCTGTCTTTAATAGGATTCAGTATAAACCTATGCCTGATGAAGATGAGCCTTTGTTTGTCTCTGTCAACATGACTTCTCGGGACACCGGGGGTAGAGTTGATAGTCCAAATGGAGTATATAAAAACACCAGAGCAAGAGTCCTGGCTTCTAGTCAAAGAAATTTGATCCCTGAAATTGATTCTGAATTTCTTGGAGAATCTAACTTCCCACCTCTTCCTACTGGGGGTAATTCTCCTATAGTTGACTTTGATACACGAAGCAATGATTCAGAGCATACAATATCTACCAGTTCATCAATAATCCCTCATACAGTCACGACTTACATGGTTGATGGGAATACTGATGAACCCTCTTATTCCCTGACTCCTCAAGATCAAAGAATTGCTTCTTTGGAACAGCAAATGAAGTCTATGACTGACACAATGAAGTCAATATATGAACTCATGACAACTCAGTTGCAAAATCGACAGACTGTATCAGATGCCATACCAGTTGATACTGATATAAGTCCAGTACAAGTTCCTCCAGCAGTACAATCCAATACTCCTGGACCTGCTCAACCAAATCCTAGTCTCTCTGGAGCTGGGGGTAATGCTTACAATGTTGTTCCTCCTCCTAACTATTCTCTACAAGCCACAACTCCACAATCTTCGGGAGTTGTCTCTGAAGAATTGAAAAATCTCAAAACTCAATTCGAGGCATTCAAACAGAAGGATGGTTTACAAAGGTTAGGCATCAAACAGCCTTATCCGATAGAATGGAAGCAAGTATCATATCCTCCTAAATACAAGCCTCCTACTATCTCATTCTATGATGGAACCACTTCTCCAAGTCAGTTTATCAATCACTTTGAAGTAATGACTGATCAATTACAACCAAGTGATGCCCTCCTTACTCGGGTATTTATTGGATGTCTCAAGGGAACGGCTTATGAATGGTATAGAAGTCTCCCAGATGGGAGTATTACCTCATTTGCTGGTTTCAAACAGATGTTTCTTGAAAGGTTCTATGAAGGGCTTAATGACATGACTATGCCTGTTCTTATTAGAATCAAGCAGAAAAATAATGAATCTACAGAGGAATACATTGAACGGTTTCGAAGAGAAGCTCTGAAGATGCCTCTTGGAACTCCTGATGCTGTCACCATTGACACGTACAAATCAAACTTGTTGCCAATCATCAGTATGTGGACAGGGTCCACTCAATTTCAAGATTGGCCTTCCTTCATAGTCAGTGCTAAAGCTGCAGAAATCAGTGCTGAAACCTTTAAAGGTTTAGGAGTGCAGATGACTCCTAAAGAAATAGGACAAAGGGCTAACAATAAAAATAATGCTCGCAAAGGAAAAGAAACTCTAGAAGTTAATCTTCAGAGCAAAGATGCATCGAATGTTCAAACTCCTGCCTCTACAACTCAACAATCAAGAACACCTCGCCCCAGAGAAGAATATTCTTTTGATGACGACGATGTCCTTGGTATCTTTGAATGTCTGCTGAAAGGTAATAAAATACAATTACCAGAGATCAAGAAACCTGATGAAGCTGATAAGACAGATCATCCTAAATACTGTCCATATCACAGAATGCTGGGTCATACAATTCGTACATGTTATGTATTGAAAGGAAAGATCCAAGAAATGATTAAATCTGGAGCTATCTCTCTTACTCCAAAAGAGAAGACCGTCACCTCCAACGTCGTCTCTATGCAATTTGGAAATTTCCCTCCTCAACTCCTTGAAAGTGGGATTATTCCTATTCCCAAGGCAACTCTTGACATAGTAAATCTTCCTCCTCCACAGTTTGAAGGATTAGTGCCAATCACTTTGGAAATATGAGAAATCATGTGGATCCATCCTGATCTAGTGGCAGATTTTGAATCGCCTTCTCCTCAAAAGATTTCTTCTCAAAAATCCAAGAAGGCTGGAAAGATCAAGTCATGTCATATGACTTCTCTTGGGTCTACTTCTGACACAGAGCTAAAAGATAAAGAAGAAGCACTTGTTAGTGCTACTCGAACGGGGAAACCTTACCTAAAGAATTATTCTAAAAATCCTGAAGATCCTACTGATATCCCTTCAGATGCTAAAGATGCTCCTAATGTTCCTCCCGAGGAAGAAACATCTACTAAACCTGTTCCTCCCAAGCCTACGGCTCTGGAGAAAGGCAAACAACAGGCTCGGTTTGATAAGCCAATCAAGAAGTCTTCTCCTCTTGGACTTCAGAAGCCTTACAACTTCGACATTTTGGCTCAGCTTGCTAATACTCCCGCTAGAATGTCCCTTTTTGAACTTCTACGTCTTTCCAAAGAGACTCGGGAGACGTTAAGTGAAGCACTTCTACAAGCTGACTCTTGTCTTGCACAATTGAAGAAGCCGAATGCGGAACCTGCCACTTGCTTACATTGCAACAGTGTACTGGAGATTATCCCAAATATCACCTTTACACAAGACGACATGTTACTGGAGGATAATCGACATGATCGACCTCTCTACTACACTGGTTATATTGATACGATGAAGATAGATCGTATTCTCATTGACCCAGGGTCTGCTATAAGCATAATGCCGAAGAGTTTGTTGGATGAACTAAAAATCCCTCTTCACAAACTCTCCAAGACGGTTACTACTATCTTGGGATTCAATCAAAGCCGAAGTGAGCCTTTGGGAAAGATTCATCTGAAGCTTCAGATAGGTGATTTCAGATCTAAAGTCACTTTCTATGTGATCGAGATCGCGGGATCCTATAATCTTCTTCTGGGGAGGCCCTTTCTTCATGAAAATAATGTGGTGCCCTCTACTCTTCATCAATGTTTTAAGTACATTGATAGCAATGGGAGAGTACAAAAAGAAGTTGCTGATATAAATCCCTTCCATGGGGTTGAAGCTTATTTCAATGATTCCCGAATGTATAAAGAAGAATATACAAGGATCATACAAGCTATGGAGAAAGAAGATGCACAAAGTGAGACTTTAATAATCCCTGTTAAATGTCGAACTACTCAGCAACAATCTTCTAAATCCTTCGAAGAAGATTCTTTCATCATTCCAGTGAGTGGACGGATCTCTCCGTTACCTCAGTCATCTACTCAGCATACACTGATCATTCCTGTCAGTGGGCGTACTACAGTTCATGTACCTTCACAAGATACTCTGCTAATTCCAGTTGGAGGGCGGACTACTCTTCCTACTCAAACTTCAAGGGAGCTCACCTCTTCTGAGCCATTTGTTATCGATCTTAATCAAAACAAAGCTTCTTCTTCTTCTCCTTTAGTCATTGACTTGGCTAAAATCTCTAAGGCTCAGCCTTCTCCCAATGTAAATATTGCTGCTTTTACATTTAATGAAAAGTCTCCACCTTTGCAGTACGTTGATGTGTGTAATTATGTTCATAGTTATTTACATCTGTTAGATGACTTGAACACAATAACCATAGAAGTTGTACAGACTGTTCATACAGATGTATCTCTAGAACCTGTACGATCTTCATACTTTCTAGTTCCCAGCAGAAAGCCAGGAGACATTCCAATATTCTTCTACAAAGGGCCTCAAAATCCTTTTGATCTTGAAGATGATGACAAAAATAATGATACTGGAAGATTACAACTACGTCGTTATAGTCAGCAATCTAGAGACATCATCAAAAATATGGGCTATGACTTCAGGACTGGCCTTAATAATGGAAAAGGAAGAAAAATGCCTGTCCGGATTCCTCCTTTGAAATATGGAAGGACGAAATGCGGATTGGGTTATACTGCTCCTACTCCTTTCATCAACATTATCCATGAAGATCTTGAGTCTGATGAAGATAAGAGATCTGATTCTTCTAGTACCACTTCTTGGGATTCCGATACAAGTATCGGTGACTTCTATTTGCAACCTTCTGTCTTCCAATATGGTTTCTATTGACTGTTTTGAAAAAAAAAATGATTCATATTTAACGGTTCATCCGTTCATCTGACGGTTTTGACCGTTCATCAATACTTGACGGCTCGTCCGTTCATCTATCCGACGGTTCATTCGTTCATTATAATCTGACGGTTAATCCGTTCATTCATTTAGTCTTTTGATTTCCGAGTCTAAAGATCATGAAAAATTGAATTTAAAGATATTTTTATGTCTGAATTCTATTTTTTCCAATCAGTATTAAACTAAGATCATTTCTAGTTTAATATCATTTGATAGAATTATCGTTTGTATATTCTATTCTACTGAAATATGTCATGTATTATTTACCTCTGAACATATTTTCTATGAATCTATCATTTTCAAAACAGCAAAATCAAAAGTCTGATCAAGGATTTTCATTTACTCTCATTCTAGAACCAAAACATGAGATACAAGTGAAAGTGAAAATAAAAGAAGTTCACTCATTTGGAGTTATCAGCTCCCTAATACGATCTAGAACAGCAGTCAGTTTCTCTTCATGAGTTTTTCTAACTCGTTCTGCTGCTACAATTGAAACATTCTGTTCATCAAAAGTAATGATGGTAGACTGGCGACGGCTGACTTCTTCAATCTGTTCCGCCTGCATCCGTTCTCGTTCCTTCCGAAGAGTCTCATAGTGTTCAACTTCAGAGATATAAGTAGTAGCAACCTCAGCTTGATCTGCTTCCATGACAGTAATGCGCTCTTGAAGACGAGCTAGTTCCTCTTTTAATTTTCTCAGTTCTTCAGCCTTGGACGCTTTATCCTTCTCCAGAAGCTCTACTCTTTGACGAATAGCTAATATTTCTTCACCCTTTTCTACTAATTTCTCAGTAGAAGAGGCAAGGAATGCTTCAAGAGCTGCTTGTTGGGATTGTGCTTCATGCTCTAGTTGACTAATTTCAGTTGCAGTTAAAGATTGAAGATCTTCCTTCTTAGTCTTCCAGTACTTTCGGATAGTTACTTCTAATTCATCCAGGAGATGTTTGAAGAAAATGCACTGAGATTCACAACCAGCATGATGCAGCGCCATGAGAGGGAACTTAACCATAGTTCAAAGATCAAAAAATGGCATAGCTTCATCCTTCAAGAAATGTTTGGAAAATGTATCTAGATATGAGTAAATGATATCTGAATACATTCCTAGAGTTCTTGTTAATCCAGTCTCAAATCTAGGAGTCGCTGTTATCATGGAAGAAGAAGCTTGAATATTCTCTATCCTCGGAACAGAAGTATGTGCCATCGGAGAAGTTAAGTGTGAATCCCCTTCATCAGCATCAGCCTGGATAAGCGGAGCATGAGTCGAACTCATTGCTGCAGCAGTTCCTACAGTTAAAGAGAAATGCAATCAGCATTTAAAGAAAGAAAGAAGCAGCGGAAACAGAATTTGAAATAAAGTTCTACCTGGCTGGGGTTCATACTCGGTATGAGGAGGGAGCTTTGCTTCCTCTCGCAACCGGTCCATGATTGTATCCGATACCTGCTTTATATGGCTGCTTCCAGCTCCAGAATTACTGGGTGCTAAAGCATTGTTCGATGATTGAGCAGGTTCAGGGCTAAGTTCCATTTTGTTTCCCTTGACTTTGTCTTCATCGTAAGGAGTAGAGGTGCCAGCATGCCAGTCTTCTCCTCCTTCAGCTTCTTCTTCTTCTTCTTCGTCTTCAGGATGAGCTTTTGATTCAGAATCAATGATATTTACATCTTCATGAGTCTCTGGAACAAGGACGATAGCAAGCTCAGTATTGGCTGCCGGTTCAGTTGTCTCTGGAATATCGGTTCGAAGAATGATATCTTGACAAACATTCTTTAACAAATCATCAGCAGCTGATAGCTCAGACGCCGGCACGTCTTCGTCGCCTCTGGCCAAAGAAATGTTTTCTTCAGCTTGAATTTCAGGAACATCTGATTGTTTGGTAGTTTCTTCCGGAGCTGTTGTTTCTTCAGAATAATCAATCTGGTCATCCAGTGCTTGAATGACACCTTCTGTCCCATGCTCAAATGGGATTACCCTCGTCTCCGAGGGTTCAATAGCTACTCCACTTGTGGTCGGAACAGTTATTTCCTGAACTTGAACAGACTCTACTTTAGTCTGTTCAGTAGAAGCTGTTGCAAGGTGAATATCATCAGATTCGGTCTTCTCAGTAGAAGCTGCTTCACTGATTTCTGGCAAAACTCCTCCACTCATGATCGTTTCTAAGAGTTTGTTGCCCTTAACTTTGCTGGCAGACTTCTTGACATATCTGCCTCTTGACCTCCTTATCAAAGGAGCGTCGTCTTCATCAGTCTCTTCGTCTTTATCAGCGGCATCGTCCTCATCAACTGAGATACCGCCTAAAGAGGATGTAGCAGTCACTGAGACTCCTTTCTTCTTTTTTCTAGATATTGGAGATTTAATACTCCTCTTAGAGATGGTCTCAGATTCGTCACTTCTCTTCCTCTTAGAAAGAGATATAAATATAGGAGGAAGGACCTCATCAGAAAAATTTCCTTCCTGGAATAATTCATAGGGAGACTCAACTTCTGTTGTCTCATCTTCGGGTTCTGAAGGAAAGTGCTGAATAACAATTTTCTTCTTTGACCTCTTCGATGGAGCTGGATCATCCTCTGCAACAAAGGTCTTCAGATTGAAACTCGGTCTGAAAGTGCTCGACGATACATAGAAACGTGCATACGTATAAAGCATCTTTGGCCCCGAGCTAGATAAAGGATTAGGCATAGAGAATACGACTTTTGTATCTCTAGCTGCAAAATATCTCCAAGCTCGAGCTCCATCAATGAGTCCTCCGCGAGCAGATAAACAAGTAGTGGCGTTCCCAACATGGAGTTGGTCATACCCAAATTGTCTGGCAAATCTGCTTGGTAAATATGGTTCCAGATATGCCACTTCTTCGTGACGATATACTAGATGAGAAGGCCGGATCCTCTGTAACCATTGGAAGGCTACATCATCTAGTCGGTCTCCCATATCTCCGTCCATCATATTTAAGGGCATACTCTCATAGCCCGATGGTGGAGGGACACATTGGATCAACCAATGTGACGCCCTATTCAAAACATTTCTACATTCTGGGAGGGTATGAACCTTCCAGAACGTCTCTCCAGAGTACCTCTCCAGAAAAAGACTGCTACTTTCTCCTGCCCCTGGAGGTATCAGACCATCATGATGAAGGAGAAGCCAACCATAAAGATACGTGAAGGGCATCTCTATTCTTGGGAATTCTTCAGTCATCATCCTCTGAGCAGACAACATATTCGTGACAAAATTTCGGAGACCTGCATTTAGCCTACAGGTCATCGCCGATAACAAATCCAGCTTGTAACCATACATGAGGCGCACTGCTGCAAAGATAACACCTCTGTGTATCCTGTCCAAAGAGCTGGAGCCAGGAATGATGAATCTTCTTAACCACAGGGATAGGAATCCAGCCAGATGACCGTTCATTGACAGGCTCTTTCCGCTCTGTCTAACATAAGAGCTGAAAGTGGTTCCGGCTTTGAACTCGTACCAGTCTTCAGTAATCGTGAAATCTTTGCAATCATATTTCTCCAGCAAATGAGTGATTTCACTTTCAGAAAGAGGTTTGAAGTTGCTAATCCGATACCACCTCTTCTCATTTATTTATTTTTTATCCTTCTCATGGTTCATGAAAAGGTAGGACATCCACTTCTGAATGTGGTTGCCAGCTTCATCCTTGGAACCCTTGTAATATAGAGTGCATGTGCCAAAATGGCACATCATCTCTTCAAATAGATGGACCATCTCTGGGTTCTTCTCTGACAGAAAGTTCAGTTCCTCTGTTGTAGGAACATATTCCTCATACGGCAGCGAGCCTGAAGGCAGGTGTGAGATGTATTCCATCTCATGAAGGGCGAAGTCCATCTCTCCTTTCGGAGTCATAAAGGTCCCTGTCCTGTGATTATATCTCTCAACCAAAGCTAAGAATAGGAAGGGGTTAGGCTTGAAACCATAGGATGAATTGACGACGGCATCATAGAGATTTATCTTCTTCAGCTCAGTCGCGAAATTCTCCAAAGCCCAGTTGACCAAAGTCTTCTATCTTACATTCTCTTGATTCATCAGGCCGTTCATCCTCGGTGTCGAGTCAGTGGGATAGAATGCATTCTTGTTGGACATGAATTTATTTATGAAAATGGGCATCCTGAATGGCATCAATATGGCTGAGTCTTCAGGTGGTATGCATCCAGGCTTCAAACCCCGAAATACTGATACATGATCCTCCGGGGCACTGAAAATCCCTCCTTCCTGTAAATAATACGGCTTGCCTTCGCCTGCTGATATTCTGTCAAATACCAGGACATCTTTCTCGGATAGCTGGCATGCATAAGTCTCATGATTGATAAACCCCGGGAAACCTTTGGCCAGTACATAGGTTGTTTCGCATCCCCCTCAAAGCAGAAACACACCTTTTCCCTGATGCCCTTCGGCTGAGATTTTTGTGCTATAGCATCTCCGAATAAGAATGCTGGTTTCTTGTAGGATACCAGATCCAGACTCTGAAAAGGTTGTCCATTCATCAAGCAGAGTAAGGTTGTGTGGTCTTGGTGGGCCAATAATGATAGTCTTGCTTCAGGAAGATCAAATTGAGGGAATGTTATATGAGATAAATCAAGCTTAAATGAGATACTCAAGCACCCTTCAAAATCTGCTTCTTCGCTTCGGATGTTCACTACAAGAAATGGTAGAAGACAAAGTCAGATATAGACTCTATATGGATATACTACCATAACATACTGAGTGAGTTATTCACGCAAAGTCCAGACAGATTAGGATGAAGACTAAATCTATCCAGAAGATGACTCTCAGAAGTCTGCGTGAATAATTCAACATTGATATCTCTGTCAATATGTGAAAAATCACGCAGCGTCATCTTGAAAGCAGCGTAACTATTTTAACATGGACATTTCTGCCAACGTAAAAAGTCACGCAGAATCATGAGAGTCATGCTCCTTTGCGTGGAACACAGAGCTTCGTAAACACGAAGATGTGAAGTATGGCCGACCCTAAAGAGGGAGGCATACTTTATTAATATCCTTTGCCCTAAGAAGGGGGGATATATTTCTGAAGTTTATTATTTTAAAGACCCTAAAAAGTTCTATGTGGAGTTCATCTTCATCAAACTCATCTTCAACAGATCATGTTCTTCCATCACTTACGATGCATAGGAGCTTGCGGAACTTCCTGTCGAGGAAGTTTGTCAGTAGTGGCACGCGAAGAAGTTGCAGGGGCTTTCCCCTTGGCCTGAGCATCAGCTTTCTTGGGAGCCATTTCGACTGAGAAAGGAGAAAAGGAAGTCGGGGAGGAAGGAATTCGTCGGCGAAGATGGAGTTCTCTTCTGAGGGTTCTCACTTTCAAAAGCAAGTAAAGAAGGAAAGAAGTAATCTATGGCTTATTTATAGGTTCATTCTAAACGGCCCATCATGATTCGTCTCGATTTAGGAGCTTGATACGGGATCCTAACTGCACAAAATCCCAACAGTCTAATCATTTAGGGATAAATATCTTTTTAGAGCCATCTCAGCGTGACTTTAACTCATTTTATCATCTCCATTTCAAAGTATTTCGAAAATATTTTATCATTTTTTCGAAAACTTTGAAGGGGGTTTTGTAGGCCTCAAAAAATGAAAGTCACGCTGAGTTGATCAGAACAAGTCACGCAGAGTGATCCAAGAAGCAGCACAAAAGATACGCTAAGTTCTGCCTGGCCATCTCCTTTAGAAGTCACGCAGAGACAGCTCAGCCATACGTCAGAATCATAATGACTGACTATACAGCAGCCGAGAAACGTCTCCTCGTATGCCACGTATGCACAGAATTCGAGAGATCATCGCCGTCTTTTGCGTGATTTTCGAAATCTTCCTTAGCAAGACTCACTCTTCACCAAGTTGGCGTGACTTTGGGTCTTATCTTCATTTAATGCGGCTGACAATATAATCAATGTCAGAGATTTTGTGTCAGACAAAACGTGCCAAATCAAGACAGCTGGCGGTTGGCGTGGATTCTGAACCTTCTCCTTCCTCAAGTTTGCGTAGATTTTTGAGTTATTCTTCTCAAAGCCTGCATGAATTCTGAAGTATTCTTCTTCAAAGCTTGCGTGGATTTTGCCTTTAACGAGTCTGCGTCAACGAAACTGCGTGGATTTTTGCCTTCAGCAAGACAGCATGGATTTTATTTCAACTGGAGTATGTGGCAGCCATGCCACCGATCTCTCTCTCGCGTGCCCAGTAACTTGCACACGACCCATGCACTAATGCCATGTGTCCAACAGTTACGGGCCACGTCCAGTAACTACTCACTAATCCTGCGTGTATTTAGAGTCTGCGTGACTTTTCAAATACACTAGTGGTGAGGTAGTTATCTTTTCAGTTACTGTTTTGACTCTATAAATAGAGTTCTTTTTTTTATTCATTGTACAGATACATTGATATCTACTGTCAAAATTTTGAGAAGCTTTTCTTCTTCGCATAGTCCAAAGGATAAAGCGATCGTCTTCTAGATCGGATTCCTACAGTTGTAATTTTCTCAGATACAAAATAAATAAAGTGAATTTATTTATGAAAAATATATATATTAATTAATTAACTTACTTCATAGGCCCGCCCGTCCAAATCTCCATACGCGTCTCGCCCGGGGGAGCGCATGGAGGGTCGCTCTCACCTCCTGCCTGGGTAGGATCAGTCTGATCGCCGTCCTCCATATGCTCGGCGTCGGCTCCCCCCATAGAGCCGTCGACAGGAGGAATGCTGGACGGGGGATCAGGGATGCTGGACGCGGGATCAGGAAGGCTGGACGACGAGGGAGGAGTCGCCAACCTGCTGGAACTGTCTTGTCCCGGTAATGGACCGAGAACAGAACGGTACACTGGCGTACTCGGAGATGAGGATGAGGGTACGGAACTGCCCTCTCCATCCCCAGGCCGAGGCTGACGGGACTGCCTAATGTAAAATCCTCCACGTCGTCCTCCTGGTCTAGTCATACCTGATAATAACATATGACAATAAAACAAAAATACATATTTATGTGATAGACATCACAGATTTTTGAAAACTATCATGGTCACAGATAAAAGTGTCACTAAAGTGTCACAGATTTATTATTACAAAAATACATATTTATATGATAGACATCACAGATTTTAATCCTCTTCTGAAAATTCATCTAGTTCGTTTAGCTCATCTTCTTCTTCTTCTTCTTCTTCCTCCTCTACATCTTCACTTTCATCTGCATCTTCCTCTTCAGATAACTCTACTTCTTCTACACAATTAGATGTGTAATGAGGAACTTTCGTCGTATCCACTTCTATAATATTTGTTACAAGAGGTAGTTCATCCTGTTGATAAGCTATATCGTCAACCTCAAACGTATTTCTAGCTTTGGTCTTGCATACTGCCCACCAGTCCGACCTTGTTGTTCCCCATTTAGGATAACTTGTGAAGTACACGAGCTGAGCCTGACTTGATAGGACAAATGGTTCATAGGCTTGATATCGACGCCGATAGTTTATATCAACAAGACTGTGCTTGTCTACTTTCCAACCTTGACCTTCAATCGGATCGAACCAATCACACCTGAATAACACAATCTTAGCGGGCTCTATTCCATAACTATATGTCAGCTCCACGATCTCCCGTAGCACGCCATAGAAATCGTTGCCCGCATCAACATCTTTGTAGTTCGAGGATCTGATACACAAACAGCTATTTTTGGTGAAGTCGAGATCCACAAAGTTCTCTGATCGGGCAAGTTGTTGACTTAAACCTAAACCCATTAACACAGTAGCTTGGTCATATTTTTGCAGCATAAATTGGTCCCTTGGCTAGCGTTCTAATAAACTCATTCTCAAGTCTTGCGTATGGACGATCGACCTAAATACCACGAAAGAAGCAATTAAGCTCATTCTCAATCAAGTGCATATACAGAAAGGTAATTACAGAGTTCTGAAGTCTTACATATGCACTCAACCATGATAAAAAATAATGCCTCATTTCTTGTTCTAGTTCTTCTTCTGTTATGTGTGGCCTACCTGACCTCACATCATCATTAAATATGCTAAAAATAACATCGTGCAATTAATGTAATAGTATAATAATCAACACTATTAAAATAATATAGACGTATTATTTACTTACCCCTCCGGTTTTTCTACTTCTTCCTCATCGCAGTTGAGTAATACATACACCTGAGCAGCCATTAGCTCATCATCGTTCAGATATCTCTTCTTCATTTTACCCGATGGCTTTCCTAGAGCATTGAATACCTTCAGTATTGTATCATTACTTTCATGATCTCCGTCGTCATTTCTGGAAGCTCTTGTTCTATTAGTTGCAACATGAGGATTGAAATACATCGAACAAAAGTTTGTAATCTCCTCGAGAACATAGGCTTCACAAATAGAACCCTCGACCCATGCCTTATTTTTCACCTTTCTTTTTAGGTGATTCAAATATCGCTCGAACGGGTACATTCATCGATATTCGATGGGTCCACCAACACGTGCCTCATAGGATAGATGAATCGACAAATGCTCCATAGAGTCGAAGAATCCAGAAGGAAACACCCTCTCTAGCTTGCATAGTGTTACCGCAATGTCCTTCTCTTGCTTTTTTAGACGATCAACGAGCAATTTCTTAGAACAAAGATCCCTGAAGAATATGCTAAGCTCCGTTAATGGATCCCAAACTGCCTGCGGTAAGAATTCCCGAAATGTAATCGGAATTAACCTCTCCATGAATACGTGACAGTCGTGGCTCTTCATACCCGTCAATTTGTTTTCCTTCGGATCGACACATCTTCTCAGATTTGACACATATCCGTCTGAAAATTTTAGGCCCTGGATCCACCTCTCCATGCAATCGGAATTAACCTCTTTGTCCAGTTATGATCTCTACCAAATCCATCGCACTTGTACCCAGTTGTAGGATCTTCGATAGCACTTGGAAATTCTTTAACCTCCTCCCATATCGTGGCTCCGTACCACCTTGGCGGTGGATCACCCTTCTCTACAACGCCGGCACGGAATGCATTCATGTTCCTTCTGAACGGATGATCTTTTGGCAGAAATTACCGATGACAATCAAAGAAGCACGGTTTTCCTCCGTGTTTCAAGTGAAAAGTCTTACTACGGTCCGTGTTTCAAGTGAAAAGTCATGAGTGCTCCATCCAGATAACATTCCATAGGTCAGAAAGTCGTTGATGGTCCACATAAGGGTTGCCTTCATCTGAAAATTCTGCTTCCTGGAAACATCGTACGTGTTAGCGCCTACTTCCCATAACTGATTCAACTCATCTATCAAAGGCTGTAAGTACACGTCAATATTCCTCTTGGGATTGTTCAGACCAGGAATTATCACGGTTAGAAACATGTACTGAGTCTTCACGTACATCCATGGCGGTAGGTTATACGGAGTGACAATCACAGGCCAGCACGAATACTGGGATCCCGAAAGACCAAAAGAAGTAAAATCGTCAGAAGATAGTCCCAACCTGACATTACGCGAATCTGAAGCAAAATTAGGATACACTCGATCAAAGTGCTTCCACGCTTCTCCATCGGATGGGTGATCCAACACTCCTTCAATCTGTTCTCGCATGTGCCAACTCATATTTTCGGCCGTCTCTTTCACCATAAATAATCTTTGCAACCGCGGCGTTAAAGGCAAGTAGTGCATTGAATCGGTCGGTCTTCTTGCACCGGTAGACCTTCCTGTACTAGTTGTCTTATAGCGATCAGTACCATAAAATCTGCACACATCTGCGTCCTTGTCGTCTTTGTAGTACATCATGCACCCATTGCGACAGGAATCGATTTTCTCGTATCCCATCCAGAGCGATCTCACCATCCTCTTAGACCGGTAGAAGTCTTTAGGCAACTTAGCACCCGCTGGCAAGATCTCTATAATCAACTCCAACACTCGGTTGTAGCATTCTTGCGACATGTTAAAATTTGACTTAATGCTCAACAGTCTTGTAACTACCTCCAACGGTGAATGATCCTCACAACCAGGATACAATGGAGTCCTTAAATTCTCCAGCAACTCCATGAACTGTGCAGCATCGGTGTTCGGTGCCTCCTTAGGTGCATCATGAACGAAACTAGGCCCCGCAGCGTCGAAAACCATGTTCACGCACCC
The DNA here is from genome assembly GCA_029216955.1 of Iris pallida. Lineage (NCBI taxonomy): Eukaryota > Viridiplantae > Streptophyta > Magnoliopsida > Asparagales > Iridaceae > Iris > Iris pallida. Next base: position 14,602,563 of record JANAVB010002397.1, on the reverse strand, counting down.
GTCGTCGTATGCATGATTATCTGAAACAAAATTAGGTCCTGCATGCATATACGGCTCAACATAAGGCTCCGGCTCTGATGCTAAAGACACAAGTTCTCCGTGTGCGGTCCACTGATAGTAATTAGGCGTGAAACCCCTCGAGTACAAATGATATATCACTTCCACTTCTGGATAATATTTCACGTTATGATATTTCACACACGGACATTTAATTTTGGTGCCGTCCATGTACTGAGGAAACGCCTTAGCAAACTGCAGGAACTGCTCTACTCCCGCTATGTATTCATCTCACACACCACACATATCATCAGGACGACGATTGTACATCCATGAACGATTCTGCAAGTAGTAATTCATATCCATTTGGAAATAATTCTGCAAAGATGGACACACATTATCCAATAGGCACAAATTCGTATATTATATCTTATTATGGGACACACATTAGTAGCGAACAGTTACTAATAACAATAATATGCAATCTAGGTCAAACTAGGTTGTACTAAGTCAAACAAGGTAAAGCTAAGTCAAACAAAGTCAAACAAGGTCAAAGTAGGTCAAGGGTTGACCTATAGTCGACTTTGTCAACTCTTAGTCCAATCTAGGTCAGATGTTGACTCTACTTTGACTTTCAGTCAAAATAGTCAACCTTGGTCAAACAAGGTCAAATCTAAGTCAAATATCCTATTTCTAGTCATTACCTACCAAGGTACCCTTTACCTTATCGCTATTGGTATCCCAATACCATTACCTTATAATTCATATCTTACTAGGCCCTAACTAGCCCATACTAGCTAGCACACACCATTCAAGGCTATACAAGCCTAACCTATAATTCAAGTACCAATAATGACCAAAGTCAACTCAAGCTATTTCATACACACAAGTAATATCTTGGTGTCATTTGTTTAGTCTTAAAAAACACAATCAACTAAAACTAGTACCAAGTAATGAGCAGTAGTGAGTTACCAAAGCAAACTGATCAGACTAAAGAATGCCAATCAACTTGTAAAGATGGATACACTGTTGACCATTTAACAAACATGAAGACAACAACAACAAAAAACATTGTTAAACAACAATCATCAATAATGAAACTAGAACACATTCTCTACATTCATCACAATCAAGAAACCCTTACACTACAAACCTCCATAGTTGTTCAGAGATCAAAGGATGGATCAGTATCAATCTAGACAGTCAAATCTCGAAAATGAAGATGGCAAACCTCGGATATAAGAACTCAAAAGTATTGGCAAACCTAATGAACTAATTATACCAAGAATTGTGGATCGAAATAAGGTTTACAATATAATTGTGCATGCAAACCAAGATTTCCTCTATTATTCAAAACAAAGTGTCATTATTTTTTTTCTAGATCAAACATTATGTTTATCAATGGTGCTAACCTGTGTGTGGGTATGGGTGTATGGTACATGGCAGTTCAACAAATAGGTGTGGACAAGTATAGGCTAGTGTATCAAGTGTGTGTGTTTGGATGTGATACCATTTTGTGTCAATGGGGCAATGTGTGTGTGTAGAGTACATGGTGCATATAGATAGGGTGTATGTGATAGGTTTGCATATGTGTGTAATGTATATGGGACTGTTCTCATTTTGTGTATGTGTCAAAAATGGTTTAAACATAGGTGTGTGTCAAAAATGGCAGTTAGCTACTAGGGTGTTGTGTGGTGGTACATGTATGTGTGTGTGTATTTGTAACCTGGAAAACAGTGTGTCAAATGAGGGTGTGTGTGTAGAGAGTGGACATATAACAGGGAAAACAATGTGTTAACAGGGAAAAGCAGCTAGTATAATGTATGTAATGAAATTCAGTGTTCATGTGGATGTGTATGGTACATGTGAACTCAGTGGTGTGAGCCATTCTCAGGAAAATGGTTCCCAGGTTTGTGACAGTTCATTAACCCCAAACCAATCCAAAATTCATTTCGAAATCCCTATTTGTCCAATGCAAATCCTAACCATAGTAGCTAACACACAGGTGAAAGTATTTAACATGAAAGTTAATCATCAAAATTAGTTTGAGAACAAGGAATTAAAATCAGAATTTAAACTAACAGGACTGTTCAGTCTAAACAGCCCATTCCTATATTCGAATCCAATATAGGAGGAGGAGTATGTGTGTGTGTCTGTGTCTCTGTGTGTGTGTGTGTGTGTGTGTCCGTGTCCGTGTGTGCCCGTGTGTGTATGTGTGTGTCTGTGTCTGTGTGTGTGTGTGTGTGTGTCCGTGTCCGTGTGTGTCCGTGTGTGTGTGTGTGTGTCCGTGGGAGAGGAGGAGGAGGAGGAGGAGTTAGGTTAGGGTTTACCTGACGAAGAGGAGGAGGAGCTCGAGGAGGAGGAGGAGCACGACGGGGTAGGGGTCGCCGGGGGGGGGGGGGGGGGGTCGCTGGAGGAAATCGCGGGGGGGGGGGGGGGGGGAGTCGCCGGAGGAGCTCGAGGAGGGGGGAGAAAATTTGGAGAGGGGGGAAAAAATTTCGAGTGGGGGGAAAAAAGAGCACAGCGTGCCCTAAGTAAAATAGTTAGCAACGTCACCAGTCGACGTCGCTAACCGTCGCAAAAATTTTAATATAGGCGGCATATTTTAATAATATGTCGCTGGACGTCGCTATTCAGCGACGTAGTTTATATAGTGTCGCTGAACGTCGCTATTCAGCGACGGTTTGCGACATCAATAGAAGGGAGTCGCTATATTATATGTTTAGCGACGGAATTTTATTTCGTCGCTAAATAACGTCGCTAATAGAGCATATTTTAGTAGTGCCGTGTTAGAAACATGGACAATGCCAAGAAAGCATTCAATAATTAGCCATTTTTTATTCACATAACGAAGTAAATTAAATCGCCATCTGCTCTTTAATGGACACATCCCGAAACTCATCAACCATAATAGAATAGAAATCATCCTCAATGTCCTTAATCAATGCCTTGGTAGTTTCATCTAAAGCGGCACTAACACAACCGTATTAATATTTTCATTGTGATCAGCAAGAAATTCAAGAAGTTCAAAAAAAAATTCTCGATTTGATGACTTATCATATTCATCATGACCACGGAAGGCTATTCCCTGACGTAACAAATATCTAACACAATCAAATGATGTTGTTAAACGAGTCCGATAATCCTTTCTTTTTTGTTTCGACTGCTTGAACAAAGATGCTTCAATATGTTGCTTTTGGTTCATCAAACTTACACACTTGCTCCAAGCAAGTTTGTGTTCACTGTATTTGCATGAGTGCCCAATCTCTCCTTTTTCTTCCAATTAGTGAAGCCCCCTGTTATGAAATAATCAGTTCCTTTTTTCGAGTCTCCAACATCAATAAGCAAAAGGCAGCATCTATTTGAATGCTATACTCTAGCCAACCACCAAACTCATCAAACCAATCTGGATTGAATCGACGCTTTACCTTTTCGATCGCTCTTTGCGGAAATTTATAACCACGAGGTTGGCATGGACCTCTTTGCAAATAGGCTCTACGAATTTTCTCATGCTGATTAGGATGATATTCTGAAATTTATTGTCGAGAAGACGGATCCGATGGAAGAGTTAATTAATTAATTTGAATACGTCTATGTCTAGATGACTGTGGTCTTTCATTTTCATCACTGCAATCCTTACTTTCTTGAGTAAGAGAAGGAGGTGGCTCGAATCTTTTTAGTTTCACAACGAATTTATCAAGTGCCATACCTAATCATGAAAATAAAAAAGTTCAAAATCAAGTGTCATATACCTAAACCCTAAATCTAGTGATGAATTTCAACCCTGCTCCCTTGTCATATGTCAACACAATACACAAATAATCTATTTATAAAATCTAAAATCTCCAAACAAAGCAAGATAGATAATCAAACCCTTGATCTTGATGAGTTTTGATTCACATAATTTCCAAATTAGAGAGGAGATGAGGGAGAGAGAAAGATATTCGTGATCCGCTGTCGAACCTATTCCAATTCCAATCAGACTCGGATCGTGGGGATCGTCGTTCGTATCAACAAATAAGTCGATATATCAATATTGATTATATCTGAATGTGAATTTTTATTAGTTTTTTTCGTAAACAATCTTCTTATTTACGATTAACATCTTTTGGACTTTTTCTTGAGCGAAGACATTTCTATGTAAAAATGGAACATCTTCAAATGCAACATCTTATACTTATAGTAGTATGTCGTGATTATTTTAAAGGAACCTTATAGTCCTTCAAGGATCCTTTCATGCATTATGTTCGATGTCAAGGAAAAGCGATTTTGGCTTCAAAAGGGACTCATTTTCTGATGAAGAAATGGAAATATAATTTTGTCAATTTATGGCAATATTATTTTCACTTTTGGTATCAATCATACAGGATCCATATAAACCAATTATCAAACCATATATATATATATATATATATATATATATATATATATATATATATATAGAAACTAACCTGATCGACATTGGCCACCCTTTGCTTCCGGCCACCTCTGCCCCGCGGCGTCGCCCTTTTTTGGAGAGGAAGAAGTTAGGGCAACAGGTGAGTTGGGAGTCTTGGACTCTTGAGGGACTTGCTGGCTGCTCCTTTTTTTGGGTGTGGTACTGCGGTGGGGGTAGGCAAGAGTATATGACTTGCTTTCAAAACAAAAAACAAAACTGAAAAGCTCACAAAATCTTGTAGGGGCAGTGTACCCAATTTTTTATATGTGGCTCCGCCCTTGCCTGCCATCAGGGTTGCATTTTATTTTATTTTGCAGTGCAAGTTTGCAATGCATTAAAAACTATAGGAATGCATAAGGGGTATAGTAAGGAAAATTAAGAGTAGAAAAAGTGATACGACTCTGTCCAGCCGCACCAGTGTCCACCATGGGACTAGGCGAGTGATGCATAATTTGTGCAAGGAAAAATGGAAACAATGAACAATTAATGGAGAAACTGAGCTTTATTGCAATGGCTAAGGAAGATTACAAGAAGAAGAAGACAACAGCTATCAAAATAGTAAGATTCTTCATAACTTTTTCCATACCCCTCTCTCTACAATTCTCTCCCTATTTATGCAACTCAAAATATCCTAACCTCTTCTGAGCTGGCTCATTGACAGGAAGAAAAAGAAGAAACAGACCTGAATGGTGACATGGCTAATTGCTAACAGATTGATGACCTGGCTTAGTTAGGGGTGCAATTCGGGCGGGCTAAACCCGAGCCCGAGCGGGTAAACCCGTTAATGGGTTGGGTTAGGGTTGAAGATACTCGGGTTCGGGCTCGGATTTGGGTTCAAATATTTGAACCCGATCATAAATCGGGTTGGGCTTGGATTCATGTGTCGGGTTACCCGAAGAACCCGACTTATATATATATATTGTCCTACTTCTTAAATAAAAAATTTAAATTCTAAATTTTTTCACCCAAACTCTTCAACTCCTTATCCTAAATCTTATTTCAGTTTGTATTTTGTAAGGATCAAGACTTGATTGCTATTTGATTATGTGTTTAATATTACTTTTGTTTAAAATTGTTTCAATTAGTATATTAGAGCCCGATAAACCCGATGAATCCGACCCAACCCGAATCCGACCCAACCCGAGCCAAATCCGATCCTCCGGACTTGGTCTTGGGCTTCATATGTTGAACCCGAGGTCGGGCTGGGCTCGGGCTCGGACTAGGCTTATGATTCATCGGGTTGGGCTCGGGTTGACCTCAAACCCGACCCAACCCGTCCGAGTTGCACCCCTGGGCTTAGTACACTGGGATGCACTGTAACAAAGAAAAATAGCCTGCACTACTCATTATTTATGAGTTTCACTTCTGGAGTTGCTCACACAACTTGGGACTGATACTTCTACTGCAAATGTGACAATGGAGCTAGTGGAGTGATACATGGGAATGTATCAAAAAGGTGAAATAATCACAAGTGTCATCGAGTATACTTCATCAAATAGGTTTAGCTTAACATCATCTGTAGCAGCAGATTTAGATTAATGTCACTTGTTTTATTAAAGAAGCATTAACTTAGATTTTAAGGAGAAAAACATGCATAATCTATACTTACTATATCAATACTACTATATAATAGACAAAGTTCAGCTTTACCGTAATTTTTTTCTTCTAATTATATTCTTATATATGTTTACTAATTGAAATTATTCAATAAAGTAAATAGAAACAACAAGATAATTACGAGAATTGTTTTTGATCTTCCTAAATTATATATATATAATACTATAACAATAAAGTATGAAATTAGAATAGTTATATATTTTAGTCTTCCTTACTAATACAAAATAATATATTAATATTTGTTCTTTCCAATTAGAATGAAATTCGTAAATACACATACGTATATTTTCAGTAAAGAGAATTGATATGAAGACCTCTATGAAAATCTCATATAGTCGAACTCGAGTGACCCTTGTGGTCTGCTGGGAGAGTCATACAAGCTGTAGCTGGATGGTGGGAAGGTCAATCGATCGAGCCACGAGAACGTATTATTTTCTCCATTTATGATAAAAATTGGGAACAATAGACCCAAAAGATATATAACGCACTGTGCACACAAAATATCGAATTTAAGTTGTGCATCGTCAAGAAAATAAAAAAAATCTCATACATTAAAAGCTGCGGCTAGAGATGAATACTATCTAAACAAGCTTTTTCGGTTCTATTGTGCACTAAAAAGTAGCTCCAGTGTAGTTTAGTTGGTAGACCTTAAAATTATTTTTGCTACTCTCTCTTCTTATGTGGCAAAAAAATAAATATTCAGTTCTATTTATCATCAATTTTAATTGTTATTGTGAAATTATTGTATCGGTCAAATTGGACCCAGCCCATGTGTCCGATCAACTAGGCCAGTAAGAGCTAATCCAATGCGAATGATCCTTTTTTTCTTTCTTATCTCCATCTTGTTTCTTGTTTTTTTATACCATGCCAACATTTAACACAGTTGTCGTTGTAGTATAGTGGTGAGTATTCCCGCCTGTCACGCGGGTGACCCGGGTTCGATCCCCGGCAACGGCGTGGTTTTTCCTCCAAACAGTTTTGAATGGATCAAACAGAATTATTTACGGATAATGCTATTATTTATATTCGAACCTCCATTTCTTTAAATTTCCCCCTTTATCTTTAAGAAAAAAAGGTCCTATTTTATCTTTAAAAATCCATCTTAAATTAAGGGGAATAAAAATGCATAAAAGACTCTTGGATATTAGAGGATTTGGATTAAACAATAAAAAAATAGCAGTAAAAAATGGTTTGTGATAACAAATTTGATATCATTTTTTGTGGCAAAATATTATGCTTTGATTGATAATGAAGTAGTAAAGAGTATAATTTGGGTGTACACAAACAATTCCCTTTGAGACCGTGTTTATTGGTATTGTATAGTTCGGAATCAAAGCAGCGGCTGGAAATGGACCATATGATCCTCATTGATGCTTCAAACCTGACATTTGAAGAAGTGATCGTTCTATTGGCGTAGTGCTAATTAGATCATATTCTTATGTCTGCAGAACACGAAGTAAGATTTTTAGCAGTAAGCATTCTGCTCTTGTATCATTTATTGCTTTCCCACACTTCTTCTCTGAGATTTAAGAGTTTAATCCTTGGTGGCTGCAACAAACAAAGCGGAAGAAAAAACACTCCATTTTGCTCGGTCATCTTCTTGTACTGTAAAGGAGTAAAGCAAAGTCGTTATGTACTTATGTGCAGTGTTTCTGGAAACATTATTAGTCCCTCATCGGAAAAGTAAAGCAGCGGGAGTGAGAGGAGAGCAGTATAAAATAGGGGCCCATGAGCCACTGAAAACTCATCTTTGCGCTTGGGGCAATGACGTAGCTAGTGAGGTTTTGGGTCTAGAGAATTTTTGGAAGAGCTCTCTGTAGTGCTCCGCTTCTCGCGATCTACTATATAATATCTACGGAACTCAGTTTCGAACTGAGTATTTGGAGAAATTTTTACCGGTATCGATTGACCACGGATGAAATGCAATGAACCTTTCCAACCGATGGATTGGCTTCTATTGAAATGAGTCCAATAGTTTTCGTTGGATGTTTTCTTTCACTGCTTGGTTTTGATGAATGCGTTTTCGTGTTGGTTTTCGATAATTGATTTTCATTGTTCGCTTTCATCGCATATCGCATTCATTCCGAATATTGAGAGAAAGAGATCGAAGTATGCTAATCAAATGTTAGTGCCTATGCAGGAGGACGCATAGACATACACAGAACGTGAACGATGCGTGAAGTCCCTCATTCTCTCAACTAAGATTCATCTTGGTCAGTTGCTCTAACCGAGCTTGTATTTATTTGTACGTCCTAATAAAAATGATCTACAGTCCACTCTTTTGTTGCGTCCCTCTGATCAACGATACCGAAAATAACAAAAGATAAGAATAAGAATGAATGCTAACGAATGACTGTAAAGGAAATGAATGCTATTGAATGCTATCGAATGACCGAAAGAGAATTGAATGCTAATGAATGACCGAACGATTTAGGCAAGTTATGAACTTGTCGCTACCAGTTGCCCTGTTAAATTTTATCTGATAAAAAGAACAAGTCATGCATTGGACTCAGACAACTTGTTAACAAGGTAATAGTCTCTCGACGATACCAGGGGCACCCGGGGTCGATCGGCCTAGGAGAGAATGTAATAGCTTCCTGAGGTAAATGCTACACCTCGGAAATGTTGTGTCCTTAGCGACGAGCTGAACCATGAGTATCAACGGCTAATCATGTGGAGCAGACACATGGACCACCATGTAGTTAGGACATGAATTTGAACAAATCCTTATTCCAAAACTTAACATTGAACGATGACGGTAAAGAATGTTTCTTATATACATATGCAAATTGTGCTAACATGTTTTGTGCAGGAATGACTGTCGGCGATGGGTAAGTTGGTTATGAAATATTCTTCTGTCATGTTTCTTATGAATTGTTAAAAAGAACCTAGACAAATAGAAAGAGCACTAGTAAATATGTAGCTTCACATGTTGACTTAGTGTAGTTTCGGCGAAAAGTCGCTCGCTGGTACATGATGTGTGCTGATCCACGTTGTGGGCATCCTTTTCAGAAAGCAAATGGAGGCATGGGGGTTTCAAGTGAGGCACTGAAGCTCGTCTAGCCCAGTAGAGCTCGTGGATTGCCTCAAGCTACTTTTCATTTTCAGTCAATACGCAAGTTTCTTTTTCTTTGAATGTGTATTTATATTTCAAGCATGTAATAAAGGGATATGATGTATGGACATTGCGGCTATTTACAAAAAAGAGTTTTTACGAGAATTATGTAGCCAAGATAAGATACTCTGAGTTTTCAAAACTTTGTACTTGTATTCCTATCAAGTCTATCAATAAAAGAAGTATTTTCATTTCAAATCTTTATCCCACATTTGGTTTTCTGTAATTAAATATGCTGTGTGCGTGTGTTTTGCTTTGTCTAGTTGTTTTGTGAAGGTACTGGCCTTGTGCAAGTGCAACTTAGACTTGCACGGCATCATGCCTTAGCGAGTACGAACGATCCCGCATGGATCAAAGCGAGGACGAACGACCCTAGAGAGATCTGGACGTGACACTTGTCACGCCCCGACCCGGAATCACCCGAATCATCGTCCTCGCAGGGAACGTGATGCCGCACGAGCCTGGAGTTGCGCTCGTGCAAGGCAAGATGACAAGTTTTTAAATAGTTATCTTTGATGTTGAACATTAACAACAAAAGAAAAACAGAGTATACGAAAACGATTCACTTTATTGATATTCGAAATCAGATTACAAAGGCTTTCGATAGCCTAACGGAATTTGCCAGATTGGCTACAGCACTCAGTTTCTCTCTTGTCCATAAAGGATTTTACCGTTCCATACATCAGGTCTTCTATATCTCGGCCGCATCAATCCTGTTGCATATCCGAGCGTCAATGCGATCGCACGCTTTAATACGCTTCGGCATTCTAAGCCTCAACGCGTTTAAGCGAAGCTCCGCCGCGAGCAGACCAATCCCTGAACCTGCTAACAAACTAGTGGAGGATTAGTACTTTCGTTCTCGCTGTACTGATCAAAAACCCACTTAACAAACCGACATTTTGTATTGTATTGATTCATGCAAACATACAATTTAGTTCTCTTTCTTTGTTCTCCTTAGGATGAGTTCATGGCATATTCGAAGACTGTAAAGCATGGCAAGCATGTTATTCATTTCGCATAAGTAAATAGGCAAGCAATCTCGTATTTGATTCGTGGCACAACTTAGCAATATCGACGCGTTCGCCCTTGCAACCGACGCAAGGTGAATACGCCTATCCGTTTCCCTGTCATGTTATAAGTGCCCTCTATTCGGATCTATCCATGCAGGATACGTATACCTTGCACTTCCAAACCCGTCGCCCTTAACTATATGAAGGTCACTAGCTTTTCGGGCTAGAATGGACTTATATTTATCGAATCGAAACATAAGACGATGTTAACTCCGTGCGGTTGCTAACCAACATCGGAGGCCACCGAAATAATCGCAGCAAGTGGCTTATCACATTCACCAGAAGGTCGCTACCCTTCTAAATGAAGTACACCAACAATACCGAAAACGAATCCCTCCTAGGCCGAACGGTCCCAGCGCCCTGGCGCGCCGCGTTCGAGGGAATACCCATGCACGGGCTTTTATATCTTTAAGTCCATTTGACCATGCAACGAATATTATCTTTCATACAACCAAGCAAGTTCGCTTATCTCTATTTCAATTGGCATAATGCCCGAATGTCCTCAACGAACGCCCGAAGGCCGCGAACATTTCGAAGGCACCATGCCGCATTATCATCTCGTATTTCTTCCGTTAACTTTCTATGTTCTTACGTTTCATACTTCGTTTCAATGTTTCAATGGCATCATACCTCAACTCAATGCTCGTCAACTGAACGACCCGAAGGTCCCAAACACCTTTCGAGGCATTATGTCATATCCGACAGTTCCACCACATTCATGCCACAACTGTATTCTTTCGCAACGAAGCCACCTTTTATTATCTCGTGCACATAGGCATGTTTCGACATATTTATTATCCATCCTTCGCGTCGTGCACTTGCTGCACGCGTCGAAGCCGTATTTCTATGCTTTAGTATTCAATGTTCGTGGCTTGCGCGCTAGGGCGCTCGCCTATTGTCTTTCAATGTTCTAGCCGTTCTAACTCGTGTACGAAGGCACAGTATGGTTCGTGCACTAAGGCACTCGTCGAGTACAGTTATCCCATGTTCTTGTGGCTTGCACATGTAGAAGCATGAAAAAGAAGAGAAAAATGATCCATGCGGCCAAGGAGCCGCATGCGGCTCAGGAGTCCTGTCACGTCCCGACCCGAAATCACCCGAATCATCGTCCTCGCAGGGGGCGTGATGCCGCACGAGCCTGGAGTTGCGCTCGTGCAAGGCAAGATGACAAGTTCTCAAATGGTTATCTTTTGATTCGATATTTAACAACGAAAGGAAACACAGAGTATACGAAACAATTCTTTTTATTGATATCCGAAACTGAGATTACAATGGCTTTCGATAGCCTAACAATATATGCCAGATTGGCTACAACACTCATGTTCTCTCTTGCCCACAAAGGATTTTACCGTTCCATACATCATGCCTTCTATATCTCGGCCGTATCAATCCAGCTGCGTAGTCCGAGCGTCAATGCGATAGCACGCTTCAATGCGCTTCGGCATTCCAAGCCTTAACACGTTCAAGCAACACTTTGCCGCGAGCAATCCATTCCCTGTACCCTGCATGAAGCTGGTGGGGGATCAGTACGTTCATCCTCGCATGTACTGAAGCAAAGATCATCTTTCTAATCCGACTTTTTAATCTTTATGTTGAATCATGCAACTTAGCTTATGATCTTGCTATGTTCTCCTTAGGGTCAATTTCATGACATATTCGAAAGCGTGAAGCATGTTATTATAGCAGCATGTTATCGAATTGAATAGGCAAGCAAACAAACAATCTCGTGTTTGATTTGTGACTTCTTACCAAGTCGACGCACTCGCCCTTGCACCGACGCAAGGTGAATACGCCGTATTCCTTCCCTGTCATGTTATATGTGCATCTCTAAGCAGGATCTCTATGCGGGACGCATCTGCGCCTACACTTTCAACCCATCGTTTCTTAACTATATGAAGATCGTGGGCGTATCCGCGCCGGAATGGACTAAAGGAGTTTCTCTTTTATCTTTTCTTACTTTTTTTTCTCTCCTTCTTTTCTCTCTCTCGTTTGGGTAGCCCGGCATTTCACGGGTTGGGTTGCTATCCCAACAACCGAAACTTATCGCGTGCCTACCATCAGTTGCGGCTTCTCCCATTTACGACCGAGTGCTAATCGGACTTCGCAAATGTGCGCCTATCAAAGATTATCATCCCTCCTAGGCCGAACGGTCCCGGTACCACGGTACGCCCGTTCGGAGGGAACGTTCCGTGCACGGAAGATATCATCGCAATTATCTCAAGTCCATTCCATTCGACCATGCAACGCACTATCATTCAAACAACCAAGCATAGCCTTGAGTCCAAGACTCAGACTTTATCATCTTGTATTTCTTCCGTTAACTTTCTATGTTCTCACATTTCATACTTCGTTTCAATGATTCAATGGCATCGTGCCTCAACTCAATGCTCGTCAACCGAACGACCCGAAGGTCTCGAACACCTTTCGAGGCACTATGTCATATCCGACAGTTCTTCCACATTCATGCCACAACTATATTCTCTCGCAACGAAGCCATCTCTTATTATCTCGTGCACGTAGGCACGTTTCGACCGTATTTCCCTGTTCTATAACTTAGCATTCAATGTTCGGGGCTTGCGCGCTAGGGCGCTCGCCTATTGTCTTTCAATGTTCTAGCCATTCTAACTCGTGCAGGAAAGACACGGTATGGTTCGTGCACTAAGGCACTCGCCGATTACAGTTATCCTATGTTCTTGCGACTTGCGCACCGAGGCGCTCGCCTTAGCGATATCCAATGTCCCATAGCGACTCGTGCATATTAATGTACATTTCATTTCAATTGTTATAACTTAGTGTTCGACTCACACTATGATTTATCTCCGATCGGACCACGTCCGTGGCGTCGATAGGTTAACTTTTAGCATACAATGATATATTTGACTTATCGAATGAAGGAGTAAAAAGAAGTCAATCCTCCCACCTTGAGTCGATTCGCCTTCGTCGTTTCGCCGAGCCGATGCGGCTCGATTTCATAACTTTGTTGCACGGCCACTCTCCTGACTTAGCCATTCGAGCACTTCGTGCTTCATTGAGTCATACGTCCATTTTGCCTTAGCGTGCCCAAGTCTCGGCCCGTCGCAAGGCGACGATTTGATTTCGCGGACCCCTTACTAAATATGTCAAAAGATCGACCTCTAATATTTTCCCGTCAAAGTATAGCCTGCACACGAAATCAACTAAAATCAATACTTGCATCGATTTGGACTTGCGCCTTGGTCGATTCGATTTCTTAGAATCTTCGAGCCGATTCAACGCACTCATCCTTCGGGGCAACGCGACGCTTCGCATCGATTCAACTCGATGCATTCTTTCGGGGCAAGGCAACTCTTCGCATCAACTTAGTTTGATGCATTGCTCGGGACAACTTAACTCTCGTATCGTTTTGTATCGATACATTTTCTTGCGTCAACGTGACTCATTGAGTCAACGCTTCAGCGTAATGCGCCGTACGGAGCGGGGCATTACAGAATATACCACTCAAAACAAGGTTCGTCCTCGAACCAAAACCAACACTCCGACTAAGTGTTTTACAGATTGTTTCACGATCTCGTCCCACCAATGTTGTTCAGTTTTACACTATCTCGCAAGCTTTTCATTAACATTTCAAGGTCATCCCAGCAGCTCGATTTGAATTTTGTATACAACTCGATTTGGATTCATACTTATATTCAAGGCATCCCGAAGATATATGTATTTTTGACCAATTCCAGTGGTAGCAAATTGGAACAAAGCTGACAGGTAAATTTCAATCCTATGCTTGCCATCTCGTACTCTCGATCGGACTTATCCTTAGTAACTGTTCTCGAAATTTCCTCGCAAATGTATATTCGATACATATGTGATTTATTCAATAAAGTCACTGCACGCGATGCGATTCAAAATCGCCTTTCTCATTTCGTATGTTTCATTGGAACTATCAATTCTATGCGTCGCGTCAAGCCGTCGCACATCCAATCACAACGAGTCTCCGCAACGCCTTGCGTTCGAAATTGTCACCCAACTATTTTCGAAGTCTTGCTATGCAACTTATCTCGATACGACTTCCTTTGTTGACTTGCAATTGCATCAACATTCAGGGCTACGCCCGTTAGGTTACTTACCTAGTCCCCGTGCTTAACTTCTCCCGACGCAACTTTAAATTGACATTGCACAAAGGCCACAATCTATTCGATATAAAAGTTTACATCAAGGCGACGGTGCTCAAGGCAACGATCGCCTTAGCACGAAGGTCTTTACGACGCGTCTTACATTCAATTTCCTAACGAGTAGGAATTCACTAGCCAAATTCCCAACTTATCCATCTCGCAACATCGAATGTAAATTTCGATTCACGCAAGCTCAATTGCAAGGTGAATCCAAATCTAACGACATGACTCGTAAGTCATTCCCTTATCATTCCCTCTCGTGCATAACACGTTTCTCGAAATTGCCTATCCGAATCACCAAGTCCATTGGTGAATTCTAGTTCAACCGTCGACCAACATAACCATTCAAGTATTCATCCGACGAATACTCAAAATCTAACTTATCATTCTCAATCGAAAGCTGTTCCAACAATTCTCGATCGCCTAGACTTATCGTCAACATACACCGTATTTTATTTGTTATCGGTGCAATCTCATATACGATATCACATGGGTCATCTTACGGTCTGCAGCATTCAATTTGATTTGGCGGTCAAGTCTTCTAGGGTCAGCTGTCCCGAAGCTACGCTCGATAACTGTGGATCATCACCGAAGGACAGTTTACTACGAACCATGCTATATCTTATTTCGGAGCCAAATCACGTTCCGACGATTCTATGCGACTACCCAATTTCGGACAAAATCGTTTCTATCGGCGCAACTGATGCGCAATTATCCTTCAAGTCAAGTCATGTTCTACCGTCGATGATTTCGCAATTTACGAAACATCTACTTGTATCGATTTTGAGTCTATCTCATTCGCGGGTCGACACACGAGATACTATACACATCGAGCAATCATCGATGACTTATAGTCTCGTCTTTGATCAATCACAAAATTTACGATCAACCAAGTTCGTTCATTCTCGTATCCTTACTTACAAAATTTTGATAGTGCAAGGCGCACTCCATTTTGTATTCTCACATCGTGCTTACGTTTCCTTGCATATCGATCTTGATAGTTCATATCAATTTCGATAGCAAGAGGGTCGACTTCGAATCCGTTTCAACGTCAACTTAACTCGTATCGCATACATCCAAGTTTGCAACAAACTTTTTCATATGCATCCACTCGTTCTCTGATTCGCCGCATCCCGCTATACTTTGATCGCGTAACTGAGTTACCGATTATCCAACATCGAACCCTCGAGTTATAAGATCACGCCCACTAAGTTTTGTGTGTTTTCCAGTCGTACTCAAATGAGTGTCGCCGTAGCGTAACCAACTATTTCTTAGGCACGATTACTCACGTCAACCAACTCTTCACCGAAGTCGTAATTCGTGCGATTCGATTACAATTCGTATCGCCTAAGATTCCTATCAAAATCGCAAGTCGTGCGATTCGATTCGTCTCGCCCAACATTTCTACCGAGATCGCAAGTCGTGCGACTCATTTGTAAGCTCGAGTATTCCTTTTCCGTCGATCCGATTATTGCGTCAAGGCATAATCGTTTCACTAGTCTCGGTCGTCCGACCAACTTATAACTTTCGTCCGACGTATCGTTCATCGATACAAGCCTCGCCTTATCGTCCCAACCGATTTTCGAAGAACACTTGCATCAACATATCGCCATACAAATTTTTCAATCGAGTCTCGGTACAGCCCCGTCCGTTGCGGACAAACCTTCCGTAATTCTCACAACGTGTCGATGAAATTTATCGCACAAGTGCTATACCATATACCACTCGGAATCGAGTCATTCATCGCCTACGTGGTATGGCATATACCACTCAAAATTCAAGCCATTTCCCTCGCGCTACACTTAGTGTAAACCAACGATCTCTTCCGACTTACGATTTCTGTAGTGATCGTGCTTGATCACAATCGTAACTTTGATTCTATCAAAATCCGACACGATTCGGTCAATGTTCTTGTTTGCCAACATAAGTTTGGTGTGTAATCGACAATTCGTTCTATCGTTTTATGATTTCAATTCTTTCCTTACGTTGCATCTCGTGCAACAATTTATCTGATATGCGTTGCACCCCGTGCAACAAATTTTACTTTCGATACGCGTTGCACATCGTGCTACGATTTATTTCCGACACTTTTATTTCACTTTGTACAACGATTCATTTCCAATTTCCTTTACACTTCGTGCAACAATTAATTTGATATGCGTTGCACCACGTGCAATAATTTTTACTTTCAATACGCGTTGCACATCGTGCAACGATCATTTTCGATATTTACCGTACCTCGTGCAACGAATTACTCTCGACTTTCCAAGTCAATGCACAATCCGTTTTAACACATTCGGTATTGGCCTATCACTTCTCACTTTCATTTTAACGCATATTCACATTAACTCGCTGCACTTCGTGCATCATTTTATTTCTCATTCAACAAGTTATATTGCAACAACAACATCCCAAATCGTATTCCATAATTTGTTGCGCTTGCAGCAACTAACATTTTTTTACTGCTCATTGCATTCAATGCAATATACCCTTCGCGACTTTCTTAGCAAACATCATAAAATTTCCAAAACACATGCGGCAAAATTTCATGATTTGTATTAGACTTATTGTATGGAACATCCAGTGCGGCATCGAGTAGAGTCAAGAGTGGTATCAAGTGGTGGTGGGCAACTTTTAGAATTGTAATGAAGCGAGCGTCCAGAGGAAATTGAGCCTAGAGCTCTAATACAAATTTGTCACGTCCCGACCCGGAATCACCCGAATCATCGTCTTCGCAGGGGGCATGATGCCGCACGAGCCTGGAGTTGCGTTCGTGCAAGGCAAGATGACAAGTTCTCAAATGGTTATCTTTTGATTCGATATTTAACAACGAAAGGAAACACAGAGTATACGAAACAATTCTCTTTATTGATATCCGAAACTAAGATTACAATGGCTTTCGATAGCCTAACAATATATGCCAGATTGGCTACAACACTCAGGTTCTCTCTTGTCCACAAAGGATTTCACCATTCCATACATCATGCCTTCTATATCTCGGCCGTATCAATCCAGCTGCGTAGTCCGAGCGTCAATGCGATAGCACGCTTCAATGCGCTTCGGCATTCCAAGCCTTAACACGTTCAAGCAATACTTCGCCGCGAGCAATCCATTCCCTGCACCCTGCATGAAGCTGGTGGGGGATCAGTACGTTCGTCCTCGTATGTACTGAAGCAAAGATCATCTTTCTAATCCGACTTTTTAATCTTTATGTTGAATCATGCAACTTAGCTTATGATCTTGCTATATTCTCCTTAGGGTCAATTTCATGACATATTCGAAAGCGTAAAGCATGTTATTATAGCAGTATGTTATCGAATTGAATAGGCAAGCAAACAAACAATCTCGTGTTTGATTCGTGACTTCTTACCAAGTCGACGCACTCGCCCTTGTACCGACGCAAGGTGAATACGTCGCATTTCTTCCCTGTCATGTTATATGTGCATCTCTAAGCAGGATCTCTATGCGGGACGCATCTGCGCCTACACTTTCAACCCATCGTTCCTTAACTATATGAAGGTCGTGGGCGTATCCGCGCCGGAATGGACTAAAGGAGTTTCTCTTTTATCTTTCCTTACTTTCTTTTCTCTCCTTCTTTTCTCTCTCTCTCGTTTGGGTAGCCCGGCGTTTCACGGGTTGGGTTGCTATCCCAACAACCGAAACTTATCGCGTGCCTACCATCATTTGCGGCTTCTCTCATTTATGATCGAGTGCTAATCGGACTTCGCAAATGTGCGCCTATCAAAGATTATCATCCCTCCTAGGCCGAACGGTCCTGGTGCCCCGGTGCGCCCGTTCGGAGGGAACGTTCCGTGCATGGAAGATATCATCACAATTATCTCAAGTCCATTCCATTCGACCATGCAACGCACAATCATTCAAACAACCAAGCATAGCCTTGAGTCCAAGACTCAGACTTTATCATCTCGTATTTCTTCCGTCAACTTTCAATGTTCTCACGTTTCATACTTCGTTTCAATGATTCAATGGCATCGTGCCTCAACTCAATGCTCGTCAACCGAACGACCTGAAGGTCTCGAACACCTTTCGAGGCACCGTGTCATATCCGACAGTTCTGCCACATTCATGCCACAACTGTATTCTCTCGCAACGAAGCCATCTCTTATTATTCCGTGCACGTAGGCACGTTTCGACCGTATTTCCCTGTTCTATAACTTAGCATTCATTGTTCGGGGCTTGCGCGCTAGGGCGCTCGCCTATTGCCTTTCAATGTTCTAGCCATTCTAACTCGTGCAGCAAAGGCACGGTATGGTTCGTGCACTAAGGCACTCACCGATTACAGTTATCCCATGTTCTTGCGGCTTGCGCACCGAGGCACTCGTCTTAGCGATATCCAATGTCCCATAGCGACTCGTGCATATTGATGCACGTTTTATTTTAATTGTCATAACTTAGTGTTCGACTCACACTATGATTTATCTCCGATCGGACCACGTCCGTGGCGTCGATAGGTTAACTTTTAGCATACAATGATATATTTGACTTATCGAATGAAGGAGTAAAAAGAAGTCAATCCTCCCACCTTGAGTCGATTCGCCTTCGTCGTTTCGCCGAGCCGATGCGGCTCGATTTCATAACTTTGTTGCACGGCCACTCTCCTGACTTAGACATTCGAGCACTTCGTGCTTCATTGAGTCATACGTCCGTTTTGCCTTAGTGTGCCCTAGTCTCGGCCCGTCGCAAGGCGACGATTTGATTTCGCGGACCCCTTACTAAATATGTCAAAAGATCGACCTCTAATATTTTCCCGTCAAAGTATAGCCTGCACACGAAACCAACTAAAATCAATACTTGCATCGATTTGGACTTGCGCCTTGGTCGATTCGATTTCTTAGAATCTTCGAGCCGATTCAACGCACTCATCCTTCGAGGCAACGCGGCGCTTCGCATCGATTCAACTCGATGCATTCTTTCGGGGCAAGGCAACTCTTCGCATCAACTTAGTTTGATGCATTGCTCGGGACAACTTAACTCTCGTATCGTTTTGCATCGATACATTTCCTTGCGTCAACGTGACTCATTGAGTCAACGCTTCAGCGTAATACGCCGTGCGGAGCGGGGCATTACAAGTCCCATACGGCTCAAACACATAGGCAGCTCGAGTGGACTCCATGCGGCCCGCAGAGGGAAGCCACGTATCTTTTTAGAACGGCTGTACCCAGCGTCATTCAAACACAATTAATGCTCTGACGGCTGACAGCTGACAGCTGACAGCCCTGACGTAAAGTAGTCATGATGACTGACACAAGAGCACTATCTTCCTAGGGAACAGGAGAAAATCTTCACAGCTTCGAGGCAAGTTTATGCGGCCAGACTAGACGAGTTCACGCGGCCAGTACAGAAAAACCTATGCGGTCCAATCATGAAGGTCCCACATGTCACGACCCGGTCCCAATTACTTGGGTCGAATCGGATCATGCCCAGCCTACACCGCTGTTGAGGCGGCGGCAGTAAGCTGTATCTCCATATGCAGGTAATCAACAACTCAATCTAATTTGCCACAACCATTATTATTCGATAAATTAAAAACTTGAAACTTGTCCAGTACAAAATACAAACGTAAACCACCAACTGAAATAACATTGTTTCTAAACAAAATTATCAACTGAAAAATAATATCTAAAAAGAAGCGACATCATCATCAGGTACGCCATCCTCAGGAAGAACAGCAGGGTATAGCTCAGGGTCATAGTAGCTACTAATCAGTAGCTCTGCATCCTCAACTGGACCTAAAAATATAGTCTCCAGTCATGAGGGAGCAAAGTACAAATTTATGATATTTTAACAATTGAAATTAATAATAGAATTACGCACTTTTAAACAATTTGAAATAAATAATTTTCCAACAGTTAA
Source organism: Iris pallida (assembly GCA_029216955.1). NCBI lineage: Eukaryota > Viridiplantae > Streptophyta > Magnoliopsida > Asparagales > Iridaceae > Iris > Iris pallida. Next base: position 14,582,307 of record JANAVB010002397.1, on the reverse strand, counting down.
AACAGTGAGATATGAATAGGTAATGAATATGACCGGATTGGGTTTGTTACAGTAATATCCTAGTGATATGGTATGGCTTATCTCCGTGTGCTTGAGGGGTAAGCTAATACAATCTGTTATACTATTGGATGTGGTCATATCCACTACACTACTCCCCCAGTCCCCAATAGTTACAGTAGTTACAGTCAATATTCCGTGTTGTATCGTGGTTTAAACTTGCATTAAAACAATTATTAACTAATTATAATCTACCACAAAAATGTACTTGCCTCAAAATAATTTGACTGGATGGGTCGATACGTCGGATTGGAAATTCAGATTCTTCCATGAGATCCTACATTAGGAAACTTGTCTCAGAAAACTAAAGTTGCTAATGATGCTATACTAGTTGCAATCTCTAGTTGTGTCCTAGTCAATTTTAGTCTTTATTTAGCTAACACAAACAAAACGCTTATTTATTAATGCGTTGCAATTAAGAAACATCAATTTATATTTAATTTCGAGAAAATTGTATGTATCGATTTATTTGGAAAAAAACTTGGTATTTTATAATTATATAAATATAAAAACTAAGATTTTTCTTTTTAATGAGAAATACATGAATTTCTATTTTAAATTTACAACTTAATTTTCTAAGTGACAAAACATTTATTATTATATTCTTTTGAAAATACAATAAATAATTATTATTTTATACTACGTTCCCACTACCAAAATCATCCAGAAAAATAAAAGAAAATAAAATAAAACCTAAGCTATTACAATCTCACAACCAGAATAAATAAATAGGCTTATGCCCTTACAGACTAATTACATGAATTTAAATAAGAAGAAAAGTTTAGTTAGTCCAGAAAATTATCCTACAACTAAATTTACCAAAAAAATAAAATAATAATTTTTAAACTAAAATGAATTTATTTTATGAGTCTCAGATATTGGTCCACTCTTCAAAATAGCTAATGCCTCAACGTCCGGAACAATGCCGATTTCGTTTGCATTTCGCTAAGAGCCCATTGAACAATAAGTTCGTCGCTCGAAAAAGTAATCGGAATTCAAATCATCCAATAACCAGTTTAGAATTTAAGAATTTTATAGAAAACCCTTTTGAAATATTTCTCTGAAAATACGGGCAGCATTCCCTCTGTATTTGGGACAACCCAATACTGGGAATTTGTGCCAACAACACACAATAACTGTCCCAAACCAGGGAACACCAATTATCCCACCAAAAATTAATATCCAACCCCGAAATGAATAGCAAATCCAAAAGCCGAAAAAACCACAGAACAATGTTCTCAACCCAAGTTAATATTAGCTTGGTCACAAGACCAAAACTAATAGAGTTCGGAAAAATCCGAACTCAACTCGAAAATTCCGAGAAACCATAATAACAAAGCCATAGCTACAAAACCATCCAAAATGGAGTTCGAAAATGTCCGAAACCATAACTGAAATAAATCGAGCCGATTTCCATAACGGAATCGGGGACCGTATCATCATAGACACGACACAGGAGGGACGAACTACTCTGACTATTCAGAAATTACCCAAAACCAACGGAATCTGAAGTGTAGCCTCAGACTCGAAAAACTCCAGAAGTAACTGGACAGTGCTGGAATAGCACGAACACGGCCACGGAAAGTGAATCAGGACCCGAAATGTACTGCGGACAGAGGGTCGGGGCAAGGGCGACCGGGTCGAGCTCGCGGGGTGCTGCGGCTCAGAACCAATAGCGGCAGAAGATGACCGCGAGAGTTGGTCGGCCGCTGGAACCACAGCAGCGGGGCCGCTCGGGGTCGGCCGAGTCGACGGTGGGAGGCCGACGGTCAGAACTGGCCGCGGGTAGTCCGGGGACAGTAGATTAGGGTCGCCGCTCGAGGAGAAGCTCGACGTCGGGGTCGGCCGAGGGACGCGAGCCTGAGTTCGCCGGAAGGGCACGGATCGGGGTTAAGGTTTTGGGGAAAATGGTGAGTGAGAAGATGGTGATGGGGTTGTGAAGAAGAGGGGATTATATAGGATGGATGGGCGGTTTAGGGGAGAGGAAAGGAATGGGCGGCGGTTCACGCGGGGAGGCCGAGGGTCGGCGACCGTTCGGAAAGCCAGGGGTCGACCACGGTCGATCGGTTGAGGAAGAAAGGAAACTTTTCCTTTCCTGAACGAATGAATGAGAATAAAAGGAAAATGAATATAAATGGGCTAATGGATACTTAGAGCCCAATGGGTTGTAATATGGTTTAAAGGCCAATTGGGTTTAAGGATTTATAAATGAAACTAAATATTTTTAACTCAAAAATTTTAAAAATGATTTTGGGTTCGGGTCTGGGCCTAACAATCAAAAAGCCTAAGTTGAAAAATAATAATTTATTCTAAGTAACATAATAATAATTAATTAGAAAATTACATGTTTGAAAAACTTCCAGTTAATAAAAAAACAAATTCCTAATTTAACAATTAATAATTAGCTAATTTAAATTATATAATTATTACGGGTTTCACACCCCATGCGGCTCGGCCATGAAGAAATCCATGCGGCTCGGCCATGAAGACTCTCATACAGCTCGGCCATGAAGACCCCCATGCGGCTCGGTCATGAACATATTCATGCGGCTCGGTCATGACAACCTTCAAACGGTTCGAGTATAGAGACTATTCATGCGGCTCGGTCATGAAATCTTTCATGCGGCTCGGTCATGACGACCTTCATGCGGCCCAAATATGAACGCTCCTCATGCGGCTCAACAATGATGACAGGACACGTGTCTTAAAGATAATCAAATTTTAGGTCAGATCCCAATGATTTGTGACACGTGGCAAGAGAATGAATTAAATTGATTCATTTATATTTGCGAATATCAGCAAATCATCATAATGGAAATTTATTGCAATCAACATTAATTACAGACATGATTTGGCATAATCCTCATTAATGGCCCAGATCCTTCATGCTCAAGATTAATGGCCCAGATTGATCATTTACCAGGCCGCCGCCACTTTGAGAATGGGCAATCATTGCAAACCCTAATGATGTCCTCCACTATTATAAATAGCAGGGTGCTATTCCCTTGCAAAAGAGATACGCACACACAGAGAGACGCTACCTCAATAATCAGAGAGAAAAATACACAGAGATCAATCCAGAGAGAGAGAAGCCAGAAGAGCAATACGATGAGAGCAAGAAGAGCATTTTTTCGTCAACGCTAAGCATCTCGTCACAGGAGCCAAGGCTACGTCCGATCGTCCAAGGAGTAAGGCAGAGCTGCCGTCGCTTTCCCGAGCCTCTATCGTCACCCCCCAGAATCAAAATAAACAATTGTACTTAGATTGCTGTACCTAGGTTTTCGTTCCTAGGCTTTCTTTGTACAAGCGAGTTTGTAACGTGAAGTAAAAGTCCAGTCCTCCCATAAAACTCTTCTGCTCTTTTATATTTCATGGCAAACACGATGGCGACTCTGCTGGGAACAAACTTATCCACGGCTGAGGAGTTGGTGACGCAGTCGGATGCAGCCAAGCTTGGCTCTACGCAACAGAAGATGGTTGTCCGTTTGGACCAACAGGCGTTTGAAGAAATGCTCTCCGACAAGAGCGCTGGCCCGGTCCAGAAGCAAGCCCGCACGAAGATGGCCCGCAAGGAGTGGAGACCCCGATCATTCGCTCCTACTGAAGCTCTTGCAGAGATACCCTCTATTGCTCAAGACGGCGGAGAAAACTCTCATGCGGCCCCACTTCAGACCGTAGATAACTTTGTTGTCCCCAAGTCCGGCAGAAGAAAACACTATGATGCTGGACTTGCAGGGGCAAAGCGGAACTCTATGCGATCCGAGCCGCATAAGGGTGCTAGCCGCAGGGACAAAGCTTATGCGGCTACATCCGCCAGCCGCATGAAGAAAACTCATGCGGCCACATCTTTCAGCCGCATAGCTTATGCGGCTACAGTTGCCAACCGTATGGATGAAACTTATGCGGTTACTGAAGTCAACCGCTTGCAGAAAATCTATGCGGCCACAATTGCCAACCGCATGCGGCCAGCCTGCACGGTCGTGACTCCTAGTCGCACAAAAACAACTCATCCGTCAGCTAAAGACAGCCGCATGCAGACAGCCTGCACGGTTTCCAATCCTAGCCGCATAGCGTCTGTTTCATGCTTCTCTCGATCAGTCTTCGACTGTCTCTCATGCGGTCCTGACCCTGATGGTTCTCTAGATGATAAGCCAGACTCTGTGGTATCCAACTTGGACTCTTCCTATTACGCACCCGTAAGTGCTAAAAGGAAGAAGTCTAGGGCAGCGCGGGCTCACCAAGCCCAGTCTGCTGCCCCAACCTCTGACTATCGGAGCGTTCCGCTGATTATCACGCGGGCCTCTAATGGAAAGTTGTATAAAGCTACTCGTACCCTGTCCCCTGCGGCCAATGGGCGGGATAGTCATCAAGCATCTCCCAATAATGAACGAAGGCAAGTATACGAGCTACCTTCGAATCAGGGAGCAGGCGGGAGGCCTAGACACCCGCGTGCCCGGAATTCCCGAGCCAGCAAAGCAAGTGACTTGCGTGAGGCCATCCTCCACAAACGTAAGGAAAGAAGATGCATCGGGGTGTAAAGAGTCCTCCTACGGACGTCACTGCACCCAAGTCATCGTCAATTGCTGCTGCAATGGCACGACGATGCAAGAAGACCGGCAGTCTGTCTTTCAAAGACTGCAACAGCCATCTTCAGAAGATGAGGCACTACCCGTCGTCTCCTGCAACTCTGCTCGAAAAGTCCCCACTGATGGAAGGGGGAAGAAGACGAATGTTCCCAGCCCGAAGATCTCAACCACTGCGACTAAAAGACTGTCGTCTAAGCGGGTGCCCACCACCGGAGTTTTCCAAGGTACTCGCTCTAAGAAGAAATCTGCTACAGTGGGAGATTCGTCGTCCATAACGCAGGGGGTTGCCAGGACTGGGGGTAGTACCCCTCCGAGCCTCTACAGCAATCCGATATTCTAAGAAGACGAGCCAGGGGAGACAACTCTTCCATCGGATACAACAAACCTCGACGTCCCCGACGACATCCACAACTCCCAAGACGAAGCAAACTCGGAGGCTGGGGGTACTGTTCCTTCCGAATCTGAATCAGAAGGGAACATACCCACATACCCCGATGACTTCTCACTACAGGGGTACGATTCGGAGGGCGCTTCCTCCACCGCTCCGTCTATCTCTCCTCATGTGAAGATGGTATTCATGACAGACAGCAACCAAGGTGGTTCCAGTGATCGCCAGCGCATCGACAGTCTCGAAGCCATATTGCTTACTTTGGTCAAGTCTGTAGGCGAGATTAAAGCGGCCCTTCTAACTCTGCAAGGAGGGACGTCTGGCCAAACAAGCGCGGGTCCCGCGGTCAATGCGGACTCGAATTCGGCGGCACCAAACCCGGGCAACAATCCTCCGGAAACAACGGCCCCCACCGCCGTGGACGAAGCACGCGAAGCGAGAAGAGAGGTCCAGGAGCTCCGAGCCATGTTCCACGCTCGAAAAAACTCTCAAGACCTCAGAATACGGTAACCATACCCTGCTGCGTGGTGGGATGTTCTATTCCTACCAAGATATAAGCCGTTCAATATCAATCCTTATGATGGCAAGACCTCCGCAAGTCGGTACATCACTTACTTCGAGGTCACCACCGACCATCTGCCCCATTACGATGCTATTCTCACACGATTATTCATCGGGGCATTGGAAGGAGTCGCCTTCGACTGGTATCGCAATCTGTCGGACAACTGCATTCACTCCTTCGCTGGCTTCAAGCGCATGTTCTTGGAGAGATTCTACGAAGTAGGGCAGGACATCACCATGTCCACCCTCATGGACGTCGTCCAAGGGGAGAAAGAGCTGACAAGGAACTACATCGAGCGGTTCCGCCAAACTGCCATGAAGTTGCCCTCTGGAAATCCAGATTCCTCCTTGATTGAAATTTGCCAAAAGAGACTCCTCCCAACAATCAGTCTCTGGATAGGCGAAAGTCAATTCACGGACTGGAAGACGTTCATCATCAGCGCCACAAGCGCCGAAGAACAATTGAAGAAGGCTCGCCAGCTGGGATTGCATATCTCGGACAGAGAGAACAAGGGCAAGCGTCCTAACACGAATAATGACAATGGGGGTAGCCCCTCCAACACTCGGGACAGCAGGGGAAAGCAGGCTATGGCGGCCGATACAGCACAGAAACCTGAGCCAAAGCCAGCAGACAAACAATGGCCGTAAATCACTTACTCCTTCGAAGACGGTCACGTCAAGCCCATCTTGGACATGCTCATACAAGGGGACAGAATTCAGTTTTCTCCACCAAGGTGGGAACCGCGGCCGGCAGAGATGGAGAACCCAAAGTACTGCCATTATCATCGCTACGTCCACCATGCTACACACGACTGCTACCAGCTAAAACGGTACATCCAAAACCTCATCGATTCGAACGCTTTGGCCATCGATTTCGAAGAGGTAACGGTGGCAGCCAATATGATGTCAGTACAATTCGGCAGCTTCCCTCCGACGAAAACTCAAGACGGGGTGGTCCCCATCCCTCTGGCGACAATGGAGATTACTAATCTTCTACCTCCCCGAGATCAGGCTGCTGGTCTAGTGCCCCTCACCACATCACGAGGGAAGGTCATGTGGATCCATCCAGACTTGGTATCAGAAGTGACTCGCCCACACCATCTTCCACCTACAAGAAAAAAAGTGGAAAAGTCAGGACCTGCCACACAATCTCGACAGACATCGAGGAAGCTACAGCCGTCGTCACGCGGTCTGGGACGCAATCCCAACCTGGGGCTGACAATCCAGCTGAAGATCATCAACCCACTACAACTGATGCTCCGAGACCGGCTCAGCCTTCGACGACCGACAAGCCTAGGCCGAGGGAGACTCGCTTCGACAAATCCCTCCGAAAAGAGGCAGCCCAAGGACTGGAGAGGCCCTACGACTTCGACATCTTGGCACAATTGGCCAACACACCAGCCAAGTTGTCATTATACGAGCTCCTGAGACTCTCCAAGGACATTCGTATTGCATTGAGCGAAGTACTCCAAAATGCCGATGCCTATCTGGCTCAATCCAACCTCACCGGGGAGAACCCGCCTGCCGATCTCCAAGACAGCGCCTGTACGGGAGCAATGCCCAACATCGTCTTCACTCCGCAGGACATGCTCATCAAAACTAATCTGTACGATCGCCCACTATACTACACCGGATACATCGGCGACGTAAAGGTGGATCGGATGCACATTGATCCTGGCTCTTCCATAAGCATTATCCCGAAGGGTCTGCTATATCATCTCCGTATCCCAATGTATCGCCTGACACCTACAAGCACCGCCATCAGCGGTTTCAATTCGGGCAGGAGCTACCCTATTGGGAAGATTCGTCCGAAGTATCAAATTGGCGACCTCCAATCCGAAGTCACCTGCTACGTCATAGATGCAGACACTTCTTACAACATCCTCTTGGGGCGTCCGTGGATACACGATTATATGATCGTGCCTTCCACGCTCCACCAGTGCTTCAAATATGTCGACAAACACGGCTTCGTGAGGACGGAATTTGCTGATATCGATCCCTTCAAAGGGGTCGAATCTTACTACTCAGACTCCTACCTGTACGAAAAATCGAAGAAGCATCTTGGTGAAGGAGATGTACAAGCTAGTACCGAGACAGCCACAGGATCAGAAGAGCCTCTGACGATCCACCTCCAAGCTCGCAAACCGGGCAGGTCTGCACCCCTTACCGCCACTCTGCGTAAGGACGCAATCAGCCTCTCGGCACAAGAAGAGCAGATGATAATCTGGCTGCCAAGGTCTGGCCAAGTGCCAAGATCCACAACGGGGACACTAACAATCAGACTGCCAAGAGTCGGTCAGTCCCAAATGGAGAAGCTCAATCCCTCCGACAAGCCACTGACGATACGCCTTCCCAAGAAGGGTCGTCACCCCGATGCGAGGTCTGACACTGCTAGCGAACCAGCCACTCTTCGTCCCATATCGAGTACCAAACTGGGGGTCGCTAGTCTGCCAACAACTCTACGCTCAGCTCCATCAACTGAACCGCTGACGATCAAACTCCCCAGGTCGTCCTCTCAGTCCTTATTCACATAGGGGATAGCCGAAGAGGAACCGGAGCTAGCCAAGTATGTGGCTGCCCACACTGATGTTCCCTCTGCAGATGATGTAATCTCCCTAGAAAAGATATGTTACTTCATCAATAAAGGGCTATCTTTGAACTACCTCGAGCTTAATAAGCTTTGTACAATGTACGCTATGGAACACGGTATAGGCACTCACCTACACACACAGGTAACAAATGTCTACACCACAATCCAGCTTACTCCAGCAGAAGATGCTTATCGAATAGTCGAGGGAGGGGACCATCCAATCATCTTCGGCCGGAAGGACGATCCGTATCCCTTCACCATAGAAGAAGTCGACCTTGGATCGGATGCCGGGAGACTACCTCTGTATCTTTATAGCCCCCAATCTAAATACCTCATGCAGAAACAGGGATATGATCTGGAAACGACACCGGGTTTGAACTACGGTACTGGACGACGATTACCTTTGAAGCCTCCGGTCCCGGCTGGCAAACCACGAGACTACTATAGCAAGACTCGATGTGGATTAGGGTATATAACACCCACGACGAACCCTGAAAGTTTAGATGAAGAATGTGACTGGCATTCACATTCGACCGGATCACCAACTTCTGACTCTGATACCAGCATCGGAGATGTATTCAGACAAGTCTTGTCAGTCAACATGGCATTCGCCGACGCTTATGAAGAAGACGAAGACATCCCCGAACTTCTTGAGCTAGAACCATGGGCACAACAGCTAGATAAACAATGGAAGAAGCGTTTCGAGCAAAGAGAACCTCCCACTAAAGATGAGGTCATACAAGTTAATCTTGGTGATGAAGTCTCCCCAAAACTAATCTTCATCAGCCAGAGCCTGACAGATGAAGAGCGAGAGTCGCTGCTCCAACTCGTCAAGGAGTATATCGATGTGTTCGCCTGGAGCTATGAAGATATGCCAGGATTGGACCCCGAGATAGCACTCCACAAACTCAATATTCGTCCGAATGTAAAACCTATCAAGCAACAGCAACGACGATTTCGCCCCGATGTCATGAATGCTATTGAAGTCGAGGTCAACAAACTGATAGCCAGCGGCTTCATTCGCGAAGAGCAGCATCCAGACCGGGTAGCCAACATCGTACCAGTTCTCAAGAAGAGCGAGAAGATCCGAATATGCATTGACTTTCGGAATCTGAATGAGGCATGACCTAAAGATGAATTCCCTCTCCCTATCACGGATATTATGATCGACAACACCTGCGGCTTCGAACGTATGTCCTTCATGGTTGGCTTCTCAGGATACAACCAGATCAAGATGTTCCCTGACGACGAGAAGCACACATCATTTCAAACACCGATTGGTACATATTGCTACACCGTTATGCCTTTCGGTTTAAGGAATGCTGGAGCTACTTACCAGAGAGCTATGAGCGTCATCTTTAGAGACCACTTGCGCAAGACAGTGGAATGCTACGTCGACGACATCGCCGTCAAAAGCCGGTCGAAGGAAGATCATCTGCAAGATCTCAGGACAGTGTTCGACCTGCGAGCGCACAACTTAAAGATGAACTCTACGAAATCATTCTTGGGTGTCTCAAGCGAGAAATTCCTGGGTTTCGTCATCACTTCTCAGGGCATTCACATCGACCCCGAGAAAATAAAGGCAATCATGGAGATGGGTCCCCCGAGAAATCTCCGCGAACTCCGAGGCCTCCAAGGCAGGCTAGCTTACATCAGAAGATTCATCTCTAATCTCTCCGGACGATGTCAACCATTCACCCATCTCATGAAGAAGGGAGTCTCTTTCGTATGGGATGAGGAATGCCAGCGCGCTTTCGACAGCATCAAAGAATATTTGTCGAACCTCCCAGTCCTGGTAGCTCCTGTTGCTGGAAAGCCATTTCTGCTCTATGTACGAGCTATGGAACATTCTCTTGGTGCTCTGTTAGCAAAGAACAATGATGCTGGCCACGAACAAGCTATATACTACCTCAGTCGGAAGATGATTGGGCCAGAATACCGATACACGGCCGTAGAAAAGGAATGCCTTGCTCTCGTATTCACCATCCAGAAGACGCGACACTACGTCACGGGACAAACCATCCATGTGATATCGCGGATCAACCCCCTCAGGGTCCTCATGACCAAACCTGGAGCACTCAGCCCTCGCCTTGCTACCTGGGCGATATTACTATCACCATATCACATGATCTTCGTCCCGTAAAAGGCTGTTAAAGGCCAGGCTCTGGCAGACTTTCTAGCAGCCCATCCAGGTTCAGAGACGACTAGGGTATATGAAGAGATACCGGACGAGATCACCAGTTCAAATGCAGTCTCCCTTGATGCCATCTGGCGAATGTTCTTCGACGGCGCTTCGAGAACTGGACCCAAAGGCAACATCGTCGCTGGAGTTGGAGTGGTGCTGATTTCTCCCTCCGGTTTGGTGATCAATCGGGCCTACTCACTCACAGAGCCCTGTTCAAATAATATGGTCGAGTACAATGCCTTGGTCATTGGCCTCCGACTTACAAAGGAGCTGGGGGTAGAGTATCTTGAAGCATATGGCGACTCACAGTTAATTGTCAATCAGATTCGGGGGTCGTACGAGGTCCGCCATGAAGATATGATCCCATACCACCGAATAGCAATTGACATCATCTCATCTCTGGAAGGATTCTTCATAGAACATGTTCCCAGACTCCAGAACATTGAGGCTGATGCCCTAGCTGGTTTGGCCGCTTCCCTAGCTGTACCAAATTACGCTTGTCATCAGGTCGACATAATAGGCCGTGAACTGGTCTGTCCTAAGGACAACGTTCGATGCATGGAAAGCTACTCCGCCCTTTCAGTCGACGAAGCACCAGACTGGAGACAGCCGTTCATCGACTTCGTAGTATACGATATCCTGCCAGAGAATCCGAAGGAAGTTACTTCTATCAGAAGACGTTCTCTCAAATTTTTCTATGATACGGAGACGAAAATGCTGTATCGACGATCCTATGATGGATTACTGCTTCGGTGTCTATCAAATACAGAAGCCAAGGAAGCCGTACGCGAGGCCCATGATGGTGTCTGCGGAGCACATCATCCTGGCCCGAAACTGCAAGACCGCCTTCACCGAATGGGCTATTACTGGCCCACGATGGTTGCAGACGCAATAGATTATGCACGAAAGTGCAGAGCCTGCCAAATCTATGCCGACTTCATCCACCAGCCATCTGAATTCCTACATCCGACTGTGGCCTCCTGGCCATTCGAAGCATGGGGTATGGACATCGTCGGCCCAATCACCCCGCCTTCGTCCAGAGGATACCGATTCATACTCGTAATCACCGATTACTTCTCCAAATGGACGGAAGCCATCCCATTGGCAGAGGTAAAAACTTCAAACGTGATCAGCTTCCTTAAGCATCATGTCATCTACCGCTTTGGACTGCCCCGAAGGATCATTCACGACAATGGGCCACAGTTCGCAAGCCACGCATTTTATCAGTTCTGCGACAAGCACCGAATTTAGAACATTACTTCGACACCCTACAACCCAGCAGCCAACGGGTTAGCAGAAGCATTCAATAAGGCCATAATCAAGCTACTCAAGAAATTCATGTCCTCTAACAAGCGCGACTGGAACGAGAAGCTCGGCGAATGCTTATGGGCGTATCGCACCACAGTTCGAACAGCCACCGGGAATACACCATTTTCCCTGGTGTACGGGAGTGAGGCGGTCCTCCCATTAGAGACTCAGATCCCCTCACACCGCGTTGCCCTCACACATCAGTTGATGACAGAAGAAAACCACCATCGTCGACTATAGGAATTGGAGGCCCTAGACGAGAAATGCCTGTTAGCTCAACAGCGAATCGAACTATATCAGGCCAGAATCTCCGGAGCTTTCAACAAAAAGGTCAAGGTCAGAACATTCCAAGTAGGCGATCTCGTTCTGGCGGTTCGGAGGCCGGTGGTTATGACGCATAAAACCGCTGGTAAATTCCAACCAAAATGGGAAGGCCCGTTCATCATCGAAGCCGTATTCTCCAACGGTGCCTACCGCCTCGCAAAGCAAAATGGAGACTTGCTCATGTTGCCTATCAATGGCAAGTTCCTGAAGAAGTATTATGTCTGAAATAAAATCCTCGAGACATCTCAGAGTGTCGAGTTATGTACCTCCCCGTACCTCTGAACTTACATTCTGGTTCCATATATAGAGTCATGTACCCGCTGGTACCTCTGAACTCATTCCCACATCTTTCATACATTGAGTCATGTACCCGCTGGTACCGCTGAACTCACCTTCATAGTTCTCCAAATTTTCGAGTCACGTACCCCCTGGTACCGCTGAACTCATTTTTTTTCAACATTCCAGATTATCGAGTCATGTGCCCACTGGTGCCACTGAACTCACGCTTTAACAATATCGAGTCATGCACCCGACGGTGTCTCTGAACTCACATCCCGGTCACTCTTTCAGATAAGAAAGTCATATATGATCATACCTCTGAACTTTCTTCCTGGAGGAGATCCTCCCCCATGATCCAATACCCGCACTTCCAGTGCACAAAAAAGGATAAGCGATCCACAAATTCCTAAAACGGCCATGTCCTCATTACCTCTGAGTCGTTTTACTTCCGCCAAAAACAAATCACCCCTACATAAAACTTCCATGTCCTCATTACCTCTGAGTCGTTTTATGTACCCCCTCTTCATTGAGCCCACTCCTGCCATGTCCTCATTACCTCTGAGTGGGAAGGCTCCATCGAAGAAACCTTCATGCTTGCCATGTCCTCATTACCTCTGAGTAAGTATGTCGGTTCCCTTTCAACCTATTATCTGTACCCACAACTGGAGTACGACAAGGATAATAGGTCCACAAATGTCCTCTGTTGACCACAAATGTCCTCTGTTGACCACAAATGTCCTCTGATGACCACAAATGTCCTCAGTCGACCACAGATACTGTACTGGGTCTCCAGTACACGCCCATCCCTTCCCTATCATGCCGGGGAGCCCAGTTGCTCCCTGGCATTCTCTCGAATACCAAAAAATTCTATAGCTGTCTTATCGCGAAGTTGTTATAGGTATTCCTCTCCAAAACTTGTTACTCGTACCTAAAACTAAGGTACACCCAGGGTAACAGGTCCACAAATAATCCCCCAGCAGGTCCAATTCCACAAATACCACGAGTACAAGATAGAGAAGATGAGTTGAAACATGCTCATCTATTCAAAATTCGAAGTGCTACATCATTTGGGATCACATCCCTTATAAAATAAAAAAAAAGGGAAAAGAGCAAAAGAAAACAGAAAACTGATCACTGCTCCGGGGCACATAACGTCGTGAGACGGTCCGTCAGCAAGGCAACCGACCGCTCAAACCTCTGTTTAGCTCGACGCTCCGCCTCTTGGGTCAGCACCGCCGCGTCCTCCAGATAAGCATGAGCTTGCCAGTTTCCTCGAATTTTATGAAAGCCCGCTCCAGGTTAACAGAAGATCGGGAAACCTTCTCGGCCTCCCGAACGATTGACTCATGTTCCGCATGAGCAGCCTTCAGCTCCGACTCTAGGAAGGCCAATTCTTTCTGAAGTACGAGAATCCGCTCCTTCGTGTCAGCTATTCCACGAAAAGCAGCCTCTTACCGAGCCCTACAAGCTTAACTTCGACGACCCAGCCTGTCATACGAAGCAGAAAGCTCGTCAAGGTCCCCCTTCACAACTGGCCCGGCAGTGTCTCGAGCGAGCTTTATCCTATCCCGAGTGACAATAAGGAAGCCCCGCTTCCGTTCAATCGCAGCAGGCAAGTCAGCCTGCCGTAACGCTAGCAATCGGGTCACGAGCTGATCAGCCTCTGCCAACTTGGGCTCTAGGAGCGCAGCCAACCCCACCCCGCCAGGAAGAGTCTTCAAAGTTTCAATCTGACCCCGAGCGCACCGCAGGGACAGAGAAAAAGGGATCTCCCGTTCTGCGGCACACTACACAAAAATAGACAATTTGAAACATTAAGCTTTTTTGGTTTTGAAACAGTATATAAACGTTCCTAGGTGTTGGAACACATTGTAACCATTCCAAACTTATTAAATGTTCCTAAAAGTATTTTGCCTAAGAATAAATTTTTATTATACTTTGTGGAACACTCTATACAAGTGTTTTAATTTGTGTTCAAAACCTACCCACAACTCATGTGAGGTTAAGAAAAGTGTTCCAGAAAGAATTCACTCTCTCTAATATATTCTTACCTTTCTCTCTCTCTCTCTCTTTGGAGCCCGCCGTAAGCCCCGATCCCCCGACCACAATGTCGTCTCCCTCTGGTTAGCAATCCTCTCTCTCCTCTCTTTCCACCTCTCCTTCGCCATCTATCTCTCTCTTTCCCCTCCATCCATCCCCCTGACCTCACGCTCTCTCTCTCTCTCTCTCTCTCTCTCTCTCTCTCTCTCTTTTCCCCTTCCTCGATCCCGCGCCCCCATGCCTCTCTCTTTCCTTTCATATTCTAAATTTTTTTTGGTCTCTCATGATAATTTGATTAGGATTATGTATATAATGATTAACATATTAAAGTTTCATACACCAAATGTGTTAGATTCCAAGAGCTCGGTCTCGAGAAGGGCTGGGGTGACACTTTTAAGCGCGTGTCTGAGACCACCCTCCTGCTCCATGACCTCCTTGAGGCACCGAATCCGTCCACCCTGGAGAAGTTTTTGGGTAGGATCCCTATGGTGTTCAACGTCGTGATCCTCTCTCCACATAGCTTCTTTGCCCAATCTAATGTTTTGGGCTATTCCGACACCGGTGGCCAAGTGAGACTCTGAAACTATGCTACTTCTGCCTAACACTCTACTCTAATCGTCTCTTTACCTACTTACTATTGTATTTCTCTAGATTTTATATATATATTGGATCAAGTTTGAGCCCTGGAGAATGAGATGGTCCTTCGAATTAAGTAACAAGGTCTTGATATCACTCCTCGTATCCTAATAGTAAGTTCAGAACTCTGATCGGCATTTTGGGCATACAATTTCTTCATCTCAAATGCTTACATTGTTCTTTTGCACTCTATAGGTGACTCGATTGCTTCCCGATGCCGTAGGAACAACTTGCGGCTAGCGTCTAGAGACGGTCATTGGAATTGAGCACACGAGCATTCTTCGGGTCCCCTTCAGAAATGAGAAGGGCATCATTCGCAAGTGGATCTCATGCTTTGAAGTGTGGCCATATCTCGAGACCTACACTGATGTAAATTATCTACTCCTTAAACTATATCTAACTTTTCTTTTACTTCAAATAATTTGGGAAACCTACTGATTTCCATAGGATGTTGTAAAGGAATTAGCGGGAGAACTACAGGGGACTCCTGATCTAATCATTGGAAATTACAGCGATGGAAATCTAGTGGCCACTCTGTTGGCACATAAACGAGGAGTGACTCAGGTTGGTACCCCTAATCATTACTGCTGAATCTTAGTAAAAAACTATCAAGATATCAGAATATAGTTTGCAGTATAGGCTGATACCAATTCGATACGGTTGAAACCGATACGGTTTGGCATGTCCTGATACCGACATATATCGATATTGACCGATACCAACATCGGGGGTCTCTTTTTCCATCAATTCGACAAAGAAAATTGAATGAAAAAGTCCACACAACAAGGGTGTAAAAACTAGCAAGGGTGTAAAAGCATGTAAAAGAAGAAAATTCATCTATCGCTGGTAAAGTGTGACTACTATTTCATTTAATTCCAAAATTACTAATAAACAACAGAGGAAATACCTAAAATTATACCTAAATATATAAAATATTTTTTTCTAAAATTTTAATAATGTATTAATAATTATTTGTTTTTTGATACAAAAAGAAAATATGATATTCCGATCCGAAATTTCCAATACCATCGATCCCGATAGTTATAGGAAGGAGACAATACCGATTCTGATACAGATACTGCGAACATTGGATATCAGATGCCTAAATAAATATCTTTTGTTATTGTTGAGTTTTTTTCTCTGACTGTTATATTTAGAACTTTTGTTAGGCTAACAGAAAATTTGGCAGTCAAACGTGTAATAAGGAATAAATTTTTTGTAAAAGTTTGTCCTTCGACCCATCTTGTTGTAGCTTTTAGTGTTAGAAATCACATATCTCTAGACCTAGGATTTACTAAAGTTATCGACTACAAGTTTCTACTTCATTTTGCAATTTTCTTTCCATTAAGCTACACAACTAATTGCAGCTACTGTTCTTTAATTGATGTTTGTAAACCTTATCCTTGTTTCCTCGTCTGCATATATAGTGCACCATTGCTCATGCTCCAAGTACCCAAATTCCGATATGTACTGGAAGAAGTTCGACAAACAGTACCACTTCTCTTGTCAATTCATGGCCGACTTGATCGCGATGAATCACACCGACTTCAGCAATACTAGTACCTTCCAGGAGATTGCTGGAAGGTACTATTCATCCTTTCGAGAAATTTATATTGTAGTAACTACTTCATTCCTCGAAATAAGCCTGTTTGTACATTCAATCTACTTGCAGGAAGGATACAGTGGGAAAATAAGAATCACACACTGCTTTCACTCTCCCCGGGATCTACATTATGGTTCACGGAATCGATGTGTTCGATCAACATTGTCTCTCCGGGCGCTGACATGTCCATCTACTTCCCTTACACCGATGAGAGCAAAAGGCTCACCGCTCTCCACTCTGAGATTGAAGAGCTACTCTCCAACCCTGTGGACAATTCTGAGCACAAGTGAGCACCTGCATTTTCTCCTCTTTCCTGGTTCTTAGATCACTCATTCGTAGTCGAATTAAATGGCTATCTGTTCTCTTTCAGGGGTTTCTTGAAGGATAGGAGCAAGCCCATCGAGTGAAGAACATAACGGGTTTCACTACAAGAAATACCCTATAAGGCAACATATCATTTTCGTTGCTAATAAATCATTTCTACAATATATATTGTTGTCGTTGCTAAACAAAAATTTTGACAATAAATATTTTAGTCGTTGCCAAATTTTGTTGCCAAAGCTTAAAAAGTAAGTAGGCAACGCCGATGTCGTTGCTAAATTAGCTATATTTAGTGTGTGCTAAGATTAGCAATGAATTAAATGTTTACTAATAAATTTTTACCTATAGAAATGAAATATACCATTCCTAAATATTTGGGGAAAAAATTATTGGTGTCAATTTTGTTGCCGGTTTGGTTTTGATTTAGAGGTAAACCAAAATATTTCTCTCTAAGTCCAAAATTTTAGAGACCAAATCCTAATATAAACGAATACCTCTCCCCTCCTCGTTCACTCTCCCTCGACGGTCTCTGCGCACATGGGTTCTCTCCAGATTCTCTCTGTCAATGACAGCCTCTCCACGTCCACCCCTCTCAACTCCTTCATATTCCCCCACTCTCTCTTCGATGTCACCCCTCCAAATATCCACCCCCTCCAGAGTCACCAGCGCCCCTCCAAATAGTCTCTGGCCTCTCCTAAGTCGATCAACGACATCTCCAGTCCACGCCTTCGGATGTTATCTCTTCAGGTTAGAAATTTCCATATTATTAATAGAATTAAAAAATAGCTTTGTTCATATCTTCTGTGTAATTGTGCAAGAGAAATCTAAGTTTTTTTTCACCGTATATGACAAATAATTATATCAACTGATACTCATTGTTGGTTAATTTTGTGCTTTGGTTTTGGAATTTATGTACCATTGTTTGGATTCTTTCTGGCACTTTTCTTCAACATTGGCTTTAATTTGATAAAATGTGTAAGGTCCTTCAAGGAGATTATTATGTAGATTTGTGGCCTTGCTAAAAATTAAAAGGGTTTTTTAGGTTACAAAGTTTACTAACTAAAATGTCTTTATGTGATTTCAAAAAAAAAAAATGTCTTTATGTGAATGCTATTTGAGGGCATTAGGCAATTCAAACATTCTACATATGTCGCATGTGTGCACAAATCTGGACAACACATATTAATATATTACCATTTGATTAATGGAAAAGTAATGTAATGGCGACAGCACCTTTGATTGATGAAATGTTCTAACCATGCGCAACACATAGTTATGAAGTTTGCTACTTCCTTTTTATTTTTACTATGTGTATTAGTTACATATGAACTCAGTTTGTATTGCCAGATGCTTAAATTTACTGTGTGTATCAGTCCCATATGAAAACCTCAAGAATCTAGTGCTTGCATTTACTGTGTGTATCAGTCCCAGTGTGTACCTGCATTAGCAGCAGTAGACCAGTTTGGACTGCAAAAACTACATACTACAGCAGTTTTTCCAATATTCCTTTCTTTATTAACATAAAATAGTCTCAAGAACTGTAAAAAGACATATCCCATGTTATTGTTATGTAAAATAAGCAGTTAGTCCCATATATTTGCTTCTTTTTATTAACATATCCCATGAAGTCAGTCTCAAGAACTTCATATTTGAAGGTCCCAATATTCCTTTCTTTAGGCAACATCTCAACACATTCGTCCTGCGATCATGGGTCTTGCTCTCCGTCAAGGTCTATGATACAGATATTAGATAGGCAATTAGACCCTCCGGTAATCTCTCCTAATTCTTTCCCTATTTTTGAACTAATAACAAAATGTTGGACTATTTCTTCATCGTTTTTGCAAATTTGTGATGTGCCTCTAGGAGCCTTTAAAGTACAAACTACATATTTTATTTATTATTTTTCACCTCTTATTTATGTCATTTTCTTTATTTTCTTATTTACAGTAGTGGCTACTTGTTGTTTCTTGAAGTAACCCCTTCATCTATGTAGATTTTCCTTTTCTTAACTCAATTTTTTTATACTGTCTTTTGCTTGGGTTTTTCGTACCACCGATCTAAAATTATATTCTCAGCAAGATGCTTTCATAACGAAATCTTAATATATAGTGTTTTTATGTTAGACCTGGTCATTCAGATATGCGAATGGATTTTGCTTGACTTGTATTTTTCCCTTTCATTGCTTACCTTGTTAATTGGTATGTATAAGAGGTGCACAATGTCAAGAGAAGTTGATTGTTTTTTTTCTAGAATAAAAAATTATATCGTCTACGATAGTGCCTAGAATTTATATGTTTGAAGGCTGTGCTTTGCCGAATCAAGAACATGTTTGGGTATACAAGTTTGCTCTAACTGATACGTGTGAATTAAATTTAGAGCTATTTCATTATGTAAAAAATTATATTGTCTACGATACTGCCTAGAATGAAAAACTAATGTCATTTAAAGATATTTCCTTCTGGTAATGTGGGTCTCTGCTATTGTTCAAATGCAAACAGTTGTGAACATTTGTCTGTAGGACTTGAGAAATTGATGAGGATGCAACTGACATAATGTATCATAGTATTTGTGGTACTGTACCATTCAATATTTGTAGTTGCCAATTAGTTTGTTTCAACTTTCAACTGTTACCTATTTCTCTACTTGTGTCTAAGTTCACAAGGTATCTGTAAAAGTTAGTTCCAACCTAATATGAATTACTAATTGCACACAATGCTTAATGCTCTATTTATTGTTGATAGTATTGTATTGAAAAAAGTTAATACCCACGATACAAGATTTTACTTCATTGGCACCAAAACCAGTATACTGCACAATAGGGTCCTTCTGCAATACCTTTGTGTAGTATTGCTGCTCATCATTAGTTGAACCAAGCTTCAGAGCAGTCAAATTATTAATGTCGTGGATATCTTGCATGTCTATGTGGATCTCATATTTTGTTCATTTGGTTTTGACTTTGTTTCTACACCATCTTATCTTTAGCAGTACCAAGCTACAACAGGGACTAGCTAGTGTAGTTGGTATCCTATATGTGTATACTAGTTTAGGTGTTGTTTAAAAGAGAAAGTGTGTGGGCTTCCTACAGGTTGTACCTGTGGCCAGTTTAGAGATCAATTTTGAGTAGACTATGCAATACCATGTGCACAGCAGGGCAAGGGATATTGTATCAGATTACTTTCCAAAGAGGTTAGTTACATATTTCTTTTTTGATTGTCAAGCAAATATGTTCATTACACATCATTCCTTTGGGCAACTAGCAGTGTTTTGAAGGGAAACAAGCAGTTTTCATTACACATGTTATTCCTTTCACAACTTGATGGAAAACTTGTAGTTTTTTCATTACACATTTTATTCCTTGTTTTTTGAAGGGCAACTAGCAGTTTTTCATTACACATGTTATTCAGTTTTTACAGGAGAGGCAATCAGTCTACATATGTGATGAGGAAATCATTCTGCATAGACAAAGATTGTTGTTTCAAAGGTCTTGACTTGCACTTGGTTTGCTCTTGTGCAGTCCATTGTTCTTATGGATGGTGAATTCAAACTTGTTTGACAATTTTCAAGAATGATAAACTATTCAGTCATGTACATACCATGGCAGGTCTAATCCAAATGCCTGCTATGTTTGACAATTTGAAATAATTTATCTATGGAAATATATGCATCTATAGCTTCTGAATAGCTTATACTTGAGGAGATAAGGGCCTAGACACTTTGAATATAATTGATATAAAAGTTTGATTGACATGTTTTAGGAAATGGGCATTCAAATAGGATAATATAAGGCATTTATAGTGAATCTAAATTAGTTTGCAGACGTTAGCCTCTGTATGCTATTTGAATAAAGTTAGATAACCTTATCTTCGGACTTAGGAATAGTTAAATCTGCGATCTGGAATAGCAACAGCACTTGTGACTTGTTAATCTGTAAAATTTGGAAAGGATTAAACCACAGTTTTTTACTTTGTAGTGTCAGCAGATATCGATCCGATACGACCGATACCAATATGGTTTGACATCTCACGATCCGATACCAGCCAAAACTGATATTGACCGATACCGACATTGGGGGTCCATTGAACAAAAAAGACCAATCAACAAGGGTGTAAAAGTATAATAATTTTGTAAAAGCATGTGAAAGGAGACAGGAGATTTAGATGTTAGCCTCTGTAGGCCAATCAACAAGGGTGTAAAAGTATAATAATGTTGTAAAAGCATGTTGAGGCTATAGATTTAGACTCCATGGATCAATGATTTATTCTTTAGGTACAATTTTTCAGCTTATCATAAATTTTTATTCATTTTACTTATTTTTAATGGTAAATTTGAGCAGAAAAAAACATTTGCCAGATGCTTCTTCCTTTCGAAGGCTTAATATGTTGTTTTATTGAATCTACTAAGCTACCAAGCTACAGCTCAAATGTGTTCAGGAACTGTGCTTATTACTGGACTTTTGGGGCTATCATTGCTTACTTTGTTAACCATCCACTATATACACCTGTCAGTCACATGCAAATGAAGATTGGCTTTGGTTTAGGGCTGCTCTGTCAAGTCTCAAAACTTTATTTCCATAGCATCTTAAGGTTCCTTAGAAGCCCTTCTGGCCGTGGTGGGTATCAAATTCCTCATGGGTTTCTATTCAATATAGTGACGTGCAAACTACACCACCAAGATCTACTAGTGGACCAACTTCAAATATTGCTACACAGACAGTAGCAGGTTGTGTTTTCATTGTGGTGGCTGCTTCAATAATGACCAAATGGGCCCTTGTGAAGCACCGAAGTTTGAAGAAGGTAAACACTCTTAAGTTTTCTTGAAGCCATGGAACAGATCATAGGTATTTGATAGAGTCGTAGGCTTCCTTCTTTTATATTCTACATTGTCCCTTATCATTTGCTTTTTCATCAAGGTTGATTTGAAGTAGCATTACATCAACCATTTATACAAATTAACTGTCAATTTTGTTTAGTACCTGACCTTTTATTAAATTCATAAACATAAACAAGGTTTCTCATAAAATCATGTTCTTTTGCTAAGATAGATCGGGCTTCTTCGACACATTGTACCCTCAGGAATGTTTGCCTTCTAAACTATCACAACTTTTTTAGTTACTCTTGCCTCCATGCAAGAGTTTCAACAATAGCATCTTTCCCATTAATGTTGCTATTTTTTCTTCGATTCACTGTAATTATTATGAACTGTAACAAATATTATGAACTGTTGTTGCACAAGATTTATTTCTTTGTAGTTGGAACCAGAACTTTAATGGAACGATCCATAACGAAAAAATTATATTCCTATGAAAGTATTATGTCTAATATCCGCCAATATGAATACGGATTATGTTTTGGGTAATTTGGAGCGTTTACATGATAATTCATACTGCGATACATATGAGATACTCCGCTGTAGATCATCCCTACTTTGATATTTAGATTAGCTTTCCAAATTATCTATAAAATGGACGTACCAGATTTATATTTATTACCAAGTACCAGATTATGAAGGTTTTTTTTAATTATGCCTAGTTCTGAATTTATTTTGCTTCAAATAACAATTTTGCCTAGTGTTATGAACATGTCTGAACCTATATTTATTAGTGATTCCATGATTTTAACTTATTTCATAATGTTGCATGCAGATGTTGCAAGTTGCCGTTATTGGAACCTCAATCATTCAGTTGGAGAATAATTTTGGGATCATGTTTCGAAGAACAAAATTTTTATGAGACAGAGATCAAAGTAGGTGTATTATAGAAGTTGGACCATCCATCATTTCATCTAGGAGGGAGTTTTTGATGTTGCTTGATTTTAAATTGTCCTAGTTTTATTTTGAATATTAGGAACTAGAGATGAATGTTATCATATTTTGTACTTGTCAATAATTTTGAAGTATTTTAGTAGTTTGGTGAATATTTGTGACTTGTACACACGAAGCTTTAAATGATTTTTCTTATGTCATGTTTATATTGCCATTTGGAAGGCAAGTTTTGACTGTGTCTGTTTGAGATAATCTATTAAAGTGTCTGGTAGAGATGTTTGCAAGAGATGTTTTGCGTGTGTCAATAATTTGCTCAAATGTTCTCTCATTGACTATTGTGTTTAACCTTATGTTGGTAATGGATGAAAGTATAGTATGTTGTACCTATATTTTTGATATCATCATTTAATGTACTATCTTCAAAAATCTGATTGTACCACTTAATATGTGTTTACATGTTCAATTTAGAAATCATTAATTATGGTTCAAACTAAAAATTGGATTGCAAAAATGAAATTAAAAAATAAACAGGAACGTTAATGAAGTGTTGCAAACTAGTCATACGAATAATGCAAAAATGTTGCAAATTATATTTAGGAACGAGCTTATAGTGTTCCAAAATGATATTTAGAAACGTTTTAAAGATGTTCCAAAAAAACTTCAGAAACACATTATATATGTTCCAAAAATTACTTTTGGGACGCCTAATACATGTTCCAAACAAAATTTAGGAACGTATTATAAATGTTCCAAATATTGCAACGCCACTTTTAGGAACGAATATGATATGTTCCTAAAAATATTAGGAACATAAAAATATTGTTCCTAAAGGCCCTTTTTGGTGTAGTGGCAGCATCTACGCCCCTCTTTAAATGGCGATAGAAGCTGTCGACCACATCCTGCGATACCTCATCCAGAGCCTCCGAAGAAGCCGGCGTCAACGGGAGTGTAGCTGGCAACACTGAAGAAGACGTGACAGAATCTGCCGCTCCTGCCACGAGGGAAACAAACTCCGTACGAAACGACGCATGAACAACGGCTAACTCCTCTTCAGCAGCCCGCAGAACTTGAATGCTCGGCAAGGTCGAGAAGTCAATCTCCGAAGCCGTATAAGCAGCAGAGGATGAGGCGGAGACCATCGCTCCCGGAACAAGCTCTACTTCCATCTGCCCGGAGCTGGCGGGAGGCCCCTCGACATGAGTCATGAAGGAGAAGAAACGCTCCTTTTCCCCAGATCGCAGCAGGCCGAGCCTTCCCCAAGAACATCCGCTGTGGGAAGTAAAGGGTCAGGACCTGTAGGGCCAAGACAACCATGAATCGATTTGACCTAGAGGATATGTTGATAGAGCAAATAAGCCCCCTCACTAGTCAATATTTAGCTTATCTTACCAGCGGAAGAGTGTGGAGGCTGAGGTTCGCCTACGGCCACCACAACCTCTCCACCAGCAGCTTCCGAGTCGAATATAATAGACTCCTCCGCCCCGGCACCCTCGGGAGGGGATGCGACGAGATCGGCGCCGCCTTGCTGAAATTCAGCAATCTCGGAGACAGGCCCGAGGAAACCTTCGTCACCCCGGACCGAGGCCTCAGCAACTTGGGAGTCCTCAGCCGCCGCTGAGAGAGCCCCCGCAGAAAGGACCGCGGCACACATGCCACTAATCAGAGCAGCAAGGGCCGGATCAACTCCAGGGGCAGTAGACGGTTCATGAGAACCTGGTTCGTCAGACGCCTACAAAGAAAAAATGATTAGGTCATATCTCCAAGAAAAAGAAAACCACAACAAAGAGGTAGCTCTAATGTAGTCTTACCTCCGGAACATCATCAGCATTTTTACCCCTCTCGGTAATAAGCAACCCACGAGACCTAACGGCGGCTCTTTTCACAGAAAATGTCGTTCTGCCATCAGAAGACTCACGTCTGACTCGTTTACGTGAGGGACCAGACACAGCAGGAGGCTGTCCTTCCCTCACTACTTCCTCTTGTGTAGCAAGCGACGGATCCTCCGCCAGTTCGTCTGGTGTGGCAAGCGGTTGATCCGCTACTTCTTCATCCCCAAAAGAAAGAGAGTCTTCGCTATCATGATCATCATCCTCCTCAGCCGCCTCGAAAGATTCTGATTCAGGGAGGGGAGTCTGGAGCGCTAGTTGCTTTCTAGCCTTAGCCCCCTTGGGCTTTTCCTCTAAACCGGTACCCACGATGAAATTGGTACTCGGATCGAAATTGACAGGAGGCTTGTTCGCCATAACATGGTACAAGGCAGCCACGTACAAAATTTCCCTCGGTGCCTTAGTATCAGGGACCGAAAAGCTGGCCCGAGTATGATAAGCGTCATAATAATTCTACGCCCTGACACCATCAAGAACGCTACCTTCAAAGCCCAAGCAAGGGCTGGGACAGTCAAGGAATAACTGGCTATAGCCAAATTAGCAGGAAAATCTACTAGGCAGGTAGGGCTCCAAGTACACATTATCGCGGTTACGATAAACCAGATGCGCGGGGCGAATGTTGCGCAACCAGGTGAGCATCTTCGGAGACAGAAAGTGAGGAGGTCCGGTACCATCAAGGTGTACATCCCTCACTTCCTCATCGAAAAAATGAGGAACAGACACGAAAAAGCGACACCCATCCACCTTCGCCAGCGCCCTCCGACAAGCTGGCATAGTACTGTATTCCCAAGGTCGGTGATGGCATTGGAAAAGAAAAGTGTCTTCGTCTGTAGCATCTTCCGCTGTTCCAGATCCCATCAAAGACTTGTAGTACATCAACAACCACCCCATCAAATAGTGGAAAGGTAGCTCTATGCGCTCAAAGTCCAGTGTCTTCTTGCGGGCAATAACCTTGGACGAGAATGTTCGAAGACCATGGTGTATGCTACACACCATAGCCGGGAGAAGAGCCAGTCTAACTCCAAATACCAGCTTAACGGCAGGGAGAATGAAGTGGCAGCTGATCCTCTCAATAGAACCTGTCCCCCCTCCCCCGAGACTACGCAGTTCCGTAGCCATATCATCAAAAATCCAGCCAGGAGCGCTTTCTCAGACATCTGCCTGGTACCGTAGTAAAAAATAGCTAAGAGAGTCAGCTTGACTCCCGAATATGTCGCTATTAGACCGCGACTTCTTGACGCTCAACATCAGGTCTTTTATTTCTTCCTGGGTTTGAGGGGTTCGAGGAATAACCTCGCCAGAAGGGCCAACTTTAAAAAGATAATTGACCCAGGATGTGGTGTGGGGAGCGTTCCCTTCTGAGCTATCCTCCTTTTTTATAGCCATCTGGTGACAAGTACTATGATGGCATAGCAACTCCTGGTACACCGCAACAAAACTTGGGAGTCGTCGGTTCAGGTCCTCGAACTCCTCGTTCGACGGGGTGTACACCTCGAAAGGCTCGTTCCCCCACGGAAGCTTAGAGACAGTATACATCTCATGGAGAGCAAGCCCCAACTCCCCTCCGGATGCGAAGAACGTCCCCGTTCGTCGGTTATACATCTCCAGGAGCGCCACGAACAATGGCTTATTGATAGGAAGCCCGTGACAGGTGCCCCGGATGGCATGATAGAGTCCCACCTCCCGCAGGAATGTCCCGTAGGTCTACAGAACCCAAGTGGTCAAGTGGGCCCACGTAGAAGTGGGATTTATCCAGTTCAGCAATGCCAGTCTGCCAACGGGATAAAATTTGTTGCGAACGAGCTGATTCAGGAATGTATCAGCTTGAGTGAATGTGAAGTTGGGACCATATACGTTCATGAAAGTGCCTGGGGCCAGTCCCATCATGTACCGGCGGACAAAATCCTTACCCGCGTACGCTGACCCAATGTTTGGGTTATAATGGATGTCGCCCATCAATATCCCTGATTGGGTAGGAGTTAAGTTACACACCATCATCCTGTCCAACAATACCATATTGAACCACGACAGAGGATAATGACGCTCCATGAGAGGAATATGGATCGCCATCACATCCAAAGTAAAATCCCAGTTCTCAGAGATCTCTAATACTCGGGGATTCTTTATGATTAAAGCGTCCCCGAAGAGGAATGAGGGCTTCAGGTATGATCCATCCAACTTTCCAGAATTTATTATGGTACGGAGATAATGGAGGGTCTGATTCTCGATGGCGTTCAACCTCCCCGAAGGCTGATTAGCAGAAAATTGATTCAGTACGTACTTAACTAAGTCATCAAGACGCACGCCCAAGGCAAACTGATTCGAACCCACTAGGAGTTCCCCCGCAGGATTTACTGGCAGATTCACTGAAGAAGAGACGAAAGAAATAAGATTAGAAGATAGTCAAAACAAGAAGCATTTGAAAAATCATTTAAGTCTATGCGACTCGGGTCGTCACAGCCTCATACGGCTCAGAACCAGATGAGTCCATGCGGTTCGATTCATCATAGCCTTATGCGGCTCCGAGTCAAACGAGTCCAGACAAATCAAGTTCAGATGAGCTTATGAAGCTTCTGCGGTTTGAGTTCGGAAGGGCCTATGCGGTTCAAGGTTCACATGGACTCAACAGACAAACCTAGGCGCTGATGTGGCTTAGATTCAGGTGAGACTATGCGGTTCAAAGTTCACACGGACTCATGCGGCCCTGAACAGACAGACTCATGCGGCTACAAGCAGATGAGCTTATGCGGTTCAAAAGTGAACTACGCTCATGCGGCCCAAACCGAAAATATATATGCGGTTCAGATCGAGTATGACAAGCCCATGCGGCCTCCTGGACGAAGTGCTTATGCGGTCATATCGACGAACCTTGTACATACGGCTTGTGCATAAATTATGCAGCAGAGCCATGGCAGTTAAGGTTCTAAGGCAACGCCCTTACCAGCAATTGGTGGATGAACGTCGGGATGAACAGAGTGAACAGCTGCCGGCGGAGGAGTGGCCACGTCCGTCGCCACAGTCGCCGCAGAAGCGACCGCCTTGCCCTTCGCAGCCTTCGACGCAGCAACCTTCTTGGGAGCCATAGGTGCTTGGGAGAGAAAGGAGTTAGAACTACGAAAGATCGAAGAGAGCAAAGGAGATTCCCTAGAACGAAAGTGTTCTTATTTATAGACAAGGAAGGAATGCCTCGATCCGCATGCAATATGATGACCGACTCTTCGGTCATCGAGGCAAAATGGCTGAATAATAGCCTGACTCTTGGGATCCTAGCCCAAGAAAGCAGCTCTTAAAATCTGCAGCAAATCAAGAGCATTAAATACAGAAGATTCATAGAAGATTTGCACACGTGGCAGGAAGACGTGGCAAGAAGCTCATACGGCCAAACAGCCCATGCGGCTCAGAGAGTTATGCGATTGAGGTAATCATACGGTTGGTCAAATCCATACGGCTAGGACAGAATACATCCATACGGCTCTGGCATAATCATGCTTCTTATTAAAAGTATTTCAATTTTGCAAATTGAAAACTTTGAAGGGGGTCTTGTAGAAGCATAAAAAAGAAGAGAAAAATGATCCATGCGGCCAAGGAGCCGCATGCGGCTCAGGAGTCCCATGTGGCTCAAACACATAGGCAGCTCGAGTGGACTCCATGCGGCCCGCAGGGGGAAGCCATGTGTCTTTTTAGAACGGCTGTACCCAGCGTCATTCAAACACAATTAATGCTCTGACGGCTGACAGCTGACAGCTGACAGCCCTGACGTAAAGTAGTCATGATGACTGACACAAGAGCACTATCTTCCTAGGGAACTGAAGAAAATCTTCACAGCTTCGAGGCAAGTTTATGCGGCCAGACTAGACGAGTTCACGCGGCCAGTGCAGAGAAACCTATGCGGTCCAATCATGAAGGTCCCCTATGCGGCTCGGCCATGAAGAAATCCATGCGGCTCGGCCATGAAGACTCTCATACAGCTCGGCCATGAAGACCCCCATGCGGCTCGGTCATGAACATATTCATGCGGCTCGGTCATGACAACCTTCATGCGGTTTGAGTATAGAGACTATTCATGCGGCTCGGTCATAAAATCTTTCATGCGGCTCGGTCATGACGACCTTCATGCGGTCCAAATATGAACGCTCCTCATGTGGCTCAACAATGATGACAGAACACGTGTCTTAAAGATAATCAAATTTTGGGTCAGATCCCAATGATTTGGGACACGTGGCAAGAGAATGAATTAAATTGATTCATTTAGATTTGCGGATATCAGCAAATCATCATAATGGGGATTTATTGTAATCAACATTAATTACTGACATGATTTGGCATAATCCTCATTAATGGCCCAGATCCTTCATGCTCAAGATTAATGGCCCAGATTGATCATTTACCAGGCCGCCGCCACTTTGAGAATGGGCAATCATTGTAAACCCTAATGATGCCTCCCACTATTATAAATAGCAGGGTGCCATTCCCTTGCAAAAAAGATACGCACACACAGAGAGACGCTACCTCAATAATCAGAGAGAAAAAATACACAGAGATCAATCCAGAGAGAGAGAAGCCAGAAGAGCAATACGA
Source organism: Iris pallida (assembly GCA_029216955.1). Taxonomy (NCBI): domain Eukaryota; kingdom Viridiplantae; phylum Streptophyta; class Magnoliopsida; order Asparagales; family Iridaceae; genus Iris; species Iris pallida. The sequence continues at coordinate 14,553,205 of JANAVB010002397.1, read as the reverse complement.
GGAAAGCAAGAACAGCATTTCTTTATCAACGCCAAGCATCTCGTCACAGGAGCCAAGGCTACGTCCGATCGTCCAAGGAGTAAGACAGAGCTGCCGTCGCTTTCCCGAGCCTCTATCGTCACCCCCCAGAATCAAAAATAAACAATTGTACTTAGATTGCTGTACCTAGGTTTTCGTCCCTAGGCTTTCTTTGTACAAGCGAGTTTGTAACGTGAAGTAAAAGTCCAGTCCTCCCATAAAACTGTTCTGCTCTTTTATATTTCATGGCAAACAGCGCACCGAGGTGCTAGCCTTTGCGATATCCAATGTTCCATAGCGACTCGTACGTCTGCCGTACAATTCATTTCAATTGTTCTATCGAGTGTTCGACACGCACTACGTTTATATCTCTATCGAGCCACGCCCGTGGTGTTGATAGGTTAACTCAGCATTCAATGATATATATTTTACTTAAGCATGACGTAGTAGAAAAGAGAGTTAATGTCCCCCCACCTTGAATCAATGCGCCTTGTCGTTTTGCCGAGCCGTTGCAGCTCGATTTCATAACTTCGTCGCACGGCCACTCTCCTAACTTAGCCATTCGAGCACTTCGTGCTTCATTGAATTATACGTTCGATTTTGCCTTCGCGTGCCAACGCTTCCGTCCGTCGCAAGGCGACGATTTGCTTTCGCGGACCCCTTACTGAATAAGGCAAAAGATCGACCTCTATCATTTCAGCGTAAACGTATAGCCTGCACATGAAACCAACTAAAATCATTACTTGCATCGATTTGGACTTGCGCCTTGGTCGATTCGATTTCTTAGAATCTTCGAGCCGTCTCAACGCACTTATCCTTCGAGGCAACACGGCGCTTCACATCGATTCACTCGATGTATTCTTTGGGACAAGGTAACTCTTTGCATCGACTTAGTTTGATGTATCGCTCGGGACAACTTAACACTTTGTATCGATTCGCATCGATACGTAATCGGGTCAATGCAACTCTTCGAGTCAACGACTCAGCATAATGCACCGTGCGGAGCGGGACATTACATAATATACCACTCAAAACAAGGTTCGTTCCGAACCGAAACTAATACTAAATTTCTAAGGGTTTCATTAGATCGTTCCACGATCTCGTCTCACTATCGTTTGGATCGTACAACTTAGTTTAGAATCATACACATATTTTAGGCGTCCCACCAATATATGCATTTCAGCCAAGCTCAGTTGTAAGATATCGGAACAACGCAAACACGTAACTCTTATTCTCGATAACTTGACATCTCGTATTCTCGATCGGACTCGGCTCTATTATTTGTTCTCGTAATTCCAGCGCACATGCATATTGATACATACGCGATCCTCCAACGAAAGTTAAGGCACGCGATGTGATTCAAAAATCGTATTTCTCAATTTATATGTTTCATCGGGACTATCAATTCTACACGTCGCGTCAAGCCGTCGCGCATCCGATCACAACGAATCTCCGCAACGCCTTGCGTTCGGCGTCACTTATCCAACGATTTTTTATGTTTCACTTCGTATCTTATCTCGACATGATTCTCTTTTGTTGACTTGCAAAAGCATCAACATTCAGGACTACATTCGCTAGGTGACTTACCTAGACACCGTGCTCAAATCCTTCCGATGCAAGTTTAAATTGATATTGCACAAAGGCCACAATCTATCCGACATGACAGTTTACATCGAGGTGACCGTGCTCAAGACAACGATCGCCTTTTACACGAAGGTCCTTACGACACGTCTTACATTCGATTCCTATCGAGTAGGAAATTTACTAGCCAAATTCCCGACTTATCCGTCTTGCAACATCAAATTACATAAGTTCAATTCACACAAGCTCAATTGCAAGATGAATCCGAATCTAACGACATGACTCGTAAGTCATTCCCTTATCGTTCCCTCTCGTGCATAGCACGATTCTCGCACTCGCCTAATCGAATCACCAAGTTCGTTGGTGAATTTCTAGTTTGATCGTCGACTAACGTAACCATTCAAATATTCATCCGACGAATACTCAAATCTAATTATATAATTCTCGATCGAAAGTTGTTCCAACAATTCTCGATCGTCTAGACTTATCGTCAACATGCACCGTGTTATATTTGTTATCGGTGCAATCTCATATGCGATATCGCATGGGTCATCTTACGGTCTGCAGCATTCAATTTAATTTGGCGGTCAAGTCTTCTAGGGTCAGCTGCCCTGAAGCTACGCTCGATAATTGTGGATCATCACCGAAGGACAGTTTACTATGAAACATGCTATATCTTATTTCGGAGCCAAATCACGTTCCGACGATTTCTACGCGACCATCCAATTTCGTACATATCCATTTCTATCGACGCAACTGATGTGCAACTAGCCTCTGACTAACTCATGCACTATCGTTGATGATTTCTGCAATTTACAAAATATCTACTCGTATCGAGTTTGAGTCTATCTTATTTTACGGTCGACACACGAGATGCTATACGCATCGAACAATCGTCGATGACATAGTCTCGCCCTGATCAATCACAAAATTTACGATCAACCAAGTTCGTTGATTCTCGCATCGTCATCTACAAAATCTGATAGCGCGAGGCCTACTCTATCTTGTATTCTAACATCGTTTACATTTCCTTACGTATCGATCTCGATACGCCGTATCCATTTCGATAACGTAAGGGTCAACTTTGAATCCGTTTCAACGTCAACTTAACTCGCATCGCATACATCCAAGTTCGCAACGAACTTTTCCATACGCATCGACTCGTTCTCCGATTTGTCGTATCCCGCTATACTTCGATCGCGTAACTGAGTTACCGATTATCCAACATCGAACCCTCAAGTCATACGATCCCATCCTCTAAGTTTCGCGTGTTTTCAGTCGTACTCAAATGAGTTTTGCCGTAACGTAACCAACTATTTCCTTAGGCACGATTACTCGCGTCAAACAACTCTTCACCGAAGTCGCATATCGTGCGATTCGATTACAATTCGCATCGCCCAACATTTCTATCAAAATCACAAGTCGTGCGATTCGATTCGCCTCGCCCAACATTTCAATTGGGATCGCAAGTCATGCGATTCGATTATAATTTGTATCGCCCAACATTTTCATCGAGCTCGCAAGTCATACGGTTCGATTTCAACGTTTCGAGTTTCTTATCCTGTCAATCCGATTGTTGCCTCAAGGCATAATCGTTTCGCTAGTTCCCGTTATTCGACCAACACATAAATTTTTTAATCGACGTATCGACGTATCATTCAATGTTACAAGTTCCGCCTTACCGTTCTAACTGATCATCGAAGAACACTTGCATCAACATGCTGTCGTACAAATTCTCAATCGAGACTCGGTGCTATCCCGTCCGTTGCGGACAAACCTTCCGTAATTCTCGCAAAATGTTGATGCAATTCATCGCACAAGTGGTATCACATATACCACTCAGAATCGAGCCATTCATTGCATCGGTGGTATGCCATATACCACCCAAAATCAAGTTACTTCTGTCGCAACGTACTTAGTATAAACCGACGATCTCTTCCGACTCACGATTTTTGCAGTGATCGTGCTTGATCACAACTGTAACTCTGATTAATCAAAATCCGACGCAACTCGGCCAATACATTCATTTGCCAACACAGCTCGGCGCGCAACCGAACCGATTTCGATTCTCGATTTATAACTTTTGTTTTCTTCCGTTGCATCTTATACAAAAATTCATTCTCGATATCCATTGCACTTCGTGTAGCGATTACTTTGATACGCGTTGCACCACGTACAATAATTTTACTTTTGACATGCGTTGCACCACGTGCAATATTTTACTTTCAATACGCATTGCACATCGTGCAACGATTTACTTCCGATATTTACCGCACCTCGTGCAACGATTTTATTTCCGACATTCAAAGTCAAAGCTCAAATCCGTTCAACACATTCGATATTGACTTATCGCTTTTCATCGTAATGCACATTCAAAATCGATATGTGAATCCGTTCGACACATTCAATATCAACTTTTATTTTCTTTTCAACGCATCATTTATAATCAACGTGTGGCAATTGCTGCAGCAACATTCCACGACTTTCATTGTATCGATGCAACCAATATTTCTCATATCGATCGTTGCAACCAACGAATATCTCGAATTTCAATTCACGACGTGTTGTATCTGTAGCAACAAATTATTGAATTCACATCTCGCAACTTGTTGCACTTGCAGCAACAAACCTTTCCCGACTTTTCCAGCAACACCATGTAATTTCCAAAACAACACGTGACAAAATTACATGATTTATATTAGACTTATTGTATGGAACATCCAGTGCGGCATCGAGTAGAGTCAAGAGTGATTTCAAGTGGTGGTGGACAACTCTTTGGAATGGAATGAAGCAAGCGTCCAAAGGAAATTGAGCCTAGAGCTCTGATACCAATTTGTCACTCCTCGACCCGGAATTACCCGAATCATCGTCCTCGCAGGGGGCGTGATGCCGCACGAGCCTGGAGTTGCGCTCGTGCAAGGCAAGATGACAAGTTCTCAAATGGTTATCTTTGATGTTGAACATTAACAACGAAAAGAAAACAGAGTATACGAAAATGATTCACTTTATTGATATTCAAAATCAGATTACAAAGGCTTTCGATAGCCCAATAGAATTTGCCAGATTGGCTACAGCACTCAGGTTCTCTCTTGTCCACAAAGGATTTTACCGTTTCATACAACATGCCTTCTATATCTCTGCCGCATTAATCCTGTTGCATATCCGAGCATCAATGCGTTCACACGCTTCAATACGCTTCGGCATTCCAAGCCTCAACGCGTTCACGCGAAACTCTGCCGCGAGCAGAGCAATCCCTGAACCTGCTAGCAAACTAGTGGAGGATTAGTACTTTCGTCCTCGCTGTACTGATCAAAAACCCACTTAACAAACCGATATTTAGTATTGTATTGATTCATGCAAACATACAATTTAGTTCTCTTTCTATGTTCTCCTTAGGATGAGTTCATGGCATATTCGAAGACTGTAAAGCATGGCAAGCATGTTATTCATTTTGCATAAGTAAACAGGCAAGCAATCTCGTGTTTGATTCGTGGCACAACTTAGCAATATCGACGCACTCGCCCTTGCAACCGACGCAAGGTGAATACGCCTATCCGTTTCCCTGTCATGTTATAAGTGCCTTCTATTCAGATCTAGCAGGATACGTATACCTTGCACTTCCAAACCCGTCGCCCTTAACTATATGAAGGTCACTAGCTTTTCGGGCTAGAATGGACTTATATTTATCGAATCGAAACATAAGACGATGTTAACTCCGTGTGGTTGCTAACCAACATCGGAGGCCACCGAAATAATCGCAGCAAGTGGCTTATCACATTCACCAGAAGGTCGCTACCCTTCTAAATGAAGTGCACCAACAATACCGAAAATGAATCCCTCCTAGGCCGAACGGTCCCAGCGCCCTGGCATGCCACGTTCGAGAGAATACCCATGCATGGGCTTTTATATCTTTAAGTCCATTTGACCATGCAACGAATCTTATCTTTCATACAACCAAGCAAGTTCGCTTATCTCTATTTCAATTGGCACAACGCCCGAATGTCCTCAACGAACGCCCGAAGGCCGTGAACATTTCGAAGGCACCATGCCGCATTATCATCTCGTATTTCTTCCGTTAACTTTCTATGTTCTTACGTTTCATACTTCGTTTCAATGTTTCAATGGCATCATGCCTCAACTCAATGCTCGTCAACTGAACGATCCGAAGGTCCCGAACACCTTTCGCGGCATTATGTCATATCCGACAGTTCCGCCACATTCATGCTACAACTGTATTCTTTCGCAACAAAGCCACCTTTTATTATCTCGTGCACGTAGGCACGTTTCGACATATTTATCATCCATCCTTCGCGTCGTGCACTTGCTGCACGCGTCGAAGCCGTATTTCTATGCTTTAGTATTCAATGTCCGTGGCTTGCGCGCTAGAGCGCTCGCCTATTGTCTTTCAATGTTCTAGCCGTTCTAACTCGTGCACGAAGGCACGGTATGGTTCGTGCACTAAGGCACTCGCCGAGTACAGTTATCCCATGTTTTTGCGGCTTGCGCACCGAGGCGCTCGTCTTTGCGATATCCAATGTTCCATAGCGACTCGTACGTCTGCCGTACGATTCATTTCAATTGTTTTATCTAGTGTTCGACACGCACTACGTTTATCTCTCTATCGAGCCACGCCTGTGGTGTTGATAAGCTAACTCAGCATTCAATGATATGTATTTTACTTAAGCATGACGGAGTAGGAAAGAGAGTTTATGTCCCTCCCACCTTGAATCAATGCGCCTTGTCGTTTCGCCGAGCCGTTGCGGCTCGATTTCATAACTTCGTCGCACGGCCACTCTCCTGACTTAGCCATTCGAGCACTTCGTGCTTCATTGAATTATACGTCCGATTTTGCCTTAGCGTGCCAACGCTTCCGTCCGTCGCAAGGCGACGATTTGCTTTCGCGGACCCCTTATTAAATAAGGCAAAAGATTGACCTCTATCATTTCAGCGTAAACGTATAGCCTGCACATGAAACCAACTAAAATTATTACTTGCATCGATTTGGACTTGCGCCTTGGTCGATTCGATTTCTTAGAATCTTCGAGCCGTCTTAACGCACTTATCCTTCGAGGCAACGCGGCGCTTCGCATCGATTCACTCGATGCACTCTTTGGGACAAGGCAACTCTTCGCATCGACTTAGTTTGATGCATCGCTCGGGACAACTTAATACTTTGTATCAATTCGCATCGATACGTAATCGGGTCAACGCAACTCTTCGAGTCAACGACTCAGCATAATGCACCGTGCGGAGCGGGGCATTACGCAACTCTTCGAGTCAACAACTCTTAGATGTGACTTGGTTCAAGTCACTCTACTGGTGCGTTCCTATGAACACCCAACTTCAAGCCTTACACAAACAAAAGCGTTTGCCAAAACAAAATCTGGATTAGTCACAATAAGTTTCTCTAAAATGAGTATATTATGTAGTTGTGTTGTAAACTCGACGTGCCTTTGATAATTTTTCAGGCAGATGATTTTATGCCTTAAAAGATTTATGAAACAGGTGCGATCCATTTCTCCAATGTTATTTCCTGATGAAGCTCTAAAATCATGGAATTATTCCTGATGAAGCTCTAAAATCACGAAATTACGCTTATAGGTAGGTAGATCATTTTTATGAAACCTAGTGCTTTTCTTATGCAAGTTGCAGAATAAAATACTGCATCTTTCTCAAAGAAAGGTTTGACATTGAAAAAGCTTAACGGGGATGACCACTTTGCTCAAGTGACTTGAATTTATTTTCTTTGTTGATAAATTATTAATAGGGTCGCAATTTTGAACCGCTTTTGATAGTTGTAGCCACCACATCAATCAATTGGCAGCTTCGACAATGAAAAAGGCATAAACAGAAAATAAATTCTAATTGAGAAGAAAGAGAACAATACCAACTTCCACCCACAATAATTGGTTGTATAATTAGTACTCTTTATTCTTATTCTAACTTTTACAGAGAAGAGAAAAAAAAAATTAAGTCAAGCACACGAAGAGTGTTACTATTTTATGGGATGGGATCGCATCATCGATCACTACTAGCTATTTTGGAGCGGTTCAACTAGACAAGAACAAGAAGAAGAGAGCAAGCAATGAGTTGTATTAGCTAGTTTAGGTATGTACAGGCTTTGAATCATGCCGCAGCAGTGTGCAGTTAAAGTCTTTTGGTTGTGTATACTGAGAACAGCCTGAGAAAGATGACTGATAACATGAGAAAGAGGACCAAGAAGTATTTTTAGAGACCTGAATAATTGGATGTGGAGCAGTCCAATTTCTACTAGATAGTCTGACGGAAGTAGGTTTTTGTTTTTTTGTTTTGTTTTGTTTGGTTTATTTTTGTTTATTTCTTTTGTTTTCTGTACATAATTAAATTAGAATTTGTTATATATATACTATATGAGTGTATTTTAATTAGGATAGTTATAAATATGATTATATTTTAATACATTGTACAACCAAAAAAACCCAAAAAAAAAGGAAAAAAAAACAAAGGAACCAAACAAACCAAAACAAAAACAAAAACAAAAAAAACAACCAAACCTATTTCTACCCGTAAGATTTCCGTAGATTGGCCGGCTAAAATTATCTCACAATCCAATTATCTCAAACTTTTTTTGTACACCAAATTTCTTATAAATTTTGATCGGTACAACAAAAGTTCTAAATTTAACATGCTATTGATGCAACAAAGATAGCAGTTGTAAATTTTTGTCTCTTTTTCTTCATCAATCCTCCTTCTTCTTCTTTTGAAAGAATTGTAGATTGATTTGCAAATGTTTCTTCATGAACTCTGTTTATATATTGATCTGCAAATGTTCACCCGTTGGTGGAAACTATTCATGAACCACTTGCATCTATTTGAGGGAAACCATTCAGTATTACATATTTTGTTGCAAAGTAAGAATAAATGCACCACTAAAGTGCCCATTGGGCCATCGATCCTTGTTCGGTCGTGATATTTTATAGATATTGTGGCCAGATCTATGGGTACTAACCCTTAACCTTCAACTTATGTAATCATCCTTCATCCACCATGTTAAACAATCCATGTTGATAAGTGTGTGTTATAAATTCGTAATTATGTAACACCAGTTCCAAGTTTGTGTGTTTGCCCACATCAAGGTTCCTAACTACTAGAAAGGACTACTCAATTTCGACCGTGGCTTTGGACTGCATTCAAAGTTACTACTACTACCATCATTATATTTTCGTATATCTGAAAGAGTTAATAAGACCTAGCTAGATTCACAAAGTTACTATTACTACCATCACTACAATTTTCATATATTTGAAAGAGTTAAGAAGACATAGTTACAAAAGAATAATCGGCAACGCCATTTTGTCTACTCATCGGTCAACATATATGACTTTGTTTTTGACAAATTGAACTGAGTTTGTAATTTTTGACACAAATGGAACGAGGGCCAAGGTCAATATTAGGATTTGACGAATAACATAGTGATTTTGCTATTATCATAGTTCTATTTTCAAGACGTTGATGTTATAGGTGATATAAGCTCTCCGGGCATCTCCATATTTCAAAACAATTCGGTTATTTGCAAGCAACGCAGCATGTAAAAAATTTTGTGCGTTACGTCGGGTATCTAAAAAAAAAATCGGTTATAAATGACATTATATATATAATATGAGAAAAGTAGGCTTCATCTTGAAAGTTTTTGTTCAAAAAATACTCTTATCTATATTTACTAATTAAAATTGTTTATTAAATTTAGTATAGATAGTTATTTAGTTATGTATAGAAAAAAAATTAAGAAAGTTGTTTGTTTTTCCTAAGTATTATATATATAGGTGCAAGGCACGTGCATATATACTAAGAAAACTAGGCTTCAACATGAAAGTTTTATCTTTCCGAAAACATCATTGACTAACCTTCAATGTGTATTAAAGTTTATAAGGGTATTTGAGTAATTAAAGTAATTAAATATGTATAAAGGTATGCATGCATGCATGTAAAGTAGGCAAAATAGTCAAAGAGACGAGAGATAAAGTAGATAGTCAATCTTTCCTATTTCAGTCATTTAATGTTTTCCAACTTTCAAAGTCCCACCTATTAAACCCCCAAATCTCGCAAAGTCGCACACACAACACACAAAAGAGAGAGAGAGAGAGAATGTCCACTGTCGATGGCAGCCAAAAGTCAATCTGCACCATCTGCTTCTAGCATCTGAAACCCATTGTTGAAGACCTAACGTCCATCCAAACAATATAAAGTACGTGCAATGTACGTTGCATATATACTAGTATATATAATGAGAAAAGTAGGCTTTGGAAGTTTGTATTCCAAAAATACCATCATCTATATTTACTAATTAAAATTGTTCACTAAATTTAAAATGGGTAGTTATGTAATTATCTATAGAAAAAAAAGAATGTTATTTGCTCTTTTCAAATATCATGAAATACGTGGGTAGGTGCATATATATATATATATATATATATATATATATATATATATATATATATATATATATATATATATATGAGGAAGGATATGCATCCCCTCACTTTTTGTATCCCCATGCATCCCCATGTTCACATCCATTGGATGTGCTTTAAGTCATCTAATCTAAACCATTGGTAAATCAACGGTTAAGATTAAATGACTTAAAGCACCATCCAACGGTGTAAGTAGGGGGATGCATGGGGATGCAAAAAGTGTGGGGATCTCTATCCTTCCTCTCTCTCTCTCTCTCTCTCTCTATATATATATATATATATATATATATATATATATATATATATATATATATAAACATTATATGTTTCTGCAATTAATCTGTACTTCTGATCATTTATAAATTTTCATATTTCATTAATTTAGCTTGGTGTAAATTACATTATTTTTACTATGCATCATTCATGAGCTACATCTTACTATTACTCATTTTTTCTAATATGATTAAAAGATTGGGTATATATTTACTTTGTATAGACATTAGAGCATATGATTAATTATGGATGATGTGCAAGTTATAGTATTTTCTAAGATAAATTTGTGTATAATAAAAAAATAATATAAGATAGATGAACAAGATTCTGCCAGAATAGTTCACAACTCAAAACCAATAATATTAAATGTAGATAAATCTCAAAAACAATATTTACAGAAAAAGACCCACAATTCAAATTCAAAACCCATAATAATTCAAATTTCAAATGTATAAACCAATGTTTTGATCAACAAATTACAACAAGCAGAATAGAGAAAATAAATTTAACATAGTAAATAATAGTGATATGTAAACGGGACGAAAATTGAGAACGAGATCGAAGAGTTTACGTTGTCGACTGAATGATTTCCATTTCCACGTCAATATATGTCCACTCCACTTTATTTATTTCTGATTGTTCTGTTAGTCTTCGATCTATATTGGTTCTCTCCAATCTCTCTAGTCTCAATTTACATTCACATTCAAGATTTATAAAAATTATTAGAAAATAGAAAGAAAAAAAAAATCCGGGAGAAACCATCAATAAATTAAAATATATATATTAAAAAATCCAACATAAAAAGAGGAATAACAGATGATAATGAGACTCTATTCAATATTTATTGTATTACTTAATTACCACTTGTCATGTTTATTTTATTTTTTTTCTTCACTCCGTTGTTTCATGCTAGTGGTATGACTATTTGAATATTTTAGATGTAAAATAATGTATTTATTTCTCCGCATTATAATACAACAATATATACCAATATATACCCGAGATACTTGTGTTTCATGAAATGAGTCCCTATTTCTTTAAATAGCCAAGTATTATAATGGATGTAATATATGAAAATATGATAAAGCTAACAGCTATCCAACCGATCCAACAATCTTCAGTTACACCTACTCCATGTCTTCAGTTACTCGACTATCTTCGGTTATAACAGCTAGCTGCATCTCCATCTCTGTATCTTTTCTTTCTATTCTGAAATAGTATAAATAGAGTTCATCTGTATTCATTTGAATTTTGAAGATATTAAAAAATAAAAATCTGATTGTCTTCCACCTTCAAACATTTTATATATTACTGTGCCGTAGGCCTTACTCTCAAAGCTGTATTTGTGCGTATGTACATCTATCACCTTTACACTTGTACGAAAGTACATTTCATTATGTGCCCCTGCACATTGTACACCTATTGACGATCACGTACCTGCTCCAGTTTTAAACTCTAGATATACATATGTCATCATGACAAATGTATTCCTGACATGATAGATTTGTGATATGACATGATTGTGATACGACATGAGATAGATGCCATGATTCTTATTTACTACATCTCTTTTCATTCCATGCTCAGTAAGTTTAGTTTGTAGAATCAGTACTTGCTCCCGTCCTGATAGGATAACGTTGTAGGAATACTTTCAGAGGAAAATTTGCTCTGTGATCTTGTCTATGGACCCACTACAGAGGACCAGGCTTTTGCTCCCGAGGAAGTCCCCGCAGGGAACCTCGCTTGGTAGTCTTGCTTAGATTATTTTTGGCTTAGTTATTGAACTGTTTAGACTATATCTTGTAGTTACTGGACTTTGTCTCTAGTTAGATACTTTGGAAGTGTATTATTAAGTTTGTGCTTATTTTACTTTCGCTTATGCTGTGTTGTGATGAACCTTTAAATGCAATATTAGAACTGTTAGCAGCTTAGATCCTTTATTGTCTATTCTTAGAACAGCTTACTATGCTTTAGCAAGCGTAGGCTGGACATGGCTCGGCCCGGCCCAACAATTTGGGGTAGCGGGTCGTGACAGATCTCGCTTGAGGGAGGCACAGATGGCTGTGAAAGAGGAGGTGGCTCCAGCTCCAGAGGACAGTTCCACCGAGAGAGCTGCTCCAGAAGTAATTCCTAAAGCCGAGGGAGCTGTAAAGGAGGAGGTGGCACCACAGGACAATTCCACCGGGAGTTCCAGTCATCTATCTCCTCTGGATATTGATCTGGCTGTCGCGGATCCTACTTATCCGTGTTGGCTGAGGGAGTTCTATCTGCCCCAGCATAGACGACAGTAGATACATATATTGACTGGATTTGTTTTGATGGATATATCTCATCTGGATATTGTGATGGATATTTATTTTGATGGATATATCTCCTTTTGGATATTGTGATGGATATTTGTTTTCTTGTGTGTGAAGTATATTGGTATAGCTTGCTGTGTGATGTATATTGTGATGTATATTTGTTTGTGTGATGTGTGATGCATATTGTGATGTTCTGAGAGGCTTGAGAAGACGACCAATTATTTTTGGTCTATTCTGGATTGTATTGTGCGGGCCGGTGTTGAGTGTTCCACCGAAGGGGTCGGCGAACCAAGGGATTACATTCTGTATTTTGGATTATACATTTGCATTCTGGATTTTTTTTTTTTTAATTTTTTTTCAATTTAGCGACGTTTTTAGCGACGTTTATATTCGTCGCTAAACTTTAGCGACGAATATAAAGGTCGCTAAAAACGTCGCTAAAGTGTTGACGTGGCAAGTAATCTGATGCCACTACATCGCGCTAATGTGTCGCTAATCGGCGACCACTTGAAAATGTCGCAAATTAGCGACGTTATAAACGTCGCTAACTAACGTCGCCCTAGCGACGTTTTGCGACGTTTTCTCGATTAGCGACACGCTTTTTTCCGTCGTTTATTGAACGTCGCTGAAAACGTCGCTAATTTAGTTTAGCGACGTTTTGGCCTAGTTTAGCGACGTTTTGGAACGTCGCTAATCTGACAAATTTTTGTAGTGTTTTAGAGACCTGAATAATTGGATGTGGAGCAGTCCAATTTCCGCTAGATAGTCTGGATGAAGTAGGTTTTTGTTTTTTTGTTTTGTTTTGTTTTGTTTTGTTTTGTTTGGTTTATTTTTTTGTTTTCTGTACATAATTAAATTAGAATTTGTTATATATATATACTATTTGAGTGTATTTTAATTAGGATAGTTATAAATATGATTATATTTTAATACATTGTACAACCAAACAAACAAACAAAAACGAAAAAACAAAGGAACCAAACAAACCAAACTAAAAAAACAAAAACAAAAACCAAAAAAACAACAAAACCTATTTCTACCCGTAAGATTTCCGTAGATTGACTAGCTAAAATTATCTCACAATCCAATTATCTCAAACTTTTTTTGTACACCAAATTTCTTATAAATTTTGATCGGTACAACAAAAGTTCTGACTTTAACATGCTATTGATGCAACAAAGATAGCAGTTGTATTTTTTATCTCTTTTTCTTCATCAATCATTCTTCTTCTTCTTTTGAAAGAATTGTAGATTGATCTGCAAATATTTCTTCATGAACTCTGTTTAGTACATTGATCTGCAAATGTTCACCCGTTGGTGGAAACTATTCATGAACCACGTGCATCTATTTGATGGAAACCATTCAGTATTACATATTTTGTTGCAAAGTAAGACTAAATGCACCACTAAAGTACCCATTGGGCCATAGATCCTTGTTCGGTCGTGATATTTTATCGATATTGTGGCCAGATCTATGGGTACTAACCCGTAACCTTCAACTTATATAATCATCCTGTTGGGTTTTTAGCCTTTAGTTTTGGTTTTTAGTCCCACATCGACTAGAAAGGAATGTGTATCTTCATATATATGAGTCTTTGCTCTTTATGGAGATGCACATGTAGTGCACATGGGTGTGTGCCAGGTGTGATTAATTATTAATGGTATAAAGGCTTAATCAACAATTAAGAAGCTGTAAGCTTTTAGCTCTTGGAAATTTATTTCCATTGAGCTAAGCTCCGTAGGAGCTTAGCGACTCGGGCTCGGACTCAAGGGCTCATGAGGCGTAATGTGGCGTTTTGTTGGCGCACTTTGCACTTAGCATCGTCGCTAGGCGCATAGTGCGCTTAAGTTGCGCTGTTGCGCGAGCCACTTGCGCGACCAACGTCAGCATCGTCGCTAGGCGCATAGTGCGCTCGTTGCGCGAGCGCGACCAACGTCAGCATCGTCGCTAGGCGCATAGTGCGCTTAAGTTGCGCTCGTTGCGCGAGCGCGACCAACGTCAGCATCGTTGCTAGGCGCATAGTGCGCTTAAGTTGCGCTCGTTGCGCGAGCCACTTGCGCGGCCCGTTACGCGAGCCCAGTTACGTTGGCCCAGTAACGCAGCGCAGTGTGCGCAGCGTGCGTAGAGTGCGCAGCGTACGCAGTGTGCGTATGTGCGTATGGCTGGCTGCATATTAGAGCGGAAACGGTTGCAGCAGTTGCTGCACTTTCAGGAGTGGTTCAGCCAGTACTCTGAAGTTCAGGCAACTGCTTGACAACCGCCCCGTGGGCTATATATGCAGGTTCTCTCCTCTCTCTCAGTGTTGGAAAAATCAGAATTCCAGGGAGAAAACTCTAAGTGTTCTTTAACACAACAGAGTAGTGAGCGTGTTTTTTAACACAAACACTAGTACTTTTTAGTACGTGTCACGCCCCAGAACCAGAATACTAGAGAGCGGGAGAGTGACTCAGCCAGCTACGTATTACGGGTAGATGAATACCGTATAATACGATCAATGTTGTCTAACCAGACGAGGGGGTGCATACTACATAAAAGTCTTACTATGGTCATTACACATCTATTGTCTCGATCATTCAAACAAGAAACAGAAATATAGAACATGTAAGGTAAAGCAGTAAGGCGTCCCAAACGCTCAGTCAAAATGTTCTTGAGATCTGGCTTTACAAAATACAGCCAGATGATGTAGTAAGTATACACAATTGTTATCAGCTGCAGTCTGACTTAATTACAATTATGCAAAAGTAAGTACAAGACAATCCGACTAACATGTCGGTGCCAAACGGCAAGGTATAAAGTAGATAACAAAACGAGTGGTGAAGTTAAGGAACCCACTCGAGGCCTCCTGCGATCATTCCTCTAGTATTGACCATCCTGGAGGTGGAAGTTATACGCTGAGTCCTCGGAAACTGGCTCTAAATCTGGCCATGCAAAACCAGAGAGGTTAGACCTCTAATAGCAAGTACCACAAGGGAGCACGACATGAGAACTAAAACCAGTAAGTAAGAGAATATAATAATAGATCTCTGCTTGCTACTAGAACTCACATCACATCAAGACACTTCGAACCAACCTTCCAACCAAACAAGGACAGAAGTTGGCCCGTCATGTCCTGATATTCTGATCATCCCAGTTAGGTAACAGAGTACAGTGCACAAACAAATCATCTTGAACGGCCAATCAACTCCTACGGCTTGCTATTATGAGTCCCAAGTTATCCTAGAATTATGCAATTAGGAATTCCTCAGTTCTTACTATGTGCAAGCAAGGCTAGTCTATCCAGTCGATCAATTGGCCCATGCATGAATTAGACGAGTCCTAGCAGGACGCCCGTCAATATACAATATACAATAATAATAAAAGCAGATCCTGTTCCCTGCCCGTGTGGCATATTTACAGTATCTGTGGGAACCAGCCGGCCCGTCGGGTACTACTCGTCCCAAGGGGACTGCCATGTAAGAATTCGGGAATCCATTCTCTCCATGCAATCATTATTTTATTTAACATAATAGTCTCTACGTTGAGTGAAATTCCATGCCGTGGATCATGGTCATTCAAATGAGTACTTTCGTACGGGGTACGATATGCACAACTCTACAACGATACCAGTGCGGTTAGGTTGCAGGTCTTACATAGCGTAATGCAACAATCAAATCTATCCACGGTAATCATGCCTTGACCATAAAGTACACATGCTTCTTTTGTAGAAAAATAACTAAATAAATAAATAAATAAATAGATTGAAGCCTGCATGTGCATGTATGTCAATATTCAGGATCAGCCAGTCGAGTACAATAGTTCATAACATGAACGTGTCTCATTCATTTCATTCAATAAGACGACTAGCCAGTCTCTTAGTTCCAATTAGGAATGCATGATCAATTTAGTCAAGATCACAATCATTATCAATGGTGGCAAGGCATGAAAGTCAATTTGCATTCAGTGGGGTCGAGTCTACAACTCTCAGGGTTTAATTCTAGTCAATCCGGGTATCTATAACTCAATTCATGACACATGGTACATCCTACGTAACAATCTATAATTAACAGAAATACTAGCATATCATGATTATATCAAGCTTATGCAAAAAGGCGTAAGGATATAAAATGGACGTTAAACATCTAGTAAGATATCAATATACAGGGCTATAGAAGATCCAGGGTAATCAGGCTACTCTCATGTAAGCCTACGCTCATGCCAGCGTACGCTCAGGTCAAGCTACGCTCAAGCCAGCGTACGCCCAGGTCAAGCTACGCTCAAGCCAAGCTAGCGTATGGGAGTCATACGCTTCCAAAAGGCAGCGTATGAACTCCATACGACTCCTTACTATCCAAGTGAGCGTATGCAAGTCATAAGCTCAAAAAAGGTAGCGTATGAACTCCATACGACTCCTGACCATCCAAGTCAGTGTATGCAAGTCATACGCTCAAAAAAGGTAGCGTATG
Source organism: Iris pallida (assembly GCA_029216955.1). Lineage (NCBI taxonomy): Eukaryota > Viridiplantae > Streptophyta > Magnoliopsida > Asparagales > Iridaceae > Iris > Iris pallida. The sequence continues at coordinate 14,536,138 of JANAVB010002397.1, read as the reverse complement.
AACTCCATACGACACACGCTTCCAAAAGGTAGCGTATGCAAGACACACGCTTCCTAAAAAGGTAGCGTATGGACTCCATGCTGCGCTAAAGAGCGCGCACAGCTCAGTGACGCAGCTAAAAAGCTAGCATACACTGCTCACTGTCTTCTCCAAACAGCAAGAACTCTATGGTTGTACCCCAAGGCTTCAAAAGTCCATAACTCTGTCAAAATAAGTCCGAATCCAACTTTCCAAAGGTCAAAATTGGGTAGGATGAACTGCTCTACGACATGGAATCATCAAATCTTGAGAACAAAGAAGTTTGCTAGATCAAAACCCATAGACAACCGAAAATACAATAACTTAGATCTACAAGAAATGAACCAATGAAATCAAAAATACTAAGCACTAAACTCTCTTAGAATCATGAGAGGAAGAATATTGAACCATAAAATATGGTCCTCATGTAGAGCAAGATGTACTTGCCTAGTTGGTAGGTGGAGAGAGTAATGAAAGGAAGAAGAAGAAGTAATGGTGAAGAAGGAGTGAATGAGGAGAGAGAAGGGAGAGGGTAGCTTTAAATAAAAGGTGGTGGTAGGTGGGAGTTGGGCCGGGTCCAACAAGGCTAACCCGAAAGTAAAACTAAAGCAGAAATTAAAATGCAGGTAATAAAATTACAGGAAAAAATGCAGAAATAAATTACAGAAAATTAATTGCAAGAAATAAATTACAGGAATTAATTAGCATGAAAATTAAAGAGCAGCTAATTAATTAGCATGAAAATTTAAAGAGCAGATAATAGAATTGCAGAAAAACTAAAGTGCAAAAAATAAAATACAGATAATTAGTTAACATGAAGTTATAGAAATTTAAATACAGGATACTACATGATAAATACTAAATAAATACATTCAGGCAATATACGTATTAGAATACGTATTCCGGGAACGGGGAGTGACATCTCTACCCTCCTTGAAAAAATTTCGTCCTCGGAATTTCAAATTCAAGCAAGATAGAAATATCGGGGCTAAACTAATCTAAGTACAAGCAATTCAATCAAGCAATCATTTTACAATGTCCATAGCAAGTAACATATATGTAAATCCATCAATCTACGATATCAAGCAATTCTACCCATAAGGTGATAAGCATGAGGAATCAAGACAATCAGGTACACAGAAAAAGATATACCTTGTGAGTCAAACAGGTGTGGATACCGTGATCGAATATCATCCTCACGTTCCCACGTTGACTCTCCCAAGGAGTGATGACCCCAAGCAACACGGACAAGACTAATTGTTCGGTTCTTGAGTATCTTCTCTCTTCGGTCCAAAATGGACACAGGCTGTTCCTCGTAAGACAGGTTGGTACCAACAACCAGCTCAGAGTGATCGAGGACATGGCTTGGGTCCGATACATACCTACGTAATTGAGATACATGAAACACGTCATGCACCTCTCGTAACGAAGGTGGGAGTGATAAACGATAAGCAACATCGCCTATCCGATCAAGGACAACAAATGGGCCCACGTACCGCGGACTCAGTTTCCCGTGAACGCCAAATCTAATGACCCCACGGGTAGGTGAGATCCGCAAGAATACGTGGTCCCCAACAGAAAACTCTAGCGGCCTACGATGCTGGTCCGCCCAATGACGATGCCGATCCTGCGCAACACGAAGTCGCTCTCTAATTCCCTTAATCACTTCAACCGTCTGAACAATCATTTCTGGGCCTAGCATCTTCCTTTCTCCGATATCATCCCATGCTAGTGGCGATCTACACTTCTTACCATATAGTACCTCAAATGGTGCCATCTGGATACTGGCTTGATAACTGTTGTTGTATGAGAACTCGACCAAGTGAAGGTGACTCTCCCAAGACCCTCCAGAATCTAGAGTGCAAGCTCGCAACATGTCTTCTAAAGTCTGAATCGTCCTTTCTGATTGCCCGTCCGTCTGCGGATGGTAAGCCGTGCTAAATCTTAACTTGGTACCCAGACTATGATGTAAACTCTTCCAGAAATGTGATATGAAACGGGTATCTCGATCTGACACAATACTGACAGGGACTCCATGCTGCCTGATTATCTGTTGCATATACAACTCTGCCAACTTTTCTGTAGATTGCCCTATTCTGAAAGGAAGAAAGTGTGCTACCTTCGTAAGTCGGTCTACTATCACCCAAATGGCATCCTTACCACTTGGCGATCTCGGTAAACCGGTCACAAAGTCCATCGTGATATGCTCCCATTTCTATTCCGAGATAGGAAGCGGTTGCAATAATCCAGCTGGCCTCTGCTGTTCTGCCTTCACTTGCTGACATACCAAGCAACGGGAAACGAATCTAGCTATCTCCCTCTTCATTCCATTCCACCAGAAGTGCTGCTTGATATCTTGGTACATCTTGGTCCCTCCAGGATGTATAGAATACTGGGAACTGTGAGCTTCTGTCATAACTTCCTGTCTGATATCTCTACTGGGCACACATAGACATGATCCAAACCTAAGCGTACCATCTTCATGAATTTGCATCTCCTTCCTGAGTCCTGACTCACATTCTGCCCTAAGCTTCTGAATCCTTGGGTCTTGTGCCTGAGCTGCCTTGATCCTATCTACCAAGTCAGATTGGACTTGTAGACTAGCCAGAACTCCTACATCACTAGAAAGTATAACTTCTATGCCCATCTCCTGAAGGTCTTCTAAGATATGCCTCTGTGTTGTCAACATAAATGCGCCGCCTCTTCTGCTAAGAGCGTCTGCTACTACATTTGCCTTGCCTGGATGATACTGAAGCTCCACATCATAATCCTTGATCAGTTCTAACCATCTTCTCTGCCTCATGTTCAGCTCCTTCTGAGTAAAGATGTACTTCAGACTTTTGTGGTCTGTGTACATTTCCACTCGGTCACCATATAAGTAATGTCTCCATAGCTTCAGAGCAAATACTACTGCCGCTAACTCCAAATCATGAGTTGGGTAATTCTTCTCGTGGTCCCGAAGCTGCCTAGATGCATACGCTATCACCTTCCCATGCTGCATAAGGACACATCCAAGTCCTTTACCTGACGCATCACAATATACTGTAAAACCTCTGGGTCCAACTGGCAATGTAAGAATAGGCGCTGATATCAACTTCTGCTTCAAAGTCTCGAATGATGCCTGACATTCTGCCGACCAAACGAATGGTACATCCTTCCGGGTCAAGCGGATCATGGGTGCTGAAAGCCTTGCAAAGTCTGACACAAACCTTCTGTAATATCCTGCCAATCCCAAGAAACTCCGTACATCAGCTACGGTCTTGGGTACTGGCCAACTCTCTACTGCTTCTACCTTCTTGGGATCCACTGCTACTCCAGCTCCTGATACGATATGACCCAAAAATGAAATGTGGTCCATCCAGAACTCACACTTGCTGAGCTTGGCATACAACTGGTTCTCTCTTAGAACCTGCAACACTTTCCTGAGGTGGTCTTCATGCTCCTCTTCACTAGCAGAATATACGAGTATGTCGTCAAGAAAGACAACGACAAACTGATCTAAGTATGGCATAAAGATGCGGTTCATCAAATCCATGAATATAGCTGGAGCATTGGTCAAACCAAACGGCATTACTAAGAACTCATAATGCCCATACTTCGACTTGAATGCTGTATTAGGAATATCCTCCTTCCGAACCCTCACCTGATGATACCCTGAACGAAGATCTATCTTGGAGAAGACTCTGGCCCTGCTCAACTGATCAAATAAGTCGTCGATCCTGGGCAATGGGTATTTGTTCTTTACTGTTGCCGCGTTAAGCTTCCTGTAATCGATGCACAATCTGGATGATCCATCCTTCTTCCCCACAAGTACCACTGGTGCTGCCCATGGCGATATGCTAGCTTGGATAAACTTCTTCTCCTTCAATTCCTCTATGTGCTGATATACCTTGGCCTGCTCTGAATCCGCCATTCTGTAAACCCGATCTGAGATTGGTTTAGTTCCAGGTGCCAATTCTATACTGAACTCAATATCTCTAACTGGTGGTAGACCTGGAAGTTCTTCGGGAAATACGTCTAGAAATTCTTCAACTACCTTCGGAATCTGAACTTCTTCCATTGCTGTTACTACTCCCTGCTCTTGCTGAGTTGCCTCTGACCTGACCAAGGTGAACCTCTCCATGCCTGGAATATCAAAAGATACACTTCCACTACGACAATCTATTGTCGTATGACTGTCTTTCAGCCAGTCTATGCCTAAGATAACGTCGAAATTTCCAACAGGAAATTCTATCAACCGGGCGGGTAAAGGATGCCCGCACACTACAACACTACATGCTAAACTAACTCTACTAACTCCCACGAGCCCATTACCAGTGAGTATATTCAACCTCCCTGGCAATGCCTCGAACTCCACTCCTAGTCGTGTCGCAAATTGTGCAGATATAAATGAATGGGATGCTCCCGAATCGAACAGTGCTACTGCGGGATATGAGGCGACGAGAATGTTACCTGCCACAACATCTCCCGATGTCAATGCCTCTTCCAAGGACAGTGTGAATGCCTGCCCTCGACCTCCTTGCTGGTTTCCATGCTGTGGCCTAGCCTGGTGCTGCTGCTGGCCCCTGCCTTGATGATGCTGGGGTGGTCTATGCTGGTGTTGCTGTATCGGCGGCCCCTGCTGCCGAAACATCTGAGCCTGTAATACTAACGGACGCTGCGCCAACGGCCTCACTGCCAATGCCTGTCCTCGATACTGCCCTGCCCCTGGTGCTGGCAGAGCAGGAAACTGCTGCCCTGGTCCTCCTGACCTCGAATTCATGGGACATGTGGTAACCCGATGATCTGGGTTTCCACATATCAGACACAGTCCATTCAATGTCCGACACACATCTCTAGTGTGCCCCATCTTCCCACAATAAGTGCAGTCCGCCGGGGGTTGCTGGTTCTTCCTCTGTTGCTGTTGCTGCTGCCTGGGTGGTGGTGCTGGCCCTCGTATCGCCACATCGTGGATACGAATGCCAGGGGATGGTGCTGTTGTTCGGGGCGCTGCTCCCCCTCCTCCTTCAATCTGACTGTGGGATCTCTTCTGACCCCCAGTCCTTACTGCAAGCCTCTGAATGGTGATCTCATGCCTTCGAGTCGCCGTCAATATCTCATCAAAAGTCTGGTAATTGTGCCCCTCTATCAATTGTAAGAGCTCAAGATGAAACCCTTGCTGGAACCTCATCGCCCTCTGGTGCTCCGTTGCTACCATCTCTGGGGCAAACCTACTCAATCTGCAGAACTCCACTGCATAAGCATCTACCGTCTTGCCAGCCTGCCTGAGGCTGTTAAACTTCTGTTGTAGCTCAAACTGTGCCACAACTCCATAGTACTTCGTCTTGAATCTTGCTGTGAAATCGTCCCAAGCAACAGGACGTCTGATGCCTACCTCCTCTGATTCCCACCAATCACGTGCGAGATCCTGAAGTAACAACTTCACTAGATCCACACGTTCTTCTGCCGGCACCTTAGCGGCTGTCAGAATAGCCTCAATATCCTTAAGCCATGCATCTGCTGAGATGGCATCCTCCGTGCCCTCGAAACGGCGGGGGTTGTACTTGCAAAACTTGGCTGACGCTCCTGAATCAGTCCTCACTCCTCTTTCCAAAGCCGTCTGCAATCCTTGGTTGAGTAGTACATTCTGCTCTTGCAACTGAGCGTACATGCGCTGCTGGGCTAACATCTGGTGTTGCTGAGTAGCCATCATTCCTCTCATGATCTCCAGAAGGACTGGTGTGTCCATCTCCGCAGGGGTAGGTGGAACTGTTGGTGGGGGTAGAATATCCGGATACTACGATCCAGCTGCTGCTTCCACGATCACTTCTTCCTGAGTAGCCTCCTGAGTTAGTACCGGCTCTTGTTGCTGACCAACAGGGTCAGGTTGCCCATGTTGCTGTCCATGTTGCTGCTGTCCAGCTCTGACCGATGCGGACGAAGTGCCCCTAAGGAAAGGGACAAGAGAACAATCAAACGACCGGACATGAAGGATCAAAGAAGTCAAAGGATACCGGAATGTCAAGCAAGGGTTGAGAACAACGAATCATGAGATCAAGGGAAAACATGTGTGATTGAGACATCCTATAAATTAAAACACCCCACAAGTCTGAAATCAGACCTGCATGGGCCACCACTAAAACCTTGTCACGCCCCAAAACCAGAATACTGGAGAGCGGGAGAGTGACTCAGCCAGCTACGTATTACGGGTAGATGAATACCGTATAATACGATCAATGCTGTCTAACCAGACGAGGGGGTGCATACTACATAAAAGTCTTATTATGGTCATTACACATCTATTGTCTCGATCATTCAAACAAGAAACAGAAATATAGAACATGTAAGGTAAAGCAGTAAGGCGTCCCAAACGCTCAGTCAAAATATTCTTGAGATCTGGCTTTACAAAATACAGCCAGATGATGTAGTAAGTATACACAATTGTTATCAGCTGCAGTCTGACTTAATTACAATTATGCAAAAGTAAGTACAAGACAATCCGACTAACATGTCGGTGCCAAACGGCAAGGTATAAAGTAGATAACAAAACGAGTGGTGAAGTTAAGGAACCCACTCGAGGCCTCCTGCGATCATTCCTCTAGTATTGACCATCCTGGAGGTGGAAGTACGCTGAGTCCTCGAAAACTGGCTCTAAATCTGGCCATGCAAAACCAGAGAGGTTAGACCTCTAATAGCAAGTACCACAAGGGAGCACGACATGAGAACTAAAACCAGTAAGTAAGAGAATATAATAATAGATCTCTGCTTGCTACTAGAACTCACATCACATCAAGACACTTCGAACCAACCTCCCAACCAAACAAGGACAGAAGTTGGCCCGTCATGTCCTGATATTCTGATCATCCCAGTTAGGTAACAGAGTACAGTGCACAAACAAATCATCTTGAACGGCCAATCAACTCCTACGACTTGCTATTATGAGTCCCAAGTTATCCTGAAATTATGCAATTAGGGATTCCTCAGTTCTTTCTATGTGCAAGCAAGGCTAGTCTATCCAGTCGATCAATTGGCCCATGCATGAATTAGACGAGTCCTAGCAGGACGCCCGTCAATATACAATATACAATAATAATAAAAGCAGATCCTGTTCCCTGCCCGTGTGGCAGATTTACAGTATCTGTGGGAACCAGCCGGCCCGTCGGGTACTACTCGTCCCAAGGGGGCTGCCATGTAAGAATTCGGGAATCCATTCTCTCCATGCAATCATTATTTTATTTAACTTAATAGTCTCTACGTTGAGTGAAATCCCATGCCGTGGATCATGGTCATTCAAATGAGTACTTTCGTACGGGGTACGATATGCACAACTCTATAACGATACCAGTGCGGTTAGGTTGCAGGTCTTACATAGCGTAATGCAACAATCAAATCTATCCACGGTAATCATGCCTTGACCATAAAGTACACATGCTTCTTTTGTAGAAAAATAACTAAATAAATAAATAAATAAATAGATTGAAGCCTGCATGTGCATGTATGTCAATATTCGGGATCAGCCAGTCGAGTACAATAGTTCATAACATGAACGTGTCTCATTCATTTCATTCAATAAGACGACTAGCCAGTCTCTTAGTTCCAATTAGGAATGCATGATCAATTTAGTCAAGATCACAATCATTATCAATGGTGGCAAGGCATGAAAGTCAATTTGCATTCAGTGGGGTCGAGTCTACAACTCTCAGGGTTTAATTCTAGTCAATCCGGGTATCTATAACTCAATTCATGACACATGGTACATCCCACGTAACAATCTATAATTAACAGAAATACTAGCATGTCATGATTATATCAAGCTTATGCAAAAAGGCGTAAGGATATAAAATGGACGTTAAACATCTAGTAAGATATCAATATACAGGGCTATAGAAGATCCAGGGTAATCAGGCTACTCTCATGTCAGCCTACGCTCATGCCAGCGTACGCTCAGGTCAAGCTACGCTCAAGCCAGCGTACGCCCAGGTCAAGCTACGCTCAAGCCAAGCTAGCGTATGGGAGTCATACGCTTCCAAAAGGCAGCGTATGAACTCCATACGACTCCTTACTATCCAAGTGAGCGTATGCAAGTCATACGCTCAAAAAAGGTAGCGTATGAACTCCATACGACTCCTGACCATCCAAGTCAGCGTATGCAAGTCATACGCTCAAAAAAGGTAGCGTATGAACTCCATACGACACACGCTTCCAAAAGGTAGCGTATGCAAGACACACGCTTCCTAAAAAGGTAGCGTATGGACTCCATGCTGCGCTAAAGAGCGCGCACAGCTCAGTGACGCAGCTAAAAAGCTAGCATACACTGCTCACTGTCTTCTCCAAACAGCAAGAACTCTATGGTTGTACCCCAAGGCTTCAAAAGTCCATAACTCTGTCAAAATAAGTCCGAATCCAACTTTCCAAAGGTCAAAATTGGGTAGGATGAACTGCTCTACGACATGGAACCATCAAATCTTGAGAACAAAGGAGTTTGCTAGATCAAAACCCATAGACAACTGAAAATACAATAACTTAGATCTACAAGAAATGAACCAATGAAATCAAAAATACTAAGCACTAAACTCTCTTAGAATCATGAGAGGAAGAATATTGAACCATAAAATATGGTCCTCATGTAGAGCAAGATGTACTTGCCTAGTTGGTAGGTGGAGAGAGTAATGAAAGGAAGAAGAAGAAGTAATAGTGAAGAAGGAGTGAATGAGGAGAGAGAAGGGAGAGGGTAGCTTTAAATAAAAGGTGGTGGTAGGTGGGAGTTGGGCCGGGTCCAACAAGGCTAACCCGAAAGTAAAACTAAAGCACAAATTAAAATGCAGGTAATAAAATTACAGGAAAAAATGCAGAAATAAATTACGGAAAATTAATTGCAAGAAATAAATTACAGGAATTAATTAGCATGAAAATTAAAGAGCAGCTAATTAATTAGCATAAAAATTTAAAGAGCAGATAATAGAATTGCAGAAAAACTAAAGTGCAGAAAATAAAATACAGATAATTAATTAACATGAAGTTATAGGAATTTAAATACAGGATACTACATGATAAATACCAAATAAATACATTCAGGCAATATACGTATTAGAATACGCATTCCAGGAACGGGGAGTGACAGTACGCGTGGGTTCTGTTACTTCAGAAACAGAGAGAGAAGAGTAGAGCCATTGCCAGAGGAGTTCGCCGTCTTCCGAGGAGTCAGAAGAGCAGGAGTGTTCCAAGATTTTTCGTCAACCTTGCTGGTTCCTGGAAGCTATTCGCAGAGAGCGAATAAAGCTTTGAGCAACGGTGATCATTCACCCCAGCAATTCCATCTCTCGCCTGTCACCCTTCTGTTGCCTTTAGCAATTCTGTCAGTATCTTCTTTTTAGAAGGCACTACTGCCAGTTTGCTACTATCACGAAAATCTCTTTAGATTATTCGTGAATTACGATATCTTTTTAGATCTCGTAATTTGCAGAATCCTTCTGGATCTCTGTTGCAAAACCTTCTCTAAAGAATTGCATTTGAAACGTTATCTTCACAACTGTTTCAGTTTCTGTATTTTCCATCGAAAAGCGTGCCTCGGCGTTCCCGACAATAACAATCTCAAAGCTTTATTGCTACGATGGAAAATATTAATGCTTCACTCCTAAACACTGACTTCTGTAAGTTAGAGAAGTTTGATGGAGAGCATTATCAAGTCTGGAAGAGGAAGGTTTATCTCACTCTTCAACTTAGAGACGTTGATCACGTACTGCTTGAAGAGGAACCTACTGTTCCAGATACTGGGTCTGTTGCCGCAATCACTGCGGCTACTAAACTTCAGGCCAAGTGGAGAAGGGAGAATAGCATTTGCAGGTTGCTTATCCTGAATGCTATGGAGGATTCTCTAGCAGAATCCTACAGTAAGAAACCAATTGCCAGAGACATAGGGAGTCTCTGGAAAAACTGTACGAAGAAGACAAGAACAGGAGCAAAATATTTGTGGTTGAAAAATATCACAAATGGCTCTTTGAGGACGAGAAGTCCATGCTGTCGCAGGTCAAAGAATTTCTGAAGTTGCGACAGAAATTGGAAGACGAGGCTATGCCCCTCCCCGACAAGTTTGTTGTTGGAGGGATTGTCTCAAAGCTCCCCGCTGGGTGGAGCAAGTTCTATGCAAACATGCATAGGAAGAAGTTGGAGATCACCCTTGAAGATCTCCTACAGAAAATCTATGTTGAGGACCAGATGTGGGCTCAACTGAAGGTGGACACACTGTCCAAGCAATTGGCTAACGCCAATCTGGTTCAGACCAAGGAACCAAAGGAAAAAGGAAAGCGTGCAGATTTCCAGAAGAAGAAGAAGAACCCTAACAACTTGAATGTTAAGGGAACTTCTTTCAAGTCAAAGAAATCTAAGGCAAAGATGCCTTGTTTCAAGTGTGGCCAGTTGGGCCATTTCAAAAGTGAATGCACAGCACCAGCCAAGAAATCAGAGCAAGGTGAGCCTAGCAAAGTCTCAATAATTACTGATGTAATTGCTATGATTGGACAGGTTGATGCTGTAGGATCTGATTCAGACTGGTGGGTAGATACTGGAGCCACCTGCCATGTCTGCTCCAGTAAGGAGTGGTTCACCACCTACACACCCACTTCTGAAGCGGTTGTGATGGCGAACCAAGCACAAGCTGAAGTTCTAGGGATCGGGACGGTTATTCTGAAGCTGACTTCTGGCAAGTCTCTGACGCTTCAAGGCGTGAAGCACGTACCTGCTATCGCCAAGAACCTGATCTCGGTAGGCTTACTCTGCAATGCAGGCCTCAGAATGGACATCAATGCTGGCCCGATGGTGATGTCTATCAAGGGAACATATTTCGGAAAAACTTTTTATACCGAAGGAATGTTCAAGATTCAGCTTGTAAATCAGTCCAATGTAATTAATGTAATTAATAAAATCACTCCTTCTGCTTATACTCTTGAGTTGTGGCATAATAGGCTAGGACATGTTCATTGTAAACGAATAAACAGAATGTCTAGTCTAGGACTTATCTCCAAGTGTGGGGGTAAGGTAGAGAAATGTGAAGTTTGTGCTCAAACGAAGATCACAAGGAAACCCTTTTCACGGATTAATCGAAGTACAGATCTTCTGGAGTTGGTACACTCAGATATCTGTGACTTCAAACAGTTCTCTACAAAGGCCGGGATGAAGTATTTCATAACCTTCATCGACGACTTCTCAAAGTATGCGTTCGTCTACTTACTGAAGGCTAAAGGCGAAGCATTCGAGAAGTTCAAGAAGTTCAGAGCTGAAGCTGAGCGGCAGACTGGACAACAACTCAAAAGGATAAGAAGTGATCGAGGTGGGAAGTACAGGTCTCATGAATTCGCATCATTCTGTAAGGAACATGGAATTGTCAATGAGACTACGGCTCCATACTCTCCTCAATCAAACGGAGTAGCTGAGAAGAAGAACAGGACGTTGACAGAAATGATAAATTCAATGTTGTTGACTGCTGGCCTTCCTAAGTGCTACTGGGGAGAAGCTGCATTGACGGCCACTTATATTCTAAATAGAGTGCCTCATGCAACTTCAGACGTTACTCCTCATGAACTCTGGTTCAAAGTCAGACCTAACTTGAATGTCATTCGAGTGTGGGGGTGTCTGGCGTATGTCAAGTGTTAGCACCCTGAATTTCGGGTAGATTTTTTTTCATTTTATTTTATTTTCTAATTGTTTAGTTTCATTAAATAATTTATTCTGTATTTTTCCTTAAGTGTACTTTCCCATGCCTTTGATATTTGGAGTATCAGGGATGTTCAACTCTGGAAATCTTCTTCACGAGTTTTGGAGTGGACACGATTACCTTCATGACGGTATATGGTGTCCCACCCAAACTTGTTCCCTTGTACTCTTTCTGCTTCACTGAACTTCGGGTCAATTTAGACCATTTGATTATTATTTATTTTCCCACTCTTTTTCTTGATCCTTTTCAGCGCGTTACCATGACTTTTAAATTGGGAGCGCCAGACCAGTCATTTCCTTGAAACCAACTTCTCATTGATGATCTACTCGAGACGCTCGTCGCCCATGACCTTCATGTCCCACTCAGACATGTCATTTTGAGCTCCATTTGATTCGCACAACTTTTCCGACACGTGACCCAATTTTATTTCACTCCACGGCGTCACGTTCATTTTCCAACTTGATTTGTGGGTCCCCTGTCGACCAAAACCTGTCCGCCCCAATTATGGACATGGCCCACTTTGAGCCTACTACCCATCCGCCACTTGTGTCCCATTTATTGGAATCCCCATGTGCTACTTATTTACACATGATCATCAACGTCTAATTTTAATTCATTTATTGCTCGATGTCCGATTTTCATCCAATCCGGCTCCACCGAGCCCAGTCCAGCTTCATGTTGCCCTCCATCGGGACACCCTCATATTTATTGCCCAAAAATATCAATTTCTCATTTTATCTATTTTTATTATTTAATGGGAAATTTTCTTTGAATTTAATCTCCTTTGGAATGACCATTTTTCCAACCTATTGTTCCTAGCCATTGATTCCCTCAATTAATCCCCTCCATTGATTTCTCCCATAGAATTCCCACACTCAGCCAACATGTATTGGCCGGCCCTAAAATAAGGGGGAGAATCTTTTTCTCTCTCTCTCTCTCCCTCTCATTCATTAATTAACATCTCTCTCTCTCACTATTCTTTTCCTACACAAAACCAACAAAACACAACAGCAGCATACATCCTCACCACCACCCCTACACTGGCCCGACCACCTCCTCCCCGGCCGAGCGCTGCCGGCCACCACCCCGGCGAGCTCAGCCTGGCCATCCACTCCACCGCAGCAACTCCTCTTCATCTCCTCCTCCTCACTCCATTTCCGCCACCTTCACCATTCCACCAAGCCCGAGCCACCACCACCTCCCTCGTCGAGGGCGCCGCCGCCCCTTGGCCGCACGGCCAACGCCGTCGCCGGCCAGGCAGCTCGTCGCCGCGGCCACCAGCTGCAGCAGCAACCTTCGACAGCGCAGCACATGCGTGCACAGGCGCGCAAGCACGCGCGCGCGTGGGCCGCCGTCGCGCGTAGCCACGCCGCTGTGCGGGCCGCCGTGGGCCCCTGGTCGTGCTCCCCCGCCATGGGCGAGCCTCCCCTGACGGCCACCGTCCTCCGGGACGCGCCGTCGAGGCGATTCGTGCGTTTTGCACGACGTCCCGTCGTGACGCGCGCGAGATTGAGTCCGTTTTGGCGCTCCGTCGCAGCAACTTCGTGCACGTTTTCCCGGAGATTCGACCGTTGGATCGGCGATTTCTTTGCTCCGTCGCAATCTCGGTATATCCACCTTCATCCCTGTCAATTTTCGTCCGTTAATTTTATCATTTGATACATCAAAACTGGCCACCAAGTTGACTGTTTAAATTGTATTAAATTTGGACAGTTTTACGGGGCCAACTTCGTCAGCTTGTATCTCCTCCACTGCAGCTCCGTTTGGCGTGCTACCTGTTCCGGTGCGAAGCTGGTATAACCCTCTTGCTACCCCTTCAGTTTCGTTTCATTGTGAGCTTGTTTGATTGGTTGAATTCGACGCCAAAGTTGGCCGTCCGAATTCGTAATTTCCAACTTGTAAAATTCTATTTTTGAACACGGGACTCCAGATTTCATTTCTGACACCACCATTAGACTTGTGGCGTCGTTCTGGCATGTTTTCATATAAAATTTGTTAGATTTGGAGAACGTGAGCCCGGGCACGTTTTTCGGTGCAAAGCGGGTCCCACTTTCTGGGTCAACGGGACTTTTTGACGCCGGCTCATCGAAATCCAATTCCGGATATACCGATGAGTTCGTATCGTCATTCTGGACTCGTTGACATATAATTTGCTAGGATTTGGTGGACATTGGGTTCGGCACGCATTTCGGTGCAAGTCGGATACCAATATCCGGGTCAACGGGTCATTTTGAGTTCGGCTCATCGGAATCCAATTCCGGATATACCGATGAGTTCGTATCGTCATTCTGGACTCATTGATATATAATTTGCTAGTTTTTGGTGGACATTGGATTCGGCACGCATTTCGGTGCAAGTTGGATACCAATATCCGGGTCAACGGGTCATTTTGAGTTCGGCTCATCGAAATCCAATTCTGGAGATACCGTTGAGTTCGTATCATCATTCTGGACTCGTTGATAGGTAGTTTGCTGAATTTTGAGAACTTTGGCTCCGGCACGCATTTTCGTGCAAATCGGAATTCCAAGTTCTGGTCAACGGGCCAAATTGAGATCGGGTCAACGGAATCCAATTCTGGAGATACCGTTGGGTTCGTATCGACATTCTGGTTTCGTGGACATATAATTTGTTATATTTTGTAGACTTATTTTCTTGCACATTTTTCGGAGCAAAACGGCTCCGACACGGACACCGTTTTGACCCGAAATTACCTTTTTGCCCTTGTGTCCAAATTGGACCGTTGGGTAGGCTATCCTAGCTAAATTGACCATTCTGGACACGTTGGCGATGTTCATTTCTTCGTCCGACAATGTTTGTTGATAATTTCTCTGAGTTTAACCTTTTTATAATTAATTAATAATTAATCCATATAATGTTCGTATTTCGGGATTAGTACAACGAAACTGAGATCAGCCAATTCCTGTGATCTTACATCGCTGAAATTGACAAGTTGGACACGTGAATCACTATAATAAGATTATCAACCTTACCGATAATCTTCTTATCTCGATTTACGTGTCGTAAGTTTCGACGTACAAATAACGAAGTACACTTTATATTAGACTAGAATTGACCCTGTTTGACCAGAGTTGACCAGTTGACCCAAAGTCAATTGTAAGTCAACACTTGACCTAGTTTGACTAGATTATTGACCGGAGTCGACCTAGAGTTGTTTTGACTTAGAAGAACCTAGAATAATGTAGATTAATTATAGAGATTCATTTATTGCGACTTGAACACCTTGTAACCTGTGTTGCTTTAAATAGGACTCTGTGGCTTCAGTGGAACCCTCCTTTACTTATCAGCTGTTCAGGTTATCGAGGCGAGTACATTCTCTGATCATTTCATATCCTGCTTAGAATTATTTCCTGCAGTAGATTACTTTACTTGTACTGTCACGTTGGTCACACGGATTGGTACTATATGGATCCCTTCTTAAGATGTTATCCTTAGGGAGCATCGGGTACTACATGATCTGTGCGTTTCACTTACATAGCGTATCATATGCTTCATTGGTTCTTTGATCACTTACAACATATACTCTTATGATCGTAGAGTCTTCCTAGAATCCTTATCCTATTTATGGGACTACTATGTATCACCTTCGGGGTCTATCACCTTCGGGGTCTATCACCTTCGGAGTCTATTACCTTCGGGGTCTGTTACATAGCATCATAACATAACCTGGCTAGATCCTTGTGTATTGATTGGGGGTACGGGGGAGTATAAGTGGACATGTGAATAATACACCAGTAGTTTCTTATCAGAATCATTCCTTAGTGTCTTATCAGAATCATTCCAGGCTATTTACATGTTCATGATTGTACTCTGACTCACTAGTCACTGCTAGTTCTCTATGTATAGTAGATATTTCTATTACAGTTCTCTCTCTGTTTACATACTGCTTTTCTTCAGTACTGGTATCTTACTTTACTGCATGTTATATGTTTTCTAACCTGCTATGATCTGTTGAGATGTATTGTGCTCGCTCCAGTCCTGACTGGACCTGTTGATAAATTTTACAGATAGACTGGAGGTGCCTGCTAGCCTAGATGAGACACATTAGAGGTTGTTTAGGTAGTTATTTCATTTTGTCTGGAGTTGTATTTACTTTGTGGATTACTGTATCTTTATTTGAGTTTTGAGATGTACTTCTGGGTTCATGTATCTTAGGCACTTAGACTTCTATCTCCTGTATTTATTTTGGATTTCATGTTTTATCTATCCTTATCATGCTCTACCTTAGATGTGATTGAGTTTGTATCTGCTATGTCACCCCCATTCGGGGAGTATAAACTGTTTAGTTTTATACTGTTAGATGCATTGAGACCTAGGACAGCGTTCTACCGCCGACACTGCGGCGTAGGCTGGGCGTCGTTACGTTCTCGTGCCCTAACTCTAGGGTGCGGGTCGTGACACATTTTTAGTGGTGGCCCATGCAGGTCGAGACTAAAGTGTAGTGGTATTCGAACTTGAGTACCACTACAGCCTGCACTAGGAATAGGATATATTTTGAAGATACTCAATCACAGTTAGGAACCCTTGAGAGATTCCTGGGACGACCCTGGAGAATCTTATTTAACTTCGATTTGAAAACTCTCTTTTTCCCTTGATTTAATTTATTTTACTTTTGTTGTTAAATTTGATTTTTATGGATTATTGTTGAATTTGAGTTTGTATTTATTTTGATGGAAGATTTTCGAATTTTGAATTTTGATGATGGCTGTTGCATTCGAGTTGTATTTTGATGGATTTTGTTAATTTTGATGTTCATTAATAAATTTTGATTGATTTTTGAGTATTCATTGTTGATTTAATTTGATTTTTGGCAAGATGGCCTTAAATGTGCAGCCAGAAGCACATGTAACTACATTATGTGAGTGGAAAGAATTTCAGCTATGATACAGAATTCAAGGCTTAGTCCATTCTTGTATTATAGTTTGATTTTTGACTCACATGGGAAGATTCAAGTCTTAAGTGGCATCTATCCTAAAAGCATAATGGACAGTTACTGTGGGGAACACTCGTACTCATATATATAGAGATATGTGGGGGATTGTTGGGTTTTTAGCCTTTAGTTTTGGTTTTTAGTCCCACATCGGCTAGAAAGGAATGTGTATCTCCATATATATGAGTCTTTGCTCTTTATGGAGATGCACATGTAGTGCACATGGGTGTGTGCCATGTGGGATTAATTATTAATGGTATAAAGGCTTAATCAACAATTAAGAAGCTGTAAGCTTTTTGCTCTTGGAAATTTATTTCCATGGAGCTAAGCTCCGTAGGAGCTTAGCGACTCAGACTCGGACTCGGACTCGGACTCGGGCTCGGGCTCGGACTCGGGCTCAAGGGCTCATGAGGCGTAATGTGGCATTTTGTTGGCGCACTTTGCACTTAGCACGTCAGCATCGTCGCTAGGCGCATAGTGCGCTTAAGTTGCGCTCATTGCGCGAGCCACTTGCGCGACCACGTTGTGCGGCCCGTTACGCGAGCCCAGTTACGCTGGCCCAGTTACGCAGCCCAGTACGCAGCCCAGTATGTCCAGTACGCGCAGTGTGCGCAACGTACCCAGCGTGCGTAGAGTGCGCAGTGTGCGCAGCGTACGCAGTGTGCGTAGAGTGCGTATGTGTGTATGGCTGGCTGCATATTAGGGCGGAAACGGTTGCAGCAGTTGCTGCACTTTCAGGAGTGGTTCAGCCACTACTCTGAAGTTCAGGCAACTGCTTGGCAACCGCCCCGTGGTCTATATATGCAGGTTCTCTCCTCTCTCTCAATGTTGGAGAAATCAGAATTCCAGGGAGAAAACTCTAAGTGTTCTTTAACACAACAGAGTAGTGAGCGTGTTTTTTAACACAAACACTAGTACTTTTTAGTACGCGTGGGTTCTGTTACTTCAGAAACAGAGAGAGAAGAGTAGAGCCATTGCCAGAGGAGTTCGCCATCTTCCGAGGAGTCAGAAGAGCAGGAGTGTTCCAAGGTTTTCCGTCAACCTTGCTGGTTCCTGGAAGCTGTTCGCAGAGGGCGAATAAAGCTTTGAGCAACGGTGATCATTCACCCCAGCAATTCCATCTCTCGCCTGTCACCCTTCTGTTGCCTTTAGCAATTCTGTCACTATTTTCTTTTTAGAAGGCACTACTGCCAGTTTGCTACTATCACGAAAATCTCTTTAGATTATTCGTGAATTACGATATCTTTTTAGATCTCGTAATTTGCAGAATCCTTCTGGATCTCTGTTGCAAAACCTTCTCTAAGGAATTGCATTTGAAACGTTGTCTTTACAACTGTTTCAGTTTCTATATTTTCCATCGAAAAGCGTGCCCCGGCGTTCCCGGCAATAACACATCCTTCATCCACCATGTTAAACAATCCATGTTGATAAGTGTGTGTTATAAATTCGTAATTATGTAACACCAGTTCCAAGTTTGTGTGTTTGCCCACATCAAGGTTCCTAACTACTAGAAAGGACTACTCAATTTCGACCGTGGCTTTGGACTGCATTTTTGGACCGTCCATCACGTGTCAGTGTCCCATTGGTAGATCAACCAGTGACGGATCCAAGCAAATAGGAGGGTCACTAGTTCGTGGTCACGATTTGCGGTCCAAGACCGCAGGCTAAATAGCAACTTCCTACTAAAACATGCTTTATAGGTTGAGAAAGATAATGCTCTGCATGTTCAAGATTCACAAAGTTACTATTAGTACCATCACTAGATTCACAAAGTTACTACTACTACCATCATTATATTTTCGTATATCTGAAAGAGTTAGGACCTAGCTAGATTCACAAAGTTACTATTACTACCATCACTACAATTTTCATATATTTGAAAGAGTTAAGAAGACATAGTTACAAAAGAATAATCAGCAACGCCATTTTATCTACTCATCGGTCAACATATGTGACTTTGTTTTTGACAAATTGAACTGAGTTTGTTTTGACACAAATGGAACGAGGGCCAAGGTCAATATTAGGATTTGACGAATAACATAGTGATTTTGCTATTATCATAATTCTATTTTCAAGACGTTGATGTTATAGGTGATATAAGCTCTCCGGGCATCTCCATATTTCAAAACAATTCGGTTATTTGCATGCAACGCAACATGTAAAAAATTTCGTGTGTTACGTCGGGTATCTAAAAAAAAAAAATCGGTTATTAGATGACATTATATATATAATATGAGAAAAGTAAGCTTCATCTTGAAAGTTTTTGTTCAAAAAATACTCTTATCTATACTTACTAATTAAAATTGTTTATTAAATTTAGTATAGATAGTTATTTAATTAGGTATAGAAAAAAAATTAAGAAAGTTGTTTGTTTTTCCTAAGTATTATATATACTAGCATGTGTGCACGTGCCTTGCACGTATTTTAACATTTCTTAATTAGTTTAGGAAGACTCTTTAGGAAGACCAAAGATAGTCTTTTTAATTACTAAATTATCCTTATTAAAATTAATGAACTATTTTTAATTAGTATAAATATGTATGGGTATTTTCGGAATTTAAAAGTTTCAACATGTAAGTTTTTCTATTATATAGTAGAATAGATGAACTATTTTTAATTAGTATAAATATATAAGGGTATTTTTGGAATTTAAAAGTTTCACCATGTAAGTTTTTCTATTATATATTAGAATAGATAGGTGCAAGGCACGTGCATATATACTAAGGCCTCGTTTGGTTCGCGGAATGGAAAGGAAAGGAAACTGATTCCTTGATATTTCCTTTCCTTTAGGAAATTATAATTCCTATAAATTTTTCTTTCCGATGTTTGAAAAGATCGGGATTATAGCCGGAATATATCTTTAATTTTCATTATAGTGTTTGGTGTTTGTAAGGAAAGGAAACAAAATCAAGTCAATTTTCCAAAAATACCCTCGTGCTAATAAAAATAATTATTACTTAGAAATATTTTTGTCTAAAAGATATTATGGATAAACATGGTAAATAATATTATGAACATGGATATTTTGGTCAAAACTTTTTGTAATAAATGCAGGAAAGTTGGAGGGAAAGTGATTCCTTAGATAAATGGGAGGAACCACTTTCTCCCCTATTTTTCTACCTCTTGGGAATCATTTTCCCTTTCCAACAACTTTCCTTTGGCTCCCAAACATAGGAAAGGAATCACTTTCCTTTCCCAAGCTCAAATTCCGCTCAAATTCTGGTAACCAAACGAGGCCTAAGAAAACTAGGCTTCAACATGAAAGTTTTATCTTTCCGAAAACATCATTGACTAACCTTCAATGTGTATTAAAGTTTATAAGGGTATTTGAGTAATTAAAGTAATTAAAGTAATTAAATATGTATAAAGGTATGCACGCATGCATGCATGCATGTAAAGTAGGCAAAATAGTCAAAGAGACCAGAGATAAAGTAGATAGTCAACATTTCCTATTTCAGTCATTTAATGTTTTCCAACTTTCAAAGTCCCACCTATTAAACCCCCAAATCTCGCAAAGTCGCACACACAACACACAAGAGAGAGAGAGAATGTCCACTGTCGATGGCAGCCAAAAGTCAATCTGCACCATCTGCTTCGAGCATCTGAAACCCATTGTTGAAGACCTAACGTCCATCCAAACAATACAAAATACGTGCAATGTACATTGCATATATACGAGTATATATAATGAGAAAAGTAGGCTTCGGAAGTTTGTATTCCAAAAATACCATCATCTATATTTACTAATTAAAATTGTTCACTAAATTTAAAATGGGTAGTTATGTAATTACCTATAGAAAAAAATTAAGAATGTTATTTGCTCTTTTCAATTATCATGAAATACGTGGGTAGGTGCATATATATATATTGTTGGAACTTTTGGTTGTTAGTTCCACTTTATAGATATTTCAAATACACCATAGGCAAAAGGGAAGAGACTTTTGTTTAGTCCCACATCGCTTAAAACCCACACTTGAGAGTGGGTATATATATGTTTACACCTTCTACATGGTTGTGATGAGTGGGTAGTAAGAGGGGTGCTCGCGCGCCCGGGAGGCATTGGGCTAGAATGCACCCGGGTTGGAGGGGATCTCCAGAAAACCTTAATGCGCATGTGCGGGCACGTCGCACGCGCAGGGGAGGTACAAATCCGGGCCATTTAGCCTCGCGCGTAGGCGGGACACGACCCTACTTTTTGCATTTTTTCTTGGGAGTGAGCCCGCAATTTCCTGAGATTTTGTGCACGATCTAACAGTATTAGAGTTTTGCAACTCTATTTATTCATTCTTTCTTCACAGAGAGAATCACCCCGCTGAGATCCAAAACCACCAAATAGAGAGAGATTAGAAACGCAGTCGTTCCTCTTCTTCCCTGTTCGATTGTAGGTTGCAGATAGGTACTGCTATCTGTAACTCGTTGTTGTATCCTGGAGGAAAGTCGCCGTTCGAGCCTTACAGTTACGATAAGGGGCGAATCTTTTCTTGAGGACAGTGATTCACACGCCTCAACGATTCTGAGTTCTGTTCCACGAAGCTTCTACCCCATCAATCTCAAGAAAAGATGGCTTCTCAGAACAATGATCTCGCTGCTGCTGGATTCGCTCAATCTCGCTCAAGGCTACCTGACATTTCGAAGATCGAAGTTTTCAACGGTACCCACTTCAAGCGCTGGAGGGAGAGGATCTACGTCTGCCTGGACGTACTGAACTATGCGAAGTACCTGACTGAACCTGAACCTGAAAAGCCGGCGGCTATGGAGTTCGATTCGGCAAACATAGAAGATGCTGCCAACGCTTTCGATGATTTCCAAAAGCTGTACGATAAGTGGCAGCAAGGAAACAAGGTATGCCGATACGCTATTCTAAACACCTTGTCGAATGAGATCTTCGATATATACTATTCATATAAATCAGCTTACGAAATCTGGGAAAATATGAATAAGAAGTATATAATCGAAGATGCTGGTACTCAAAAGTACGCTATTGGAAATTATCTTAAATTCCAGTTTGTTGACTCTAGAGATATCTCTTCTCAAATCATTGAATTTCAAGTTCTTTTAAATGATTTGAAAACTGAGGATATTGAACTCCCTGATGCTTTCGTCTCTGGTTGTTTGGTTGAGAAACTACCTGAATCATGGAAAGACTACAAGGACAAGGTGAAGCACAAAAGGAGGCAGATGAGTCTGGAAGACGTGATTATTCATGTCCGGATTGAAGAGAAAAACAGGAAACTTGACGCAAGATTAGCTACGGAGTTTGACTCTAAGGCTAATATTGTGGAAGGGAATCCCAGTTCTGCTTCTAATCGGTTTAGGAGAAATCCTAAGAAAACCGATAAGAAATCTTCTATTCCGAAGACTAACAATTCCCGTCCTTTTAAGAAAAATAAAGGAAATTGTTATGTTTGTGGAAAATCCGGACATCATGCTTTTCAGTGCAGACACAAGAAGGATGGAGACAACAAAGACGTCACTCCGAAAGCTAATATAGTGAAGGATGATGTCTTTGCTGCTGTTGTCTCTGTTGTGAACATGGTGGCTGAGAAAAAAGACTGGGTTATTGATTCTGGAGCAACCCGTCACATCTGTGGTGACTTAAAGTCTTTCTCAGAGTACACCCAAGTGAAAGATGGAGAAGAACGAGTCTATATGGGTGACTCTAGGCCTGTACCCGTCCTGGGAAAAGGCACAGTTCTTCTCAACTTGACTTCTGGGAAAACCCTTTCACTGGGTAATGTACTGCATGTTCCTGACATTCGCTGCAATCTGATCTCTGTGTCACTTTTGGTTCAAGCTGGAATCAAAGTGAACATGGAATGCAACAAGGTAGTGCTTTCCAAGAATGAGACATTCATAGGGAAAGGGTATTGTAACCAGGGTTTATTTATTCTGAATGTACTCAAAACTATTATTAATGAAAATTCTGCTTCTTCTGCTTACATGGTTGACTCTTTTAATTTGTGGCATGGTAGACTAGGACATGTTTCTGCACCTTATATTAAGGAAATGAGAAAAATTGGTTTATTGTCTAACATCACTAAACCAACGAATGATAAGTGCGAAATATGTGCTGAAGTTAAAGCCATCAAAAAGGGTTGTTTACCTGTTGTTTCTAGAGATAATACTGATTTGCTTTCTTTAGTTCACACCGATATTGCTGAATTTAGAAGCTTAATGTCTAGAGGAGGAAAATATTATTATATTACCTTTATAGATGATTACTCTAGATACACGAAGGTATATCTCCTTAGAAACAAGCATGAAGCAGGTGAGATGTTTCTGAAATATAAAGCTGAAGTTGAGAATCAACTAGATAGGAAAATTAAAAGGCTTAGGTCAGATAGGGGAGGTGAATATGAGTCTAATCCCTTTGCTGACCATTGTGAACAACTTGGCATAATTCATGAGACTACCCCTCCATATTCACCAGAATCGAATGGGGTAGCTGAAAGAAAGAATAGAACCTTGAAAGAGATGATGAATGCTATGCTGGTTAGTTCAGGTGCACCCCTGAACTTGTGGGGGGAAGCCATCCTATCTGCTTGTTTTGTTCAGAATAGAATACCCTATAAAGCAACTGGCAAGACACCCTATGAGTTATGGAAAGGCTATACGCCTAACCTAAAATATCTCAAAATGTGGGGGTGCCTCGCCAAAGTTCTGTTAGTAGGACCTAAAAAGACAAAATTAGGTTCTAGAACTGTTGATTGTGCGTTCATTGGTTATGCTAATAACAGTGCTGCGTATAGATTTTTGGTGGTTAAGAGTGACTCCGACCAGGTTGCTGTCAATACTACTCTGGAAACCAAAAATGCTGATTTCTTCGAAACTATTTTTCCTTGGAAATCCGGTCTCGAAAGAACTGTTAACCATACCGAACGTATCTCTGAGACTCCTGAAAATTCAGAATTTGAATTGAGAAGGAGTAAAAGAGCGAGGATATCCACCAATTTTGGTGATGATTTTCACATGTTTCTTGTGGATGATGATCCGATAACCTATGATAATGCTATGCATTCTAGAGACGCACCTTTCTGGATAGAAGCAATCAACAGTGAGTTAACCTCAATTATGTCTAATCATACTTGGGAAGTTGTTGATTTACCTCCTGGGAAGTTGTTGATCATTTATAAATCTTGAAACATTTTCATATTTCATTAATTTAGCTTGGTGTAAATTACATTATTTTTACTATGCATCATTCATGAGCTACATCTTACTATTACTCGAGCATAGTTTTTTCTAATATGATTAAAAGATTGGGTATATATTTAGTTTCTTTTTCTTAATGTCATAGTGATATACATGGGAGTCTATGTATAGACATTAGAGCATATGATTAATTATGGATGATGTGCAAGTCTTAGTATTTTCTAAGATAAATTTGTGTTTCTGATTGTTCTGTTAGTCTTCCATCTATATTGGTTATCTCCAATCTCTGTAGTCTCAATTTACATTCACATTCAAGATTTATAACGGGAGAAACCATCAATAAATTAAAAAAAAAAATATTAAAAAATCCAACATAAAAAGAGGAATAACAGATGATAATGATACTCTATTCAATATTTATTGTATTACTTAATTACCACTTGTCATGTTTATCTTATTTTTTTTTTTCTTCAATCCGTTGTTTCATGCTAGTGGTATGACTATTTGAATATTTTAGATGTAAAATAATGTATTTGTTTCTCCGCATTATAATACAACAATATATACCCGAGATACTTGTGTTTCATGAAATGAGTCCCTATTTTTTAAATAGCCAAGTATTATAATGGATGTAATATATGAAAATATGATAAAGCTAACAGCTATCCAACCGATCCAACAATCTTCAGTTACACCTACTCCATATCTTCAGTTACTCGACTGTCTTCGGTTATAACAGCTAGCTGCATCTCCATCTCTGTATCTTTTCTTTCTATTCTGAAATAGTATAAATAGAGGTCATCTGTATTCATTTGAAGATATCAAAAAATAAAAATCTGATTGTCTTCCACCTTCAAACATTTCTTCTTTCTTGTGTTCTTATAATTTTTCTTGGTATCATAGCCATACGAGGCAAGCATCGGTTCCCAGTATGCGATTTCAAAGCCATCTTCAATCATGGTATAAAAACGGTAATATACTCTTTGGGAATACAAAAAGGATGTTTGAAAACTGGTTTGGAACAAAAATCTTTGGAAGGGTCCTAAAATAAAGTCGAACTCGTAAGCGTGAACTGTTTTCTTGGAGTAAGAAGGAAACTAGGAAGGAATTTATACTAAAACAATATTAAGAATTGGTTTTACCCTTGAGGAACAATATTAGACACCAAAGAGACATACATTCAAGGAAATAGATAAATATCTTAGGCCCCGTTTGGTTCGCGGAATGGAAGGGAAAGGAAATCAATTCCTTGTCATTTTCTTTCCTTTGGGAAATTCTATTTCCCATTGATTTTCCTTTCCGATGTTTGGAAATGTCAAGGAATTTGGAAAGGAAAGTGATTACTTCAATGTGGAAAAGTGATCCCTTGCTTGGATGGATGGAATCACTTTCCCCCCTAATTTTTCGTCCATTGGGAATCACTTTCCTTTCCTCCTCTACCTATATTATTAGGTAGAGGAGTACAAGTATGCTCTATATAATCACATAGGATAAGTTGATAACTATCAAAATAATTAGGGTAATGCTACAGTTACAACCAAATGCTTACAACCCACTTACAACCTTCATCCATTGCTTACATGTGGGCCATGGTCCACATGTCAGCAAATGGGTGAGTAGTTATAAGTGGGTTGTAAGCATTTGGTAGTAAACTTAGCATTATTGAAATAATTAAGGGGTGTCCAGCTTTTGTTAGCCTGGAACAGTCCAGTTGCCAAGTTTACCAACTTTTGTTCTAAACTCTAAAGGAGATGTACCAAATGAAAAATATAACACCTATTAAAGAGGGTGCTTCCCAGCTTCTATTAGTGCAGGTTCCTTCAGATCACTGCTTTCTATATTCAAGTGGTTTTTCTTTTGTAAATTGGTAACATTGGACAATGAAACACAAATGCATCTGACCTTTGGAAGTTTCTGATCCATTATGAAACAATATGTAACGGTGAACCGGAAACAACTTCAATGCAATTGCAACTTCATACAACAAAGTTCTCACGTAATCCCTTTCTATTTTTTGATATTTTGGCATCTCCTACCATTGAGCCAGACATGCAACAAACTTCTCCCTCTTAAACTTATTGCAGTTGATTGTGCACAAATTGAGCCCTGAACCCCAAAAACCTCGAGATTTGGGGACATTGGAAGCCATCTTTCCCTCCCTTACAAATAAGGTCTCTATGGGGTCAACTATTAAAAAAAAAAAAAAAAGTGAAAGACAATGATCCATGTCCCCCTGTCCCATCATTTTTTTGGAATATGCTAAGTCTACAAACAAATATTTACAACCTTCTTACAACCTCTCTCTTCTATCCTTTATAAACATGAGTCCCACCGGTCCCACCTCCCCTCTCACCCCCAGCTACATGGCTCCATCCGACTCCACCATTTTCCTCCTTCCTTCAATCGAAGTCCGACACGTACCGATTATAAGAAAATTGTATGCATTTGGTTGAGGCATAGCAAAGCTTTCATTTTTTTTTCTCTTCTCCTAAAACCCGGATATAACGACATGAATTTTGAAGAATTACTTTGCATCCTCTTCCATAAAAGATGGGTCTCACTCCTCCTTCATTGGTTTTTTTTTTTTTCCCGATCACCAAACATTAGAATTGCCAAACAAGAACAATAATCCAAGAATTGGTATGTTGTTCCTACCACATAAGTTATTCCAAGTCAATTAAGGACCTGGGTTATTATGTTCTAAAGATCGAACAGCCATAAGGGGTTGTTTCGTTCTTTGATTTTAGAGAACTAGGAAGTATTTCTCTGATTTTTTTTTTTTTTTTTTTTTGTATAGAGAAGTCGGAAAACTTGAAGGCCAAGAACTTTAGTCCACGCGGAAATTTCCCCATTCCACATTTTCTACTGTGTAAAGAGGCTTCAAAATGGCTCAAAAGTGAACCGTCTAAGCCGTGTGAATATCATCAACTATTTAAATAAATTTAAATAATAATAATAAATACCTAAATACTCCACTAATTATTATTATTTTTAAAGTAACTAAGTATTTAACTATCTAATAAGATAAATTAAATAGTCTAACTCAAGTGGTTAAGATAAAAGAGACTTTTTTTGGTTGCTTGAGTTCAAATCCTAAGTTTGATAATCTTTTATAATAAATTTATATTTAATTATTTTAATATATTTTTGTACGTGCGTGCACATTACCAGTAGTATTAAATTCTTCAAGTTAATTGGATAACTTATTTGGCACAGGGACAAGCCCAAGCTAGTGGACTATTTTTTGTGCCTCAATTGATTGGGTGGTACCTCAACTTAGAACCTAATAACAATAAAGTACTCAATCTATTATTCTTTACGTTAAAATAACATACGTTTAATTAATGAACATTACAGTACCTGTGATAACATTCCGTCCAAACGCTTAACAGAATGCGGCTCAAATGCTTGGGTGGTAACCGAACTTAAGGCATAATAACACTGAAGTACTCCGGCGGAAGAAGTCAGCCAGCCAATCGTAGCGTTTCCGGACGAGGGCTGGGGGGAGGCGTACCGAGTGGAGGAGGAGGTCCTCCACGAGGCTCGAGAGGCCGAGGGTCGGTATAGGGCCGAGCTGGAAGAGGTCCTCCTCGAGGTTCGACGGTCCCCTTGGCGGATATATCGGCCTCCAGCCTGTCGAACATGTCGGCGGAGGTCCAACAAAACTCGGGGATGACGTGACGGTGGCAGGAGGAGAGGAGGTGGAAGAGGAGCTTCTTGAGTAGTGTCACGCCCCGACCCGGAATCACCCGAATCATCGTCCTCGCAGGGGGCGTGATGCCGCACGAGCCTGGAGTTGCGCTCTTGCAAGACAAGATGACAAGTTCTCAAATGGTTATCTTTGAATTGATATTAACGACGAAAGAAAAACAGAGTATACGAAACAATTTTCTTTATTGATATTCGAACTGAGATTACAAAGGCCTTTGATAGCCCAACAATATATGCCAGATTGGCTACAACACTCAGGTTCTCTCTTGTCCACAAAGGATTTCACCGTTCCATACATCATGCCTTCTATATCTCGACCGTATCAATCCTGTTGCAAGTCCGAGCGTCAATGCGATCGCACGCTTCAATACGCTTCGGCATTTCCAAGCCTCAACGCGTTCAAGCGAAGCTTCGCCGCGAGCAATCCATTCCCTGTACCCTGCATGAAAGCTGGTGGGGGATCAGTACATTCGTCCTCGCATGTACTAATGCAAAGACCTTCTTTCTAAACCGACATTGTAGTATTTATGTTGAATCATGCAACTTAGCTTATGATCTTGCTATATTCTCCTTAGGATCGATTTCATGGCATATTCGAAAACGTAAAGTATGTTATCATGGCAAGCATGTTATTCGAATTGAATAGGCAAGCAGATAAGCAATCTCGTGTTTGATTCGTGGCTTACCATCATGGACGCACTCGTCCTTGCACCGACGTAAGGTGAATACGCCACATTCCTTCCCTGTCATGTTATAAGTGCATCTCTAAGCAGGATCTATGTGTGCGGGACACATACGTGCCTACACTTTCAACCCATCGTTCCTTAGCTATATGAAGGTCGTTGGCGTATCCGTGCCGAAATGGACTAAAGGAGTTTCTCTTTTATTTTTCTTACTTTCTTTTCTCTCCTTCTTTTCTTTCTCGAATTTGGGTAGCCCGGCGTTTCACGGGTTGGGTTGCTATCCCAAACAACCGAAACTTTACCGCTGTATACCATCATTTGCGGCTTTTCACATCTCGTCAAGCGGTTGCTAATCGTCTTACAGATGTGCGTCCATCAAAGATACATTCCCTCTTAGGCCAAACGGTTCCGGCGCCCCGGCACTTAACCGTTCGAGGGAACACCCGTGCACGGGAGATAATCATATTTATATCAATCCATTTCATTCGACCATGCAATGAACTATTATTCAAACAACCAAGCATAGTCTTGAATCCGAGACTCAGACCTTATCATCTCGTATTTTTTTCGTTAACTTTCTATGTTCTTACGTTTCATACTTCGTTTCAATGTTCAATGGCATCATGCCTCAACTCAATGTTCGTCAACCGAACGACCCGAAGGTTCCGAACACCTTTCGAGACATCATGTCATATCTGACAGTTCCATCACATTCATGTCACAACTGTATTCTTTCGCAACGAAGCCATCTTTTATGATCTCATGCACGTAGGCACGTTTCGACCGTATTTCTATGTTCTATGCCTTAGTGTTCAATGTTCGTGGCTTGCACGCTAGGGCGCTCGTCTATTGTCTTTCAATGTTCTAGCCTTTCTAACTCGTGCGCGAAGGCATGGTATGGTTCGTGCACCAAGGCACTCGCTGAATACAGTTATCCCATGTTCTTGCGGCTTGCGCACCGAGGCGCTCGCCTTTGCGATATTCTATGTTCCGTAGTGACTCGTGTATTTGATGCACGTTTCATTTCAATTGTTCTAACTAGTGTTCGACACACACTACGATTTATCTTCCGATCGGACCACGTTCGTGGCGTCGATAGGTTAACTTTAGCATACAATGATATATTCTGACTTAGACATGAAGGAGTAAAATGAAGAGTCAATCCTCCCACCTTGAGTCGATATGCCTTGTCGTTTCGTCGAGCCGATGCGGCTCAATTTCATAACTTCGTTGCACGTCCAACTCTCCTGACTTAGCCATTCGAGCACTTCGTGCTTCATTGAATTATACGTTCGATTTGGCTTACCGTGCCTGTCACGCCCCGATCCCGCTAGGGTCGTCCGTCTTGCTTGGATCCCTGCGGGATTGATCGTCCTCGCTAAGGCGTGATGCCGTACAAGCCTAAGTTGCGCTTGCACAAGGCCATGTACCTGCACAAAAACAACTAGTCAAGCAAAAACACACGCACGCACCCATTAGTCAAGCAAAACACACGCACGCACCCATTGCAGAAAACCAAATGTTGGACACAGAGATTTGAAATGGAAATACTTATTTTATTCATAGCTTGATAGGAATACAAGTACAAAGCTTTGCAACTCAGATTTGCCTTATAATTTGGCTACAAGATTCTTTTTGAAATACTCTTTTGAAATTAGCCACAATGCCCATACATGATATCCTTTATTACAAGCTGGAATTGAAAGACACCTTCAAAGAAAATAAAAACTGGAAACTTGCAATTGACTGAAAGTAAACTTCGAGGCGAATCCACGAGCTCTACTGGGCTAGACGAGCTTTGGTGCCTCACTTGAAATCCCCCTGTCTCCTTTTGCTTTCTGAAAAGGATGCCCACAACGTGGGTCAGTACACATCATGTACTGGCGAGCGGCTTTTGGCCGAACTCGCAAATCTCTGCACTAAATCAATATGTTGAGCTAACATTTACTAGTGATCTTTCTACTTGTCTAGGTTCTTTTTAACAATTCATAAGAACATGACAGATAGAATATATCATAGCAATTTACCCTCGCCGGCAGTCATCCCTGCACAAAACCACATTAGCACAATTTGCATAATGAGTAATTCATGATTCATTCTTGCAGATATTGAAGTTGTCATTTGGGTCATGCAGGTGGACTATTCTACATGTTGGTCCATGGGTTTTCCCCATGATTAGCCGCTGTGACTCTTTGGTTTAGCTCGTCGCTAAGGACACAGATATTTGGCTACATTTTTAACATGGGTCCTTGCACCCAGTGTGCTCATAATCTCTCCTAGGCCGAGCGGTTCCAGGTGCCCCCAGATACCACCCGAGAGACAAATAATTCCTTGTATACAAGTTATCCGAGACCAAATGCATGCTCTAGCCGTTCTATCAGATGAGACACACTTGGACTTATGCACAGGTATACGACACGTTTGATTCGTGCCTTCAGGTTTATCTCAACACGTACAAGTTCGTCTGTACATGTCTACATTTTCAAGCATACTGATGACAAGCAGATGATCATTCTTATCGAGCAGATAGAGTAGCAACACATATTCTTGCATTTGATTCAATTCAATTATCTTCTATTATCTTTTGTGGATGTGGTATCGTTGATCATTGGGACAAGGCAACAGAGTAGACTAGAGATCATTTTTCTTAGGCGTACAGATCAATGTCTGTTCGGTTGAAGCAACTCACCGAGATGAATCTTAGTTGAGAGAAGGAGGGACTTCACGCGCCGTTCACGAACAATTCACGCGGCCTACAATGGCACCAACAGTTGGTTAGCATACTTCGTCTCTTTCTCTCAAGATTCGGAATGAATGCAAAATGCGATGAAAGCGAACAATGAAAACCAATCATCGAAAACCAACACGAAAACGCATTCATCAAAACCAAGCAGCGAAGAGAAAACATTCTGCAAAACTCTTGGATTCATTTCAATAGAAGCCAATCCATCAATTGGAAAGGTTCATTGCATTTCATCCGTGATCAATCGATACCGGCAAAGGTTTCACCAAGTACTCAGTTCATGACTGAGTCAACAAGCCGTAGGTATTACATAGTGGACCGCAAGGAGCGGGACACTACAGTGCCCAAGTTCCAGCCCGTTGCGAGGCACCGATTTGGTTTCGCGGACCCTTTACTGAATAAGGCAGAATGCCGACCTCTAATATTTCAGCGTAAACGTATAGCCTGCACATGAAACCAATTAAAATCAATACTTGCATCGATTCGGACTTGCGCCTTGGTCGATTCGATTTCTTAGAATCTTCGAGCCGTCTCAACGCACTTATCCTTCGGGGCAATGCGGCGCTTCGCATCGATTCAACTCGATGCATTATTTGGGACAACGTAACTCTTCACATCGACTTAGTTCGATGCGTTGCTCGGGACAACGCAACTCTCGTATCGATTCGCATCGATACATTTCATTCGGTCAACGCGACTCATTGAGTCAACGTCTCAGCGTAATGCGTCGTGCGGAGCGGGGCATTACAAGTAGGACGTCACTGGGCTCGGAGGGGTCGAGGAAGGAGAGGGTGCGGTAGCCGCCGGTGAGACTGAGGGAAGGCATGAAGGTGCCAGTGAAGAGGTCTTTCTTGTCGACCATGTCGGTGTCGGAGAGGACGGGGAAGCTGGCGGCGTCGAGGAGAGCGCTGACGCAGGGGTCAGCGACGATGGGAGGGCCGAGGGGCACGTTGAGGTGGAGCACGGTGGAGCGGTGGCGGCGGGAGCGGAAGCGGAGGTAGGCGTCGCGGCCCTTATGTTCAGGAATCCGTTGGAAGTTGACGAAGAGGTAGATCGGGTACTTCAGTGCTATTAAGCCTTAATTTGGGGTACCACCCAAGCATTTGAGCCATATTCCGTTAATCGTTTGGACGGAATGTTATCGCAGGTACTGTAATATTCATTAATTAAACGTATGTTATTTTAATGTAAGGAATATTAGATGGAGTACTTTATTGTTATTAGGCCCTAAGTTGGGGTACCACCCAAGCAATTGAGCCCAAGCCAACCATAACGCCAAGCTCTTTAAGTTTTTAGGGAATCTTTATGAAAAAAGAAAAAAAAAAAAAAAAAACTAAAGTTGTTATAAAGTGATAATGAACGTGAGTGGTACCTCTATGTTGAAAGAAAAACGTCTAAGTAATAAGACAATAATTAAGAAATTGCTATTTAGTGTTCAAATTGAAGAACATATTAGACATGCAGTAATAAAGATATGATTCATTAATAATAACGAAAGCAAAAGATACAATAACACAACAAAAAAATGTAGATCCTTGAGCCAACGACTCAAGATAATAAGAATTAAAATCCAAATTCCCAAACACGAAAATTAAATAGATAAAACATCCATGGAACAATTATAAATCAAAATTTATTCGTCTGGATTATAAATCAAAATTTATTCGTCTGGCTTAACAACTTCTCTCTAGATTAACCAGATTTAGGTTAAAACAACAAATATAACTCGGTAAAGAGATT
The DNA here is from genome assembly GCA_029216955.1 of Iris pallida. Lineage (NCBI taxonomy): Eukaryota > Viridiplantae > Streptophyta > Magnoliopsida > Asparagales > Iridaceae > Iris > Iris pallida. Next base: position 14,503,454 of record JANAVB010002397.1, on the reverse strand, counting down.
ATAACACTCCTTATATAGGAGAGACATTACTTTGTCTGTTAACACAATTATACGTGGAGCAATAAATCATGGGTAATGCCAGAGTCCAAGTCCGTGTTAAAAAATGTGCAGTCGAAAAACCCTCAGCCTCTTGCTTACGTAGGCCGAAAAAATCGACCAGTCAAAAGCCGACACGTGGTCGTGGTTTCAGCCGCAGTTGAAACAACGATTTGTGTAGCTGTTCTGAAACCTAAATACAAAGCCCGAGCCCCGAGATAATGCAAACAAGGTGGAGCGTGAGTCCCCATGGAGTGGCGTGGGCAAACTGGAATGGGATATGAAGTCCCCAAATATGATATCCCATATCTGTTCCATCTCACGTGAAAATATGAGTCATACCAATTTTATAGAAAAATAATACTCATAACTGGTGGGACCAACATTTTCATCTCTACTTTTTTATTCGCAACTACACTTTCATATTGTCTTCCAGATAAAATGATTTAAAATTCATCACTTGGGACAAAAAAAACTATGTATTCAATTATATTTTAGGGTTCTATTATTAGCATTCCTAAAATGTCATTCGGCACTCATCTTTAATTTTTTAACATTCAAATTTCAAATCTACCCCTGCATTAACATTATTGGCACTCCTAAAATGTCATCCTACACTCCTCCCTCCATGCATGCACAAATGAATGCTATATTTAATATAAGGGTAAATTTGGAATTCGAATGTTAAAAAATTAAAGAGAAGTGCCGAATAACATTTTTAGGAGTGCTAATAGCAGCACCCATATTTTAAAGTAATCATTTTCACGTAAGCAAATGAACAGTGATTTTAAGACCCAACACTACCGTTGAACATTTTGGAGACCCAAACCCTAATTTCAACTATTATGCGAGCCCCTATTACTAAATATCCCTTATAACTTCGAGTAGCATGCAACGTGAATATACTTACAAAATGCCAAAATCAATAACCACCGACTGCATGTCCAAGTATCATATTCATCATCATCTGTCCAACTTGTATGATGGTTGCTGAAAAGATCAAAACGACAATATCGAGACCAACAATTTGCAATGATGCAATGGACATACAAGGAATAAGCTGGTGGCATTGTGGCAAACATATCAGCAGAAGGTCCACAGTAAGACCAAACAATCTTCGGATCATAATTATTGTTCACTCTGTGAACTCTTCTGTTGTAAGCAAACATCTTAGCCCAAAATCATATTAGAGGAGCATCAGCAACAAAATGGCACATTATAGATAAAATAAATGACCTAGAAAGTTGATAATAGGTTTGGGTTTCCAACCCCGCCCTTTTTCTGATGGACCACACAACTACACATTCGAAGAGGTTTTTATACATGTCTAAGAGTAAACTAGAAAGATAAAACATGCTTGAGCCCAACATCAAACCATCTACCTATGCAAAATGGGAATATCTCGCCACATGGTTGGTCTCAGGAAAAACTGGAGTAACAAGGGAAAGATATAAAATAAAATCAAAGTTTTGGTGTTCCCCAACATCTGGAGATAAGAAACTTTGAACGTTTCAATCTGCTTCATCTCCCATCGTAAGCTCAGTGGTGAAAGCATGATGCCAATCAAAGAGTGACACTACGAACTTCCTGCCGCAGTAGGTACTGCCACGGGTTTAGCATCTTCAGCCTTCTCATGTTCCTTGTTTAGCATCTGCAAAAGAGAAAATAGCATCAAATGGAAGAGATCTGCAAGAACATTAACATCGCCTCAAACCAATAAATTAAATCACGTGAATTACACCTCATGCATCCAGTACATAGCCAACACAGAATTTTTGTCTGACTTTATTAACGAACCACACATCTATTTGCTACAAATAAATGTGCAAGATGAACAAAAAAGGACTCACCTTGTTATTTATCAAGTTGTGAAGTGCAATGACACTCCGTATGAGAGAAGAAAGATAAATCACCAGCATCATGTCGTTCGTTTTAACTGCAAAACACAGCGTTGAGAAGCCAAACGTTAAAGATGAGGGGCTAAATCAATATTCAGTTTCCTTGATTGTCAGTAAAACCAACTCCATTACCTGCAAAAGATTTGATTAATTCACTCACGTTAAGGTTTGGGAGTAGATTAAAAACATCCTGCACAAAACAAAGAGAAGAACTGTTAATCAACCCTCCAAAAATGTTAAAAGAAAACCTGAGATAAACTGCAACTGGTTGAAAGTGATTCCTGCTGGGGAAGAATTGGGTTTTTTTTTTCAAATACAGCATCAATGAAGCGATATTAGCCTTGGCCCACATGAGAGTTTTACTGACTAGAATGCTACCAGATGCAGTAATAGAGGAATGAAATATGAACCCAAACTATAATAACAGCCCAGTGCAGTAGTTAGTGTTTCCTAGACTCCTAGTACTTCGAAGACCGAAACTAAATGCAACTGAAAATATTACGAGGGTAGCAGTTTCAGACGTATGTACACTACACCGCACATGCAAGAATTCAAACGTGGAAAATGGCTAAACTGAAGATGCTCAAGTTATTTAGCTACAAAATATTGAAACTTATTGGCTAGATCTTTTCAGTCTTAATAGCATAACCAAATAATACAGGATATCTTTTTCAAAGCTAGATAATACTTGATATTGCAGCAGAAGACTAGAACAAAGACCAAGTTTTTGTTGTTCTAACAACTAACAGAAATAAGAAGGCATCAGTAATCTATACTACAGTTACTACTATATAATAGGAAAAGTTCAGGCTTCACCGTGGAACTTTTTGTTCCAAAAATACTCTTATCTATGTTTACTAATTAAAATGTTCATTAAATTTAACATGGGTAGTTAGGTAATTACATATAGAAAAAAAAAATTAAGGGGACTGTTGTTTGCTCTTCCCAAGGAATAAAAATTTAAGGGGATGTTGTTTTCTCTTCTCAAATACTAAAAAAATTAAGGGAATAATGTTTTCTTTTCCCAACTAGTATGAAATTCGTGCAAAGCACGTGCACATATACTAGTGATGATAAATATAAATTTGGGAGTGGCCTACAAGAATTCCATTATCCCGTTTGGTTCTACCAAAGGTCATCTCATCTACAACAAGGACCGCGTTGAATCGTATGGGTGAAGCTTAAACTAGATTGAATTGTATGCACACAGTTTCCCAAACTTAAAAGAACAGGCATATAGAAAAAAACAGGAAATCCCAAACTAAACTGAAAAGTGGTAAAACTCCTTAGTGATAATTCCATATGCACAAGGCACTAGTCTCGATCAACAATAATAACAACAATAGTCTTACTTTAAACTTGTAGGTTAGCGTTACAAATCCTTTTCATTCACCTTTCTTGAGGGCCATCTCCCCTTTAATAATTAGCAAAAGCCATATCTTCATTAAGGTCTATCACTAGTTCATGCAGGTTCTTTAACTAATATCCTACTACTCCTAACTTGTGTATCACTGCATCTATTTGGTCATCTATCTGTTCAGTTGTACATGCCCAAATATCATATTATCCTCAAATTATAGCGCTTCCCTAAATTCTTTCTAACTAATATGCGCATCTCTTATCCTCTCTTAATCTATATGTACCATATCGCTTAATCTATATGTTGCACAAATGTAGATAAGGACAAGATACGGGTACAGGATAGGAACATTTTAAGATAGGCATAATAGTCACCTATGTTGCACGAACAAACACGGATAAACGGGTATGGACACCATTCAATTTTCCCATATCCATGCAACATAGATTATTGCTCATCCATCTCAGCTAGGCTCATTTCCTGCAAATGTTTCTTAACTGCCCAATATAAAGCATGATGGATTCTATAGTTGTATCCTAGTTACCAGGTACACCAACCCTCCCCCAACCCCTGATCGAATCAAGTTTCAGTATGAGCATTCCAGTTCGTGGTACATATACAAGTTGGAAGTTAGGATACTCGATTCGGATCACACTAGCAATCCGAATATATCATTGAAATCTCCTGTAGGAGTTTTTGGAAAGACACTTTCAATAACAAAGGAAATTGGAAAGAAAAAAACATAATATTTCTTGTCAATCTGGGACTCTGTAACTACACATTTCTTATGAACTTACCTTCTAGTTCATTCTGATGTTTCTTTATTACTTTGTAGTTCATTCTGTTGTTTTTATTATTTTGTATAAAATTCAACTCCAAGACGAATAACATCAGGAAACCAAGATATTCCTACCTGTAAGTGGTACAATATTTCGTGATTCAACGGGAGCTTCTCGTCCACTACATGGTCTAGATAACTACGTATCTCCCGTAGCCTTGCATCCAACCCCTTCAAGGCAGAAAGCTTACTTGTAACCTGCTTGACAAAAAACAATCTTGAAGATTCATAAACTAAATTAACAAGTTGATTAAAAATATCTGCCTAGATGCCACCAAGACCTTAAGTAGCATATAGAATATACCTCTGTTGCAAGGGTGCTAATGGTTGTATCCTTAACATCTCTCAATAGATGCTCAACTCCTACAGAAAGAGAAAGTTAAATGAACTAAGGCCCCAATAATAATGATCATAGCCTACCGGTATAAAGCAATGGTATAAAGAATTTGCAAGTACTGTTTAATATTACACAGACAAGCATTCTGAATTTATCTCGACTTGCAATAAAGAGGATAAACCTTCTCAAAGAAAAGGACGGCTTACCAATTTCCTCAACCTCATGAGCAGCAATTTCTGAAGGAACATGCACAAACACCTTCTGACTTTTCTGAGTTGCATTCTGTAACCATTTTTAAAAATTAGTTTTAGTCTTGACATACCCACCCTGCTGCAAAAGATGTTTGCATGATCTTTGTCCAATGACAATGGAGTATCTTACCTCTTTGACCTCCTCAACCGCATAGTAAGCTTTAGTAGGTATACCAAGCTCTTTAGGTTGGACGTCAATAATAACTAGGACCGGGTTATTGACATAACTGCGAAACAAAGAGCAAATTAACTTCCAGCACAGAATCCATAAAGACTGCAATAACCAAATTTCTCAAAAAACAAAAACTTAAAAAAAAAAAAATATTGGGATCTTCTTTAACGACAGAATGTCAATCTCATCCACATGAGCAACCAAGAATATCACATGATCCATTGATCCTAAAATGAAAAACCCAAATAAGAGAAGAATTATTCACATTATGTCAGATATAACTTATCATATCCTATCTTAACAAGAACCAATGTTCTCAAGAAGGCCGAACAGACACAGGCATTATAGGCTGCCAAACACATAGGCAGTCAGGAAGACTTCCTAAGTGGTTAGGTCGACTTTCTACGTGTCTGCCACTAAGAAGTCATGTGTACTGTGTAAGCAGTCACGCAGACTGTCTATATGCTTTGCGGCCTGAATTTTCTCTTTGATTAAGCCCCTCATACAATGAGATACAACAAAACGACCGTTTATAGCCAAGGTTTTGCTTAAGCCCATAAATTTCACCCATAATTTATGCAATAACAACAAAGCCTTTATCCTAATCTTTTGGGATCAACTATTTGAATCTTTTGCTTCCATTCAACTCTGTCAAGGATCACGTTCGCTTTCGTTTAATACGCCAAGTTCTAGCAGCTCCTTTAATTAATATCCTATAGCTCATAATCCGTGCATCTATTGGTCAAGACTCAATCCAAGTTCATTTAATATGCCTACTTCTAGCAGGTCCTTTAATTAATATCCTATCACTCCTAACCGGTGCATCAATTGATCTACGTTGTACATGTCCAAACCACCTGAGGCAATTTTTCGTCTTACTCTCAGTTGGTGCCACCTCCAACTTTTCACGAATACGCTCATTTCTTTCCTATCTAAAATTATATTGCCACTCTATATCTTAGCATTCTCAATTCACCTATGCTCTTTATTTGACACATATTTTAGTTGCGCAACACTCTAAACCTGTAATGTATTGCCAGTCTTACATTTATCATATAGAATTTTCCTTTCAAATTCAATTCATCTTGCAACCAGAATGTACTCCGGAAGCACTCTACCTTTCAAGCATCATGTTTTAGTTCTATGAACAAACACCCTTCTTAATATCTCCATCATGATGAAAGGTTGATCCTAAAATACCGAGAACTATTGCTCATAGCTACCCCTTGTCCATCAAGGTGTACTCCCTTATTTCTATTTGGTCTTTGATTAAACTTACATTTCATATACTCTATTTTGTCTTGCAAATTTAAAACCGTTAAATTCCAATATTTCTCTCAACATTTTCATTTTATTTGAACCCTTCTCTACTCTCGTCAACTAATACAATGTCATCAAGCAAACAAAATATACCATAGAACTTCATCTTGACTTTTCCTAGTAATTTCATCCATAACCATCGCCAAAGGCAAAAGGTAAGCACTTAATGTTGATCCTTGATGAATATAGACATAAGAAAGTAAGTTTTTTATTATATACATTTAGAGAGTTGACTACTTCTCTAGAGTCTAGAACTTATAGATGTTATCTAAAACTTATATAGGAACATAAAATAAAATCATGCCATATAGGCATTATATAATATAACGGAAAGTAGTCATGGAGCTCCCACATTTTTTGTGGGGGGGTGAATTTAGAGCAATTTTGGAGCCCTTCCTTGCACCACGTAGTGCCATCTCATCACTGTGCCCTGTCATTTAAGATTTTAAGTTACGTCATGACATTAAGTTATGCAAATTTTAAATTACACATAGACAACATTTATTTAAACTCAAACTTGTCCGAATTAATTTTTTAAATTTTATGTGTGTATAATAATTCTTTTGCACATTTTTAATCTTGTCCAAATTTAAAATTTTTATTTTAAAATGTTAAGCTTATGTAATATCTGAATTCAAAAATTATACTTATTCATATATACTTAATATAGAACATATTATAGTTGATCAAGTTCTTTGTTTTCTCTTTTTCCTCTTTTTGCATGAATTTAAATTTATCCAAATTTATAAGATAGAATTTAATTCTAAACTTTAAAATCCAAACATTAAAAGTAGATCATCTAAACCTAATATATATAACATTAGTATAACAACTAATATAGGTAAATATTCAAAAAATAGCTATAATTTTGTATTAGGTAACTGTGCGGTGCGCGGGTATTTTTGTAGTATTACTAGTATATATGCTATAATTGTGGCGTTCATATTGTGCCCACATCCTTATCCACGTCCATATCCCCTTTTATGTCAATACTTGTAATTTTCAATCAACAATGTAGTGTCAAATATTGATGCATCAAGACAAAATATTATCTTTTCCCAAGCAAAAGGCTACATCTATAGCATGATTCATTTAAAACCAATATAAATATAATCCAACATCCAATATACAAGAGAAGAAGATTCTGGAATCTTACTCATTGAATAATGCATGCACATCCAAATCATTCTCACGAAGTTTTGGCCCTGTGCTATACCAACCAACAACATGCTCCTTGGCTGCAAGAAAGACAAGCTGATTGTAAGCATTTAATGAAAAATAATTTTAACAGGCTCAAGGAAAAGAAGGTCTGGTTACTAAACAGTACCATTTATTCGCTTGAACATGGAGAACATTGATTCATGGTAATTATGATCTAGGAACCAGATGCTAGGATCTCTTTCATCCTCTTCAAAAGGCACTGCAAAATTTGGCAACGAGGTATACAATTAAATAATTGACTTTCAGATGTCGGCTCCAGGATTTAAAATGAAGATCGACTAAAGAATGAACTATGCATGCAGTCAAGGTACAAGTAGAACATATTCCCCAAAAGAAGAGACCTAAGAAAAGAGTGACATGTGCAACAAGACCTTAGCCTGCAACTGTAGTTACGGAATAAAGTATGGACTCCGTACAATTTAGAAATGCATGCTAGTTCGACCCCTCTTTGGGGTGGCAACAAATCTAATTGTTCCTTTTCATATTTTACCCCAGAGAGGGGGAATCATTCCGTTTCACCTTGCAATAAGATTTATATGGATTTCATACTTCAGAAGGTAATTTAGACAACCTATAGCTGTCCAGCCCATGGTGGTACAGAAATGAATGAGATTCCTATATCAAATTTTGTGACCTTACTCTGCGATCTAGACTTTCCTACTCCAATCCAAAGAAACTTAAGTGTTGCTTCTTAGTTACATGACCTTACACTACATGATTAAAAAAAAGGGATGTGTACCCCTCAAACGGACTTCGACATTTCATATTAAGTTAAAAAAATATATGTCTTGCTCATAATTACGTTACTTAGAAACTTATACAAAGGGCTAATATCAATTAGACAAACGATCACGAATATTTGGCCAGCCCTTTGGTTTAGCCTTCTCGGTAAAGATCCATGCTCCACTTTGAACGAAATACCTTTCGTGTTGAGGTCCACCTCCACCGTATTCGCATTTCCCAACACGAAGAATTCCCACCCTAGCGTACTTCGAAATTCGTCCGTCTAATCATTTCCTGAGTTGACCAGCCAATTCTAAATTCTCGATTTAATCTTTGTTTCCCATCAACACATGTACACACTATGATTTCTTTTCAAGTCCATCGGTTTGAAGGATCAATTGACCTTCCCATTAATCGCCTACTGAGATATTCCGCAATCCTACCTATAACTCCGGTTTCCCCAATGGATTTTCATCAACTTCAAACCAAGATTTCAGAATTCTAAATCCCAAAGTAAAACTTAACTCAAACCCCTTCCGATTCGAATCATTACACAAAAACCATGACAATAACTAAACAAAATAAGATAGCAAGAGTTCCTTCTGTATATATGTAATTACGCTAAAAGAATAAGAAATTGCAGCATAATGTCTACTCAAGATCTCAAATTTCGACATAAAAAAGGAAGCTTTAGATGCATTGAAGAAACAGAGACATGTGATGTGAGAAGTCATCGTCATAGTCTCCCCAAATTGGAGAAGAAACCCTAGATCTGAGATTTGAGGAATTGAGAAGAGAGAGAGAGAGAGGGAAAGAGAGGACGTACCGGCGTAGCTGTTGGTCACGTCGACGGTTCCTTTGAAGGAGGAGCCGAGGAGCACGCCGACGACGCGCTTGCGGGTGTCGCGGGCGACGCGGTTGTAGTTGTCTACGATGCTGAGGAGCACGAGCGGGTGGACGACCACCTTCTCGATCGCGCGGCTCGATATCTGCTGCGTCTTTATCACGTCCATCTTCCTTCTTCTTCTTCTTTCTCAGAGTTAGGGTTAGGGTTTGCTTGTGGAAGAGGAGGAGGAGGAGATGGAGGAGTTGATGGTTTTTCTTTTTCTCCTCTTTTTCTTTCTCCGAGACTCCGAGTAGAGAAATCGACAGCTAGGGGCTATAATCTAATACTTCGCGCCTGTATAAATTACTTGTGTAACTTTATATTATAAAAGTAATAATCTGATAAAGCATCAAAGGGGTGGTGGCGCAGTTGGCTAGCGCGTAGGTCTCATAGCTAAGAGTTATCCTGAGGTCGAGAGTTCGAGCCTCTCTCACCCCAAATATGTTTTTATGGCCCATATTTTGACATCACATTCATCTAAACCGTAAATCTACTTATATTTCAAATAAGTCTTTAAATCTTATTATTCGTTTAAAAATCCTTCAAATATGTACTCTTTATAAAAAAATGGACTTCTGGCCGGCCTCTTATGGGCATTCTCCATGTTAGATTTGTCCTTATTTTTCTTCTGCTTCTTGGAAGAAAAATGAGCTTCTGGAAGAGGAGCTGAGCCTGCAGGGCGTAGGTTATGAGTGGCCAAGAGAAGTTCTCTGTTTTGCTCTGCCATCATCAGGGTGGAGTGCAATTCAGAGTACTTTGTGAACTTTCGTTCACGGTACTGTTGCATGAGGATTGCGTCCTTCTCGTGGAAGGATGTATAAGTTTTTCCAACATGCGATACTCCGAGACTTCTTTACCACACAACTTCAGGCGTGAGGTGATATTATGGAGAGCTGAGTTGTACTCAGCTACGGACTTAAAGTCCTGAAGTCGAAGGTTTTCCCACTCATACCTTGCACGTGGGAGGATTACATCTTTTTGATGTTTATAGCGGTCCTCCAGTGCAGTCCACAATTCCTTTGGGTCTTCTACAGTGAGGTATTCGGCCTTCAGGGTCCGATCAATGTGTCTCCTGATGTAGATAATGGCTTTCGCCTTATCTATATCAGAGACTTTCACTGTAGAAACAACCACAGCAGTGTCTGCTGTATTTTCCGTACCAGTGGCCGGAGCCGATGGAAGAGGAGTTGAAATTGTGGCTAATAAGCCCTGGGCACGTAAGTGGAACTTCAGGTCCACGTGCCAGCTCAAATAATTTTTTTCAGCAGCATCTAGTACTTCGAAATCGACACTCGCTATTTTGGCCATTTTATCTATCATGTGAAAAACATGCATAAATTAAAATTAAATATTTATGCATAATCATTAATGTTACAGAGCTCATAATAAAAATACCGCGGTGTTTAATAAAACAGTTCAGTCCAGAAGCTAATATGCAATCTGTCAATATTACAGTAATTTTTTTTTTTTTTTTTTTGAAAGCTAAATGTGATTTACAATATGTATTGTCAAACAGAAGCTACATTTTTGTGATAAGAAAAGGAAACGCAGACCATGGAAACATAGGCTTCAATAATTGTAGAGCATTATTCAGTACCTCCTTCAATCCACAGATTGTAGATTTAGTATATTGTTTAGAGATTAGTACTGGATTTCAACTAATATAGTGTTAAAGAAAATCCAAAAAAAAACAGGACTTTTGGAAACTAATAATCAAAGTACTGTGGTTCTTGAAATCGTCTTTTCAGAACGCAATATCAAGTCAACCTCAGAACCTCTGAAATCCAGGTGGTGAAAAAAAAACGTGTTTCCAAGAAGCAATTCACTTGTGAACAACTAAGGTGCTGATTTGTTCTCAAACAGAAGCTACAATGTCAGCTAACAAGTACAATGAATAGTTATAATTAAAATATTCTGTTACTAGGAAGCAAATTTTATAGTAACAGTATACTAACAGAAGTCGATTTAACAATATCTGTTGCTAAGCTAATGGAATGCTTGAAAGCAAATTAGATACTAACAGAAGCAACTATTTTGTTTTGAACGTTAGCAATATAAAGAATATCACTCTTAGATTGTTAGATATATATATTGCTAATTTTCATTCAAACAATTAATTTGTAAAAAAAAAATTTAAGAAGTGTTACCAGCCTCTGATCGGATCGACTAGGGAAAAAAGAAGGATGACGTCGATATCTGGACGTCGATTCTCCTTGCTTCAGCAATCGTGCTGATAACGTGTTTGAAGGGAGACGAGATATTGTAGAATAGTATATTTCTTATTCATTTCATCATATGGCAAGGGCCATATATATAGTGATAAGGGACAACCCAAGGGTCAAGAGTTACATAACCCAAGGGTCATGAGTTGCATGATCCCAAGGGTCATGTGTAACTCATGACATAATGGTGAATATCTAAGGGTTTCACAACAGTTAATTGTATTAACAAACTCTATATTTTTCATTTATTACATAGATTATATAATTTCTATCTTCTATAGAAACTAATAATTCTGACCATGCTATGGTTAGTAAAATTTGAGAAGAGGAATGGTCACAAAACAGAGGAGGGTTATTATAACTAGTAAATGCATGTGCAAAATAGTAACGTATAATAAAATATTATTCAATTATAATCAAACATCTCTTCTAATTCATGTGGTTAATGTGAGTGATATTCTTCTTGTTTGGTTGAGTTCAATTTCTCATGTTTAACATATTTAAATTTTTTTGCATAATTTATTTTTTTAAATTAAATGGTTGATGATATACACGGCTTAGACGGCTCATCAATCTTGAGCCGTTTTGAAGCCGCCTTATAATAGTACTAGTCTACATGTACGTACTTTGTACTTATTTTAAATAGAATATCATAAGGTCAGATGTCGTCTTTTCGTCTTTTCCAGATGATTATTCATGTGTGTGTTTTCTTTTTACAATGCCAAGAGATTCAAGTACAAATTTTGTTTTTTTTTTTAAATTTTCTATTGAGAATAATAATCTTTGAAAAATGTTAAAGATAAAACAAATTTTACCATTGGAACATGAAAAGTTGTATGGTAAAAGAAAACTTGCATGCAAACTTTATTGTTTTGACTCTTAAACATAAATGACATGCAAGTTGACATAATAATATCATGTTTATAAAATACTTGAGGGTATTTTAGGAATTCAAAAGTTTCACCATCAAGTTTTTCTATTATATAGTAGAATAGATAAGCATGTGTGATAACGTATAATAAAATATAAGGCCAATTTTAGTCAAATATTTTTTCTAGCTCATGTGGTTAAGGTGGTAGGTTTTTTTCTTCTTTGGTTGAAGTTCGATTCCCCACTTTGAATATATATAACAAATTTAAAAAAATTCAACAATTTTTTTACCTAATTTAATTTTTTTTTTAGAAAATGGTTGATAATATACACGACTTAGACGGCTCAAACTTGAGTCGTATTGAAGTCCCTTTATAATAGTAGAGATTAGTCCTAACAAAACTTTTAAATGGCTCAAAATAAATCATTTAAATTATATATAATTAAATAAATTTGACTAATTTTTTAACTATCTAATATTATCTAATTATAGCTAAATATCTCTAACTTGTGATATTCTCTCTAAGTGAATCGGTTTGATACACATATAATAGTTATAACAAATTCTAATTTAAATTATTTTTTATAATTTTTTATGTGTAATGCATGTACGTGTAACTCGTTAGTATAAAATAAAATTATGAGTCCAACTCAAACATTTTGCAACTTTAACAAAAATATTTTTTTTTACCCTTTTGCTCTCATATTTCTCTCTCTCTCTCTCTCTCTCTCTCTCTCTCTCTCTCTCAACGTATGAACCGTATGACCCTTCTCTTTCTCCTATTTTCTCCTCTTCCACACCCACAACAACACCCACCCCCTCCTCTCTCTGTTATTCCCTTTCCCATTGTTACCCATCCATGCCTTGAAAAATGGATGGTCAATAATGTCTTGTAATAATAAACTTCTAACCCTCGTTAGCAATCACCCTAAGATCATCTCCAACCCTAATGTCTTGTTAAGTATTGTGAGTCTTAGGTGGCTCTTATGTGGCATGAGCCACAAGACAATGTCTTGTTCATGTGGCAAAATTATATCTCAAAAGACAATGAGATAGAAAAACTCTCTCCAATGCAAAAGTATTGAGGAGACAATAAAAAGTATTTTTTCCAACTTCCAAGACAACTCCTCCACTTCTTCAACTTTTTTATAGACAAAGTCATTGTGAAGTGCATTGTCTAGATCTAGACAACCAACTTCACATTCTTCTTGCCATGTCATTGCCATGTCAACTTCATGTTTTATTCTACATTTGCATTGGAGAAGAATTTTTGGAATGAAAGTTTGTCATTCCTATATGGCAACCATTTTTTCTAAACTCACAATAGAGTTGGAGATGCTCTAATAAAACTCGTGTTATACTCAAATTTTTCTGTATCTTTCATAAATATATAATACTTACGTACTTTTGACAGATCCAAATCAGTACGTAAATTTTAGGCATGCGAAGTTTTAAACATGTTCTGTATAAATTATTGAAAATTTTGGCAAAAAAAAATGCTGAAAACCTGTTTAATTAACCAAATTTGACAACATATTTAAGAATGTGAAGTTTCTAACCTCAATATTTTTATTTTTCGAATATTTGACCGAATTTTTGAACGTATTTTATTTGTACGGAGCTGATTTATACTCGTACTTTTGTCGTCCCGAATTTTTTTCGTTTGCCGAACTGCTAAGAAGGCTTCTAACTCCCGGGGAACCTACTGTTAGAGAGATTTAAATTTGATAGAACTGATAACAGTAATAGTGACATATTTTTAGAGAGATTTGAATTTGATCACTAGTGAACTTATGATAGTAATAGTGTCATATTGTTAAGAGAGACTTGAATTTGATCGCTAGTAACTCGATTTCACCATTGTGGCTAATCCCAAGTGTGTTATATCAATTTGAACACATGATGAGTGTTAGTTCAAGTTAGTTCAAGTGGTTGGCTTGGTGAGAAATTTTGTGGACAATATTCAAATCCCACAAGAAACAGTAGTATATGTATTGTACAATACTTTATTAATTAGTAGAGGTTATTTGCTTGTAGAACATATGTACTTTAAAACAATTATTCTATGTATATTTGTTAATGCCAATACATACTTCTAGATAGTTAAAAGTCTTTATCATGCTAATTTAGTTTTATATATTTATTGTTTGTAACTTACTAACAAGTTTGATATGGGTTTTTTTTTAGGGGCACCACCACTTCTACTAGGGGGCAGTCCAAATTTTTTTAAAAAAATTACAAGTTTGCCATAGGTTTTTGTTACTAGGGGGCAGCCCAAAATTGACTATAAAAGTCAAACTTCTTTTATTTCTTCTCTTCCTCCACTCTTTACTTCTCTTCCTCCACTCTTTTTTTCTCCTCCTCATAGAAACCTAGAATTAACCTAACCTAGGTGAAATTGTCCCCCCACCTAAATTTGTTAAAGATAATAGTGTCAATCACTTCTCTCATTTATTTGTAAGTCGTCGAATTTATTTTTGTGTAATGTTTTAACTTAAATTTTACATATAAAAGTTGAATTTTGTGTTTAATGTAGAAAGAAATAGAAAATGGAACAACACGGACCATCAAATGCTGGATACTCTCCTTCCACAACGTCCGAAGAACACTTTGATGCATCGGAAGGCCTCGTGGTAACTACACTTTAACTTTATTTCAGATGGAAAATCGGATTTTGACACAGAGGACTGCCACTTCTCTGGCAGTCCCTCTCATGGATTTGGACTGCCAGGGATGTGGCAGTCCTATATATGTGAGGGACTGCCACATATGTGGCAGTCCTATATATGTGACAGTCCTTTTGACTTTTAACTTCTATTGTAAGAGTTGCGATCTTCCAATGTTGCGGTACATACTCCAATTGTAACCGATATAGGGCATTTATTTTGGATCGATCTTTCGTTTCAATCAAGCGAAGATGCGGTACAATGGTGTCGAGAAGTTGGACGGGAAAACAACTTAGTTCTAGTGATATCCAGATCGTGCCTAAATCGCCCGGGACGACACAGTGTGATGGTTGGCTGTGAAAGAGGTGGTGTGTTGAGATCGCACAAGAAAGACACAGTTATCCAAAATAAAGTTCCAAGAAAGAAAGCTAGAACGAGAAAATGTGGTTGTCCATTCACGATCCAGATTAGAAACGAAGAAGAAGGGAAGTGGCCAGTACAAGTGAAGAATGGAACCCACAATCATGAGATTGTCGAGACACTATTGGGTCATCCGTATGTCGGATGGTTGAACCCTACGGAGAAGAAGATAGCCGAAGACTTGTCCACTTCCGGTGTTGCACCGAGACAAATATATTCAGTCATACGACATGAAGATGAGAAGAACATGTCTACGATGAGGTCAATATACAATGCCCTATCTTCTTCGAACGCTATCCGGACCAAATCAAGAATAGCGATGCAAGAAGTGCTGAAGTTGCTTGTCGATAATCATTACGTTGAGTTCCATAGAAGACATCCCCAGAGTAATGAAGTAGTTTCAATCTTTTGGGCTCATCCAGATTGCATAAGTCTGGCCAGGTCTGTTGCCGACGTGTTAGTCCTTGATTGCACGTACAAGACCAACAAGTTCAAGATGCCTCTCCTTCATATTGTCAAATTCACCTCTACTCGAAAAACATTCCCGGTGGCATTTTGCTTCATGAAGAGTAAAAAACTTGAAGACTACACATGGGCATTGGAGAAACTGAAAACACTTTACACCGGTCATACAGAGCCGTCAGTTCTTATGACCGACAGAGAGTATGCCCTAATTAATGCTATTCGCATTATTTTTCCTCAAGCGGATACATTGCTATGCACTTGGCATGTCAATCGTAATATTCAAGTCCAATGTAAGTTGAAGTTTCAAAAGGAGGAAGGTAAAATTGACATGCAAAATTTTTAAGAATTCTCCAATGACTGGAATTGTGTGTGGCGAGCCTCTACGATTGACAGTTACGACGCCGCATGGTACATGTTCAAGGAAAAGTGGGAGGCGAGGGAGCCGGCATGCATTTCATACATCAAAGATACATGGCTTGAACCGCACAAAGAACACTTCGTCTTAGCATGGACGAATTTGGTGAAGCATTACGGCACGACAACTACCAACCGTGTAGAAGGAGCACACTCTGTAGTGAAGAGACAACTAAAACCATCTCTCGGCAACTTTGTCTCTGTTTGGCAAGCTATACATCTATTGGTAGAGCGGACGGTGAATGAAATTAAGGCATCATTTGAGATGAGCTTAAATATAGTCAAGCATGAGCATAGAAAGGATGTACTATTAGATGCTTTAGTTCGCGTGGTATCTCACACGGTGTTGACATTAATATGTGATGAGATTGAAAGGTCAAAGTATGTCGGGTTTGATCCCACGTTTGCGGGTGTGTACATCGACATACACTGGGCCTCCCTTGTGCACATCAGATTAATGAATATCGCCGTGAATCCATTCATATTCCAGTAGAAGCAGTCGATCAACGTTGGAGGCAGTTGTCTATGATGCCTGTGGTGAAGACGGACGATGATTTCTTCTCTTTGACACAAGTGAAACTTCTCCACGCAAGGTGGTTAGCCTCAGTAGCAGCGGAGCGGCAGTCCATTGAGCTTAAAATCTAAGAAATTGCATGTCCGGTCACTACTAGAATGCATGAGCCGACCGTTGTTTCCAATCCTAAAGGCAGGCCTCAAACAAGATTGACTAGTTCACAGAAGAGAAGGCTGGAGTCAACTAGGAGAGATCCATCGTACTTTGAGCATGTTGAACGAAGCTTACAGCAAGCTCTGCCCGCAAGGAAGGACAAGCTTGTCGTTTGCCGAAAAATGAAGAAAATTGACCTCCCAAGAAAATATACAGTTGCAAGCCAAACAACGAGTTTGTATATTGACAAATTTCAACCTGCGCTTCGAAGTTACATTTGGTCAATTGTCGATGTCCCCGGTGATGGCCATTGCAGATTTTATGCCCTTGCAAGGCATCTTGGTTATGATGACAAAGACGGATGGAGACGGGTGAGACAGGAGCTGTACGAGGAGTTAGAGACTCGTCTTCCATTCTACTCCCGCATCCTAAGCGAAGAAACCGTTGCAAGTTTGTTGTTAAGTATCCCTTGCACCGACAGTGTTACCGGGACAGACCACTACATGTCAGTCCCGTCTGCCGGCTATTTATTTGCCAATAGGTACATGATACCTATTGTACTTATCTCACCGGATATTAACAATACATTCTTTTCGATGTGCGCTCCTCCGACGGACCACGGAGTGTCTAACCTATGTACTATAGGTCTGATCGGGGATCACTTCGTTATACTAAAGATGATCGCTTATTCTCCGATTCCTCCACCTTCAACAGTTTGGTACAAAAGAGCACCGGTCGAAGTCATCGCTTGGACCACACCTTTCGTTGACCAGATCAACCATTGTAAGTGTAGTGCCCCGACCCGCAAGATGCCTTATGTTGGATGGTTGGTTCGATGAAGCCTTGTTGGACTTGGGATTATGCGAAGGATCGCTTGGAAGACTATGCGATCGTGGCGGGAATCGTCCTATGAATGTGAGTAGTGTTGAACCCTTCAAAGATCCTTTAGCTTCACGCTTAAAATAAGGATGAGTATGCTATGTTTCTTATTGTGTTGTTCAATAACACCTTACATGGAATTTGGAAAGATAATAAAAGATAATAATCACCTGAACGTAAACTGGTGTGGCTAGATGAATTATATGCTTGTACACTGTTGCAATGAATTACATGACAGGTGATGGCAAAGTCCCAAATACTTGGGCGGTGAGTATATTGAGCTTTGGCTCAATGAATAAATGGTAAAACAGATGCTAAGACCCAAGAACTGGGCAGTGAGTATGCTTGAATTGCATTCAAATGAATGAATGCTAAACAGATGCTAAGTCCCAGGAATTGGGCGGTGAGTACATTGAGTTTGGTTGGAAAGATGTTTGGTATCAAAGATGTGGCAAGGCATTGGGTAACAACATTCTATTATCCTGTCGCCGATGTAGAATGTTGATTACGCCAAGACCCTGGATTGGACAGATGATAATGTGAGCATTGGCTCAAGGCAAAATGGCTAGATGGCTAGATGGCAAGATGGCAATACGAATGATAATGATGGTTTTGCTTAGTTTCCTTATCATGTATTATATATTTTCTTCTTAGATAAGTTGCATATAGTTGCATGGTCATGGACAACTTGTCGACAAGGTGGTTTCTCGAACGGTATTCCTGGACCATGGAACCCGGTTCGTCCTAGGGGAAACCAATGCCGAAGTAGTGGCAGTGCTGAAGTAGTAGCACGGTATACAGGACTTGCAGTGGGGCTAGCTACCTGCACTGGCAAGGGCGCTGTATACCTGTAAGACGGTCCAGGATGGCGTGTCGCCAGTGACCTTCATATAGATAGGTCAGATGCTAATGATGTCTTATGCAGGCAGAGTAAGTTATTACTCAAATACATGAAAGGATGTCGGCTGTTGGTAAGAATCACCTGAACGGTGATATTCATATTGAATCATGATATTGTTCTAACAATGTCTTGTGCAGGCAGAGTAAGTATTATAAATGTACAGGGATGGCTACACGATCGTGGGTAAGAATCACCAAAGGGTGATAACAGTATGTTTTAAATTATGTTGGCTATGAGATTTGCGTGCTTTACTTCTTGTCGACTATAACATGAAATTGACCCTAAGGCAACAAGAAAGACCACTGTTAATAATGTTCTGTAACATGATTACTTAGTGTTGTCTTCTTAGGTGAGTTGGGCCAGCACCGCTCGCCAGTACATTGATGATGTACTAACCCACGTTGTGGGCAATATTACAGGTGTTTGCTTGGGGGAAATCCTGTGAATCAGTGCTTGGCATCGATGAATCGGATGGGTGTGCAGAAGCTCTTCTTTCAAGATGATGTCTTCTGCTATACGGGACATAATGTATAGAACAGGGGAACTCAGTTGTACCAGTGAGATTGTAGCCATATTGGCATGTTCATTGTAAAGAAGTCGGTATATTCAGTTGTAGCCTAAAGGGCGAGTGTATACATTCAGTCGGCTATTTAAGAGTCTTGTATTCAGTTGTAAACTCTGTATTCCGCTGCAAGTCTTGTAATCCATTTTGAATATCAATAAAGAGATACATTTCTTCATAAATTGTGTGACTTCAATTTATCTGCTTGGTTCCGCTGCCTTATCGATGTTTTCTGAGAATTACCAGGAACTGTAATGGTTTTGCCTTGTACAAGTGCAATCTAGACTTGTACGGCATCACGCCCAGTGGCTTGTTTTCGATCCTCCGGGATCGGGGCGTGACATAATGGTATCAGAGCACGGTTTTACGTCCTTGGATTCCTATTCGATTTGTTTCGAATCAACGTTGCTACTAAGATGATTCTAAGCTGCTTCCGCGATGATTCAAAGATTGCTTCCGCGATTATTCAAAGTTGCTTCTGCGGTGAATCAAAGTTGCTTCCGCGAATACTCAAAGTTGCTTCCGCGATGAAATCAAAGTTGCCTCTATGATGATTCATAGTGCTTCTGCGATTGTTCTGTGTTGCTCCCAAACTATTCTATGTTGTTCCCTTAACTGAAAGTCCGTTGATCATTCTAACCTCTCACTGGGTATTCTATACAATAAGTCTAAATATGTTGGCTGTGATATGTGTGCTTTGTTGAATTTCTAAAAGATACCAAAAAGAATAACAATGATGCGATGCGTAAGTTTGTGATGTATGTTGGATGTTTTATGTGTGGGATTCTTTGAATCGATTGTTATGCAGCAATCGACAGTGGATGATGGCATGGTATGTTGGAACAGAATGTGCATGGATTTCAGTGAATGGGAATCGACAGAATCTTGAGTTGATATTTGTGGTCAGCATAACCACTGCAGGATGGATTGTCCATATTGGACGTTGGTTTGATGCGAGGGAATATTGTGTTGGGAATGGCTTGAGCTCTGAATGGTATATTGCATATACCCTTGTCGTGATAAGATGTCCTTTGACCCTTGATGTGTCTATGATTTTGTGATTGCTTTACCTATAAGGTAGTGGGTGGTATCGAATCGTAGCTGAGCTTACGATTGATACATGTTGGCTAGGCGTGTTCCTTGATTGTTAAGTTGGATGACCGTTGTGAGATTTTGATGTGTTCAGATGAACCATCGCTAGACCTTGTCGGTTAGCATTAAGTTGGGTAATAAGAGAATTGAGAATATGAAATGATGCCTTGGTTGGGAAAGAAAATAATTTTAGATTCAGGCGAGTACTTGAATCAGTTGGGTAGAAGGATTGTAGGCTTGGTAACGATAGTGTGGTGTTGCTATCGAATGATTTTGCTGGAATAACTATGGACCGAATATTGAACGATGTTGGAATTGAGTTAAAGAAATTGCATGTTGGATATCGATAGAACTGATGGTAATGTTAGACGCTTATCGGGATGTTGTGAATGATTTAGAAGATGCAGAGAGTTGCATCGACGACCGAAAAGTTAGAGAATGGGCTTGTGGAATAGATGATCTTAGCACGTGGTGCAGTGTGCTTGAAGGAAATTGACGTCCCGAATTAACAAGTTATGACCCTTGACTATTTTGAGGCATAGAGAATGGGTACTTGTCCCTTGATGTACGAAAGAGTAGATGTTCCTTACGAGAGTCGAATGGCTGGAACACAAATAAGTATCGAGGTGCAGCGATATGTAATAGACCCTGTCGGTAGATGATGTTGTCACATGAATAACAAGTTGGGTGGAATATAGAATTGTTGGATTATGACTTAGCCGATGAGTTATGTCATGTCCACTAAGATGACCGATATATGATGCGAGATGATTGGTGCTATAGAGATTGGATTGGTGCATGAATAGTAAATCTTCTTATGGAATCAGAAGGAGATGATACAAAACTAATATTGATGGTTAACGTGAATTGCTAAGAGATGTCCGTGTTGGTGTTAAAAAATTTATAAATGATGCCTCGGAAGAAATATGATTATAGTTGCCTGATTTTTGTTGGTTAAAAGAGTACGGACCGTATCGATGATCTAAGAATGTGGGAAACGATTATGTCACGAAGAGACCGTAGGAAGAGATCATAAGTGATAAACTATTGAGATAGCAATGTCGGATGATGACTCGAAATAGTTGACCCGATTGAATAGACAATTTGAGTACGATATGAGGATACAAGTTGGATCGAACATATGCTATGTCTATGCAAATGGAAATTGAAAGTTGAATATTCTATTGAGGAGTTTTATATGATAGCTTCGAGATTGACCCATAGATTGTTGGATAGAATTGTCGGATAGATTTGGTCGGTTGCGGGTAAGTCTAGAATGAGACTTCGTTGGGTATGACTCGAGTATGAGTACGGGTAGAAAGACTTGACCCTAGATTGTTGGCTAGTTGCCTAGATTGTCGATTGGTTGCCTAGATTGTTGGCTAGTTGCCTAGATTGTCGGTTGGTTGCCTAGATTGTTGGCTAGTTGCCTAGATTGTCGGTTGGTTGCCTAGATTGTTGGCTAGTTGCCTAGAGTGTCGATTTGTTGCCTAGATTGTTGGTTGCTTGCTTAAGTCTCAGATTGGTTGGCTATGTTCTTCAGTTGTCCGTGTTGGGTATAAGTTCATAAGATTGGGGTGGTGTCCCATGTCCCTAAGTTGGTCGGACCATAGAGTTGCCCCTATTTTGAGAATTGGTTACCTCTAAGATAAGAGATAAGTATGTCCCTGATAGCTATCCATCTCATATGTGTTAGCTGAATGTCTGGTTTAGCTTAGATTAGCTGACCGTAGAGACTTGATTGTATGCTAAGTTGACTATTGGAAAACCGTAGGATGTCCCTATTGGTGTTGCGTGAGTATAGTTGGAATGAATAAGATGTGTTGGAAGGTAGGCTTTGGAATGGAATAGATATTTGGGAAATTTTGATGTTATAATGTTGGATGGGATGACGAATCATGTTGATTTCGAAAATTGAGTTGCCTTGGTTGAAATGTTGGGAATTGTTAGAACTGGTTGGATTGGTTGATTGATATTGAGCTGCGAAAATTGTTGGTAGTGCTTTGAGATAGTTGGAATAATTTTATTGACCGGATCAAGATTGAGGATAAGTGTAATGACGGAATTGGATAGTGCATGTAGCCGAGATCGGCGAATGTGAATATGAATGACCCTCAGAATTAATGTTGCTGGAATATGATAGTTGCCTATACGAGAGGATAAATATGTTGGCTTGATCAATACGAGAAAATGTTGGAGGACAGCAAGAAATGTTGCTAGAGTGAAATTGTGGTACAATTTGAAGGATGGTACGATTTGGAAGATGGATCATGATTGGGAAATTTATAAGTTGCAAACAAAGTATATGGATACGAACGATGATGAGTACAAGATTTGACCGACGAGAATCGGGGTATCGAAATAAAATGTGGCAATAGGATTTATCAACTTTGGTAGCATAGATGACAATGAACTTGAAAGGAATACTTGACATATCTAAGTCCGAATACTTTGGAAAATGTTGGATCGGTTGAGGAAAATGTCTTGATTTGAATTAGCAACATCTATTGTGTTATCAATTGGTTGGAGTATCGAATAAACAAAGTGGGATTATACGAGATGCTCAAAAAGAATTACTGATGTTCGAAAAGGAAGGTACACCGTAGCTCGTTCGTTTTCTCTATCACTGAACTTGGCTGAAGTGCATGTATTTCGGGGACGCCTAAAATATGTGTATGATTCCGACTAAGTGGTATGCTGAATTCAAACGAAGCCACGGGAAGGATTATCATGTGCTAAGGATTTGCACGAGTGTCGGAGGAAAGATCAAAGATGGTAAACTATGTTGAATCAAATGGGATGTTGTAACGAAATGGTACATTACTTGAAATCAATCGAGAGATTGCAGAGAAATATTAGATGGTGCAAAGTTGATCGTTGAGAAGTTTCATGAAGAGTTGGTTGAAATTTTGGGGATGAGTTTTGTTTTAAGTTTCGAGGACGAAACTTTTTCTGGGTGGTATATATTGTAGTGCCCCGACCCGCAAGATGCCTTATGTTGGATGGTTGGTTCGATGAAGCCTTGTTGGACTTGGGATTATGCGAAGGATCGCTTGGAAGACTATGCGATCGTGGCGGGAATCGTCCTATGAATGTGAGTAGTGTTGAACCCTTCAAAGATCCTTTAGCTTCACGCTTAAAATAAGGATGAGTATGCTATGTTTCTTATTGTGTTGTTCAATAACACCTTACATGGAATTTGGAAAGATAATAAAAGATAATAATCACCTGAACGTAAACTGGTGTGGCTAGATGAATTGTATGCTTGTACACTGTTGCGATGAATTACATGACAGGTGATGGCAAAGTCCCAAATACTTGGGCGGTGAGTATATTGAGCTTTGACTCAATGAATAAATGGTAAAACAGATGTTAAGACCCAAGAACTGGGCAGTGAGTATGCTTGAATTGCATTCAAATGAATGAATGCTAAACAGATGCTAAGTCCCAGGAATTGGGCGGTGAGTACATTGAGTTTGGTTGGAAAGATGTTTGGTATCAAAGATGTGGCAAGGCATTGGGTAACAACATTCTATTATCCTGTCGCCGATGTAGAATGTTGATTACGCCAAGACCCTGGATTGGGCAGATGATAATGTGAGCATTGGCTCAAGGCAAAATGGCTAGATGGCTAGATGGCAAGATGGCAATACGAATGATAATGATGGTTTTGCTTAGTTTTCTTATCATGCATTATATGTTTTCTTCTTAGATAAGTTGCATATAGTTGCATGGTCATGGACAACTTGTCGACAAGGTGGTTTCTCGAACGGTATTCCTGGGCCATGGAACCCGGTTCGTCCTAGGGGAAACCAATGCCGAAGTAGTGGCAGTGTTGAAGTAGTAGCACGGTATACAGGACTTGCAGTGGGGCTAGCTACCTGCACTGGCAAGGGCGCTGTATACCTGTAAGACGGTCCAGGATGGCGTGTCGCCAGTGACCTTCATATAGATAGGTCAGATGCTAATGATGTCTTATGCAGGCAGAGTAAGTTATTACTCAAATACAGGGAAGGATGTCGGCTGTTGGTAAGAATCACCTGAACGGTGATATTCATATTGAATCATGATATTGTTCTAACAATGTCTTGTGCAGGCAGAGTAAGTATTATAAATGTACAGGGATGGCTACACGACCGTGGGTAAGAATCACCAAAGGGTGATAACAGTATGTTTTAAATTATGTTGGCTATAAGATTTGCGTGCTTTACTTCTTGTCGACTATAACATGAAATTGACCCTAAGGCAACAAGAAAGACCACTGTTAATAATGTTCTGTAACATGATTACTTAGTGTTGTCTTCTTAGGTGAGTTGGGCCAGCACCGCTCGCCAGTACATTGATGATGTACTGACCCACGTTGTGGGCAATATTACAGGTGTTTGCTTGGGGGAAATTCTGTGAATCAGTGCTTGGCATCGATGAATCGGATGGGTGTGCAGAAGCTCTTCTTTCAAGATAATGTCTTCTGCTATACGGGACATAATGTATGGAACATGGGAACTCAGTTGTACCAGTGAGATTGTAGCCATATTGGCATGTTCATTGTAAAGAAGTCGGTATATTCAGTTGTAGCCTAAAGGGCGAGTGTATACGTTCAGTCGGCTATTTAAGAGTCTTGTATTCAGTTGTAAACTCTGTATTCCGCTGCAAGTCTTGTAATCCATTTTGAATATCAATAAAGAGATACATTTCTTCATAAATTGTGTGACTTCAATTTATCTGCTTGGTTCCGCTGCCTTATCGATGTTTTCTGAGAATTACCAGGAACTGTAATGGTTTTGCCTTGTACAAGTGCAATCTAGACTTGTACGGCATCACGCCCAGTGGCTTGTTTTCGATCCTCCGGGATCGGGGCGTGACAGTAAGAAGTCCATTGTAAGAAGTTGTTGAAGATTGAGGAGCCAAGAGACTTACCTGCTGACCACTACGACGTCGAAATCGATTAAGTATATATATATTTACAGTTTGACATTTTGTATATGGAGGACCACTTTTGTATACAGTGAAATATGAAGTCCAGTAATATATATGGAGTAAATTTTGTATACAGTGAAATATGAAGTTCAGTATGTTATACTTGTCTACCTGTGTGCTATTTGTGTTATATGTGTCTACCTGTGTGCTATTTATGTGTTTACATGTGTGCTATCTGTGTTATATGTGTTTACCTGTGTGCAAGTATGTGTGGCAAAATATACCAATTTGTTAAAGTATCAGATCCAGTATCAGGACTGCCACCTGTCACGCCCCAGAACCAGAATACTGGAGAGCGGGGGCAGACATAGCCAGCTACGTATATTGAAATGGAAAACCACCTCGATATACGGTCACGGCTGTCTAGATATATGAGGGTTTACTACAAGCCAACAGTCTCTTATGGTCATGAACAAGCCTAATGTCTCAATCACAAGCAAGTAAGTAAGGTCGCAAGATGTATGATCATTAAATATACAATAATAAGGCGTCCCAAATATTACATATTCAGCTGATCATGAAGCTAGTCTTTACAAAATGTTAGGACTAGCAAGAGTTTAGTCGTACATGATCAACCCTAGGATTTGTTAATCATGTTTACAGTCCGTAGGCAGACAGTAAGTAAAAGTGCATCGAGCTAACAGGTGCTCGTCGGCTAAACGCCTCAAAAGAATAGTTTTACAATAAAGTGGGCAAGACAAAAAGGAAAACCCACTCTTGGTCCGGGTTCCGTCTAGTTGTCACCATTGGACTGGAAGCTTGGTAGATCCTCGGGAGCTGCTCCGAAATCTGGCCACACAAAACCAGCTGGGTCAACCCCAGAAAGAGCAAGTGCCACAAGGGGGCCACGAAATAAGAACAAAAGCCAGCAAATAGCACAAGAAAATCTAATATTAACACTAGAATTTATGAAAACATGTCAGGATGATATACGACGAGATAACCATGGAACTATTCCGATAGCCAGGTTGCAACCCGTAAACCAAACAAGGACCGGGGTTGTAACCCTTCATCTGAACAGAACTTGGTTCCCCACCATTTATCGGCAAGATAATAATATGAGAAATCAAGACAGGAAGCAATCTTGTACTGGATCAAGACATGACTAGACTGGTTACACCTCATTCAATCAATCACGGCCAAGCAAATACTACGGCTTACTACTTTAACTAACTAGGGTTATCACAGACCTAATTACTAACAAGATGCAGTGAGATGATTCCACAGCCACAAGCCCTGCAGACCATCCAGGTTACCCAGGTCGAAAGTTAGGGGTTGAATTCTGGTGGGTACATCGTCCGGGAGACAAATATACCCTTAGGTGACTTAGAGGGTGCAACACGCGATGGTGTGCTGGAAATGTGCCCTACTCGACGGCAGGCTACAGATCCCAAGAGCGCCCAGGTAACGGGATTGCTTGTAGCTGTGTCATCTCTTCATGACTACTGTGTTATTCTAGTTATTAACCTTAATCTATTTTGGTAGATACCCCTGACCGTGGTACTCAAGAGTCCCATCCTAGACATGATGCAAGACAGGACAAGTGGATTTAACAAGCAAGCAAGAAAGAACCACCCACGGTGTCAAGACAGGTCAAATTATGTTAGCCGTCGCAACAGCATTAAGTTATCAAGTCATGCTACAAGTCAGGACTGCGCCGCCACGAGCCACTATCAAGTTATCAAGTCACAAGGATTAAATACAAGGTACAAGTTAGGTGTGCACCCTACTAGGTCACTAGCAAGGAGATCAGAGAATACCAAAATCATAATCCATAGAAAATCGTACTAGTCATAAACAATTACTTAAAAGCCGTGTCGGGTCAAGATAGTCGTGCTGTGTTGAACAGATCTCAGGAAAACCCAATCCACAAAAGAGAAACCAAGTCGAGAAATAAAACCAATACTCCAAGAGCCAATGGGTTTAAGCAAGGGGCCAGGGGGTTGGGCATACGTGCAAGAGCACGCACGCAGGGGGAGCATACACGCAAAAGCCCGCACGCAGGGGAGCAGCGTACGCACAAAAGCACGCACGCAGGAGAGCTGCGTACGCACAAAAGCACGCACGCAGGAGAGCAACGTACGCACAAAAGCACGCACGCAGGAGAGCAGCGTACGCACAAAAGCACGCACGCAGGAGAAAACGTACGCTCAGGTCATGCGTACGCTCAAGTCAGGGCACGCTCAAGTCTGCGTACCAGGGCTCGCTCAAGTCTGCATACCAAGGCACGCTTAAGTCTGCGTACCAAGGCACGCTCAAGTCTGCGTACCAAGGCACGCTCAAGTCTGCGTACCAAGAGACACGCTTCCAACAGGAAGCGTACCCAAGTCTGCGTACGCAAGAGACACGCTTCCAACAGGAAGCATACTCAAGTCTGCGTACGCAATGCTAAAGAGCGCGCGCAGCTCAGTGGCGTAAGCTAAGAAGCTCTGCACACTGTTCACTGTCTTCTCCAAACCAGCAAGAACTCCATGGTTGAACCCAAAGCTTCAAAACATCACAACTTGGCCATCCGAACTCCAAATCCGGATTTTTGAAGTTCTAACTTGGGTGAAATTGAATTCTTTTCCACATAGAAACATCAAAACCCATAAAAATCCAACTTAAATGGATCAAAACCATACAAATCCGAAAATAGAGAAAACTTAGATCTAGAACAATGGAGACTCCAAATCACAAAATGCCAAGTTCTAATGTTGATTACCATGTCCTAATCTAGCAAATGGACAAATAAAATAGGGTTTTCATGTGGTGGCAAGGTGCACTTGCCTATGGGTGGGTGTTGTGTAGAGGAAGGAGAAGAGTGTTGTGTATAGGAAGGAGAAGAAGAAATTAATGGGGGTTTATGAGGAGAGAGAAAAAGTTGGTGGAGTTTTAAAGAGGGTGGGATGTGGTGTGTTGAGGGTGGAGCATAGGCTAAGGTGTTCGAATATGCATAAAATCGAACCAAACCAACCCAAGCCAATTAAAACCGGGCCATGCCAAAACCCAAAATACGAGAAATACCGAAATTCCACAAGTTGAGAAAAATAAAAATACATGCCAAAATCCAGATACGAGTATAAATACGAAATACGGAAAATACAGAAAATGAGGGTGACACCACCCCCCTGGCAGTCCTACATTGAATTAGGACTGCCAGGGTGCTGGCAGTCCTAATTGAAAGTTGTTGTTATATAAATGGCCATTCTCCGTTGTTTTAGCACGGAGAATGACCATTCTCCGTGTAATTTAGCACGGAGAATGGCCATTCTCCGTGTAATTTTCACGGATAATGGCCAGTATCAGGACTGCCACCCCCGTGGCAGTCCTACATTAAATTAGGACTGCCAGGGTGCTGGCAGTCCTAATTGAAACTTGCTGTTACAGCAAGTATCAATTAGGACTGCCAGCACCCTGACAGTCCTAATTTAATGTAGGACTGCCAGGAGGGTGGCAGTCCTATTTGTAAGTCACTGTGATGAGAGTTTTGAAACTCTCTATCACAGAGAGTTTCAATTAGGACTGTCACACCCCTGGCAGTCCTACACAAGAGGAGGACTGCCAGGGTGCTGGCAGTCCTAATTGAAACTTGATGTTATATAAATGACCATTCTCCTGTGTTTTAGCACGGAGAATGGCCATTCTCCGTGTAATTTAGCACGGAGAATGGTCATTCCAGTATTAAAACGCAGGAGAATGACCATTCTCCGTGTAAATTAACACGGAGAATGACATTCTCCGTGTTTCTAACACGGAGAATGGCATTCTCCGTGTAAATTAACACGGAGAATGACCATTCTCCGTGTAAATTATACGGAGAATGGCCATTCTCCGTGTAAATTAAGACGGAGAATGGACATTCTCCGTGAAAATTACACGGAGAATGACCATTCTCCGTGCTAAATTACACGGAGAATGGCCATTCTCCGTGTAAATTAAGACGGAGAATGGTCATTCTCCTGCGTTTTAACACTGGAATGACCATTCTCCGTGTAAATTAAGACGGAGAATGTCCATTCTCCGTGTTAGAAACACGAAGAATGCCATTCTCCATGTTAATTTACACGGAGAATGGTCATTCTCCTGCATTTTATGGTCAGTTGAAACTTTGGAGGGCCATAACTTTTGACTGGGAGGTCGAAACGAGGTCCGGTTTGTCGCAAAATGAGCGTATTTTTGAGGAACCTGAGATTAACAGTTTCATTGTTAGACGGCCTTCCGAAATTTTAGAATCGCAAAAAAATGATGTTTGGACCTCCGTTTTAGCACTTTTGCCAAAATTTTAGAATCGCAAACAAATATTAATTCAATGATATGTAGTTGAAACTTGCTGTAACAGCAAGTTTTAATTAGGACTGCCAGCACCCTGGCAGTCCTCCTTTTGTATAGGACTATCAGGGGGGTGGTAGTCCTAATTGAAACTCTCTGTGACAGAGAATTTTACTTTCAAACTCTCATCACAGAGGGTTATAAATAGGACTGCCAACCCCCTGGCAGTCCTATACAAAAGGAGGACTGCCAGGGGGGTGGCAGTCCTCTGATACTAAATTAAGAATATCAGGAATTGGCCAATAACTTAAGTTTCTAAACGTAAATAACAACTACATATCAGACAACTACATATCCAACATGTACGTAAATAACAACTACATATCAGACAACTACATATCCAACATGTACATAAATAACAACATAAATCACAACTACATATCAGACAAAATATCCAACTTCAAAAAAATAACATAAGTGTCAACTACATATCATTCAAAAGTCTGCCCAACAACTTAAGTTTCCAAACAACAAATATATTCTTCAAGTTTCAAACAACAAAAACATCTTTACAAAAATATCCATATTACATCCAACTAATGATCATTCCACATCCAACTACATATTATGTCGGGCCTTTGAACGAGACTCCATATTATTCATGAAGGGGAACTCGACCACGTCGTCGATGCGATCAAGCTCGTTGGCGACAGCGACACTAGTGTCACTTTGGCAACCTCTCTGGAGTGTCTGGGCCAATTCCTTCACCTTTTGAGACTATAAATGAAAGTATAAGTGAATTAAGTCTACAAACATGGAAATCTCAGTCTAATTACAAATACGGAACTCACCATCCTCACCAACCCAGCATACAAGACATTTTTGGAAGGAAGAGCTCCAATTGCTCTGATGGCCACGGGACCCGGGTTTGTAGGGTTTGACAACTTCGGATGTCCGACCCCCAGGAAGTACGGCATGTAGTCCTCGCTGCAGTCGGCCATCTGGGTGACCGGTTGACTCTCATCTTTCCCAAGCAGGTGCCTTTGCCACTCGGTGTAGAAGTCGATCACCCAGTCGAAATATGCCGATTTGTAGTTCAATGGTTGGGTCCCGCGGGGAGGTTCCAACATCTGTAGTGTGCGCTTCG
This sequence comes from Iris pallida, assembly GCA_029216955.1. NCBI lineage: Eukaryota > Viridiplantae > Streptophyta > Magnoliopsida > Asparagales > Iridaceae > Iris > Iris pallida. The sequence continues at coordinate 14,472,878 of JANAVB010002397.1, read as the reverse complement.
GCACACTTTGCACGAAGCCAAACTGCCGAAGTACACGATCAGGCATGTACGGCTCCGTGATATCATAGCATGTGATCATGTCATAAAATAAAGAAACTTGTTGGATGGCACGACTCCCCTAGCGCAAATCCCGGTATGGATCCCAAAATATCTGTAGGAAAACAGTTAACAGCAAAAAAAATTTAACATGAAAAAATAAGTCCCAATTTATTACCTCTTCTGGTACCAAATTGTCAAGTACTTCACGAATGGAAGCCAGTATTTGCCAATCTTTGGTTTCCACCTGGGCCGGCCTCCATCGAGCCACTCTAGGAAGGTGTTCAAAATAGTTTGGGTTCAGGTCACCCCGCCCGAGCATCGGAAAGTGCTCGTATATCCATGCCTATTCAATTTATAAGTTAATAGTCACAAAATATAAACAACAAAATGAAGTATACAAGATTAAATTGTTGGAAGTTTTCTTACATGTAGCAGAGTCTGGCATCCGACAATTGTCTTAGTCCCGACACGGGATGCGATGCCGAGCTCGCGGTAAAGATAGGCGAGAATACCGCTACCCCACGATAGGGGTGAGCGTCGATATAATCGGTCGGTATTTGGTCATTTTTTTCGGTATTTTTTTAAATCGATATTTGAAAAATCAATACCAATATCGTACCATTTAGAATCGGTTTTTTTTGGTTTCGGTTAAATCGGTATTCGGTCGGTTTTTGTTCGGTATCGGTATTTTACCAATTAATATTTGATCAATTAACACACTTAATTGTAGAACCTCTTAACCTATAATATTTTTTTAAAATTTTTTGGAAGCATTAATTTTAAAGTTAAGCCTCTACCAACCAAACAATTAATCAAAATTATTAGAACAATATGTAAAAGTCGCAAACATCTAAAAATGAGCTTAAAATATCAAACGCGGTCACTAAGTTTAATCTTTAGTATAAGTTTAAGTAACCAAAATTTACTTCAAAATTCTATGAGAACACAAAAACATAAGCTCAAAAGATCAAAAACTCAATTCTTAGCATTCTTAATATAAATTCAAGTCCACTAAAATTCATTCCACGTTCTAGAAAACCAACCAAAACAAAGATAAAATTGAAAATGAGTAGTGTAAAATTAGTCATGAACAACATTAAAAAATATACGCGCACGCGTGTGTATATATATGTGTGTGTTTGTGTGTGAATCGGTTCGGTTCGGTATTTTCGGTATGGTATTACACTCAAACCGTTACCATTACCATTATACCGTAATTTAGTCGGTTCGGCAATTCGGTATCGGTACATAATTTCGGTTCGATTTTTCGATATATTTTTAATCGGTATTCGGTCGATTTTTCGGTATCGATCGGTATTTGCTCACCCCTACCCCACGATATATCAATGAAGTCATCCACGGACAATAAATTGAGCATGTACCTCGCATATATCGAGGTTCCGGACTTGTCCGAAATGCCCACCGTTCCTAGGACGAACAACATGTAAGCACGGGCCACCTTGTCGACCAACTTATCATCATCCTCATCCAATTCCATATTCGTGAAGTGCTCCACCAGAAATGACAGAGGAATTCCATATGATTTCTTGAAGCCGGGGAGAGTTGTAAAACTAGTTTCCTCAAGTCCAAGGTTACTTGAGACAAACTTGACGATCTTCGAGTACCATTTTGTGGATTTTTCATTTCTGTAATGTTCTTTGGTCATGACGCGACCGGTAACTGGTAGCTCCAGTATCTGGTAGACGTCGTCAAGTGTAATGGTCATCTCCCCGTATGGGAGATGAAACGTGTTGGTCTCCGGGTGCCATCTCTCCACAAAGGCGGATATGAGGGCACTATCCATTATCCTATGGCATAATCTGCCAAATTATGCAAACCGCTCGGTACAATTTTAACCTGGACGGCCTCCGATAAGCTTCTAAACGGCCAAGACACGATTTTCTTCCCGTGACTCACAGTCCTAAGGATACGATATGTCCTCTGTATATCAAACAACATATAAAAACATAAAAAATATGAAATACATATAGATATCATATACTAAACTGGTAGCTTACAAAAGTAATGTACATACCGGGTTCTTCCATATTGCATATGCAATATGGTTCTCAAAAGAAGCCAACATTGAACAACCTGGCGGACGGACATGCGGCTCAGAAGGACCGGCCTCCTCAGATGGAGCAGAACCACCTTGACGTGGCGGATGGACATGCGGCTCAGAAGGACCGCCCTCCTCAGATGGAGTAGAACCACCTTGACGTGGTGGTAGGAGTTGGCTAATTGGCACGTCGTCGTCATCACTGGAAGAAGGAGAAGGAGTACGAGCTCGTTGCTTCGACCGAGCTTGTGGTCTCGGTGGCGGTCTCCGTGTCCCAGACCGACCTTGGCGTGCCGGTTCGAAAATTGTAATCAGACGCTCAAGAGGACGTTCCGCGCGTTCCTTCCGCTTTGACGCGGTGGGGCGTATTCTTTTTGGTGCGTCCGGAGGACTGTTACCCCTATAGAACAATGGATTGTGCGACCGTACAGTTAATAATAATGCAAACTAAAATAGAACTGTTACCCCCTATCCCCCACCCCCAGACCACAACTAAAACTGAGTACAGTAGGACTGCCAGGCATGTGGCAGTCCAATTGGACACAAGGACTGCCACAGTCCTGGCAGTCCTCTATTGAAAGAGGAGTGACAGGACTCTGGCAGTCCTTGTTTACATGTGGACTGCCACATGCTTGGCAGTCCTACTGTACTCAGGGCCAACAGACAAACGACTCGCTAGTTTGTCGTTTTCTAGGGTTAGGGTTTGAAGAAAAATTGTGGGTTTGTCGTGTTCGAAAATGCCATTCATAAACCCTAAAGACATTCTAAACCTAAATTATCAAAAGTTTTTAGACAATTAAAACTATTCTAGGGTTTCGAATAGAATGTAGAAAATTATAGAAGAAATTAGGGAAGAACGTACGTAGAATCCGATTTCTTCGACTTGCGTGTCATCTCGTCGAATGTAGGAGTGTTCTTGAAAGAAATTTGGTGGAGGAATTATGATTAGAGTGGTGGAGGAGAAGAGACTAGGATTTTGGGAGAGGGAGAGAGAGCTCTTCTTTTTTTTTCTTTTGGAGGAGAGAGAGGAAATTGGGGTTTGGAGAGGAAATGAGAGTTTGGGGGGTTGGGCTGCCCCCTAGTAAAATCTCCACTTTTTGGGCTGCCCCCTAGTAGAAGTTGTGGTGCCCCTAAAAAAATCTTTGATATGCATTTCCAATAATAAAAAATTAATGCAAGGATGGTACATATCTTTAATTTAATATTAAATGTAAGGTCCTTGGGTTGTGGCCTAGTGGTAACAACAGAGAACCCGGAGCGAAAGGTGTAGATTTGATTTCTCCTTTGACATTTGTCAAGCCTATTGGGAAGATCACGTTAAGAAAAAAAGAGTAAAGTAATCCAAGGAATACAGTTTGAGACGATGACAAAAGAAACAAAACAAGATACTCAAGGTAGATGGTCCTCTAAGAAACGTTATTATACTAATTAATTTAAAAAAAATTATACATTTTGTATTAGTTATTAAATTGCAAAAAAAAAGTCTACATAACAAAGTTGATTAAATATCAGAGATTATTAATTATTGGATTATTAATTTAAAAAGATGAGACTATATTAGGAAGGTGATAGTAAATTAGTGATAACATTCTCTAGTACTGTCGAACTCTAGCGACCCTTGTGGTTACGATGGATAGGCAAGATCTTGACTGGATGGCGAAAGATCAGTAGATTAAGCTACGGGACGTATTATTCCTTTCATTTATAAAATGTTGAAAGTTGAATGACAGTGAACCAAAAAGACATGTAATGTAACATGTACAAATTCCGTGCATATTCTTCCTGAAATGCAAGTAGATGTGGCAAATTTGTGGCACCATTTGGAGCAGGGCCGGATCTACACCTACCATAGCTCATTGCTTTGCTCACGGTAGTCTTTGTCGTATTGGTGCCACAATGTTGACATGAAGATATGGCAATTGCGTCCGAAAATGTAGAATTGTCAAATATGTGAATAAGAAATGTGTGGTCTACTAGTGGCAGATCCAGAATTACAATCCACTGGAACACAATCATAGGGTGGTTTTGAGGACAGTGTCCTCGATTTTTTTTTAGTATAATAATATAATATTGTATTAGATAGTATTATTTTCATACAATTAAGCTTTATAATTGAGCCAACCTTATATCTCACAATTAAAGATTTCACAAATTTAATTCATATCACAGAAATAGAAATATAATCTCCCTACAGAAACATGATTTTGATCTAAAAATTTTTTTGTCCTAATTTGATTTCGAAATTTATTTTTACAAGTTGCTCTCCTTCAAATTCCAACAGCAGCTCCGCGAACTCCGCCCTCCATTCCTCCGGTAGGTTTTCCAAAAAAAATAAAATTTTGTAGGCTCGGCTAAGGGTGAGCATTATTCGGTTTTGGACCGAAAATCGAACCGAACCGAACCGAATAAGAGATTCGGTTCGGTTAAAAAAAATCGGTTCGGTTTCGGTTTTGAAAATACTAAATTTTCTTATTCGGTTTCGGTTTCGATCCAAAACCGAAAACCGAATAAGAAATATATATATATATATATATATATATATATATATATATATATATATATATATATATATATATGTATTAATTATAGGTATATATATATATATATATATATATATATATATATATATATATATATATATACCTATAATTAATACATATATATATATATATATATATATATATATATATATATATATATATATATATATATATGTGTATTAATTATAGGTATATACTATAGGTATATAATAAATATATCTAGGTATATTTAGTTATTATATATATTAACAAAAAAAAATACAAATAAACCGAAAACCGAACCGATTTAATTCGGTTCGGTTATTGACCAATTCGGTTCGATTTCGGTTTTGCTTATTCGGTTTCGGTTCAATTCGATTTTCGGTTATTCGGTTCGGTTGTAACCGAATAAACCGAATACTCACCCCTAGGGCTCGGCCGCTCGGCCAAATAGAAAAATGAATAGGCCCAAGAAAAGTAGAAGAGGCAATAGCTGTCGCCTTTTTTTTTTTTTTTTTTTTTTGGAAAGTTTGGGGTTGACTTGGGGGTTCCATCTTCCGTTAACTGCTGCTTCCTTAAAAAGTAGGGTTCTTTTTTGGCATCCGCCCCTGTGGTCTACATCGTCGTCTTCTTTGCTATTTTGCGATTGTTGTCCTAGTTCTTCTACTGATGTAATCATGTAATCATCAAGCTTTGTAATTTCGTAAAATTTACTGAAGCAATTAAAGATTTTATGCTCGTAGTTTATATCATGACTGCTATAAAATAATTGTTTTTGTGATGTCAAATAATATATTTTCCAGTTTATATCATGCTGCTATAAATAATTGTTTTTGTGATGTGAAATAATATATTTTCCTATTAAATCCGTAGTTATCATAGTGAACTCAATAACTCAAGTCTCCCTCCATTATAAAAATATAAGAAAAAATACAAAAGATACATTACTGCAATTGGTGTACAGTTGCATATGCTATCTAATATATAGTATACCAGAGTATCATCTGTCAAGAGTATTCATAATTTGCATACCGTGCCCAGTTTACAATTTAACAAACAACCATTTGCCGACGTTACTGATACAATATTGAACCATTTATACACTGAAACCTATATATTCATACTTTACATTTTTACATTTTCAGTCACTAAAAAACCAAATGATTGACTAGCTGTCACGATACATGTTGATCGAGACCACATCAATAGGATCGGCCTTCTCTGGATTTACTTGCTGTGTCCAACATAGTTATTAGCAAGTGATCAATTCAAGATACGAAAGTTCCAAGTACCTGTCAAAGATCAACATGAAGACAACCTTAGAAGTGTATGTATTTGCAAATAATGGAGTTAGGAAGCATAGCTATACCGAGAGCCTACATGCACGCATAACTTGCAAAAGAACATAGAAGATATAACTAGCAAGAGAATATATGTACACAATTCGGGCCAATTAGTAAAATTTAGCTGATATATTCATCTTCCTCCCCCTTTCCCCTTCCAACCACCAGCCTTGGCGACCTGTTTAGGCATCAATAGCAAGAACTGATTTTGTATTTAATGATCTAGCACTGCAGTAAAAAGATCTTCCTCCCATCAAAGATGAGCATTTGCATATCTACTTGACGTGAATGAAGTTGACAAAATCAAACAAAGCACTAAGGCTGTGTTTGATTGGGCGTTTTTTCCATGGAAAATATTTCCACCACAAATTTTTCACCAATTGTAGTGTTTGATAGCTTTTATTTTCCATGGAATTATTTTCCAAAAAACTATCATTTTCCATATTTTCTTCTAAAATGGTGGAAAATGAAACTTGTCTAACCCATAGGAAAATATCATTTTCCATGGAAAATAACTATTTTTCGTGGAAAATAATGACAATCAAACAACCAAATTAAGTTTTCCATGGAAAATTTTAAAATTCCATGGAATTTTTTTCCTAGGAAAATAATTCCATGGAATTAATGTCTTTTCCACCTTGCAATCAAACACACCCTTAGTTAATTGATCAACACGAGAAATGGGCTGTTAGCAAAATCATTTTTTGGAAGGATGATGGTTACTCTTCTGAGGTGTTTGGTTAGAGGTAAGTGTCTCGAAAGTGACCACTTTCATGGAAATTACGAGTTGCAGTGTTTGGTTGGACATTACAATTACATTGTAAGTGTCCAATCCTTGACATAAATCAATTCTTGTCTCCTTCTTTCAATTTTCACCTCCCTAAAAAAAGTGAGGAAGTGCACAACAAGTAGACAGATCCGGGTCCCTGTGGAAGTGGGAGTCGACGCAGTCGAGTAGGGGTCAACATCGAAGACGACGCGATGCCGGGATCACCGTCGGGATCCCGATCAACGCGATCACCTGCCGGAACCCTGGTCCGGCGCTTCAGCAGCCACCGACGCCGTCTGGCAGCCGACAAACAAGACGAGGGCAGAAGCCCCGCGGGTTCCGAGAGGAGCTCAATGCTCGATTGTGGAGGAACGCGGAGATCAAAACAGCCGACGAGACAGTGGGGATAGGAGGCGTCAAACAGGGGGGGGGGGGGGAGTGGATAGAGGAGGAGGTGGTGGAAAGAACCATTCAGAACCCAATTCTCTAGAACCATGTGGAAAGAACTATTATGAACCCAATTCTAAAACCATGTGGAAAGCATTATTATGATGATTAGTTATGATAATTAATATAATTATTATCTATTTAATTATGGTAATGGATTTAAAAGATTCTTTGAAATTTAATCAGTAAAAATTAAATTATAATTTGATTTGTTTAATTATGATAATTAATATGTTTCTCAATTATGATAGTTAATGTATTTTTTCATTTAATTATGGTAATTAATTTAATTATGGGTTACCAAATCTCCAACTCCAACATCCACTCTCAACAACCAATCTCTTTTCTCTCCACTTTCAACAACCATCCAAACAACGAATTCTTTTTTCTTCCACTTGCATTAGACAAAAAGTACTCTATCCAAACACATTTTGAAAAGTACAATTTGCTGCAAATGCACTGCAACTCAACATGCTAAAGTGCCACTTTTACACTTTCAACGCGTTACTTCTATCCAAACAGCCCCTTCGTGAAGGCTCTTGAAGAAACTGCAGTTATTAATAGGGTGGAGATCATGAAGTGATGGTGTTCAAGGATTTTCAGATCGGACTGAGTAGGACACTACTAAAATACAACAATTTGGCGACGGCCGATTAGCGACGGATCTTATCCGTCGGCCATAGCGACGGACTAGCGACTACCTTGTGACGGACTACCGTCAGAAAGCTATGGATAATTTTTTTATTTTTTTTTGCGTCAAAATCAGTCGCACATCTGTCGCTCATTTGACGAAAATTTAGCGACGAATTCATGTCCGTCCCTAATATGTCGCACATTGTGGCGGCAAAATCTGAAAAAAATGGCGCGATAAATTAGCGTCTATCTAGCGACGGACGTTCCGTCGGTAATCTAGTGGTTATTTAGCGACTACCTAGCGACGGATATATCCGTCGGTAGTCCGTCGCTAAATACTGTAACCTAACTTAAATTGAACCGACGGGGAGGAATTTTTCATTCCCCCCAAAAATACTCTCTCTTCCCCCCCCTCTCTCTCTCTCTCTCTCTCTCTCTCCGGCGGCGAGCTCTCTCCGACGGATCACATTCTCCGGCGAAGCTCTCTCCGACGGGTCTCTCTCTCTCTCAGGTATGCTCTCTCTCTCTCTCTCTCTCTCCCTCTCTCTCTTTCTCTGTTTAGCATAACATATAGGGTTTCGGGTTGGTGTGGGGGGGGGGAGTCGGCTGTCGTTGGGGCCGGCGGGGGGGGGGGGGGGGGGAGGGAGTGGGGGCGGGGGGGGGGGGGGGGGGGCGGAGGTTGTTGAGGGCGGGGGACAAGGTAGGGTTTTTTCGGGGCAGGGGTAGGGTTTCGGGTGGGGGGGGGGTCGGCTGTCGCGGGGGCCGACGGTGAGGGGGGGGAGGGAGGGGGGGCGAGGGGTTGGATGGTGTTGGGTGCGGGGCGGGGGGCAGGGGTAGGGTTTAGGGTTTGCTGTCGGGAGGGTGAGGGCGGGGGGGGGGGGGGGTTTGCTGTCGGGGGGGGGGGGGGGGGAGGGGGGTTTGCTGTCCGGCGGGGTAGGGGAGGGGGTGGGGGGGGGGGGGTATCGGTGGTTTCGGATCGGACCATTCCTATGAGTATCGGTGGTTTCGAATCGGAGTATCGGATCAGGGGAGGGGGTATATGTGGTTTCGGATCGGGGGAGGGGGGGGTATCGGAATCGGTATCGGACCGATACTGACCGATACCGGTACAGTTTGGCATGTCCCGCTCCGATACTGACCGATACCGATCCGATACTGTCCGATACTGATATAGTTTGGCATGTCCCGGTATCGGTATCGAACTATCCCTATGAGTATCGGCATCGGGGGTATCGATAATATCGGTGGTTTCGGATCGGAGTATCGGATTTTTTGGTATCGAAAAACAAATAGCTATTAATAAATTATTAATATTAATAATTTATTAAAGTATCGGCCGATACCGATACCGATCGGAGTATCGAACTATTCTTATGATAATGGTTTAAAGTATCGGCCGATACCGATCCGATACTGCCGATACCGGTACAGTTTGGCATGTCCGCTCCGATACTGACCGATTCCCGATACCGACCGATACCGATCTGATACTGTCCGATATCGATACAGTTTGGCATGTCCCGGTATTGGTATCGGACTATCCCTATGAGTATCGGCATCGGGGGGTATCGGTAATATCGGTGGTTTCGGATTGGAGTATCGGATTTTTTGGTATCGAAAAACAAATAGCTATTAATAATTTATTAAAGTATCGGCCGATACCGATACCGATCGGAGTATCGGACTATTCTTATGAGGATGGTTTAAAGTATCGGGCTATTCTTATGTTTAGTTTGTCTTACGATACAGATTTGCACATCCAAATCGAGGATGAATCGTTACTTTGTTGATCGTACATGGATGTACAAACGGCAACACGAGAGTAGAATTGGTGTGAGTGACGATTTTCAGGCAGGCATGAAAGTATTTCTTAAGTATGCCATGAGCAAAGCTCAGTACATGGACGGTAACAAAATCAAGTGTCTATGTGTTAATTGTCACAATAGACGTTACGAAGAAGTGGTGACTGTGAGAGATCATTTGACCCGTAAGGGTTTCGTACGTGATTACGGCCTGTGGTCATCGCAAGGTGAATTATATTCGGAAAGACAGGCTGCGGAATCTGGTACTTATGCTTTTGATGATAATGCTGCAATAGATGTCCTCGAAGACGACGGATGCTCTGTTGATTATGGAGACGTGCAGAACCTTGCACGAGATATGGTGTATGATGCGGCAGGGCCTAATTTTGATCCGGAGGATCCTAATCCCGAGGCGAAGGAGTTCTATGATATGTTTCAGGACGCAGATACTCCTCTATATCCTGGTTGTGAGACTCATTCCGTACTGTCAGTGACGATGCGGTTGCTGAACATAAAGTCTATTTTAACTTGCAACAAGCTTGCTATGATCGGATCACACAACTAATCAAGGAGGTGTTACCGAAGGAATCAAAAGAGCTCTCAAAAAACTTCTATAAGTCAAAGATTATGGTCAGACAACTGGGACTGGGGTACAAGAAGATAGATTGTTGTCGCAACGGATGCATATTGTACTACAAAGAGAATTGCGTATCATAAAGTTGCAGCTTCTGTAATGCGGATCGTTACAAGCCAGTACAGGAAAAAGAAAAGTCAACTAGAAAACGACGTCCTTACAAGTATATGCATTACTTGTCGATCACGAAGCGCTTGCAGAGGATGTATATGTCTCTGAATACAGCGGAACACATGACGTGGCACAGCGAAGAATAGGGGTGTAAACGGACCGGACGGACACGGACAGTCATTGTCCGTGTTCGGTCCGTTAATGAAAATGAGTTCGGACGGACGGACACGGACAGTTCATTGTTCAAGTTCGGGCCGGACGAACACGGACAACCACTGTTTGTTAATTCAATCGGACGGTCCGCGGACAAATTAAATATATTACCAAAAGTTATTATTTTATCAAGATACCTTAATAGTTGGTTCAAAAATCTAGTTGAAAGAAAATACAATTGAGGGTTATAGAATACAACAAACAATAGTAAAATGATAACAAAAATCGAGACGGGACAACAAAAACTTGATGCAAAACCAAAATATTTTGACATAATTGATACAAAACCAAAAGGAGTCTCCACTATCGGACTGTTCGCGGACGAATTCGGACCGGACATGGATATGACCGTGTCCGGGTCCGATTTTTAATCGGACCAAAAAAAAAGTCCAAGTTTTGTTCGTTAATGAATCGGACGTTCCACGGTCGAACCATTTATCGAGCCGGACACGTACGGACAACGGACTACTTTGTCCATTTTACACCCCTAGCGAAGAATGCATAAAGGACGAAGGAGAATTGTCACATCCTTCGGATAGAGAGGCGTGAAAATATTTTAATTTGTGTCATCCAGATTTTGCTGCAGAGCCTAGAAATGTACGCCTTGCGCTATGTTCTGATGGCTTCGCCCCTTTCGGACAGTCGGGATCTCAATACTCATGTTGGCCGTCATTCTTACCCCTTACAATCTGCCACCATAGATGTGTATGAAGACTCCTTATATGTTCTTGACAGCTATCATACCCGGTCCCAAAAATCCGACGAAGAACATCGATATATATTTACAGCCGTTGGTGGATGAGCTGAAACAGCTGTGGGAGATCGGCGTCACGACGTATGATATTTCCAGGAAACAGAACTTTCAGATGAGAACTTCACTCATGTGGACAATCAATGATTTTCCAGCATACGGTATGCTGTCGGGATGGAGTACGCACGACAACATGTCTTGTCCGATATGCATGAAAAATAGTAAGACGTTCCGCCTTAGGCATGGAGAAAAATATGTTATGCGACTACCATTAAAATACGTAAGTAACTGAGATATATGTTATGCGGCTACCATTAAAATATATGCAAGTAAAACACTTAAATTATCATTATTTGTTTACAGGTTTTATTGCCTGAAACAACACTCACAAATGAGAGCATTCGTTATTTGGCATTGGGACCGAAGAAGCATGCGAAGACTTGGCCAGGCTATGTCGTTAATGGCTTCAAGTTTAAGGCAACTCAACATGCTATAAATGCCGAATTTGTCAATGACAACTTCAGTACTAAGGATTCTGGTGTTTGCATAAGAGGCACCATCTATGACGACGAGCCGGACTTTGACTATTATGGAGTGCTTCGGGATATTGTAGATTTACAATATAGTGTCCCATATGATATGCATATTGTGATGTTCAAATGTGAGTGGTTCGATACGACACCAAATATCGGTTGGAGAATCGATAAACAATTTGGATTCGTCGATATAAATCATCGCAGGAGATATAGAGAGTCCGACACGTTTGCGATAGCAAGTCAGGCTGTTCAAATCTACTATACAAGCTACCCAAGGCGTCATAGAGATCGATTTGACTGGTGGACAGTATGCAAGATTAAATCTAGAAATACATTCAACGTTGGAAACCCAGCATACCAAGAGGACGAGATCGAAAAGCCCCAATACTTGGGACAACAGTCGGATACCATGGATGTTGAATTAGAGGTTGATATACCTCCTGCTGAGGAAAATAGAGGGAGGAAGAGGTTGATATACAAGACTTAGATGTCAACCAGGGAAGAAAGAGGCGTCTTGTTCCAAGTATTGAGAATGAAGAAGAAGAAGAAGAAGAAGAACTTGATGAGGATGAGGATACAGATGAAGTCGACGATGAGGATGAGGATGATGATGAGAATGAAGACGAGGCCGAGGACGATGATTAATATCGGTATATTTCAGTTCATGTTTTTGTCGAGGCCGAGGACGAGGACGATTCAGTTTAAATTAAACTTCTGTATTCTTCTTTCAGTTCATGTTTTTGTCGTTCGATCATCTACTTATTGTATGATTTTCTTTTTGCAGATGGCACTCCTAGTCCTACTCCTCTGGCCGGCACTCGTCGCCCTGCTGCTGGTATATATATTTTAGTTTAGTTTTATATTCATTTATACTTCTATATTATTAATTATGTTTATGTGTTCTATTTACAGGGCATGGTTGCGAGCACTCGTGCTGGTGGTGCTGGCCATGGTGGTGGTGGTGGTGTTGGTGGTGGTGGTGGTCGTGGGCGTGGTGGTAGCGGTCGTGGTAGTAGCGGTCGTGGTCGCCATACGTCTTCCCCGGATGTGACCTCCGATCCCGACCTGGAGAGCCCGGGCACAAACTCTTTCCGCCGTCAATCTATCTCGGTGCCACCGTCATCTTCATCTTCGCTCGGGCACACTCTTCCCAACAGGCAGTAAAGGAGGGGAGAGAGGCGGAGGCGGTCACCGCTCACGACTTATTCGTGCATACACACAAGAGGCGGAAGGACGGGAGCTTCGTCGACGCGAGGGCCCAGGAGACTGATGTAAGTACTTACGTTTATGAGATTTATGTTAGAAATATAATTATTGTTAACTTAATTAGGTAAACTTAGGATTAAAATTATAACTTAGGGAAACATAGGATTTAGATTATAACTTAGGAAAACTTATAGTATAAACACATTCATTGGATAGGTTGCGTATCGTGAGGCACTCCGTCGGATTGAGCCCCCTACCGAGGATGTCGGCGAAACGACGCCCACCCAGACGCCCTCTTCTATGGCCGCTCGCTACGACGACGTGTTCATAGAATCCGCCGGCGGCTTTAGGAAAGGGCGCCTGTACGGCTTAGGTTCCATGGCGGATTTTTTGCAGACGTCGACTCCGAGATATCCACCGCCTCCGCCTCCTCCCGCGCCCCCCGCAGACGATGTGAGGACGCAGCTTGCGACTCTCGTCACGGCGGTGTCGAATTTACGGTCGATAGTGCTGGGGCACTATCCGCATCCTTCTTCTGCTCCTGGTCCGTCTGCTGCCGCTCTGTCTACTGCTGCTGCCGGTGCTTCGGATCGACCTGGTCCTTCTTCTACCGAACGGCTTTCTTTTGACCGCTCTTTCGAGGCCCGCCTGGTACCGGATGCTGCTATCGTGGCGCTCCTTGACATGATGTCGTCAGAGCAGCTACGCTCGCTTCCAGACCATGTCTTGTCCCAAGTGTCGTCACACATGGTGGAGCATTATATACGCAAAGCGAAAGCGGCGAAGAGAGCACGAGACGATCCACCTCCTCCTTCTCAGTGATTTTGTTTGTTTTTGGACATTTAGACATTTGGATATGTGTATATTTTGTTTATGTTTGGATATTTTGCTATGTATGTTGGGATATTGTGTTGGATATTTTGTTGGTCATTGTGTTGGATATTTTTTGTGTATGTTGGGATATATTGGATGTTTGGAGATATTGTGTTGGCAATATGGATATTTGTTGGATATATTAGATGTCGAATATGTTATATTTGTGTATGGTGGATGCTGGATATGTTATATTACAGGGAATAGTCTCTTTCATGTATTTTTTTTCAAAAATATTGCAGTTAGCGACGGATTGCCGACGAGTTGCCGACGAAATTTTGCAGGTAGCGACGGCTTGTCGACGGATTATCCGTCGACCTGTTTCTGGAAAATACATAGCGACGGAATGGCGACGGATTGCCCGTCGCTCAGTTTCTGAAAATATGGAAGATATCCAGAAGCATGGCGACGGATTATCCGTCGCCAAATCGCCGCTAATCCGATGAGGTACTGTATTTAGCGACGGACTCGCGACAGGTTAGCGACGAAAAATCCGTCGCTAACTGTATGAATATCAAAATAGCGATGGATGGACGACGGATTATCCGTCGGCCTGTTTCTGGAAAAAACACTAAGCGACGGAATGGCGACGGATTTCCGGTCGCTCACTGGAAATATGGAAGATATCCAGAAGCGTGGCAACGAATTATCCGTCGTTACTCCGCCGCTAATCCGTCGTTACTCCGCCGCTAATCCGTCGAGGTTAGCGACGATTTAGTGACGAGTTAGCGACGGATATTGCGTATCAGAAACCCTCTGATACGCGGTTAGCGACGATTTAGCGACGTGTTGTCCGTCGCTAATATTTGCTATATTAAAAATTTAAACTATCAAAGTTGACGGGAAGCCGTCGGCTAGCCGTCGCTAACAGTTTTGATTTAGCCAACGGTAATCCGTCGCTAAGTAGTCGCTCAGCGGCGGACTAGCGACAGACTAGTTTTAGCGACGAGGTTATTCCCGACGAATTTTTTCAGCCCGTATCCGTCGGTAATCCGTCGGTAATGTGAATTACCGACGGATATGGCTGTCGCTAAATCGTTGAATTTTAGTAGTAGAATGTTATAAAGACCTATTTCCCGAGAACGTGCAGGAGAAAGAACCTCAAACAAAAGCAGAAGTTTCTTACACAAATATGCCGAGTGCAAGGGAGTGGCCTTTGGAGAAGTGCTTATTTTTGGATTGAAGTCCTTGACCACCGGCAGCATAGCAAATTCAACAGCTGAGGTTGCGCTGGGAAAGTAGCGAGAATGATTCACGCAATGCTTACCAGCATAACCTTAAATTAAAAACAGAGATAATTAAGTGAACATCAGATAGAGAAAAAATAAAAACAAAATATCGTTCTTCATTTCTTAAAATTTGGTCTTGCTGGACATGCTAAGTCGGAACACCTCAGATTGTGATAATGGTGAATTTTACACTATATATAAACCACAGTGAACCCTTTAAGACTAGGCTTTGATACATACCTACCTACCTTGTGCAACATGAATTTGTCTTGGCAATACTACTTTCACTGCCAATATAATATAACTGAGTTACAAATTCTGGCGCACTAGGTTATCTAGTATTCTTAGTTACTACTTAAAAAATTATAATATACAAGACACATAATGTTGAATTTGAATGTTGCATGATACGATAAACCACAGTGAATTCTTCAAGACAGGGGCTTGATACTTTCCAGCTATATTTACTTTTGCATCGAGGATTTATCTTGGCAATACTACTTCCATTACCAATGTAATGCAAACAAATTACAAATTCTGATGCACTTGGTTATCTAGGATTCCTAGTTACTACTTGAAAAAATTTATAAAATACAGGATGCACTAATGGTGAATGTTGCATGATACAATGAACCACAGTTGATTCTTTAAAACTGGGGTTTGAGACGTACCAGCTACTTCTACTTTTGCATCGGTGATTTATCTTGGCAATACTACTTTCAATTACCAATATAATGTAACTGTGTTACAAATTCTGATGCACTAGGTTATCTAGTATTCTTAGTGACTGCTTGAAAAAAATTATAATATACAGGACACACATAATGTTGAATGTTGCATGATACAATAAACCACAGTGAACTCTTTAAGACTGGGGCCTGATACATATCAGCTACCTTTACTTTTGCATCGAGGATTTATCTTGGCAATACTACTCCCATTACCAATATAGTGTAATTGAGTTACAAATTCCGATGCACTAGGTAATCTAGTATTATTGTTTTCTACTTCAAAAGAATTACAATATACATAGGTCGATCACACAATTATTATTGAATGTTGCATGATACAATAAACCACAGTGAACTCTTCAAGACTGGGGCCTGATACATACCAGCTATCTTTACTTTTGCATCGAGGATGTATATTGGCAATACTACTCTCATTACCAATATAATGTAATCGAGTTACAAATTCTGATGCACTTGGTTATCTAGTATTCTTAGTTACTACTTGAACAAAATTATAAAATAAAGGACGCGCTAATGGTGAATGTTGCATGATACAATGAAGTGATGAACCACAGTGAATTCTTTAAAACTGGGTTTGAGACATACCAGCTACTTCTACTTATGCATTGGTGATTTATCTTGGCAATACTACTTTCAATTACCAGTATAATGTAACTGTGTTACAAATTCTGATGCACTAGGTTATCTAGAATTCTTAGTTACTACTTAAAAAATGAAGATATACAGGACACGCACATAATGTTGAATGTTGCATGATACAATAAACCACAGTGAGCTCTTTAGGACTGGGGCCTGATACATATCAGCTACCTTTACTTTTGCATCGAGGATTTATCTTGGCAATACTACTTCCATTACCAATATAGTGTAATCGAGTTACAAATTCTGATGCACTAGGTAATCTAGTATATTACTTACTACTTCAAAATAATTATAATATACAGGGCGATCACACAAATAATGTTGAGTGTTGCAAGATGCAATAAACCACAGTGAATTCTTTAAGACTGGGGCCTGATACATACTATTTACGACTGGGGCCTGATACATACCAGCTACCTTTACTTTTGAATCAGGGATTGATCTTGGCAATACTACTTATATTGCCACTATAATGTAGCTAAATTACAAATTCCGATGCATTACATGTATTCTTATTACATAATCTAGTATTCTTATTTACTACTTAAACAGAATTAAAATATACACAATAAGCACACACAAACATACGCACAGGGAAGATAGAAGGATAGACCATAGACAGACAGAGAGATGTGTTCTAGAGAGAGAGAGAGAGAGAGAGAGAGAGAGATAGAGACATACTTCCCAAGTGGTTAGCGACATGGTGCTACATGTAATTACCCAGCAATCCCATATAACCCTACCTCCTGTCAAACATTAAGTATAAAAACCGGTGTGAGCACAATGCGTACATAAATGATCTTCCGTGAAAATTATATAGTTCTGATACGTTTTTCCAATCCTTCTATTAAAAGGTTAAAGTAGTGTATTGAGCAAATAAGGGCCTGTTTTTGTTGAACTAGGAATTACAGTTCCAGGATTTGGGTCAACTCTTGTTTGGTTAACAAATTGTAAATATGGAAAGAATGGACATGGAATATGCAGAATAAAATATTTCCTAGATCTAGTGGATGTCATGTGAAATTCACATAGGTCATCATTCATCATCATTATGCAATCATCGTCATCCAAGCCTTATCCCATCATAATGGGGGCCCCTTATGGAGCATAAGAAAGCTCCACAAAAGAATTTAACAAGGTTTTATGGGCAGGGTAGCTATGAGCACGAGAAAGTCATGCCATAAAACCTAGGCTGCAGGTTGGCATGACCTACGTTTTGGATTTGCAATTTACACTCAGGAGACCATGGAGCACTCTCCTACTTCCCCTAGACTATAAAGAGTCTAGACAAAGAGAGAAGATGAAACAATTTACTACATGAAGTTGTATTTATCTCCATGACACATTAACCAAAGAGTGAAAAAGAATGACAATTCCACCATATGAAACGTAGATATTAACAATATAATCCTTTTGGATATCGCCTTAAAATATCTCACACTATTTGATAACTATTACCAATCTGGAAAGCATTGGAATCATCTAGCACTTTCTTATCCGAGTCTTGTGAACTCGACAAAAGAGACTTGTTATTTCCTCGATTGCAATGCCTCACAAACTGGTCCTTCAAAGTGGCAACTCTAACTTATGACAGAAATATCAAGACCTCTGCGAGGCATAAAAGAACTAAAGAAGGTAATGGTTCTAACAGCGGCAAGTTAGCAACTTGCCGGCAGCTGGTCCATCTTTATTTTGTTTTAATCAGATTCTTCTTATCGTTGTGGTTTCCTCAGTAATGTCCTTTGTACTTGCATTTTTTTGCTAATTATCACAAATGTCATTGGTTAGCCTCAAAATAAGAACAATATTGAAGAACATTTTTACATATGGGAATTGGAAGAGAGGGTTCAGAATAAAGTATACCTTGTAGGAGAATAGTCAAGAACATGTGCCTCATGCTTCAACATATTTGATAATTTTGACGCTCCGTGTTTCAGTAATTTGCTATGTTCTTTTGTGGAAGTGCATGTACAAATAATTCAGAAGACCTTGAGGCCTCATTTGACAGGTCTCCGTTGTTAAAAATAAACATATGAAGCATGATACCAGGAATGGTCGAGAGAAGGAGAAGACTTACCTGCCTTCGTAGAGATCATGTTGGCATGGGCCCATTGCTGAATATAGCCTGAACTAGAATACTCCAAGTAATGCTGGTTGGTATAATACGACGACCCAAGGCATCATTTAATAGCTCTGCTGCCTTGGGAGTCCTATTAAAAGAGCAAAGACCTTTAAATACAATGTTGTAAGAAATAATATCCAGTTGCAACCCAGCTTCCAACATCCGATCCCATAAACTTGATGCCTTCCCACAATTACCAGCTTTATAAAATCTATCCATAAGTGAATTATAGGTGACCAGATTTGGGGTGCAATTCTTGTATTTCATCTCAGAATAAACATGTAATGCTTCTTCGACTTTACGTACAGAACAAAGGTCACGGATGAGAATGTTGTGTAAAATTACACCAGCTCCCAAGCCTTCTTGTTTCCAAATGCCCAGAGCAACATCAACATTCTTATCTCAGGAAAGACCATCCTGTAGGGAGCTATATGTTATCTTGTCGGGCTTGAAACCTTTCTCCATCATCTCTTTGCAAAATAACAAGCCTATGCGAACCTCTCTACTTTAAGCAGACCATCTATAAGAATGTTATGCGTAACAATAGTGGGAGGGCAACCATTGTTGACCATCTCATGGAAAAGCCTGACCGGATTGTGAACCTTGGATTTCCGAAATAATCCACTCATCAAAGCATTGTAAATATGAGGGTTAGGCTTGCATCCATAAGTAGCAATCTGTTCATAAACTTCAAATGCCCCATCCAGTCTCCCAAGCTTGCATAAACTATTTATGATCGACGAATATGCAAAGACGTGGAACATTCTCTTTACTTTCTTGAAAGTCCTTAAGAACCTGCAATGCATTGCTGATACACCCATTCTCGCACAACCCATGAACCAAAACTCTCAGAGTCACTGGATCCGGATGGCACTTATTATCCTTTTGCAAACTCTCCCAGACTAAAAATGGCATCCTTGACTTTACCAGTAACCCCCTGATTTTCAAAATTTTAATTTTTCTCAAAATCCTGATTATTATTTCCTCAAATTCTTATTTTCTAATTATTATTGGTGATTATTATTGCTAATTATTAATTTGGGGAATTATTTAGGTGATCATGAGAAAGGAATGGCGAAGTCGTTATTATTTAAAGAGTGGCAAATTCGTAAATACCTAGAAGAGGAGTGGCATACTTGTGATAATTAGGAGTGGCATTCTTGTAGATACTATTGTAGGATGACATGGTTTGGTAATTTCCTATAGTCATTAGCCCTAGGTATTAGAGTGGGAACCTTCTAATCCATTTTTAATTAATTATGATTAGTGTTAATTAATCCCAAAAAATATTCTTAGAAATACTTCACTAGGATCTAGAGTGTTCTTAGAAATATTCCTTGAAATATTCTCTAGAATATTCTAGGAATATTCCTTGAACCCCATGTACTAATTAGATCTAGATCTTTCCTAATTACTCCTATAAATACCCTTAATTATCTTTCGAGCCGTGTCCATAATGTCCGTGTCTAGCCGTGTCGGCGTGTCCACTCCATTTCATTGATTCTCCTAGCTATCACATTTACATTTTTCCACGTGTTCAACACGACACATAATCCAATCCCTATCCGTGTCCGTGTCCCCTGATACGGACATATTCATTACATTCATTATAGCTTGTCCCATCGTGTCCGTGTCCCCTGATACAGACAGCCACCACCCATACCCCAAATCCTAACCCTAGCCCTCTGCCGTGTTCGGCCATCCTCGGTCGAGACAATCGCTGTGTCGCCGTCCTTGGTTGGCACTGCTATTGCCGACCACCACCTTGTCCCAGCCGAGACAACGTCGCCGCCTCGTCGAGTCTTGTCTGCAACTACCAGCTATGTTCGTTGCTCCCTTCGCCAAGGTCAGAGCACCATCAATTGGAGGTAGCAGCCGCTCTAGAACCAAATCTGAGCGCTACGACACCGCAGTACCACCGCCCTTCTGAGCTTACCACCGACAGATCTGGAGGCTAGCCAACGTGCTCCGGCTTCCTCGACCATTTGACTGACTCCCGCCGGTGTCAGAGTTCCTCACCATCGCCACTGTCGTTCCCTACGGCCAGCCACTACAGCGACTCGAGATCCACACCTGGCCGAGCCAACCTCCGCTCAGCAACCCGCTTGGCCACCGCCGCTCGCAGCCACCAAGCCACCGAGTGTCGCCACCTCCTAGTGTCGAGCATCGAGCGCCATGCTCAGATCCGGTGAGCAGAGCACCTCTCCAAGTCTCGGCGAGCCGCACTCCTATGCTCGACCCCGAGCCTCGCGGAGGCCGACTCCTCCGGCGTCGGGCTCTTCCACAGCATCGGCATCTCCTCGATCTCCACTGGCAAGCCAGCCCCACGATCGAGTCTCCTCGAGGTTGGACTAGGCTCACCAAGTCATCTTTGGACCCAAAGGCAAGCAGTCCATATTTATGTTTCTCCATATTTAGTAAATACAAATTTCTTTTATTCCTTGAAGGGTCATGAATCATATTGCGACACAACTTGTGACACGTGATTCCGTATTATTGACTTGACTCATGATTTTGAATCAAAGACATCTCTGAATCTTGTTTTCTGAATCATGAAGCATTAAAAGACACCAAGTTCTGAATCTTGCTTCATATGAATCATAAGACATCAAGTTCCGAATCTTGTTTGATATAATTTTCTGAATCACGGTGAAAGAAAAACTATCGAGTAGATATGTGGTCAACCCATTATAGTCCAAAACATAGCTTGACATACACTGCACAGATGGTCCAAACCTGACCGGTCCGAAATCTAAATCTTAGCCGACCACATATCGAAACAGTATTTCAAATCACATAGTTTGCTAGTTGTGCATCCTTGATTCCTTGTCTGATTCTGTGAGTAGTTGTACTTATCGTATTTCATTATGATTTTCATAGCTTCTCGTGTTGCAAGTTGCATTCCATTACAGTACCCTTACCCCCCATCATGGTGAACCTCTCCTTGTGATCGGGATGAGGTAGATGCCTCCCAGCCGGGGGGGCAGATCGAATCGGAGTTTCCTTAGGTAGCCACCGACCCACAGTTATCCTTAAACTTCCGTGCTTGGTGGAGAAGAAGTGAACAAGGGTACGCTCGCTTGCTGTCTTGTTCTCTGTCGCGGACTGGGATCGCTCGCCAGCTAGGCCCTCTAATTCATTGCATTGTTTGTATTCAGGTTTCTATATACTTTTATTGCTTTATTTAGTAAGGTGTAACATTTATACGGAGATGTACTTTGCTCGTTGTCTACCAAGTGATAACAGACTAGCATGGAAGACTGCTTTGGAGGATTGGATTTAGAGTAGCTTAGATCATTGATGTATTATTCATGTTGTATATTATTTCGAGGATTTACCGAATTTGTCTCCTAGATGAGATGGACATGTATTATGTACAAAAGAGATATAGTGGACTTGTGATCGTGCGAGTGTGTGTTGGGTTTATTTCCGTATTTAGTTCTGTGATTGAGCTAAGATTGATTATCATGATCATCGATGACTATCAATGTTTAGACAACTAACTACCACCGATTCTGCACCGTAGGCTGGACGCCGTAGGCTGGACGCGCTCACAACCCGTAACCGAACATGCGGGCGCGGGATGTGATATTACCATTCTCAAACAAACCCTTTAAAAATATACTGTAACTGACACCATTACGAACCCTAGCCTTCCCCGTCGACTCCCAGAGCCTGAACACTTCCTCCATTTTCTTCCCCTTGCAAAACCCATCGAACAAAGAGTTTGACATCACAACATCGAGAACGTACCAGTTTTGATCATCTCTGAATAGACTCGTGAAGCTCCATCGAGGTCCCCCATCTCACACATGCCGTGAATCAAGATCCCGTAGGTAAATAAGTCCAGTTTATGCCCGTTCCTCGCTATCTGGATCAACATCTCAGATCATCTTCTCAAACCTGCCCAACCTGCACAGACCATTCATCATCGCGTTATAATTGGAGACGTTCGGAGCCACCTGGCCGTCCAGCATCAGCCTCTCCCACATGGACATCCCCTTGTCGAACTCCCCTCCTTTGAGCAGCCCGTCGATCATGAATTTTTAGGAGACAACGTCGGGTGTGACGTTCCTGTCGTACATTTCGTCGAACAGTTGGACGGCGGTGTCCTGCTGGCGTTTCCTCGTGAGTGCGGTTGGGTTCGAGGCTGGCTTCGCGGATGGTGTGGAGAAGAGCGACGGTGCGGTCGAGGCGGCGGCGGGAGCAGAGTCCGCGGATGAGGATGTTGTAGGTCTCGAGGTTGGGATTGGGGGAAGAACGGCGGTTAGAGTTGTTGTGTTAGAAGTAGGAGGAGGAGGAGGAGGAGGACTCGGCATCGGACCACGGTGGGAACGGAACAAGGCGTCGAGGAAGCGTTGTGGGCGCGCACGCCAGGCGAAGATGCTGGGAGGTTCTGGAAGACGCGGAGGGCTTCGTCGGGGATGTGGGCACTGGAGATGGAGCGGAGGGCGACGAGGAAGGCGGACTCGGAGAAGTGGTGGTGGCGGCGGCGGAAGCAGGGGAGGAAGCGGTGGAGGAGGTGGGAGAGGTGGGACAGAGGCGGCGGAGGAGGGACGGGGAAGGGGTGAAGTCTGGGTGGTGGGAGGTGAGCTCACCGTGATAGGAGAGGGCGGACCGCATCTGATGTAGGTTAACTATCGCAGAGGATGGGATGGACTTTTACTTAGGTTTTGCTTGGATGGCATGGGATATTAGGGTTTGCTTAGTGGTGCGCAAACGGTTGGTTCGGTTGAACCGAACCGATTTTTTGCTGAACCGATCATCAACCGAACCGTTTGACACATGATCCAAACCGAACCATTTGACACAGGACCCGAACCGAACCGAAAAGAACATTTTGGTTTATTCGATTATTTCGGTTGTAGGCTTTGCAGTGATGGGCCAGCCCAAAGCTCCCAAAATTTGCAGGTATATGATAGATTGGACTTTACAGATAACACATAACACATTTGCAGGCAGTGAAAGATTGGGGTTTACATTCAGCTCCCAAAATTTGCAGGCATACAGACAACACATTTAATATACAAATACAACACACAGATGACAGAAATGGGATGAACACATAACACAATTAATATACATCAAATACAACAAAGGTTACAAATACAACACTTTTGAAGTTGCCTACTTACACATCATGACAAAAACCATTAAATATAACACTTTTGTAATACAACACAGATAACATATTACAAATACAACACACTGACACAGACGACATCTTACAAATACAACACAGATGACAGATTACAAATACACTGAACACATTAAATATACAACCCAATATCCAACTTCTTCCTTAGTTCCTTAGCTTAGAGAGTGTGGACTGGAGTTGCCTCCAACCTGCAGAAGAAATATGATTGCAGCTGTACATTACTACATTTTCAAATAACGAGTAGCATGCAGAAGAAACATGCCGGTGTTATACCTTGCGACTTCAGCACGACGCATGGCTTGCATAGAATGGCTTTCTTGAACACGTTATACCTGCATATACAATTAATAAAAAAGAGAAATAAGAAAGGCTCGGAATGGCTTTTTGTGCATCATTAAAATATACAGTGTAGTATACATGTTACCATATCTCAAGCCGAATCATCATTGCCAATTCCCATGGAAATTTTTAGTAACATTTTAACGTATTAAAAATATATATGAATTTATGGCCCGCCAATGGCTGCATTATATGCCTCGCCAATGGCTGCATTATATACCATATCTCAAGCCAAATCATCATTACCAATTTTCAAACATTCTCCCAAACATAGTCAACCAGTAACTGAAAAGAGCACAATTTTTGTAACTGAAAAAGATTAGCAAGCAGTTCACAGTTCTCAAACATATTATGAATCAGTAAGCAGAAATTGAAAAGATCAAAAGAGCACACAAACTATGGATTCTGGAAAAACAGCACCATACTCTCAAACATTTAGCAGAAACTGAAAACAGCACCCAACCAGTCCTCAAACATATAGCAGAAATTCTGAAAACTTCAAAACAGCACACAGACAGTCTAATGTTGCAGCAGACAGCAGTAACAAGTCAGTCAGTAACTGAAAAAAATATTACAATTCCAGTCTTAAAACAACACCATAAACTTCTCAGAAGTCAGAACAACACCATACAGAACAGAACTTTTTTCCAATTTCTAAATAATCGAACTTTTTCCAATGCATACAAAACATAATACATAAAATAAAGGACTACTCTTAGAATTTAGATCCAATGCATAACATGAACTATGGCAGATCTACAAGAACTTTTTTTCAATTTCTAAATAATCGAACTTTTTCCCAATTTTAACAAACTTCATAAAAGGAAAATGAGATTCACAAAAAAACTTACAGTTCTATGTAAGATGGAGACTGAAATCTAGGTCGTAGAATACTCGAGACCGCACAATCAGAGTCAAGAGAAGGTCGAGAGCAAAAGTTAGCCTGATAGAAACAATTGGTCAGTAAAGAGTAAAGACAAAATTAAAATATAAATTTTAGATCTAAGTTTAGATCCGGCATTTCTCACCTCGAGGGATGTTCTCCGACGTAGGGGTCCGACCGACGGCGACGAAATCTAAGTTTAGATCCACAACAAATGTTAAGTTCTGGAAACCCAGAGTTTGGAAACCCTATAATTTTTGGTCCCGACTCCTGAGAAGAGGAAGGATTCAAGGAGAATAGTAGGAGAAAGGTTAAGATCTAGAAAATATTTTGGAAACCCTAAAAATTTTGGGAGTTGGGGTAGAGGATCACCACAGTCGCCTCTTGCGCCGCTCTGGACTTGGAGAAGTTGGAGTAGAAAGAGAATTATCAGGGTTAGGGTTAGCCGAATAGCCGACCGATTGAAAGGATGAGAGTTTATATAATGAATGGATATATAGGTAATTTTCTGTAACCTGTTGAACCAATAGTTCGTTCTCGGTTTGGTTCGATGGCCGAACCCAACAACCGTGAACCGAACCGTAATATAGAAATTCCTAAACCGAAATTCGAACCCCTTTTAAAAAAACCGAACCGAATCACAAATACGATTCGGTTCGGTTTACGGTTTTAAACCATTTATTGCACACCCCTAGGTTTGCTTGGATAGAGGGTAAAGAGAGAAGTGACCTGAAAGTTAAATGACAGTGAAAAAAAATTATGCTTAGGAGAGAGGAGGGGGGGGGGGGGGGGGGGGGGGGGGGGGGATTTAGGAGAGAAAGTGGGTTAGGGGAGGGGGGATTTTCCATAAAGAGGAATTGTTGTTTAAAATATCATAAAATACCTTTGTTTGTCATATAAAATAGTATGACGTTTTCTTTTCTTTTTTTCTTTTTTTCTTTCAACCTGTTGTTCCGTCTTCCTAACTTAGCATGCGGTCGTCGAGATACGTCATCTCTTCGCGCTTTCATTTATTACTCATAGTTGAAAATTATTAAAAGAAAAATGACAAATGTGTTTTGATACATTTGATGAGTTGATGACAAAATATATTTGATGCATAATTTTTTTTCTTCCATGTACGTCAAAAAATTGGAGGATAAATAGTTGATGACCACATATATTTTATGCATCTGTTGAATTAATGACCACGAATGTTTTGCGCAATTTTATGCCACATATGATAAGAATATTTCGATAAACTATTTATTTTATTAATTCTCCTCCAAACAAGGCTATATGTATTGACTTCCTCCCTCTCATTTAACTTTTTTCCAGTTAATCTCACTTAACTCTGTTTTTTTCCCCTCAATCCAAGCGGAAGTTAAGTGAGGAGAAGCTTATTGAGAGGAAAAATTATGTTTGGTTTTAGGATGGAGGTTTAGAAGAAAAAGTCATAGAGTGTTAAATGAGGGTTTGTTTGACATTCTTTTGTACATTTTTTTAATACTAATCGGGAGGTTGACAAGAAAATGTGATGGTTGTTGTTTAAAAAGTCATAAATATCTCTTGTTTGTCATATAAAGGATCGTGAAGTTATCCTCCATTTTTCTTGCTTTCAACATGTTGCGTCATCTTTCCGGCTCTGAAAATGAAGTCTCCAGGTGCGTCGTCTATTCTCGCTTTCTCATATTACTCATAGTTGAAAATTATAAGAAAAAAACCAACAATTATGTTTTTGATGCATTTGTTGAGCTGATGACCACATATATTTGATGTATACAAAAGATTCGTCGATATGCTTCAAAAAAATTAAAGGAAAAATTATTTATGATCATATATATTTTATGCACATGTTGAGTTGATGACCACATATATTTTGTGCAAATTTATGATATACGTAATAGAGATATTTTGGTAGCTATTATATTTTATTGATCATCCTCACACTCAAAACCTTCAATCCAAACAATAATTTATTAAACACCACCCATTTAACTCTCCCGCCAATCCATGCAAGAATATATATATATATATATATATATATATATATATATATATATATATGAAGCGGATCAAAAGTCTCCCTTAGAAAATCTTCTAAAAACTCCCTCACTCTCAGCCGTCCATTTAATGTTAATATTAATGTTAATATTAATGTTAATGTTAATATTAATGTTAATATTAACATTAAATACTAAAATTAACATTAAACTTAACATTAAAATTAATATTAATATTAACATTAACATTAAGATTAACATTAACGTTAACATAAAAATAAAAATAAAAATTAATATTAACATTAACATTAATATTAATATTAATATTAACATTAACATTAATATTAACATTAATATTAACATTAAATGGACGGCTGAGAGTGAAAAATTTTTAAGGAAGTTTTCTAAGAAAAACTTTTGATCCGCTCCCATATATATATATATATATATATATATATATATATATATATATATATATATATATATATATATATATATATATATATATATACTGTTTTTTTTCCCTTAATCCAAACAGTCCCTTAGGCAAATGTTAAGAGGAGTACAACAATTAATAGGGCGACATGCATATTTCTAGCAGTCATGGGATTAGTAAAATTTTAACAGTTGTATATTCATGATTGTCAAAATTTTGGTATTTCTAAAAAAGTAGGAATGCCAACAATTTGACAGTCTTGTGTATATCCAGGACTATTAAAATTTTGACACTTCTGAAGAAGGCCTGAATATGTACGGGGACTAACAAAAATTTGGACTGTAAATGACTGCCCCAAAATAATAATATTAAGTGTAAAAAAATTGAGAGTCCTCAGCATGTACGAGACTGGAAAAAAATGTGTTCCTTAGTTATTTTAAGGAAAAACATTGTATGCTTCAGCTTGAAATATTGAACGATTTTTTTTTTTATAAATTATATAGTGCTCTTTAGTATTTATTTTAAAAAATTATAACTTCCTATTCCCTTTTATGCACACACATGTTTATAAATTATATTAGTAGATGTTGTATGATTTCTCCATACGGTTATGTTAACATGTGTCATAAGGACACATGTTAATATATTGATAAATATGTATTTTATATGGATACTGTCACTGACACATTTAAAATTTGATTTGATAAATGTGAAGATGAGAATATTCATATAAAAATATATATTTATTAATGTGTTAACATGTGCAACCCTTTTTCATATGGTAACACATATTCCATGTGAACTTCAATTAAAAGATAAAATACATTTTTATTTTTCAATAGGAAGTTAGTTTTGAATAACCCTTTTTATTTAAAATTTTAGGCTTATTAATTACAAAATAGTCATTTTCTTCTCCATTATTTTCCGAAATTCTCTTCTTCTTTTTTCTCTTCTGAAAATCTAGGGTAAACGGTTCGAAATTGAGGGAATATTACTCCTATTCTAACACTATGCTCAACTCTATTTTTTTTATTCTCTTAGTTCTAAGCGTCTATTCTATGAAATCTCCATATGTTTTTTTTAGGAATATTTTAGCAAATGCCTTCATTCCAAATGATGAAACTACCATGTGTCCTCACTATTTTTTTTAATTAGCAAATACCCCCATCCTCATGTAACACAACAACTTTTTTTTTAAAAGTGGAGGTATATCTTAAATATTTTACTCTTCTGTACAAAAAATGGAAATATTTGGTAGTTAAAAATAATAGTGGAGGTATATGCTAGTATCAACATTTAGAATGAGGGCATATATATGCTAAAATATTCCATTTTTTTTTGCTTGTTTAAGTCTCTAAATGTCATAGCAACTTACAACTTGCCGCGAGATAAATTTTTTCTTTTTTCTTTTACATAATTGCCATGTGGATTTTCCTTCCACATATTATTTTTTCTCGAATTAATGTATTGTATTTTTAAGGTATATGGCCCTCACACCTAACGAGGATAAGTAAAGCATGACGGATTCGACAATCACTTCTCGAGTGCAAACTTTGTGTTTGTCATCGCGAATCAGATCTTTATGATAATTATTGATGAATATTTTTAAACAGTTACGAAAGTTTATAAACTTTATCCACATTTAGAAAATGTTTTCAAATTAACATTGATAAACATTTACAAACATGACTAAACGTTCACAAATATTGATAATATTTACAATCAAATATAAACATTTTGAAACAATAATAAAGA
This sequence comes from Iris pallida, assembly GCA_029216955.1. NCBI lineage: Eukaryota > Viridiplantae > Streptophyta > Magnoliopsida > Asparagales > Iridaceae > Iris > Iris pallida. The sequence continues at coordinate 14,443,645 of JANAVB010002397.1, read as the reverse complement.
TTCCAGACATTCTGATAAATATTTCAAAAAAATAATAAATATCTGATAACATTGATAAATATATACAAGCATCGATAAACATTTATATATATTGATAAATATTTACAAACACTGGTAAATATTTTCAAACATTGATAAATAAACATCAATAAACATTTTCAACCATTAAGTAATATTTTTCACTTTGAGAAAAAAAAATTCTCATATAAGTATTCATATGAAATGCAACTAATTTACTATTTGATTGAGTGTAAATACACGAAAAATAGTTGCAACATAAACACCCACAAAATTATCAAGTTTTTATGTGAAAACCAAATAGAAATTTCTTACACATGAAATTTCTGTATATTATCATCCATATTCTTGTAACTCCTACACGTGAAAGATCCTCTCAAATTTTTAGAAGAGACACACAAATTCGTACAGTTTAAATAACTAATCTTCCCATAAACGTTTATGAAAGTTCTTTAAAGAAAGGTCCTCTCAAATTTGTGTCTCATTTGTAGTCTGTTATCAAAATTATTCTTAATTTATAAAAGAATCTATAAAATTTACTTTTAGAAAATGTAACAAATTACGAACCTTGAAAAATTCGTTGTACAAATTTCTTTGGCAACTACAATTCCGGTGCAAGCAATGCCAGCAGAGGAAGATTATTTTGAGATACATTAGCGGAACGATGGTGATTGCGTGGGTGAACGGAGGAGCGACGAAGCAAAAGTTTTGTCCATAGGTAAATTTTTGAATGGTTTGTGCTCATTTATCTCGTCTTCTCTGTATTATGAAATGGTTGTCGATAGCTGCCGAATGTGTTATTTGTTGTAACTTCTTAGATGATACATGTCGGAAGTTTTTTTTGTTAACAAAATAATTGCTAATCTAGAAAAAAAAAATCTCAACATGTTGTTGCTACTTTGCCTAATTAGTATATGTTAGAAAGAAGACAAGAAAAATGAAAAGAACCAGACCACATATGAGACAAATTTTATGTAAAAACCAAACAGAAAAGAAATCAAGTCAACAACAAATTATTTTGTTAAACTATTTTGAGTAGTAGCTCGCAAGACCACCCGAAAAAGAAGAGTAATACTATTCGTACCTCTAAATTGTCCCTCCAAGCCGCCTCTCCTTATGTGACAGCTGATGTGACATGTTAAATAATATTATGTGTTATCTGACATGGTAGATGATATGACAAATTTTAATCCAAAAAATTAATTACCCAATTTTTTTCATGTTAATGTTAACACTAATGTTAATATTAATATTATAATTAATGTTAATATTAATTTTCATGTTAATATTGATAATAATGTTAATATTAATATTAATTTTAATGTTAATTTTTATTTTAAAATTTGTTATGTCAGCTGTCATATTAACTTGCCACATCAGCTATACCACGTAAGGAGGGACAATTTGAAGGGACAAATAACATTATTCGAAAGAGAATGTGTGGTTTATGAATGTCAACCCCGTGGCCATTGAATGAAATTGGACAATGATTTTTCTTCTTTCTATTAATATCCTTTTATTCCCAAATTGCTTAATAACAAAATGGATGTTTAAAAATGAATTAATTAACTCCAAATTCTAGAGAGACGAATAAAGGGACCATGACCAGATCATGGAGGCTATTCTGCACAAATATAATATAAAAAATCCGCAGATGCAAGTGGCCACTCCAGCTGTGTGGTCCGCTTGTCAGACTCTCTTCGCTTTGACATGGTCCTTACTATTTGGAGTAACAGTGCTGCTACGTGTCCTTGATTGTGCTGGCCACGGCCACGTGGTAGTTAGCCATTGGCTTCCTGGTTTGAAGCAACTGACATGACTTAGGGAAGCGGACAAGTTACTTAGGATTCAAGAAGTCCCAACTACATATGATAACTTTGTAAATTTATCGGGCATTCTTACTTTTTACAGTTTTTTTTCCAGCATCTATTAGTAGTAGTACTTTGATGAATGAAGTGGAAGAAGAGCTCTTACAAAAGGTACAAACTCGCCATGGTACTATAAGAAGGGAAGAGGAAGTAAATTGTTGTGCAGAATGTTAGTTTGTGCACAATCCTTATTCACTTATAACGACTTTCTCTTTGAATGAGGTCAAGATATAGAGCATAAAAAAACTTCGTAAGAAAGTTTGTCATAATTTTGTGACATGCTATCTACCCACTGACCCTCTATGTTAATGCAACAAGAAGTTGTTGGAATAGAAAGCAATTATATTTTACAACATAGTTGCTAGAACAAGAAATAAAATAAAAAACACAAAGAAGAAGATTATTGTGGGATGATGAAAATCATTGTGCTCAAAGGAAGATTTGATCCATTCAGTTGATCTGCTCTCAGAAACCAAAAAGTTCAAAAGAACTTTTGGTACTCCTTATCACTCCCGTTTCAGATATCGAACTTGGACGAATGGATGGACAACACATTGTGGATCTTTAGAGCATCTCCAACGTTGTTGTCTTGTTCTGACATGTAATTCCTATGTGGCATCACCACAAGACAATGTCTTGTTGTTTAGGTGGCAACCTCATCACCACAACACAATGTATTCCTCCAGCGCTATTTTCTCCATCAATCATTTCTTTCTTGTGAGGCAGCTGGTCGGCAAACCGAAAAAAATGAAAAACAAAAAAAAAAACAAAAAAAACGTACCTAGTGGTGAAGAAAACTCAAAATGCACAGTACTTGCGTTTAAAAAAACAATTTTAAAAATCAAAAATTTAAAAAATTAAAAAATTAAAAAATAAGTAAAAATAAAAACACAAAAAGTTTTTGCGTTTTCAAAAAAAAAAGCAAATAGTAATTGCATTTAAAAAAAAAATTCAAAACGCAGTTACAATTGCATTTTTGTTTTTTTAAATTTTTTAAAGAAATGCGAGAAACAATTGTTTATTTGTTCTCTCCGAACTGTTTTCTCTAAATATAATTTATTAATATTTTAAATCTTTGTACAAAACTTTCTATTTTTAAGATTTTATTTGTCACGCCCCAGAACCAGAATACTGGAGAGCAGAGGCAGACATAGCCAGCTACGTATATGAAATGGGATCCATCTCGCTATACGGTCACGACTGTCTAGATACATAATGGTTTACTACAAGCCAACAGTCTCCTATGGTCATGAACAAGCCTAGTGTCTCAATCACAAGCAAGTAGGTACAAATCTCAAGATGTATGATCATTAAATATACAATAATAAGGCGTCCCAAATATTATATATTCAGCTGATCATGAAGCTAGTCGTTACAAAATGTTAGGACTAGCAAGAGTTTAGTCATACATGATCAACCCTAGGATCTGTCAAGCATGTTACAGCCCGTAGGCAGACAGTAAGTAAATTGCAATCGAGCTAAACAGGTGCTCGTCGGCTAAACGCCTCAAAAGAATATTTTTACAATAAAGTGGGAGATCAAGAATAAATCCACTCGTTGCCAGGGTTCCGTCTAGTGGCCACCATCTGGCTGGAAGGTCGGTAGATCCTCTGGAGCTGCTCCGAAATCTGGCCATACAAAACCAGCTGGATCAGACCCCAGAAAGAGCAAGTGCCACAAAGGAGGCTTCACTTAGGAACTAAAACCAGCAATTAGCACAAGATAACAATAAGGTAATAAATAAGACAAGAGTTTAAGAAAAGCATAACAGGGAGATATACGATGAGATAGCCATAGGACTATTCAGATAGCCAGGTTACAACCCGTAAACCAAACAAGGACCGGGGTTGTAATCCTTCATCTGAACAGAACTTGAAATTCTCACCATTTATCGGTAAAATAAATACAGGCATTCTGGTCATGCAGTAATCTGGAATAGGATCAGGGCAAGACTAGACTTGTTAGACTCCATCCAATCATTTCACGGCCAAGCAAGAATTACGGCTTAATACTTTAACTAACTAGGATTGTCACAAGCCTAATTACTAACAAGATGCAGTGAGATTATTCCACAGCCACAAGCCCTGCAGACTATCCAGGTTACCCAAGTCGAAAGATTAGGGTTGAATTCAGGTGGGTATATCGTCCAGGAAACGCATGTACCCTTAAGTAGCTTGAAGGGTGCAACACATGACAGTGTGCTGGAAATGTGCCCTACTCGACGGCAGGCTACAGATCCCAGGAGCGCCCAGGTAACGGGATTGCCTGTAGCTGGAAAATCTCTTCATGACTACTGTGTAAATCTAGTTATAAATCTTAGTCCATTTTAGTAGGTACCCCTGACCGTGGTACTCAGGGGTCCCTGTCCTAGACATGATGCAAGACAATACTGGTTTATTTGTACAAGTACAATCGCCCACGGTGTCCAGGTTGTTCATTCTTGTCAGGTCATGTCATGTCATGTCATGGAGCCGCCGCAACAGCTATTCGAGAAAATCATGTCAGGTACACTTGTCAGGAGTGCGCCACGACGGGCCGCTATCATGTCATGTTACTGTCGTGCCTTGCCATGTCAATTCTTGTCACACCATGTCAAGTACAATAGTCATTTCAATCATGCCAATCAAATCGTGATTTATCAAGTTTAGGACAAAAGGCGTAAGGATATAAAATGGGCGTAAAAATATACAATAGGGGTAAAGGTGTACGCCATAGGAACCCAAGTTTACGCGTGTACTACTACGCTAGGCCAATTAAACCCGAGCGTAAACAGCACTACGCGGTCAAGAGCAAGGTAAGATAGCTTTACGCTAGCAAGGTGCATGCGGGAGGGGTTTTTACGCTAGTCGGATTGTACGTGCGTAAAACTCTCTGCAATTGAGATTCCATACGAGGAACACTTGAGCATAACTTTTACGCTAGCAAGGGTTGGCTCGGGTCAAGGGTTTACGCTGGCAAGGCTTCACGCTAGCAGGATTTTACGCTGGCAGGAGAGTCCCGAGTGTAAATCAGTTCAGCGTAAAACAGAGCTCGATATTACGCTAGCTCGATTTTACGCTAGCGGGTAAGCCCCGAGCGTAAAATTCAAGCAGCATAAAATGAGGTACGCTTGTCACGCGATGCGTGTGCGTAAAAGGGAACTACGCTAACACGTTAAGACGTGGGCGTAAAAGCTGAGGAATACGCTGGCACGCAATGCGTGGGCGTAAAACTCCATCTTCTCCACACGGTCAATGCAACCATGCGTAAAAGCTGATAAACTCCATCTCGACCAGGACTTGGTGAAATCCGGCCATCCCAAGACCAAACTTGTGTAAAATCATGAGGCCTACTCCATGGAACTCTTAGTTTTCGAAAACAAGCCATTGTAGTAGATCAAAACCAAGAAATCCGAAAATGAAATAAACATAGATCTGCATGAAGTGAGCCATGGAATTTGAAAACACTAAGTACTAAAGGGACTTAGAATCGTATGGAGAAGAAAATGAAACAATAAAATGTGAGTTCCTCCATGAAGCAAGTTGCACTTGCCGGTGGGGTTAAGTGGAGCTCTACGCTGGGTGGAGGAAGAAGAAGAAGAATAAATGCTGAGTTATGAGAAGAGAGAAAGGTGGTTGGGATATAAATGGGGGTAAGTGGTGGTAGGTAGGGGGTTTTCCTTTGGGTCATGATGAACCAAAAGCAACCCCAAAACCAAACCAAGCCAACCCGAACCAAGATGAACCATGGCCAAGGAAATGCAACACAAGATAAAATACGTACACGTATTCCAAAAATACGCAATAGAACACAGGCATTACAACTCTACCCACCTTAAAAGAATTTTGTCCTCGGAATTTAATCAAGAGACTAGAGGAGCAATGACAAGCTACACTAATCGCAAGCAAGCATTAACTAGGCAATCAATCAATCATGCAAGTAAGAAATCGAAGATGATCTCTAGAGGACGCCGGTGAGAATCGGCCCAATGACGCTGGCGATCCTGGGCAACTCGAAGATGATCTCTGACCCTCATGACCACCTCAACTGTCTGGGCAATCATTTCTGGACCGAGCATCTGTCTCTCTCCAACATCATCCCAGGCTAGCGGGGATCTGCACTTCCTGCCATAAAGTGCCTCGAACGGTGCCATCTGGATACTGGATTGGAAACTATTGTTGTACGAGAACTCTACCAGGTGCAGGTGATCTTCCTAAGAACCTCCGAAGTCGAGTGTACAGGATCGCAACATGTCTTCAAGAGTCTGGATCGTGCGCTTCGACTGACCATCTGTCTGCGGATGATAAGCTGAGCTGAACTGGAGGTGAGTCCCCAAACTCTCTTGCAGGCTACGCCAAAAGTGCGAAGTAAATCTTGAATCCCGGTCCGAGGTGATACTGACTGGCACCCCGTGCAATCTGACGATCTGCCTGAGATATATTTCTGCTAGCTGAGCCGTCGACTGACCAACTCTGAATGGGAGAAAGTGAGCTACCTTCGTGAGCCGGTCAACTATAACCCAAATAGCATCTCTACCAGCTAGGAATCTAGGCAATCCAGTCACGAAATCCATGGTCACATGCTCCCACTTCCATTCTGGAATCGGCAAGGGCTGAAGAAGTCATGCAGGCTCCTGATGTTCAGCATTGACTTGCTGGCAGACCAAACACCGAGAGACAAATCGGGCTATCTCCCGCTTCATGCCATTCCACCAAAAGTGCTGACGGATATTACGGTACATCTTCGTACTGCCAGGATGGATGGAATACTGAGAACTGTGCGCTTCCGACATGATCTCCTGCCTGATATCTCCACTGGGTACACAAAGACGCTTACCATATCGAAGTGTACCATCATCATGAATGCATAATTCTGGTCTACGTCCTGTCTCACACTCTGTCCTGAGTCGCTGAAGCTTGGAATCTGCCGACTGCGCCATCCGGATCCTCTCGACTATAGTGGACTGAACTTGTATACTGGCCATCAACGCCACACTGGAAGGGAGAACAACTTTTATACCCATCTTTCGAAGATCTGCTAACAGCTCTGGTTGCGCTGTTAGAAAATAAGTTTTGGCTCTCCTGCTCAATGCATCTGCTACAACGTTGGCCTTCCCAGGATGATACTGCAGGTTGACATCATAATCCACAAGTAGCTCTAGCCATCTCCTCTGACGCATGTTAAGATCCTTCTGGGTGAAAACATACTTCAAGCTCTTGTGGTCGGTGAAAATCTCTACCCTATCTCCGTACAAGTAGTGCCTCCACAATTTGAGTGCAAACACTACTGCTGCCAGCTCCAAGTCATGTGTTGGGTAATTTCTCTCATGATCACGAAGTTGTCGTGACGCATAAGCTATTACCTTCCCATGCTGCATTAGAACACATCCTAAGCCTTTGCCTGAAGCATCACAGTATACTGAGAATCCTCCTGTTCCATCTGAAAGCGTAAGAATGGGAGCTGTTATCAAGCCTCGTTTCAACTTTTCAAAAGAATCCTGGTACTCTGCTGTCCAAGCAAACGGCACATCCTTGCGGGTCAACCGGGTCAATGGTGCTGAAATTCGAGCAAAATCTAAAATAAATCGTCGGTAATAGCCGGCCAATCCAAGGAAACTACGAACTTCTGCAACTGTGCTGGGCACTGGCCATGACTCAATAGCTATAATCTTTTGGGGATCCACTTCTACTCCTCCTCGAGTGATGATATGACCCAAGTACGAAATGCGATCGAGCCAGAACTCGTATTTACTAAACTTGGCATACAACTGATGCTCCCTGAGAATCTGGAGGACAACTCTGAGATGCTGCTCATGCTCTGCTTCACTCTTGCTGTAAACCAGGATATCGTCTAGGAACACTATCACAAACTGATCTAAGTAGGTCATGAAGATGCGATTCATGAGGTCCATGAATACTGCCGGCGTATTGGTTGCTCCAAAGGGCATAATAAGGAACTCCCAATGCCCATATCTAGATCTAAAAGCTGTCTTTGGGATGTCTTGCTCTCTGACCCTGATCTGATGATACCCTGATCGCAAGTCGATCTTCGAAAATACTGATGCTCCTTTGAGTTGATCAAACAAGTCATCTATCCTCGGGAGAGGATATCTGTTCTTGATTGTCACTGAGTTCAAGGTATGATAGTCAACACATAACATGGACGTACCATCCTTCTTTTTCACAAGAAGCATCGGGGCTCCCCAAGGCGATCCACTAGCACGAATGAATCCCTTGGTTCTGAGTTCTTCAATCATCTTGTACAATATCTCTAACTCTGACGGTGCCATCCTGTAGACTCTCTCTGATACTGGGGCTGTTCCTGAAATCAAGTCGATGGTGAACTCGATCTCTCGTTCTGACGGCATCCCTGGAAGCTCTTCGGGGAAAACATCTGGAAACTCATCCACTACTCGGGAAAACTGAACTGCTGCTACTGCCATCCGCAACACTGAAGGAGAGGGCTCAACTTCGCCTCGGGAGAAGGAAAACTCTGGCTCACCTGGAATGCTGAAAACGACTCTGCCGATATGGCAGTCTATTCTAGCGTACTGGTTCCTCAACCAATCCATCTCTAAGACCACATCATAATCGGACATCGGAAACTCTATCAATCTAGCAGGGAATTCTCTACCGCTAACTACGATCCGACACGAGAAAAACACTCTATCTACTCCCACAAGTCCGTTACCAGTAAGTATATTGAGCCTTACTGATAATGACTCGGGCTCCAATCCTATCCGTGTCACGAATCGTGCAGACATAAAAGAATGCGAGGCACCAGAGTCAAATAAAGCTGAAGCTGGAAGGGAGTTGACGAGAATTGTACCTGCCACTACCTCACCTGGTGCCAATTCTTCCTCTGCGATCATCACCATAGCCTGACCATGCCCTCGGGGTGTTGGTCCCCTCTGCTGAAATCCTCGCTGCCTGCTCTAACTCTGGGCTTGGACTTGCGCATGCTGCTGGAATACTTGGGTCTGAGGCGGCAAGGGCCTCGGCAATGGGTACTGCTGCAGCTGGACCGGTGCTGGTCCTCTCACCGAAGAGCTAGAAAGGTTGGACGATGATGAACCACCCCTATTCGGGCAGGATCCAACCCTATGATCCGGTGCTCCACAAGCCAGGCACAATTCCTGCGCCCTGCGATACTCTGCTACCACATGGCCTGGCTTCCCATAATGAGAACATCCCACTGCGGAAGACTGCTTCTGCTTCTGCTACTGCTGCTGAGGGTACATCGGGGTTGAATGCTGGACCGACGTCACTGAGGCCGCTTGCCTCGGAGCTCCAATAGTCAAAGTCCTGGCTGCCGGGACTGGTACTGAAGACTGATTCATCTGGCCGTGAGATCTCTTCCGACCTCCGGTCCTATCCACGATCCTCTGGGAGGTATACTCATGCCTCCTGGCTGCTCTCAAGACCACATCAAACGTCTGATGCTCAAACTGTTCTACTGCCAATAAAATCTCCAGGTGAAGCCCCTGCTGGAACCGCTGGGCTCTATCATACTCGGTTGCCACCAAGGTGGAAGCAAACCGACTAAGCCTAAAAAACTCGGCTGTATATCCATCGACCGTCCTGTCCATCTGCTTCAGATTGGTAAACCTGGTCTGTAGATCGTACCGAGCTACATCATCAAAATACTTGGTCTGGAATCTCTCTCTGAATACTACCCAAGCAATGGGTGCCACTAATCCAACGGCCTGCGTCGCCCACCAGCTGCGGGCAAGATCCAATAACTGCAGGCGCACTACGGCCACCTTCTCGTTCTCTGGAGTCCTGGCTGCTTCGAGAATCACCTCAGTGTCCTGAAGCCAAGCATCTGCTGCGATAGCATCTTCGCTACCATCAAAGAAGGGAGGGTTCAAGCGCTTGAAGCTGTTGGCCGCGCTGTTACCCTGATGACCTCCTCTGGTCAGAGCATCTGCCACTGCCTGGTGCAAGGCATCTCGTCGTCAATCTTGGGAAGCTATTAATGACCTGATGAGACCCACTAGAGTGCCATCATCAGGCTCTGCAGGCTGAACTGGCTGGACTGGTGGCTTTCCGCCAGAAGGCACGGCTCTGGAGGCTACTCCGAAATGTTGGGCTTGATCTCCGGAATACATGATTGCCGACCGATATTACGCTAGCGGGTAAGCCCCGAGCGTAAAATTCAAGCAGCGTAAAATGAGGTACGCTTGTCACGCGATGCGTGTGCGTAAAAGGGAACTACGCTAACACGTTAAGACGTGGGCGTAAAAGCTGAGGAATACGCTGGCACGCAATGTGTGGGCGTAAAACTCCATCTTCTCCACACGGTCAATGCAACCATGCGTAAAAGCTGATAAACTCCATCTCGGCCAGGACTTGGTGAAATTCGGCCATCCCAAGACCAAACTTGTGTAAAATCATGAGGCCTACTCCATGGAACTCTTAGTTTTCGAAAACAAGCCATTGTAGTAGATCAAAACCAAGAAATCCGAAAATGAAATAAACATAGATCTGCATGAAGTGAGCCATGAAATTTGAAAACACTAAGTACTAAAGGGACTTGGAATCGTATGGAGAAGAAAATAAAACAATAAAATGTGAGTTCCTCCATGAAGCAAGTTGCACTTGCCGGTGGGGTTAAGTGGAGCTCTACGCTGGGTGGAGGAAGAAGAAGAAGAATAAGTGCTGAGTTATGAGGAGAGAGAAAGGTGGTTGGGATATAAATGGGGGTAAGTGGTGGTAGGTAGGGGGTTTTTCTTTGGGTCATGATGAACCAAAACCAACCCCAAAATCGAACCAAGCCAACCCGAACCAAGATGAACCATGGCCAAGGAAATACAATACAAGATAAAATACGTACACGTATTCCAAAAATACGTAATACGAACACAGGCATTACATTATTATTATTTAATAATAAAATTATTGTGAAGTCTAATGTCTACATCTAGACAACGAACTTCACATTCTCCCTGCCAGCTCATTGCCAACTCAACTTCACAACCGGATGCACATTTGCATTGGAGAACAAATTTTGAAATAAAGTCATGTCATTCCTATGTGGCAACTATTTTTTTCAAAGCCACAACAGCATTGGAGATGCTCTTATGGCTGCTGCTATAGCTACTCCTCTTGTAGCAAAATATATTTTCTACCTCTTCAAAAAAGAAAGAGCATAGAGAATATAAAGGGGAGCAAACCCTAAAAGCCACTAACGATCCTAATCCGGATAGAATTCCTACGTATAAGAGACAATTATAATCCATTATCTCCAATCCCCACGGATCAGGGACGATAATAACAAATAATCCACATAAGCAACCGCCACGCGCAATTTTTGTTAAGTAAGAGATTCTCGCTTGAGCATCCTCCACGCGAAAATTATAATTTCCGTGGAAGTAGCCTATGAGCAAAAATTATGTGCTCCATCGTCCTACTCGTATGCGCTTGCGATGTCCTCGTGAAAACCCTCGCGAGAACAGCACAATCACGCACAAAAGCATCATTTTATGTTCGAAACGTACGTGCTACTTTTCACCATTCGTACACGTGACCTAGCTCCTAAGGAAAATTCTTAAGAAATGGGTGACAAAACCCCAATTATTTTTTGTAGGTCTTGAACCTTGCCCTCTAGAAAAAAAAATTCCATCATACCAACCACATAAGCTATCACTCCCCATCTGCACAAGTTAATGAAAGAAAATCCTTAGAATTGTTAAATCTTATATTGAAATAAATACTTAGAATTGTTAAATCTTATATTGAAATACATACTTTACTTGGAATTGTTACATGGAAGATGGATGATTTTAGAAAGTAATCTCAATAAACCACGACAGTTTTAGATGATATTACAGAGCCAGCAGTAGCAGCAGCCTTGCGCATTACAATTGAGCAGAAAATGTGTAAACATATGGAAAGAGAGGGTAGGAAGAAACATACACTTCCGCTCCTTCAATTCTTGATGAAGAGGCTGCCAAAGCCGCCGGATTTCTTCTTGTTGGGTATGGCTACGGAGTTGGTCGGCTTCCTGCCGGAGCTCTTATCCTCCACCTTCTGGAGGACGGGATCGGTCTCGAGGAGCTGGTCGTCCTTCCGTAACCCTCCCATTATCCAGTCGAACAGGCCCTTCTCCTCTTCGACGCTGGCGCTGCTTTTTGCGGCCTTTGCCGCGAACAGTCCGCCTCTTGTTGCTGCAACCCCGAATGCCATGTTCAATGAAGCCATCCCTCTGTCACTTAATTTGTCTTCAGCAATCTGCAGAGTGTTGTAAATGTTGGAAATTTACTTCAAAATTTTGAATTAAAATCTGCAAGAAAATAAATTAAATTAAAGTTACCGGCCTCCGGGAAAGTCGCGCACGAAGCACTGTCCTAAGAGTTAGTTCGGGTCTATGTGCAGACTGAATCCGAACGCCCCTAGTGGTAAAATTCCCGCTCCACCGAAATCTCGTTGCCGCACACGACGTCGAGAGAATGACCCCGACTTAGCTCCGTCCAGAGCAACAAATGAAGAACAGTATTTCAAGAGGGAAGAGAATTTGAGAGAGAACTTTCGCAATGATCTTTTTTTTTTCATATGAAAGAGAGGAGGAGGAAACCTCATTATATAGGCTATTAGCCAAAGGATGGAATAATGAGGATATTAAAATAGTCTATTAAATTTTAACGTTACAAAAAATTGTAGCACATGATAAAAAGTGATACATTGAATCTAGACATGATTCAAACATTCAAAAGTTATAGAATTGTAACGGTTGAAAATAAATGATGAGAAAAATGGTTTTTTGTAATTAGCTACAACAATCCCCCCCAAAAAACCAAGTTCCGAAATAACAGAGGAAAGAAACGAAAGAGAAAAGTTAAAGGTGAGAAAGATTTCTGGGCAGTTGAATACTATGCATAAATGAGATGGACTACAGCCTTGAATCTCACGTAGTGACTATTGTCTTTGTCTGAAGAAGAACTTGATGGACTACGCCTTGAATCAGTCTTCTTGAACCAGACTCAGAAATTAGCACACATAGTACGCTAGAGGTACTTGGGTCTATCGGGTGGCGCGTTTGGTTGGCCATGCGCACTTTTACACATTCATGAGAGTTGTCTAGGATCGCCCTGTCCTATAGTCGCTGTCACGCCCCGACCCGGGAAATCGCTCGTCCTCGCTAGATTTAACCCGAATCATCGCCATCGCTGGGGCATGATGCCGCACGAGCCTGGAGTTGCGCTCGTGCAAGGCAAGATAACAGGTTCACATGGAACTATCTCAAATCGATAACATAAGCAGCGGAAGAAAACAAGTGAAACATAAGAATCTCTTTTATTAATATTGAACTGAAGGTTACAAAGGCTCTGAATAGCCCAACATAAAAATGCAAATTGGCTACAATGCTCATGATCTCTCTAGCTCACAAAAGATTACATTGTTCCATACATTATGCCTCTTTATAGCCACCAAGTAGTCCTCGGCCGAACATCTTCATGTCTCAAGTCCGAACGCAAATGCGGAAGCTCCTCTTGAACGCCAAGGACTCCATGCCTCGGCACGTCCAAGCCAAGCTCCGCCCCGAGCTGATCATAACCTGAACCTGCACATAAACTAGTGGGGGTTTAGTGCTTTCGTCCTCGCTTCGCACTGATCAAGACCCGCTCGCACCCAAACCAAACACTTATTCATTTAGTGAAACATGCATCTTAATTTGTGGTCTTTCTATTTAGCCTTAGGATCAATTTCATGGCAAAACTTAACATAGCACATTATTATAATGTGTCAGCACATCCCGTGTTCCTGCAGCAGATACAGTTAGCCATAACATAAACGTAAACATAGTGTTCGTGCTCATGCCGTCCCATTTTCCTTAGCCTGCAGTAGTTAGAACTTAACATAAGCCAACATATGATTCACGCAACCGACTATTCACAAACATAAACATATGCATAATGGGTAGCAGGCCCTGCGCCTGCACCCAGCTCTCATCTCAGCCCACCGGCCCTATCTATATGAAGGTCACGGTGTGTCGCACCGTAATGGACTTGGCATCTCATATGTGTAAGCCTACAATCACTTCGATACGGGTTGCTAGCCCAGTATCCGAAGGATCCCAAACTTACGGATATCATAGCTTATCACAGTACTGGACGGTCGTAATCCGTCCGAATGTTGTGCACCATAAATACCACACATAATTCCCTCCTAGGCCGAACGGTCCCGGCGCCCCGGCGTAACCGTTCGAGGGAAGCCGCACCCGTGCACGGGCAATCCGAGTCCATTGACCATGTAATACGTTCCATATCATACAATCCATAGCATACCAACCAATCTCGATACTTAGTCATTTCATAGCATAAGTGCCCGAGGGCACGCTCAGCACCGTATTCAATGTTCTACGCCTAGTGTTCAATGTTCTCGGAGCCGTGCACATGATGCACATCTCAATGTCATCTTTCAATGTTCTACCATTATTGCCCTACCGCGACCTGTGCACTCGATGCACGTCGCTTCAATATTTCGATTGTTCAATGTTCTATCTTAGTGTTCAACGCATACTTAGACACTTACTCGCCGAGCCACGCTCACTAACTCGATAACATATTATGCAACCATAACGTATTTTATTAGACGTAAAGGAATAGGGAGAGAGAGTCAAGAACCCGCCCACCTTAAGCCGATACGCCTTGCCGTCTCACCGATTGAAGCGCCTCGCTTCCATAACTCGATCGCATAGCTAACTCCCGGACTTAGCCATTCCTTTGCTCTACTCGGTCGATTTGGCCTATCGCGCCCATGCCACAATCCGTTGCAGGGCCTCGATTTAGTTTCGCGGACACTTCATTGCATAAGGCGAAATGCCGACCTCTTATCGTCCAGCGTAGAAGCATAGCCTGCACACCAGATCAACTAAAATCAGCACTTGCTCAAGCGGGACTTACTCTTTGCATCGATTCGATTCATAGATTCCAACCGACTCAAAGCTTACCTTTGGCCAACGCAACACTTGCATCGATTCGTATCGATACCTTATCGGGTCAACGCAACTCTTCGAGTCAACGACTCATCGTAATGCACCGATGCGGAGCGGGGCATTACATAATATACCACTCAAAATCAGGTTCGTCCTCGAACCGAAACTAACACTTAACCCAAGTGTCTCGCATAGATCGCTTCACGATCTCGTGCTATTATCGTTGAATCATACAACTCAGTCTGGATCATACACATATTTTAGGCGTCCCACCAATATATGCATTTCAGCCAAGCTCAGTTGTAGGATATCGGAACAACTAACAAGCTTAACTTAAATCCTCAAGCATCCATCGTTCCGTACTCGACTTAGTCAAATCTTAGCGCCTATTCTCCATCTCGTATGCATCATGCCATAACATGCGATCCTCTACTAAATATCTCTGTACATAACTTGATTCAAACCATAACTTCAATCTCATAAGTTTCTCGCCGGCCACCTAACGCATGCATTGCATAAGTCATTGCGCATCCGATCGCAACGAGCTTCCGCAACGCCTATTCGCCCAACCGTTTGCCTATCTCTCATATAACTCAAGTCTTTCATCAAATCATTCATAACGCTTAGCCTTAACAACATGGACTATGTCAACATGTCACCAATTCCTTTGTCTACAATCCGTACTAAGTCTCGCACGCAACTATCTCAACACGATCTACGTTCTCAAACTACCCGTGCATCGAGTCTGGGGCTACCCCCGCTAGGCAACTTATCCAGACATCATGCTCGCGCTCTTTCGACACAAGAGGTCAACTTGAGTCTACGATGCTCAAAGGCAACAATCTTTCCGACCCAAGGTCTCTTACGTTACGCCTATGTCCGATACTCGACCGAATACAAATCCTTTACTCAACTTCGATTCAATTCCGACTAGTTCGTTTCGTAACATAGATCGTGCGCTCAATACACATCACCTAGCCGTTGTTTCAAACCGATCTACGACACAACTCTTAGGGTCATTCTACTATATGTCACTCTCGCGCATTGCAGAATCCTTGCAATCGCCTTACCGCGTCACTACGCTAAGCACGTTCCTCGATATATACTCGATCATTCCTTATCCTCGATAAATTCCTTACGCGACTTCTTTAGGGTCATCCTATGGGACTTCAACATTTACTTGATTTGGCGGTCAAGTCTTCTAGGGTTTTCTGCCCCGAAACTACGCTCGATAATTGAAGATCATCAACGAGGGACAGTTACAACGAACAATGCTATATCCTATTGCGAAGCCAAATCAATTCCCGACATTTTCTAGTCGACTCTTACCCAATCCGACATACCAATCCGTAATTTGTCTACTCCCGCACAACTGATGTGCCGTTACTACTCGAGTCACTTAGGCACTGCCGTTGACAATATCGCACAATCCTCAAGTTCACCTTCGCATCAAACCACAAGTCCATATCGAAATTGCCACGCCTTGCAAGTTCGATCATCCCCACTGGATGAATCACCATACCAGTGCTCATGCGGAATGATCGTCCAAATTTGACGTGACGCATGTGCGAGGCTGGTGTTGCGCTCGCTCAAGACAAGAATGTCAACATAGTGGTGATCCGCGAAGCAATCCAGACACTTTCGATTTCATCCGAGCAACATCCATCGACTCTCAATTTCTCCGAAGCATTCCTACCGTTATCATCCAAACTGTCATAGCTTAACTTGCATCTTATTCATCCAACAACAATGCTCAACATAATTTTCGTTCATTCGATCAGAGTATCCCCGAGTTATTGTATATCGTCTTTGATACGCCTCAATACCATCGTCGATATGCATAACTTGAACATCCTCCTTTCTCATAAGCTCAAACCCGTTGTAATCATTGCCATTATCCGAACTCGAATACGAATCAAGTCTCGCACAAATCACTTCTCATATCCCTAACTCGTACTTCCAAATCGTGCTACCGACTCATTGTATTAACCCAAATTCGTTCGTACAATTTCTCCGTACTTACTCAACACGTTCCGAAGAAGTCTCCGTACTAACTCAACATAAGTTCGACCGGGTCGACCATTTCCTCAACGTAACATTCCTTCGCTATGCTCAGTCTATCGTTCGACTTATACTTAACGAACTCTCGTCCGACGTATCCTCCGTAGGCACGACTTCACGCATACTCATTTAACTAATTCACCCAAGCATACTTATATCGACTCCTATCGCATCATTTCCACTCGAGTCTCGGTACCATTCCATCCGTTGCGGACAAACATACCGTAACAACATAATCGTTTCGACGAAACCTATCGCAAGTCACCAACCGGCTTAACATAACCATCGCTAAGTGGTATCCAATATACCACTCAGGATCGAGCCTATCGTTATCGACACAATACTTTGCTCGCATAGTTGGTATTGCATATACCACTCGAAATCGAGTCATTACTCGACATCACACTTCGCATAGGTCCGACTTCTATTTCAACTTAACCGTCCCGTATGGTGATCCTTCCGATCCCAGCTCTAACGTTAGCTTAAGTTTGAAACTCATTCAATCTAACCGTGTTATGGTGATCATCTCGATCACACCCGCAACTTTCGCTTATTCAAAGCTCAACGCAATATATGGCCAACATACACGTTCGCCCACTCAACTCGACTCGTTATTATCGCATCCACGATTTTTCCCATCTCGCTCGTTGCAACTCGTGCAACAACTCATTCTCGACACTTAAGGTCATCTCTCAATCTCGTGCAACATATCGCTATCCATCCGCATAGCCATACAACACGCATCATACCGTATCGACTTGTTGTACCGATGCAACGAACGATCCACGACTTGCTGCACTCCGTGCAACCAATAACACATAACCATTCGTCTAGCCACATAATACGTATCGCCTCACATATCGACCCGTTGCACTTCGTGCAACCAACAACACATATCTCTCGCACTTCGTGCGACCGCCAATACATAACTCCTCGCACTGCGTGCGACCAACAACACATATCATTGCACTTCATACAACCAACATCACCATATTCGTTGCACTTCGTGCGACCAGCATTCCATAACTCGTTGCACTTCGTGCAACCAACACTCTCCGACGGCACCCGGAGATAACGTGATAGTCACGACATACTTGTGGCAGACGTACGCACTTAATATAGACTTATTGTATGGAACATCCAATGTAGCGTCGAGCAGATCCATGAGCCATGCGGTTGCGGAAACAACTTAGAGTCAACTGAATTTCAATAACGAAGCAACTGAGGGTCAAAGAGATTCACGTACGGTCCAAGGGATGGAACCGCTCTGATACCAACTTGTCACGCCCCGACCCGGGAAATCGCTCGTCCTCGCTAGATTTAACCCGAATCATCGCCATCGCTGGGGCGTGATACCGCACGAGCCTGGAGTTGCGCTCGTGCAAGGCAAGATAACAGGTTCACATGGAACTATCTCAAATCGATAACATAAGCAGCGGAAGAAAACAAGTGAAACATAAGAATCTCTTTTATTAATATTGAACTGAAGGTTACAAAGGCTCTGAATAGCCCAACATAAAAATGCAAATTGGCTACAATGCTCATGATCTCTCTAGCTCACAAAGGATTACATTGTTCCATACATTATGCCTCTTTATAGCCACCAAGTAGTCCTCGGCCGAACATCTTCATGTCTCAAGTCGGAACGCAAATGCGGAAGCTCCTCTTGAACGCCAAGGACTCCATGCCTCGGCACGTCCAAACCAAGCTCCGCCCCGAGCTGATCATAACCTGAACCTGCACATAAACTAGTGGGGGTTTAGTGCTTTCGTCCTCGCTTCGCACTGATCAAGACCCGCTCGCACCCAAACCAAACACTTATTCATTTAGTGAAACATGCATCTTAATTTGTGGTCTTTCTATTTAGCCTTAGGATCAATTTCATGACAAAACTTAACATAGCACATTATTATAATGTGTCAGCACATCCCGTGTTCCTGCAGCAGATACAGTTAGCCATAACATAAACGTAAACATAGTGTTCGTGCTCATGCCGTCCCATTTTCCTTAGCCTGCAGTAGTTAGAACTTAACATAAGCCAACATATGATTCACGCAACCGACTATTCACAAACATAAACATATGCATAATGGGTAGCAGGCCCTGCGCCTGCACCCAGCTCTCATCTCAGCCCACCGGCCCTATCTATATGAAGGTCACGGTGTGTCGCACCGTAATGGACTTGGCATCTCATATGTGTAAGCCTACAATCACTTCGATACGGGTTGCTAGCCCAGTATCCGAAGGATCCCAAACTTACGGATATCATAGCTTATCACAGCACTGGACGGTCGCAATCCGTCCGAATGTTGTGCACCATAAATACCACACATAATTCCCTCCTAGGCCGAACGGTCCCGGCGCCCCGGCGTAACCGTTCGAGGGAAGCCGCACCCGTGCACGGGCAATCCGAGTCCATTGACCATGCAATACGTTCCATATCATACAATCCATAGCATACCAACCAATCTCGATACTTAGTCATTTCATAGCATAAATGCCCGAGGGCACGCTCAGCACCGTATTCAATGTTCTACGCCTAGTGTTCAATGTTCTCGGAGCCGTGCACATGATGCACATCTCAATGTCATCTTTCAATGTTCTACCATTATTGCCCTACCGCGACCTGTGCACTCGATGCACGTCGCTTCAATATTTCGATTGTTCAATGTTCTATCTTAGTGTTCAACGCATACTTAGACACTTACTCGCCGAGCCACGCTCACTAACTCGATAACATATTATGCAACCATAACGTATTTTATTAGACGTGAAGGAATAGGGAGAGAGAGTCAAGAACCCGCCCACCTTAAGCCGATACGCCTTGCCGTCTCACCGATTGAAGCGCCTCGCTTCCATAACTCGATCGCATAGCTAACTCCCGGACTTAGCCATTCCTTTGCTCTACTCGGTCGATTTGGCCTATCGCGCCCATGCCACAATCCGTTGCAGGACCTCGATTTAGTTTCGCGGACACTTCATTGCATAAGGCGAAATGCCGACCTCTTATCGTCCAGCGTAGAAGCATAGCCTGCACACCAGATCAACTAAAATCAGCACTTGCTCAAGCGGGACTTACTCTTTGCATCGATTCGATTCATAGATTCCAACCGACTCAAAGCTTACCTTTGGCCAACGCAACACTTGCATCGATTCGTATCGATACCTTATCGGGTCAACGCAACTCTTCGAGTCAACGACTCATCGTAATGCACCGATGCGGAGCGGGGCATTACAGTCGCGGCCCTCACGACCTTTCATATAGGTAAGTCCTTAAGGGTTGGTGATAGGAATCAACCCTGCATATCATGCTTGGACTTATTAAGAGTTTAAACTCAACCTATCCATATCACAAAAGGAACACTGTCACCATAGGGATGAGGTATGAATGTACACATGTACAGCCTCCTGAGCTTTTATTTTAAAGAGAATTTAATCTCAGGTCAGTGTTCCATAATAGTCACCTAGTCCAGCTTGTTTCTACCCATTGAACCGGCTTCTTGGGATCTCCAGTCAGACTCGGTTGGGTTGCCACTGCTGGTGACTATACTATGGGCTTAACCCCATCCCCCTCGATGATTCTAGGATCAATGTCCTAGATAGACCCTTCGTCAAGTGGTCTGCAAAGTTCTTTTCTGACTTTATATAGTCAAGAACCACATATTTGTCCAATAGGCTCTTTATTGACTTGAAGTGCAGCTGCAGTTGCCTGTTCATCTTAGCATTAACAGAATCATGCTTTAGTAGTTCTATAACAGATTTATTATCACAGTTTATAGAAATTGCAGGAATAGGATGAACAGAAACAAGTATATGTATAATAAGATTTCTCAGCCATTCGGCCTCTGTACATGTAGTATCCAAAGCTATCATTTCAGAGTCCATTGTACTTCTGGCTATGAGAGTTTGTTTACATGATCCCCAGGAGATTGCAGCTCCTGCTAGGGTAAAAACATATCCAGTAGTAGATTTCACATCATGTGAATTAGTTACCCAATTTGCATCGGAGTAACCTTCTATGATATCAGGGTGTCTAGTATAATGAAGTTTATAATCTAGAGTTCCCTTAAGATATCTAAATACTCTGTCCAATGCAGTTCAATACGACTGATTTGGGTTACTAGTATATCTACTTAGTCTCCCAATAGCAAATGCAATGTCAGGTCTGGTCCTATTTGTTATGTACATAAGGGACCCTATCATCTGTGAGTATTTATGTTGTTCTATAGGAGATCCTTCATTTTTCTTGAGAACAACATTATTATCATATGGAGTAAGGGCAAATTTTTTGTCAAAATACTCAAACTTCTTTAGCATTTTCTCAATTAAATGTGCTAAAGATAGAGTATATCCCTCATTGCATTTGGACACTTGCATTCCTAAGATCAGATTTACTTCACCCAGATCTTTCATATCAAACTGGTTAGACAAATAATTCTTAGTATTATTTATCAATTCCAGTGAAGATCCTAGAATAAGGATATCATCAACATACAAGCATAAGATAACACAACTTTTATTTGTATTTTTTAGAATACAAACACTTGTCATATTCATTTGACACAAAACCAAATTCTATAATAATTTTATCAAATTTGTTGTGCCATTGCTTGGGAGCTTGCTTTAGGCCATAAAGAGATTTTACTAATCTGCAAACCTTCTTTTCTTGACCTTTAGCAATAAAACCTTCAGGTTGCTCCATATATATCTCTTCTTGTAAATCTCCATTTAGAAATGCTATCTTTACATCCATTTGATGGATCAACAAGTCATGAATGGAAGCTAAGGCTAGGAGGGTTCTAATAGAAGAAATCATAGCAATAAGAGAATAGGTATCAAAATAATCTAATCCTTTCTTCTGGGTAAATTCTTTGGCCACTAATCTAGCCTTATATTTTTCTATGGTACCATCGGCTCTAAGTTTTTTTTTTCTTAAAGATCCACTTACAACCTATTGGTTTGCTGCCTAAAGGAAGGTCTGCTAAAAACCAAGTATTGTTCTCCATGATGGAGTTGTACTCATTGTTAATAGCTTCTTTCCAGAAAGGGGCATCAGGAGAAGATATGGCTTCTTCATAAGTTGAGGGATCACCTTCTATCAAAAAAGTGAAGAATCCTTCTCCTAAATTCTATTCAATCATTTCTCTTTTACTCCTTCTAGGTTCTATGACTTGTTCAGCTTGAGAATTAGGCATTTGGTCATGAGAACTAGTAGACGGAGTAAGAGAAGGGTTATAGGAAGATGAAGGGTTTCTATCCTTGAATGAAAAAAAGTTCTCAAAGTAAACTGCATCTCTAGCTTCAATGATTGTGTTATTAGAGATTTTATTTACTTCAGAATGGGTTACAAGAAATCTATTGGCATTACTATCTAGGGCATATCCTATGAATACAGCATCTACAGTCTTAGGTCTTATCTTCCTCTTTTTGGGTTCAGGAATTCCTACCTTAGTTAGGCATCCCCAAACTTTGAGGTAATTAATCCTAGGGGTTCGACCTTTCCATAACTCATATGGTGTCTAATCATTAGTCTTACTGGGTATCCTATTAAGAATATAACAGGCTGACAATAAGGCTTCTCCCCAAAGATTATCAGGGGCACCTGAGCTGAGAAGCATAGCATTGACCATATCTAAAAGAGTGCGATTCTTCCTTTCAGCAACTCCATTGGATTGTGGTGAATAAGGAGCAGTTACCTCATGAATAATTCCGTGCTCTTCACAGAAGTTAGTCATTTCATTTGAGGTATACTCTCCCCCATGATCTGATCTAAGGATCTTAATCTTCCTATCCAACTGATTCTCAGCTTCAGATTTATAGACCTTGAATCTGTCTAGAACTTCATCTTTGGTCTTAAGGAGGTAGGTGTAGCAATACTTTGAATGGTCATCTATAAAAGTAACAAAGTATTTCCTACCGCCTCGGGTCAAGACCCTATTGGAATCACAAACATCACTATGGATAAGTTCTAGGAGTTCGGAATCTCTATAGACAGATTTAAAAGGCAATCTAGTGTGTTTGGCTTGAAGCTGCCTAAGGTGTTCTTGGAACTCATGGATTTGGTCATTGATAGGTTTGTTATCTATCATGACATATTGGTTGAATGTGGTAGAATTGAATCTATCAATTCCAGCATCATCACAACCATACTCATCTTCCAAAGCATCCCAGAGTTCTTTAGCGCTTTTATACTCAAAAAATATGTCGTAGAGTGACTCCGACATAGCGCTTAAGATTTTGTGGAAGCAGTGGTAGTCAATACCCTTAGGGGTCTTGGGTTTAGAAGTAGAGGAGGACTTGGAAACCCCTACGTCAGACTTAGTTTCATCAGAATCATTTGAGATGGACGTGGACCCATCGATGGCAGAAATCAGACCTAAAGTGGTAAGCCAAAATTTCATCTGGCTCTGCCACCTTTTGAAATATGTGCCATTGAATTTTGCAGGCTTTGCTGAGAAAGTCTCTTCCTTGGAAGTCATATTTCTAAGGTCTGAAAAATTATATTTACTCAATAAGATGGTTTTGAGCTAAAATTAACAATTAAAATAGTTTTAGTAATAAACCTTTAAATTTTTAGTTTTTCAAGTTTTGATAAGGTTGGGTTAGCTGTAGGGGCCGGATCCCAGCAAGCGGAGGTTCACTAGGAACTCTTAAGTACCGGTCGCTTAGACGATATTTCGCCTTGTTGACAGAAGGGCCCTTTCGGCTTGTTCCCAAAACAAATCTTAACTTTAGAACTTTAAAATAAAGGTTTTTTTTTTTTTTTACTAAATTAATTAATTGTTTGATTTAGCCTAGATTAAAATATTGAGTAAAATGAAAACTAGTATTGAAAATTGTACTAACACAATAATATTTGTCTTAGATGTCAATTTAACAAATAATGACAATGAACGGATATTAATTGATATGTGAAATAATGACAATGAACAAATAATGAATTATGTAACAAATAATATTAAATGAGAGACAAAATTTGTTAAGAAACTTGTTGTGTAAAGAAAAATTCTAACAGAAGCTTTTAAAGCAATTGGTGTAACAAATAAATGAGAGACAAATATTAATAGAATATTCAATAAGAGACAAATATTAAAGCTTTTAAAACAATATTAAATGAGAGACAAATAATATTGAATTGCTTTAACGTTTTAAACAGTAACAGTAACAGAATTAATTTGTAAACAGTAACAAAATATGTTAAACTTTGTTACTGTCATTCATTACTTGCGAATAAAGTATCTCGAGTCCTGTGGCTCATTTCCCCACGACGTCCATCCTCCTACCAATTCTCTAGCAAAAGGCTCAATACATTTTGCAGGCTTTCTGCCCGGCACATGATCCAGAAGCAGTTCTTTAGAGTGTCAATGATACAAGCAGCAGAAGAATTTTCTAGTTTTCTTAGACAATAAACACATGATAATAACAGGAAATCATGCACAGAGAACTCTGGAGGTAGAATAGAATACAACTCTCACTAGTTTGAATACAAAAACTGAAAAATTATATGAACGGGCATGTAAATACAGTAAGGAAAGTTTGTGAGCAAGCAGGTTATGAGATTGAATGTGTGTACAAAAGAGACTAGAAAGTTAAGAAAGGGCAATAAACTGGGCAAGGTTTAACTTTAAAATTAATTGACGATATATAAATTGTATATTAACACCACAAGAGTGTGTGTGTACATCCTTATGTATATTCGTTTCTCAAACCACTGACTATCTTGACCAACAGAGATGAGTAAGCCTATGTTAAACAAAATATCAAAGTTTGTATAGACAGTAACAAAAATATGTAAACAGTAACAAAATTTGTCTTTTTTTTTTTTTTTAAAGGAAGACAAATAATTAATTTGTAAAACCGAGCTAACTCTTAGATTGTTGGAAATTTACTTCAAAATTTCGGATTAAAATCTGCAAGAAAATAAATTAAATTAAAGTTACCGGCCTCCGGGAAAGTCGCGCACGAAGCACTGCCCTAAGAGTTAGTTCGGGTCTATGTGCAGACTGAATCCGAACGCCCCTAGTGGTAAAATTCCCGCTCCACCGGAATCTCGTTGCCGCACACGACGTCGAGAGAATGACCCCGACTTAGCTCCGCCCAGAGCAACAAATGAAGAACAGTATTTCAAGAGGGAAGAGAATTTGAGAGAGAGAACTTTCGCAATGATCTTTTTTTTTTTTTTTCATATGAAAGAGAGGAGGAGGAAACCTCATTATATAGGCTATTAGCCAAAGGATGGAATAATGAGGATATTAAAATAGTCTATTAAATTTTAACGTTACAAAAAATTGTAGCACATGATAAAAAGTGATACATTGAATCTAGACATGATTCAAACATTCAAAAGTTATAGAATTGTAACGGTTGAAAATAAATGATGAGGAAAATGGTTTTTTGTAATTAGCTACAACAGTAAATACAATCTCGCGTCGCACTTGTGGCAAAATCTGGGCCATTTGAGAAGGGAATTCTTGATGGCGCTATCGGACAGTCTGTGCTTCTTTGGCTTTTCAATGAGAGGCGTTGGGAGCACAAGCTATCCACAAGCCTCTCCTTGCATGTGTGACTGAAGAAAATTGGAGTATTTTCCTTTGGAGAAGATCAGGTTATGCGTTGTTGACACATCAGCTAGTCCAGTTGACATCCTTGATGATTGGATGAGAGGACTTCATGGTCCCAGTAGCTCCATATTGAGTGGTGGTGATTGGTGTGCTTTCTTGATTTATATATGTGACTTCTGCTTCTTAGTGTTTAATTTTGTCAAGTAATTATGCAACTTGTGGCAATCTCATCTTCCATTTCTGTTGCCAGAGAAGACTTGTTAAATTTGTTTTGATCTATGATCAGTATAATTCTATAGTCTATGTGATTGGGTTTGTTGTATTTGCATGCGGATGCAACAAGTTTTTACTACTGCAATTGTATTATGTAGCTATAGTTGCAAATACTGAATGCATTGTGGTACGCACGCAAATGCAAACAATTTGGTTATTAGTTGCAAAAAAAAAACATAATTTAAAGCCCATTCTAAATCTCTGTGATTGGGTTTGTTCTTTTTGTTGTCCACGCTACAAGAGAAAATACTTGCTGGTCATGAGTACATTGATCTCCATGGTTAATGAATGATTGATCAAGCCATAACCTTGTTAAAGATGAAGGTGCATGTACGCTTTCAGTGAATCTGGACAAATACAGTAAGCCAGAAACTAAACAGAAAATTTTATATAGGATAAACTACAAATAAATTGTAAGAAAGATAAATTTGTTTGAGAAATTTATATAAAGATACAGGTCGCCATTACTAATGGCGACATCAGAGCATGCTCTCATGTCGCCATTAATATTGGCGACATGACTGCATATTAAATTTTATTTTATAACGTTCATGTAATGTTTTTATTCCTACAAATATGATTAACTGACAATGCAGCCAAGTCGCCAATGCTATTGGCGACATGAGTGCACCAAAAGTAATGACGACATAGTCACCATGTCGCCGTTGCTAATGGCGACATGTATCTTTATATGAATTTTTCGAAACTTTTATCTTTTTTGTAATTTATTTATAATTCTTTATTCTATATAAAATTTTCTGGAAACTAAATCCTGGTAGAAATCAAACAAGAGTACTATAATAAGCTGATACTTGGTACTTCCAATTGATTTATTACACACATCCATACCAAAAATTCAACCATGTACTCTGAGCCACATGTCCCTCATGTTGACCTTTAGCACTGATCTTCTGCCAAATGATCAGACCAGGACGATCTGCAGGAGTGTTGGGATGCTGCTTTCTGCTTCTGCAACCTAGTTAACTTCACAACTTTTCCTCGCATTAATTTTTGAAATGGCAACAGTAAGTAGAGATTCCAAACTCTAAAACTATATACTTTCCCATGCATAGTTAACTTCCATACTTGTCCTGCACGTTTGAATTACTGAGAGTCTGAGAGCAAGAGATTCCAAAATTCCGATTCTTAAACATTATATATTGTTGACCCAATTGCATAGTGATAGGTGGCCAAATTGTAACAAAAAAAAACCCGAAAGAAAGAAACCAAAAGAAGCTTATTAAAACAAAAATAATATTTTGACCGCAATTACACGACGTGACCATCCATTGTTCGCATCCATGTGGTGGACTCCCATTGGGTCCATGCTCCGATAGCTCCAATGAGAGCCTCCCACATGGCAAAGGCAATGGATAGTCACGTCTGTTGGCGGTCCAAATAGCAGGACAGTCATCTCATCTGACTAATTTCATATTAGATGAAAGAGAGCCATGTGTAACTTACACAAAGTAGCTACTAGTACAAGAAACATGCATGTTCAACTTTCAGAGTTACATTATGGCTCTCAAACTAGCGACAGTTCATTCATAGGAAGCTCAGTCTCAGATCCAATGGCGGGTCTCTTCCAGTTATGTCAGCAAAGGATATCATCTCCCTCCATTGGTTATTCCTCGCCTTCTCGCATTCGTAAGAAGAACTCGAAGGGAACAGCTCCAGCGTCTCGATCTCCCGCTCCCTCCGGATCCGAACCGCCTCTTGCTCGAACTCTCTACAATCTGCACCACCATTAAAAATTACCAGCAATACACATAAAATATAAGAAACATGCATGCACATATTGAACGAACATGAACTTGTACAAATTAGACCTCAAGTTATTTGATTAGGTTGACACTGCTATGTTGCCCGCAGTTTGTGACCGCAGACATGACCGCAGGCCACATGACAACATGACCGCAGGCCACATGACAGCCTCCCATTGGTTCCCTGGTCCGGATTTTAAGGGGTGAAGTCCGGTGATAGGAGGGAGTCCAATGGTTGGCTGCCACGTGGGACTGCGGTCACGTCCGCGGTCACAAACTGCAGACAAAATATCATTTTCCTTAGCAAAATAACCTAAAAAAGATAATCCACAGAAGAACAATTGCTAGCTAGGGTTTTAAATATTTAATTCTAGAGCATGAGTCCGCATATATACTTCTTGCTTCTTTCTTGTTGTTGTCGGGTGCGACGACGACACGTACATCGCCACGGCCGGCAGCGTTGGTCCCTCTGCGCCGCTTCTTGTGGTGGCGCTCGCGGGCCTTGTGGTTCTGGAACCAGTAGAAGACGTTCTTGCTCTCGATCTTTCCGAAGGCGCCGAGGTGGGAGGATATCCTCTGGATCTGCTCGGTGGTCGGGGTGCGGAGCCCCGAGGAGAACAGGTCGGTCAGGACCTTCACCTGTTCGGCCGTGGGGTTCCACCGGCCACATTTGGCGCCTACTCTCGTACAGAAGCCCCCAGACACCACCTCGTCCATGAATGAGCGAGCTTCTCTTTTGGTGTTTAGCAACTTTTCTTTTCCTTTTCTTCTTCTGATCAGTGCATATGTGTCCTATATGTTTGAAGGAGTGTGGATATAAATAGAGGTGGTTGTTGTTGTTGTTTGAATTTAGAATAGAGGAGACATGCGCAAAAGCTGCCACTGTTGAAACAAATTGGGGTCTTCGAGCAGACATCCCTAAGTTTTAATTATGTGGATATATCGTGTCGAGTCGAGCCGATTGTCTTATTGTGTGTCTTATTCCCTGTTTGTATCTATATTTGTGCAGTACAAATACTATTCTGCATTGCTATACTGCTACTGCTACTATTGCAAATCATGAAGAATACTACTTAAGCAACGCTAATGCTTGTTTCATTTCTTAGACTAGAGTTCTATAGTTCCAAGTCGTCGTGTAGGTTATTATGTAAGCTCGAGTTTTGGACTACTTATAGTTGGCACATAGATCAGTCTCAGACTAAGCATCGTGAGTAATCTTGCAAGCAACGTTAGCAGTATTGGTATCGGACCCTTTCTATTAGTATCGGATAAGCGGTATCGACAATCTCAGCGGTTTCAAATCGGAGTATCCAATTTTTTGGTATCAGAAAGTAAATAATTAATAATAAATTTGAAGAAAATATTTTACACATTTAGGTATAATTTTATGTATTTTTTTGTATTGTTTCATAATAATTTTGAAATTGAATAAAAAAAATTCACCCTTCTAGGTTAGTTTACACGCGATAGATAAGTTTTCTTCATTTACATAATTTTATAAGTTTATTATTCTTTTACATACTTGTTTATTAGTCTTTTCATTCAATTTTTTTGCCAAATTGATTATAAAAATGACCCCGAATGTCGGTATCGGTCGATAGGATCAGTATCGATCGTATCGGATCGTGACATGCCAAATCGTAACGGTATCGTCTATTTCAAATCGGTATAGGCCGATACTAAAAACTATGCAACTATGCTTGTAAGTGCTGCTGCAGACAAAAGTCACAAAACATGAGCCTCTATCTAATCTTGTAACTCTCCTTAAATGGTCTTAATTATAATAGCTAAATGCAATTCAGAGTCTATTTTTGTTCACCCATCAAAGCTAGTGTGGATGTTCAATTTTTTACTCAAAGGTTCACACGTGTCATTCTTATCCAACCTAAAACCACTTTGGATGTGGTTTGGTGAACATCAACACTAATTTTGACCATTAGTTTTACACATGTTAATATTTGAGTCGAAGAATTAGCATCCACCCTAATTTTTTGGTGGGTGAACAAAAATGAACTCAATTCTAAAATACGCGGTGGTAGAGGCAACGAGCAACATGCATGATCTTCAACTGCAAGCAACATAGGCTCATGGTACCGTTAAAGATTGTTTGGTACAGACTGAAATATGATCAAGACAATGGCTGGAATGTCTCGAACAATTAATCAACCAGTCATAGCACGCTGGAAGTGTTTATAACTCAAGATGGATCGGAAACAAAGCACCAACATGCGAATGAGTTACTTCTCTACTATACTTTTTGAAGAGAGAGAGAGAAATATATTTATATGATCTGAGTATAAAGTTTAGGAGAGATGTCATACTTTTAGGGTTACTGACTGCTGATATCAGTGTGAATGAGAGCAGCACTATCTCTGGAAGTAATTATTATGTGACTGCCATTGGCAGAAAGTAGAGGCAAATGGGTCTGATCTTTCCTCAGCAAAAGCTTGCATCTCGAATTCCTTTTGTCGACACCAATTGATTAATTTATAGGGGGTTTGGACACATGCTGTTAACTTTTTGGGTGGGTTTAAGTTATAAAATATGAAAAAAAAACAAACAAACAAAAAAATAAAATAAAATAATTTTTTTTTTAAAAAAAAAGTTATAAAATATGGATTATTTGGTGACATTGGCAGTCCCACTAACTTTACCACACCTTCAGCTTCTCCCAACTTGGTCATGCATGCACGGAAAATCCGTTCTTCCTTCCATCTTAAAACTGCAATTCCCGACGCTCACTCTTCTCATGTTTCACAACTTACTTGGGGAAATAATTTTTTTTTTTTTTTTTGACGAAATGATACCAACAAGACAAGTACCTCTAAATCGATAACGAACGTGTATTTATAAATAAGGATCGCTAAATCCAAGTTACAGGAATAGGTTTTCTACTTCCTATACAAGTATTGTTTGATTGTATGTAAATATATAAATTTAATAGCCATGCAAAATTAATTTATTGTAAATACAATAGATCTTTGTAGGATATAAGGATCATGGTCGGTCCAGGCGTAAATTTGGCAAGACTTCAAGGTTAAATTTGACAAGACTTCCAGGAGTAAATCTGACAAGACTTCAAGGTTAGACAACCTCTCCTCTGCTAGAGCAACCTCCAAACTTAGCATTGACCTTACAAGAGCCAAGAGGTTGAGATCGCGAGTAACATCTTAGGACCGGTCCATAATAAAGATTAAGGGACAACCATAATTAGTTCTAAATATTACAATCCAACTCCCAGACCGATCTTGATAAAAGTTCAGCCTTTGCAATGACGTACGTAATATGGATACCATCATGATGGACCATGGTACATATGAATGCTAAATGATCGAACTACTAAAATTGTACAACAGCACTATATGTCATTTTTTTTGTTGAAGTAATGAGTAATTGTGGCGAACTCATCTCCACTGGAGGTCGAACTCCGACCACTTGGACCGCACGCATCTCTTTTAACTACTAGGTTAAAGGTTATTTGCAGCACTATATGTCATTGCAAACACATGACAGCGAATTAAGTTGTACCGATCGATCATGTGGAGCTGCACTGATGCTTGTAACATATATGTAGAGACGAGGTTCTTGAGCCATGCATGCTAGGCACTTTGAAAGAAGTAATATTATTGCATGCTGCTGAGAGTAGTAAGCAATAAAGAAATAACAGAAAGAGAGAAGCAGAGATGTTTGTGTTTGTCTTTTGCACTTGTCTAGGTGGGGATTCTGTTTGGTCTCCAAAGTCCAAGATATCTAGAACTGGGAGACTGACTGACCCCCTTTGGACAATCAAATCTTTCTAAATTGTTGGCACTCCCTTGCATTGCATAGGATATATATCATGTAGGATTGGATGGCATGCATGGGGAATGGAGCATTAGTTCATGATCGTTGGGCTGATTTGTTGGGCACGCCTGACTGAGAGAGAGAGAGAGAGAGAGAGAGCTACTCTATAGCCAGCTTGCACTCTGTGTCTTTCTTCTTTGTCTTCTCCAGGACCGGCCTTGAGATAAGTTAGATAAGACTTCGGGATTGGACAACCCCCTCTACTTAGGGCAATTCTCAGACTCAACGTGATCCGATAGAAGTCAGGATCACGGGTGATCCTCCAGGATCGGCCGACAATAAGGATCAAAGGACAACCAAAAATAGCTTTGACTATGACAACCTAATCTCTTGGGCCGGCTCTGGTCTTCTCCATATTTGTTGGTGAACTCCAAAATATTGAAAATATTAGCTATTAATTGTTGGCCTTGAGATTGAAACTAGGAACCAGAGGTGAAAATAGGAATGATTCGTGGAGAAAGAAATTGAAGCTGTTGTGTTATTCATCATTAGTTTGTGCCTTTATATAGGCTTATACAAAGATTGAATATGTGAATAACAACAAATAAAGGGGAGTGCTTCACTCCTGGCCACACATGTCCTATGGACCAGAACAAAGGGAGGAGTAGTTTACTCCTGGCCACACATGTGTCTATGGACCAAGTAAGCAAAAGACTAAGCAAAAGTATTATAATCTAGATTAACTAATATTCTCCTCCTCAATCTAGATTTGATCCAGGTTGATAACTCCAAGCATCTGCTACATCTCGGCAAATTTCACTATGACGAGAGCTTTCGTGAGAATGTCGGCACGTTGCTTTCCAGTGCACACAAACTCCACCTTTATCTGGCCTTTTTCAACACACTCGCGAACGAAGTGAAAGCGAGTATCAATGTGCTTGCTGCGCCCATGAAATACAGAGTTCTTCATCAACGCAATTGCAGACTTGTTGTCGACATAGAGTGTGACTGGCTTGGGCTCGCGAACAGTCACTTCACTAAGCAGATTCCTCAGCCACAAAGCTTGACATGCTGCACTCGTTGCCGCCATGAACTCAGCTTCACAGGAGGACAACGCGACAGTTTTTTGCTTCTGAGACACCCAAGTGATCAGGTTCTTGTTGAGGTAGAACGCCATTCCACTGGTGCTCCTCCTGTCGTCGACATCTCCGGCTAGGTTGCTGTCGGTGAATCCATGCAGTTCATCTTCACCATGTTTTCTTTCATACATGAGTCTATACTCAAGTGTTCCCTTCACATATCTGAGGATCTGTTTCACCGCCTGGTAATGCGTGGTTGTTGGCATCTCCATGTACTTACTCACCATTCCAACAGCATAAGAAATATTCGGGCGAGTGTGAGTTAATTACCTGAGACAACCAATGATGCGCCTATATTGTGTCGGATCGATTAGGGTTCCTTCAAGGTCCTTGCTGAGTTGCAGTTTAGCTTCATGGGATACTTGGTTGGATTACAATCTCCCATTCCAAACTGCTGCAATACTCTCTTCGCATATGTCGATTGCTTCAGTGTAATGCGATCACCCTGTTGGTCTACCTCTATACCAAGGTAGTAGGAGATTAACCCAAGGTCACTCATCTCAAATTTCTGCATCATCTGCTGCTTGTAAGCATTTACTGTAGTTGCTTTTGCGCCTGTGACGATTAAGTCATCAACGTACACTCCGACAATGAGTGCACCCTCTCTATTGTTCCTCGTGTACATCGCATGCTCTTGAGTGCATCTGACGAATCCCAGCTCCTTTAAGCAGCTGTCCAGGCGTATGTTCCAAGCCCTCGGTGCTTGCCGCAAACCATAGAGAGCCTTGAACAGTCTATACACCTTGTGCTCCTGGTTCTTGAAGATAAAGCATTCGGGTTGAGCTACATATACCTCCTCTTTGAGGTCACCATTCAGGAATGCAGATTTGACGTCCAAGTGGTGAACCTCCCATCCATGTTGGGCTGCGAGAGCGATAATCAAGCGAACTGTGTTGAGTCTGGCCATTGGAGCAAACACTTCATCAAAATCAACTCCATGCTGCTGGACGTACCCCTTTGCCACAAGTCTAGCTTTGTGCTTGAGGATCTTGCCTTCACTGTCTCTCTTCACCTTGTATACCCATTTTAGACCGATGGATTTGTGCCCAGATGGTAACTCAGTAAGCACCCAAGTCCCATTCTTTTCGATGGCTTCCAACTCCTTCTTCATAGCTTCCCGCCACTCATGCTCAAGTGCAGCATCTTGAAAGTTTGCCGGTTCTTCAGCCGACAAAAATAGCATCTTTGGATCAAGAGGTGTCCCCTCAGTTTCAGCATATATGTCAGCAATTGGGCGGTATCTCCTTGGCTCGCTTGAGTTTGTCGTCGGTGTGGGTGAGCCGCTTGAAGTTGAGGCTGCAGCTTGTGGTGTAGTAGGCTCCATTGACGCCATCGCCGCTCCGTGCGTCATAGGTGTTGCCGCATCTCCCGTGCCCTCCGGCGTGTGTACAGCCTCGTCCACCGCTCTCTGTGGAGTGATTATTGTCTCGATAACAGGATCTTCGACTGAGATATCTACCTAGCC
Organism: Iris pallida; assembly: GCA_029216955.1. NCBI lineage: Eukaryota > Viridiplantae > Streptophyta > Magnoliopsida > Asparagales > Iridaceae > Iris > Iris pallida. The sequence goes on along the minus strand of JANAVB010002397.1, from coordinate 14,409,799 downwards.
TTGTGGTTCGGTACCGTCACCATTGTTCCACTCCCATCTCCTTTCTTCCTCGAACATGACATCCCTGCTCACCTGGATCTTGCTGCGTTGAGGATTATAGAGGCGATGTGCTTTACAGCCCTCTTCCATACCAAGGTACACCAACGGCGTGCTTCGGTCATCAAGTTTCTTGTGATGAGGACCTGCAGTCTTCATGTGTGTGACGCATCCAAAGATCCTTAAGTGTTCCAGGTTCGGTTTCTTACTAGTCCATGCTTCATACGGTGTGAGTGTACTGAGAGCTTTAGTTGGCAACCGGTTGAGCAGGTACACAGCATATCTGACCGCCTCGTCCCACATGCTTCCAGGAACATGCATGCTCTTGAGCAAGCTCCTTGTCATGGCCATCACGGTACGATTCCGGCGCTCCACTACGCCGTTTTGTTGTGGCGTATATGGTGCGGTGAGGTGCCGTTGTATGCCTTCGCCTTCACAAAAGCTTATGAATTCCTTGGACAGGAACTCACCTCCTCGATCAGTTCTTAGTGTCTTCATCTTGTTGTCACATTCATTCTCTACAAAAGACTTGAATTTCTTGAAGGTATCAAAAGTATCTTTTTTTTTGAGCATATACACCCACATCATGCGACTGAAGTCATCAACAAGTAGAAGAAAATACTTGTTACCTGCAAGTGTAGCGGGTGTAATCGGGCCACAAATGTCAGCGTGCACAAGTTGTAGTGTCTTCTCAGCTCTAAAGCTTTCCTGCAGTGGGAACGGTAGTTGTGCTTGTTTGGCGATGAGGCACCCATCACAGAGCTGGCATGGGTGAGAAATCTTCAGCAGCCCGGTGGCCATTCCCTTCTCTGCCATCATCTTGAGTACGAAGAAATTTACGTGCCCGAGCCTTACATGCCACAACCAGGCTGCATCTTGTACTTTGGCCATTAGACATATCGGCCTACAAGATTCAAGAGCTATCTTGTATAGGCGGTTAGGCGATCTCCTCACCTTCATCAGCAGGATGTCGTTCCTGTCGAATACCCTCAAGTAGGAGCCGACAATCTCCACCTTGCTTCCATCTTCCGTTAATTGACCAAGGCTCAATATATTACTTCTTAAGCTTGGAATGAAGTATACCTCCGACAGAAGTCGTTGTTCCCCATTCTTGCATTGGAGTAGGATTGATCCCTTGCCCTCAATCCGCACGGTTGAGCCGTCGCCAAACTTAACATAGTCGGTGATATTCTGATCAAGGTCCTTGAACTTTCCTCGGTGGCCCGTCATGTGGATGCTAGCGCCGTTGTCAAGGTACCAAACATCGGTGTCGGCCTGCACTTCTCCAGCTCTGCGGAAGTCTTGTTCTATCTTCTCTTCATTGAGCATGACGAGGTCAGACGTCTCCTCCTGAATCTCTCCCAGCAGCAATGTGGCCTCTTCGTCTTGCGCTCGTGTAAGGTTCGCCTCCTCAACACGATGCTTGTTGCGACACTCCGACGCATAGTGCCCAAAGTTTTCACAATTGAAGCACTTGATTTTTGATTTATCGCGGTTGGAGCCTGAGCCGCGAGTTCCCTCACCCTCCTAGTGTTGCGCTATTTGGCCGCCATGACCACCCCTGTCGCGCCCGCGACCACGACTACGGGGCTTGCCACGGCCCCGATCGTCCCTAAAGTGCCCCTTTCCTCTCGACGAAGAATCGGCATCGCCTTTCCTCGACCGCGCCTGCCACTCAGCTTGAGTAAGCAAGAGTTATCCGTTGTTGCTCTCGCCTCGACCGCGTATGCGTTCTTCGTACACTTTGAGGCGGTCGATCGCTTCCTCGACCGGTATGGTCTCCACATCCGTAAACTGATCGATCACAGCAACGACATACAGGTACTTGTTTGGGACGGAGATGAACAACTTCTTGACGATGACGACGTCCTCCATCTCGTCAATTTTCCCGCAAACTCATCGATGAAGTCTGTCTCCTTCATACGAAGAGCCTCAAACTCACTCTTCAAGGTTTGAATCCTTGCCTTCTTCACCCGATCAGCGCCTAGGTACCTTGTCTTCAGGCTTTTCCAAGCTTCCTTAGCCGTTTTGTGCTTGGCCATTTGGAGTAGGATTTCTTCGGGGACAGCTTAGAAAATGTACGCCAACGCCATCTTGTCATTCTTCTTTTCTACGACCACCCCGGCCGCGGGTTCAATGGCATCCCAAACGCCTTGAGCCTCCATGAAGACCTCCATCTTGATCGCCCAAGTGGAGTAATTGTAAGACGTCAGCATCGGGTAGTGCAGGGTTATGCTCCTCTCCTTTGTTGTTGGCACCGACGAGTGCTCGATGATTGACATCTTGTCGAGTCGAAGATACTTTGGTATACAACCTGGAGCTCTGATACCAAATGTTGGCCTTGAGATTGAAACTAGGAACCAGAGGTGAAAATAGGAAAGATTCGTAGAGAAAGAAATTGAAGCTGTTGTGTTCTTGTACCTTTATATAGGCTTATACAAAGATTGAATATGTGGATAACAACAAATAAAGGGGAGTGCTTCACTCCTGGCCACACATGTCCTATGGACCAGAACAAAGGGAGGAGTAGTTTACTCCTGGCCACACATGTGTCTATGGACCAAGTAAGCAAAAGACTAAGCAAAAGTATTATAATCTAGATTAACTAATATTAATGAGTGCTTCATCCACTGCCTTCTTCTTTTTTGACCTCAACAATCTTCTCTGCAGCTCCCAATACCAACACAAACCTGATATGGATCATCAAAGGCTCTTCTGTTTCTGTCTGATTAACGACAATATTTTCAGTTTAAAACCCACCAGAGTCAGAAAGCTTAACAAAAATAAATATCAATGCGGCTAACCAACACTTTAGAACTAGCTAGACATGGTTGAAAGAAACTGGAAGAAAAGAACTTGCGAATAATGCAATAAAAGAAGCAGCTGCAAATGTGAGTTCATGTGCTAATTGCTAGAAAGTAGGGGTGGACATATAACGGTTGAAAACCGAAAATTGAATCGAAATATGATTAACGGTTCGATTTTTCGGTTATCAGTTCAGTTTTCGATTTTAAAATTTGAATAACGATTCGGTTTTCGGTTCTTGATCCGAATAGCCGAACCGAAAACCGATTTAGTAATTTATTAAACTACCTTCAATCTATATATACTAATATTTTTTAACGTCTAACTGAGCGCACTCGCTTCTCCTATTCTCTTTCGGTGCTTCTTTGAGCACTCTGTAACGTCCCAAATGTTGCGTTCCGTCCGAGGCCAAGTTGCATAACCTTTCCACGGTCCAAGGTTATGCGGGAAGCTTCTAGAACATTCCAGAAGACGGCAGAACACTCCAGAAGACGGTAGATTTCTCTGGAAGGCCCAAGATCATTCTAGATGGGCCAAGATGCTTCTGGATGGCCTGTGAAGTTTTTTTATGTCCTAGAGAATAATCCTGGAATATGTCGTTCCAGCTATGGTAGGAAGAATAACCTCTGGAATATTTCTTCCAGAAGTTTCCATGTAAAGCTCTGTGAGCCTTATAAAAAGGAGGAGGCTTCATTTGTTCCTGTCACGACCCGCACCCTGAAGAGGGGCACGAGCACGTGGTTACGTCCAGCCTACGCCGCAGTATCGGCGGTAGAACGCTGTATATAGGGTCTGTAAATACTACGACTAAAACAGATAAATATACCTGTACAGTATATATACTCCGAATGGAGGTGACATAGCAATACAGTCTCAATCACATATATCAAACTAAGGCAGATAGCATGGAAAAGAGATATGATAGATAAAACAGAAAATGAGTCGAAAATCCACAAGTCAGAGCTAAGCACAAACATCCAAGTCTCAAAAAATATATGTAATAGATACTACAAAACTGAAATGTACTAGCTGGCTCGCAGGCCAGGCAAACCTAACTAAACTATGCTACTCAGGGTGAGCAAAGTCTAGTGGCTCTACCAACAAGCCACGGTCTAAATCTAATCCATCAGACTCAACCCCATAGAAAGTCGGGCAATCAGCCTCTGAATCATCTGTAAAATTTGTCAACGTATCCTGTCAGAAAAATGAGTAAGTACAAACACCAACAGCAGTTCCATATGAATTGAGAAATACTATAAGAGACAGTAATAATGAAATACAAGACAAAGATATAAGCGACTTGGGAACCATTTGAAAGCCGAGTTACAACCCTTGAACCAAACAAGGACCGGAGTTGTAACCCTTCTTTCAAACAGGACTTAGTCTCAAATCATGGTACAGTATAAAGACAGGTAGAGCATATGAGAAATAGAAATCAGCATGGTGAGAAGTACAGAAAGTAAACTGAACTGGAATATAAGATACACTAATAAACGTAAAAGGTGATTTGAACTATTAGAGCGATATGTGATCGGCTAGGGAAGCAAGAGATGGTTATCCACTTGGCCCGGCAATCCGCGGTGTCCTCAACGGAGAGTCATGCCGTCCAACCTGGATAACTGGTAATGGGGTATCTGCTACACCCTACGTGAGGTGAGGGTGACGCTAGCAAAATATAGTTACATAGAGGCTTTGATCACATAACCCCTAATAATTCCCCCATCCCCGAATAGTATCACGGATCCGGACATGGCACGTCATGACACAGGGTTCGAGAGCAGGGGGCCACCCCACTCCCAAATCAATATCTATATAAGTACAGGAATACAGAAATATCACATACTCATATACCAAGGGAGTCTAGGAATAACAACTCGTGACAGGATCCGACGTATACTAGTCCGTGAAACGTCGTGTCAGGAATCATGTAAAATACTATAACTGAATCGGATATAGTAGATATCAAGACAATAAAAACTATCAGTGAATGTACTCGCCTGTGGTCCTGAGCTGATAGGGTGAACAGACGCTCAGAGTGATCACAGACCTAAAATAAGATACTATGAGTCAAACAGGGTTTAATACTGAAAAAGGAAACTAATATAAGCCATGAATGCAAGTCTAAGTCAAAACTAGGTCAATCTAGGTCAAACTGAGTCATACTAGGTCATACTGGTTCTTACTAGGTCATACTAGGTCACTGGGAGTCAATCCAAGTCAAACTAGGTCAAACGGGGTCAAAGGTTGACTTACAGTTGACTTTTGGTTAAAAAGTCAACTCTGGTCAACTCTAGGTCGACCCTAGGTCAAACTAGTCTAATGTTGACCAACTGTTGACTTTCAGTCAACTGGTCAACTATGGTTTGGTTTCGGTCAAATCTGGTCGCTTAAAGGCTACGTTTGACTCTCGGTTGACTTTTGTTGACTTTTGGTCAAAAAGGTCAACCAACGTCAAAACTAGTCTATGAGCACCATATTTGATCATTACCAACCAAGAAAATCAAGTTCTAACTCTATCTTAGACTCCTAACTCAAATACCCTATTTCTAGGCAAAACTAGCATTACCCTACCAAGGTAAATCCCGATACCTTGCCCAATCCCAAAGAAACTCCGCTAATATCCAAGATACTAGCCTAGGCTCCTTAGGGTAGCTAGATACCAACCTATCTAAGGTTTACCTACCAAAGAAAATGGGTATCCTAGATATCTAGGCTATGTTAGGATACACGGGTATTTGGGTTACACTATTACCTAATCCATATCATGAATTTACCCTCATAACTCTATCACACTCATCCACACACAACACTCTCACAAAACACTCACCTATATCACACTCACCAGGCTCTCCTATAGGTTTTCCTACTAGTTGCACATAGGCTAAACCATGGTTTACTAGCTACACTCATTTAGGCTCACACTCACAAGCTAATATGTGGAATGATATGGGGTTATGGTGGGGCTGAAATTGAAGTGGTATGTGGAATGATATTTATGGTGGAATGTCAAGGGCTAACATGGTTAAACCATGGACTGTTTTGAGAGGGCAAACAAGGACAACCATGTAGGTGTTTTAGTGGTGGTGTTAAGGGGTAACAAGGGGACTGAAATGTGGCAATGTAGGGACTGGTTTTACAGTCCAATGGGACTAGTTTAAGTGACAGCCAAGGGGGTTAGATAGGACTGTCATGTGGGTTTAAGGAGACAACAAGTGACAGCCAAGAATGGTTGGATATGGACTGTTCAAGGGGGTTTAATGGGCTGTTCTTGACAGCCAAGTAATGCAAAAATCTGGACAGTTTAGGGGCTGTCATATAGGGGAATTCTGGACAGCAAGGTGGGGGGTTTAAAGACTGTTAAGTATGGGTTTTGGGGGACAGGTTTGTACAGGTTTATGGAGGTTAGTTAGGACTGCAATGTGGGCTAAAACAGAGTCAAGGGACAGCCATGAATGGTCTGTAAATGGGACAGTTAGAGGGCTGTTAGGGGACAGCCAACAGGGGTCTATATCTGGACTGTGGGGGACTGTTATATGACAGTAAGGACAGCCATGTATGGGTGTCTAAGTGGTCTGATAAGTGGCAAGGGGACAGCAGGGAATGGGTATTTCCTCCCCCTCCAAACACTCACAACACTCCACTCTCTAACTCACATCCCCTCTCAACCATTTAATCAAACACTTCACATACACAAACATCCACCCCAACACACACACTCAAATACACATGCTCTTGGCCGACCACTGTAGCCCCCATACCAACACAATGTCACACCACACACACCACAGAATATATATATCCCCATATATATGAACCATATTATATATATATATATATATATATATATATATATATATATATATATATATATATATATATATATATATATATATATATATATATATATATATATATTTTTGTTTTATTTTTATATATATATATATATATATATATATATATATATATATATATATATATATATATATATATATATATATATATATATATATATATATATATATAATATATATATATATATATATATATATATATATATATATATATATATATATATATATATATATATATATATATATATAGAGATTAATTAATATATCACCATATATACACATATATTGATATAGATAATATGATACATAATGATACATTGGCAAACTCAATTCTAAACACAAGAAAAATCTGGAATAATATTTAGAACAACATAAAAAACAATATCCAATTAATTCCACAAGTGTCCAAATAGGGTTTTCCCCATTAGGACACGATCCTACTCCTAGGACACCTCTTCAAATGTCCAAATGGACACGAAATGGACACCAATGGGCACCAAACCATGGGGGTCAATCCTAAGGGCCAAAATGAATCTAATGCATAAAAAGAATGAGAAGGAGAAGGGATTTATACCTCCCGGTGACTCGAATCGATCCCAAAATGCCACCGGCACGTAGGAATCCCAAACGAACACGAACGAGCTCCGAATCCTCTCAAACTTGGGGAGCTCCTTCCTTGGCTAGAATGGAGAAGGAAAGATGAAGATTTGGTAAAGAAATGGTAGGATTTGGTGATGGTTTGATTAGGGATGGCTCAGTAATTAATTTGGGGAAGAACAAGAGAGAGAATAGAATAGGAATAAAGTGAAGTGGCTAAGCCTATCCCTACATGTAGTGGCTGGCCATAAAGGTCTTTTTGTCTTATTAGAAAAGGTCCAAAAGCCCCCTACACTAATCTATTAGTTAATACATGGAAAGGGGTTTAAGTCGGGGGTAGTTTGGTCAATCCTAAAACACTAATCCAAATTAATACTAACTAAAATAATTAGTCTAGTCACTAACTAAAATACTAACATGTGGGCCATGGCTAACTAGTGTGTGGGCCTGCTAAGGTCAACACTACCACGGGTCCCCGATACAAGTCGAAATGAGTTAAAATTCGAACCCGACTCAAATAACCCCAAAATAATACCATAAATAAATAAATAATTCCAAAAAAAAATTTAAAGTGGAAAATTACCAAAATACCCCTGTTTCTGGAAACTGAGGGTGATAAATCTATCCACCTTAAAAAAATTTCGTTCTCGAAATTAAAACCAAACAATAGTAAAATATTAAATTCATAAGTCATGGCTTAAAATTTAAAATAATTTAAAATCTCAAAAATCAAAGCATGAATTAAATGACTAAAATTATAAAATTTAAAATTGCTCTCAAATAGAAACTGGGTGCTATAAGTCTATCCACCTTAAAAAATTCATCCTCAAAAATTAAAACAAAGTAACACAGAAAAATCATGTAAATCGATAATCGTATGCGTTTGTCCAAAATCACGATACTCAGAATCTCCGTCATGCTAGTGAGCAAGGCTACGATAATCACAGAGTCCTCGACTATGGTACATACCTCTAGAATTATGGTATTTAAAATTTTCGCATTGCCGCATGCTTGGCCGCGAAAACCTTAAATTCTCACACCCGAGAAATACGTCCATAATCCGACTATATGTCCTCACTATGCCTGCTAGCATGACCCTAGAGGATTCTAAAATCTCATAATCGAGGCGACCTAGCCCATACGACTTATCTCAGAGGAATATCACATCACAAAAACAAAATATCATCCAACTATCAAAGGACAGATAGAATCGAAGTTCAAGACAGTTTATAAGAAGGCAAATACGGAAAGGAGATTTGAAATATTGGAACCTGCTATCTGCTCTGCTACTGCCTGAGTGGACTCAACTGTCATGGCGAAAGCTCGCCCCTGCTCGCCTCCTCTAGCCTGCTGCACTCCGTCCTGGTCTCTTCGGATTCTACTAGCGTGGCAATCCCTCAGCTGGTGGTCAGGCGCCCCACAGTATAAGCAGACGCCCAACCTTTTCCTGCAAACCTCTCTAGTGTGCCCTGGCTTCCCGCAGAAGTTACACTGCATAACCGGCCTCTGACCCTGACCCTGGTGCTGCTGGGCACGTGCCGGTGCCTGCTGGAACTGCAACTGAGGCTGCTGCTGCTGGAACTGCCTCTGTTGGAAATGTGGGCACTTCGCTGGCCCTACACTCGAATTAGCTCTATGAGCGTCACTGCCCCTCTTCGGCTTGAGGCCAAATTCCTCCTCTGCAATCTGCGCCTACATAAGGATCTGCTCGAATGTCGCGTCACGTCTCCCAGAGGTGCGAGTGCGCACTGCATGTATAAGGCCCCTCCGAAACTTCCGGGCCTTGCACCCCTCATCCTGGACCAAACTAGGTACAAACCTGCTCAGGCGAAAGAACTCCGATGCATACTCGTCTACCGACGAGCTCCCCTGTACCAGACTGGCAAACTGCCCCTCCAAAGCTGTCAAGGCTACATCTGGGTAGAACTTCTCCTTAAAGAGCTTCCTAAAGTCCTCCCAAGATAAACCCCTCACTGACGCACGCGGATCAGTGTGGTACCAAGTCAGCGCTATGTCAAAAAACTGGCTCACTGCAGAAGTCACCCACAGACCTTTCGGAACCTCTGCCAACTCCAGACTCCGCTGGACATCCTCCAGCCAGTCGTCCGCGTATAGGATACCCTCGGTACCCTTGAACTCCCGCGGGTTCATCTTCCTGAAGTCGAGGTGTGTACCGGGCCTCCCCTGACCCTGCTGCTGTGCTGGTGCTCCCTGAACTGTAGCCGGTGCACCTCTCTCCACTGCTGCCATAGCTAACTGATGCGAGTTCTCCATGGTCTGTTGCAGCACCTCTGTCTGACGGTGCTGTGCCTCTGTCTGTGCTCTCTGTGTCTGCAGCATCTGCTACAGAAGGGCCATCATACCCTGAGTGTCTGCCGGTAACTGGGGCGACGGTGGAAGAATATCAGGGATGACCATGGACGGTCTCGCCGCTGGAGGTGGAAGACCTCCTGAAACCGTCGCTGCCGCTCCCGCCTGAAGGGCAGGGACTGAGGTGGCAGCTCCCTGAACTGCAGCTCCCTCAGCTGAAGGTGGAAGACCTCCGGGAACTGCCGCTGCTACTCCTGCCTGAAGGAAAGGAACTGATGCTACTGCTCTCTCGACTGCTACTCCCGTAGCCGGAGGTGGAAGACCTCCCGGATCTGACCTCTCTGGAACTGTACTAGGCCCTGCTGCCTGAGAACGAGTCACCGTCATCCTGAAGACGAATTGAACCCAAGAGATCAATATGGCACATGATAAGATATTATCAAGGGAGGACAATTGAATTCAAATGCAAGAAGAGTTGTCATGGTAATCAAAAGATCAGAAATTTTCTAAAATGTGATTGAGTAACTCCTATCATATCCTAGATCCTATGTCCTAGTCGCAGGCTCGTAATTAGCACTCTAAGTCGAGCACCATTACGATATCGCACTAATTGCGACTCTGACCTGCATGGGCCACCACAAAAACGTGTCACGACCTGCACCCTAAAGAGGGGCACGAGCACGTGGTTATGTCCAGCCTACGTCGCAGTATCGGCGGTAGAACGCTGTATATAGGGTCTGTAAATACTATGACTAAAACAGATAAATGTACCTGTACAGTATATACACTCCGAATGGAGGTGACATAGCAATACAGTCTCAATCATATATATCAAACTAAGATAGATAGCATGGAAAAGAGATATGAGAGATAAACAGGAAATAAGTCCAAAATCCACAAGTCAGAGCTAAGCACAAACATCCAAGTCTCAGAAAATATATGTAATAGATACTACAAAACTGAAATGTACTAGCTGGCTCGCAGGCCAGGCAAATCTAACTAAACTATGCTACTCAGGGTAAGCAAAGTCTAGTGGCTCTACCAACAAGCCACGGTCTAAATCTAATCCATCAGACTCAACCCCATAGTAAGTCGGGCAATCAGCCTCTGAATCATCTGTAAAATTTGTCAACGTATCCTGTCAGAAAAATGAGCAAGTACAAACACCAACAGCAGTTCCATATAAATTTAGAAATACTATAAGAGACAGTAATAATAAAATACAAGACAAAGATATAAGCGACTTGGGAACCATTTAAAAGCCGAGTTACAACCCTTGAACCAAACAAGGACCGGAGATGTAACTCTTCTTTCAAACATGACTTAGTCTCAAATCATGGTACAGTATAAAGACAGGTAGAGCATGTGAGAAATGGAAATCAGCATGGTGAGAAGTACAGAAAGTAAACTGAACTGGAATATAAGATACACTAATAAACGTAAAAGGTGATTTGAACTATTAGAGCGATATGTAATCGGCTAGGGAAGCAAGAGATGGTTATCCACTTGGCCCGGCAATCTGCGGTGTCCTCAACGGAGAGTCATGCCGTCCAACCTGGATAACTGGTAATGGGGTATCTGCTACACCCTACGTGAGGTGAGGGTGGCGCTAGCAAAATATAGTTACAGGGAGGCTTTGATCACATAACCCCTAATAATTCCCCCATCCCCGAATAGTATTACGGATCCGGACATGGCACGTCATGACACAGGGTTCGAGAGCAGGGGGCCAGCCCACTCCCAAATCAATGTCTATATAAGTACAGGAACACAGAAATATCACATACTCATATACCAAGGGAGTCTAGGAATACCATCTCATGACAGGATCCGACGTATACTAGTCCGTGAAACGTCGTGTCAGGAATCATGTAAAACACTGCAACTGAATCGGATATAGTAAATATCAAGACAATGAAAACTATCAGTGAATGTACTCGCCTGTGGTCCTGAGCTGATAGGGTGAACAGACGCTCAGAGTGATCACAGACCTAAAATAAGATACTATGAGTCAAACAAGATTTAATACTGAAAAAGGAAATAATATAAGCCATAAATGCAAGTCTAAGTCAAAACTAGGTCAATCTAGGTCAAACTGAGTCATACTTGGTCATACTGATTCTTACTAGGTCATACTAGGTCACTGGGAGTCAATCCAAGTCAAACTAGGTCAAACGGGGTCAAAGGTTGACTTACAGTTGACTTTTGGTCAAAAAGTCAACTCTGGTCAACTCTAGGTCAACCCTAGGTCAAACTAGTCTAATGTTGACCAACTGTTGACTTTCAGTCAACTGGTCAACTCTGGTTTGGTTTCGGTCAAATCTGGTCGCTTAAAGGCTACGTTTGACTCTTGGTTGACTTTTGTTGGCTTTTGGTCAAAAAGGTCAACCAACGTCAAAACTAGTCTATGAGCACCATATTTGATCATTACCAACCAAGGGAATCAAGTTCTAACTCTATCTTAGACTCCTAACTCAAATACCCTATTCCTAGGCAAAACTAGCATTACCCTACCAAGGTAAATCCCGATACCTTGCCCAATCCCAAGAAAACCCCGCTAATACCCAAGATACTAGCCTAGGCTCCTTAGGGTAGCTAGATACCAACCTATCTAAGGTTTACCTACCAAGAAAAGTAGGAATCCTAGGTATCTAGGCTATGTTAGGATACATGGGTATTTGGGTTACACTATTACCTAATCCATATCATGAATTTACCCTCATAACTCTATCACACTCATCCACACACAACACTCTCACAAAACACTCACCTATATCACACTCACTAGGCTCTCCTATAGGTTTTCCTACTAGTTGCACATAGGCTAAACCATGGTTTACTAGCTACACTCATTTAGGCTCACACTCACAAGCTAATATATGGAATGATATGGGGTTATGGTGGGGCTGAAATTGAAGTGGTATGTGGACTGATATTTATGGTAGAATGTCAAGGGCTAACATGGTTAAACCATGGACTGTTTTGAGAGGGCAAACAAGGACAACCATGTAGGTGTTTTAGTGGTGGTGTTAAGGGGTAACAAGGGGACTGAAATGTGGCAATGTAGGGACTGGTTTTACAGTCCAATGGGACTGGTTTAAGTGACAGCCAAGGGGGTTAGATAGGACTGTCATGTGGGTTTAAGGAGACAACAAGTGACCGCCAAGAATGGTTGGATATGGACTGTTCAAGGGGGTTTAATGGGTTGTTCTTGACAGCCAAGTAATACAAAAATCTGGACAGTTTAGGGGCTGTCATATAGGGGAATTCTGGACAGCAAGGTGGGGGGTTTAAGGACTGTTAAGTGTGGGTTTTGGGGGACAGGTTTGTACAGGTTTATGAGGGTTAGTTAGGACTGCAATGTGGGCTAAAACAGAGTCAAGGGACAGCCATGAATGGCCTGTAAATGGGACAGTTAGAGGGCTGTTAGGGGACAGCCAACAGGGGTCTATATCTGGACTGTGGGGGACTGTTATATGACAGTAAGGACAGCCATGTATGGGTGTCTAAGTGGGCTGATAAGTGGCAAGGGGACAGCAGGGAATGGGTATTTCCTCCCCCTCCAAACACTCATAACACTCCACTCTCTAACTCACATCCCCTCTCAACCATTTAATCAAACACTTCACATACACAAACATCCACCCCAACACACACACTCAAATACACATGCTCTTGGCCGACCACTGTAGCCCCCATACCAACACAATGTCACACCACACACACCACAGAATATATATATCCCCATATATATGAACCATATTATATATACATATATATATATATATATATATATATATATATATATATATATATAAATATATATATATATATATATATATATATATATATATATATATATATATATATATATATATATATATATTTTACACATATATATATATATATATATATATATATATATATATATATATATGTATATATATATATATATATATATATATATATATATATATATATATATATATATATATATATATTTTATATATATATATATATATATATATATATATATATATATATATATATATATATATATATATATATATATAGAGAGAGAGAGAGAGAGAGAGAGAGAGAGAGAGAGAGAGATTAATTAATATATCACCATATATACACATATATTGATATAGATAATATGATACATAACGATACATTGGCAAACTCAATTCTAAACACAAGAAAAATCTGGAATAATATTTAGAACAACATAAAAACAATATCCAATTAATTCCACAAGTGTCCAAATAGGGTTTTCCCCATTAGGACACGATCCTACTCCTAGGATACCTCTACAAATGTCCAAATGGACACGAAATGGACACCAATGGGCACCAAACCATGGGGGTCAATCCTAAGGGTCAAAATGAATCTAATGCATGAAAAGAATGAGAAGGAGAAGGGATTTATACCTCCCGGTGACTCGAATCGATCCCAAAATGCCACCGACACGTAGGAATCCCAAACGGACACGAACGAGCTCCGAATCCTCTCAAACTTGGGGAGCTCCTTCCTTGGCTAGAATGGAGAAGGAAAGATGAAGATTTGGTAAAGAAATGGAAGGATTTGGTGATGGTTTGCTTAGGGATGGCTCTCTAATTAATTTGGGGAAGAACAAGAGAGAGAATAGAATAGGAATAAAGTGAAGTGGCTAAGCCTATCCCTACATGTAGTGGCTGGCCATAAAGGTCTTTTTGTCTTATTAGGAAAGGTCCAAAAGCCCTCTACACTAATCTATTAGTTAATACATGGAAAGGGGTTTAAGTCGGGGGTAGTTTGGTCAATCCTAAAACACTAATCCAAATTAATACTAACCAAAATAATTAGTCTAGTCACTAACTAAAATACTAACATGTGGGCCATGGCTAACTAGTGTGTGGGCCCGCTAAGGTCAACACTACCCCGGGTCCCCGATACAAGTCGAAATGAGTTGAAATTCGAACCCGACTTAAATAACCCCAAAATAATACCATAAATAAATAAATAATTCCAAAAAAAATTTTAAAGTGGAAAATTACCAAAATACCCCTGTTTCTGGAAACTGGGGGTGACAGTTCCTCACCACCTAAAAACTTGTAAGCATTCTTCAAGCAATAAAGAAATCCTTACGAGTTCTATCTTTGCTCCACTCTTCCTATTTTCCTTAGCGATTTAACTAAGTCGTGTTGGGAAGGCTTGCACGAGTCTTCGAGGAGGAAGATAGTGTGTCGCACGGGACGAAGTGCTAGAAAAAATACTAAATCCGTGACAAGTGGTATTAGAGCCAGGTTCGATTGTCGTCATGTCTTCATCCGAGATCGTCCACCACGAGGAGCAACCCGCATCGCCTAAGGAGTAGGCGAAGCCCTCGAGAAAGGGTAAGAGCATGGAGCCGTCGATGGAATAGGCCCTTGGCGAGTTGACGTCCCACGTGGAGATGCTGAAGAAGGGCATGATGGCCATCGAGCATAAAGTGGAGCAAAACCAATCGGCCCACGATGAGTTCGCCCATGGGTTGGAGACCGACGTCGCTCCGACGATGACGTAGTTTCGAGAACAACTCCACGAGATGCAAGTCGAGTTCGAGGAGGAACAAAAGGCTACCAAGGCGGAGATTGTCGAACTGCATGATGAGTTGAAAACCAAAACGGCGATCCTCGAGAAGGCCATTGCTGGTGGTGCGTCTCCGAGGAGGGAGACAGCCCAAAAGGTGAAGTATCCGGAACCCAAATCCTTCAACGGCGTGCGAGATGCGAAGGAGGTGGACAACTTCATCTGGAATGTCGAACGGTACCTGAAAGCGGTTTGCATCAAAGATGAGACCAACAAGGTAAACACAACATCCCTATTTTTCTCTGATGATGCTATACTATGTTGGCGACGCAGCTGCATCGAGATAGAAAAGAGACTCTGCTCGATCGAGACTTGGAAGGATCTCAAGATGGAGATCAAGTCTCAATTTTACCCGGAGAACATGGAGTACGTCGCGAGGCGGAGCTTACAATAACTCAAGCACACCGGGTCCATCAAGTATGTGGCGGAGTTCACCCGCCTGATGCTTTCTATTTTTAGTATGGGCGAAGAAGATCACCTATTCTTCTTCCTATACGGTCTACAACCGTGGGCAGCCCAAGAGTTACAGAGGCAATGCGTGACAGATCTGAACACGGCCGTTGCAACAACCGAGAAGATAATAGAGTATCGGTGAAGAGATATTTCCAAGCCCAAGGCAAAGACCACCACCAAGTTCAACGGTGGGGGAGACAGAAAGAATAATGAAAAGGGAGCCCCGTTAAGGACAAGCATCCTACAAAGCCTCCGACGGAGCGAAAGATCGAGTGCTTCGTGTGCGGTGTAAATTAGTTTGCATACGACTACACCAACAAAGGCAAGAGGGTGAATGCGGTCCAAAGCGGGGAGGCCGAGGACGATAGCCTAAGATGGGGGCTCATATAGGTGTCCTGTGCCTACTGAATGCTTTGAAGAGCAACGCGGTCGTGACCAAAGCCCCGAATCGAGAGCTGATGTATATGGATGTAAAAATCAACGGCCACAACATGAGGGCAATGGTCGACAAAGGGACAACCCACAACTTCATCTCGAATGCGGGGGCCCAACGCTTGGGTCTAGTGCATGAAAAAGGCTCAAGCACGATGAAGGCGGTCAACTCAGAGGCGCGCCCTGTGCAGGGGGCGGGCAAAGGCGTGAAGATCCAATTGGAAGACTGGACGGGAGTCACCAGTCTCACGGCCGTGCCACTGGGTGACTTCAATATGATACTCAGGATGGACTTTCTTACTTTGGCAAAGGCGATCCCAATGTCGCATCTAGGAGTCATTGGGATCATGGAGGAGAGCTCTCCGTGCATGGTAACAGTTGTACGAGGCGAGCTTGTGAAGGGGAAGGCTCTCTCCGTCTTACAACTCAAGAAGGGGATGCGATACGGAGAGATGACCTACCTTACGGTGCTCATGACGGCAGAGGCGCCCGTGTAGGGGGATCTTCTGCCTGAGATCGATGACGTCCTTATGGAGTTCGGGGACAACATGTCGAAGGAGTTGCCAAAGAGGCTATCTCCATAGAGGGAGGTAGACCACGCTATCGAGTTGGAGTCGGGCACGAAGCCGCCCGCCATGGCTCCATATCGCATGGCCCCGCCCGAGCTAGACAAGTTGAAGAGGCTACTCAAAGAGCTGCTGGATGCAGAATTCATCAGACCGTCGAAGGCCCCGTATGGCGTACTGGTACTGTTTCAAAAAAAAAGGATGGAAGCCTTCATTTTTACATCGACTATTGTGCACTTAATAAGGTGACCGTCAAGAACAAATATCCCATTCCATTAGTGGCGGACTTGTTTGACCAATTAGGAGGCACAAGATAGTTCTCCAAACTTGATATGCGCTCGGGGTATTATCAAGTCCGGATTGCGGAGGACGATAAGGCTAAGACGGCATGCGTCACGAGGTATGACGCATATAAATTTATTGTTATGCCTTTTGGTCTAACAAATGCTCTTGCAACTTTTTGTTCCTTGATGAATAAGCTCTTTCATCCCTACCTGGATCGGTTTATCATGGTCTATCTCGATGATGTCGTCGTGTACTCAAACACGATGGAGGAGCACATTGAGCATTTGAAGACCATCTTCCAAGTGCTGAGGGAGAATGAACTCTTCGTCAAGCAGAAAAAGTGCTCATTTGTATAAGAAGATATGTCGTTCTTGGGGCACTCGATCAGACATGGCAAGATATGGATGGACGATGCGAAGGTCCAGTCCATATGGGAATTGGAAGCTCCCACCAGGCCGACGGAGCTACGATCATTTCTTGGCCTGGCAAACTACTACCGGCGGTTCATCCAAGGATATTCCGCCATCGTAGTGCCTCTGACCGATCTGCTGCGGAAGGATCGGGCGTGGAGCTGGACGCCTCGACGCGAGGAGGCGTTCGAGGCATTGAAGCGGGCTATAACGAAGAAGCCGGTACTATCTCTGTCGGACTACTCCAAGGCGTTCGAAGTACATACGGATGCGTCTGACTTCGCCATCGGTGGGGTGTTGGTGCAGGAAGGGCACCCCATCGCGTTCGAAAGCCACAAGTTGAATGATACTGAGCGGTGCTACACGGTGCAAGAGAAGGAGATGACCGCGGTTGTGCATAGCTTGAGGACATGGCGGCACTACCTTCTCGACACCAAGTTCGTGGTCATGACGGACAATGTTGCCACGAGCTACTTGCAGTCCCAGAATAAGCTGTCTCCGAAGCAGGCGAGATGGCAAGATTTCCTAGCCGAGTTTGACATGGAGTTTCGGTACAAATTCGGCAAGAAAAATCAGGTGGCTGATGCGCTAGCTCAGCAGGAAAGCTGAGCTCGCATCAGTGTGCTTGCTCAAGGGGACATTTTGGACCGTGTTCGAGTGGGTATCATGGAGGATCCGCTGATACAGGCTATAGTGAAGCTTATCAAGGAGGGCAAAATGAGAAGATTCTAGCTGAAAGTCGGACTTCTCTATACCAAGGGCGATAGGGTGGTCGTACAAGTGGAGTCGCTTGCGGAGACAGCTGCTCAAGGAGTGCCATGATACGAAGTGGGCTTGACACCCGGGGCAAAAGTAGACTTTGGCGCTGCTGGAGGCCACATATTACTGACCTCGCATGCACGAAGATGTGGAGGAATATGTGCACACTTGTCTTGTGTGCCAACAAGACAAGGTGGACCATCAGAAGCCCGGGGGCCCACTGGAGCCTCTTCTCGTACCGAGCAGGCCGTGGGAGAGCATATCGATGGACTTTATCTTCGTCCTGCCAAAAGTGGGGGCACTTGGGTCCTTTCTCGTAGTGGTGGACCGATTCTCCAAGTATAAGACCTTCATTGCTGCTTCAACGGAATATACATCAGAGGAGGCCGCACAACTTTTTATCATCCACATGGTGAAGTTTTGGGGCATCTCGGTGAACATATTCAGCGATCGGGATCCCTGTTTTATGGGGAAGTTCTGTACGAAAGTGTTCAAAATCTTCGGGACGGACTTGCACTTCTCGACCAGCTTCCACCTGCAGACGGACGGACAGACCGAGCGGATCAATTCGCTACTCGAGGAGTATTTATGGTACTTTATGAGTGCCAACCAGAGGGATTGGGTGCATTACCTCGACGTCGCTCAGTTCTGCTACAATCTTCAACGGAGCGAGTCGTCGCACAACAGTCCATTCGAGTTGGTGATGGGTCGACAGCCACTTGTCCCGCATACACTGAGTGTGGTGTCCTCGAGTAGAAGCCCCACGGCCAACCTGTTTACTTCAGACTTCAAGGCAAAGGCGGACATTGCCGAGGCATTTCTGGAAAAGGTCGCAAGAATGATGAAGAAATGGGCTGACACGAGGCGAAGGTCGATGGAGTACAAGGAGGGGGATATGGTGATGGTAAAGCTACAACCGCAACAGTTCAAGGTGTTCTGTAAGGTGCACTGTAGAGCCAAAAAATTAAGATGCGCCACCCATTAAAGTGTTTGACCATCAGATGGCGCCAAAATATTGTATTACGCCAAAATAATCAAGTTGTGCAGCATCAGGTTACGCCAATGCCAGGTTGCGCTGGAGTCAGGTTGCACGGAGAGCCACGTGGTGCACTTCCTCGAGAAGCTGTAACGGCATCATTATTTTCTAACAACTGACAGCACGGAGATTAAGAAAAATCCATTCGAATCCCGCGCAACGTGACACTCAAGAAGATTTTGTTAGCATGTAATTAATGCTGACAGCTGGTTCGCGCAAGTCACTAAATGACACAAGGATTAATCAGTACAGCACAGAAGACCTAGTCAAAGGCGCTAGTCATTGAGTTGCGCCTATGCGCAGCCTGACAAATTGGCGCCACTTGATCAACTCTTATTTTAAAACAGGGTAACGTGGCGCACAAGCCATCAACTTCGTAGAGCGTGTCCACTACACTGCCCATGACCACGCGCATCTCAATCAAACAATGCCACGCGTCTACAGCAGTTGGTGCAAATCGCTTGCGCAGGTTGTTACGTTGCGCCCCCCGCGCAACCTGATGAAGCACGCGCAAGGTGATTAAATGGTGTTCAAGACAGAGTGACGTGGCGCGCAAGCCACTAACTTCACAGAACGTGCCCACTATACTGCTCACGACCATGCGCATCTCAATCAAATGATGCCACGCGTCCACAGCAGTTAGTGCAACCATTTGCGCAAGTGAATAGGAGGCGTGCAACCTGAAGCGCGTGCAACCCAGAATAACTGCTAAACAGTTATTTCAAGAACTCTATAAATAGAGTTTCAAATCAATTATAAAACATCAAGAGTGATCATAATCTCCTGCTAAAGTGCTGTTGTATCCTCCAGAGGCTCGTGTCTTCGATATCACATCATCCAAGGGATAAAGTGATCGTTTTCTGATCAGATTCCTATAGTTGTACTTCCCCAAAAATCAATTGTACTCCTGTACTCTTTTTTTTAGTTTGTAATAAAAATTTTATTCTTTGCAAACAAAATGGCGACTCTGCTGGGGACAACTTTCTCCTCCGACGAAAAAGTGACAACTCAATGTGATACCGCGTCAATCGGAAAGACGCAGAAGACCCTGGTCGTTCAAGTCGACCAGACAGCCTACGAGGCCATGATCAATGCTGGGGGTGCCAAGCGCACTGCTGCCGCTGTTAAGAGCAAGACGTGCTCTGTTTGGACTCCTAAGTCCTCGGTGGCGTAATCTCCTGCCTCTGTGCAACTTGCGCCCATCACTGCTTCGGCGCAACCCAAGGGAAACAGCCTTTTGGCTAATCCCTCTACTTCTTCGATTTTAAAATCGAAGAAGATTTTGTCTCGACACACTGCTGTCCAAAACAAGAAAAAGTGCCCCTGGGCCTTCTCTTTTCTGGCACAACCTGCATCTGTTCCTGCTTCTGCGCAACTTGCACCCATCAATACTTTGGCGCAACCTAAGGGAAACATCCATTTGGCTAATCCTTCTACTTCTCCGACTCTGAAATCGAAGGAGACTCTATCTCGACACACTGTTGTCCAAAATAAAGGAAAGCACCCTTTGGCCTTTTCTTCTCCGACGTAACTTGTGCATATTTCTGCTCCGGCGTAACTTGCGCATGTTCATGCTCTGGCGCAACCTGCACACGCTTTTGCACTAGCACAATGTAAAGAGAAGCACCATTTAGTAATTCCCTCTTTGCCACCAAATTAGAAGTTTAGTGAGAAATCACTAAATCAAGGAAAACGCTCTTTAGCTTTTCCTTATTCTGCTCGAGTCGTTGACTGGGTGGAAAGTACTGCTCTTATTAACAGAGACAACCAAATCTCTGTCAGGAAGATGGGTTCTATTCAGAATAAATCTTCCATGCAAAAGGGCATTATGCCTATTCCAAAGAGATTAGCGCAGGATCTACCAACCTTATGTATTTCAAGATTCGGACGAAGCAAATTACTAGTATCGCAAGTAGATGCACAAGCAGCTCCTCTGTCAGACTTGGGCACCTATATCAACAGGTGCCAATTAGGCTCAACCTCAGGAAATCACAAGATGTATCAAGCGCAATCTGCACCAGTTGCTAACTTGCACCAGAGAAAGAATACAGAGGTGAAAGATACTGTGACTTATGCTAACCAGCTTAGCATGTCCTTGTACACTCAGGGTACATGACACCTCAGAAACAGAAACCATGTCCCGAGTATCATCAAGGACTATGTTCCTGCAACTTCTTCTCATCCTGTTAGTGACCTCCGTGAACTCTTAATACAAAAGTGGAAGGTTACAAATCCATCCCGTCCAACGGTGGTCCAACAACAAGAACATCATTGCAACCACCATCATGAAGTTGTCATCAAATGCTGCTGTCAGTCAGCCAAGCGGTCTGTCTTTGACCGTTTGAATTATGTTCAGACTCCTAAACCAATCCTAGTAGACGAAGATGAATTACTCTTTGCTCTTGTCAACATGACATCTCGAAGCACTGGGGGTGAAAAACGTCCAAGACGTAATGCATCCCATAATCCTAGTCAGCAATACTTAGATCGGATTCATGAATCCAATGAAGGAGTATATCAATATACTAGATCAAGAAGCCGAGAAATAATCGGCCAAAGGAATCTTCCTTCCGACCAAGACACAATCGGTCAAAGGAATCTTCTTGATTCAAACCAAGATTCCTTCAGTAAAAAAGATATCCCTATCACTTATTCTAGGGGTAGTTCTTTATGTGACTTTGATACTGACAGTGAAAGTTTTGAAAGGACCATTCTTTCCACTAGCTTGTCTTCAAGGGCTAGAGAAGTGACTGCTTATGCCATCACAGAAGATCAAGATACCTCCACTTCTTTCAGTCATGAGCAGAGAATTGCTGCTTTGGAGGCTAGTTTGAAGAATATGGCTGAGATGATGGCAGACATGCATGCTATGATTATGGCACAAGATATAGTTCCACCAGTCGCGAATCTGATTCCGAATCAAGAACCCGTGACAACATCAGTTTCCACCAATATTGATCTGGGGATACAATCTCCTCACACTGCTTCCATTCCTGTGCAGGCTATTCCAAGTCAATCTGGTGCAGGGGGTGGTACTTATCATACGGTACCCCCTCCTAACACATTGAATCAATCCACTACTCCGCAATCAACAGAAGATACCAATGAGACCGTAAAACTTTTACATACTCAATTTAAAGCTTTCAAACAGAAGGATGACCTGCAGAAGCTTGGGATCAAACAGCCCTATCCCATAGAATGGAAAGAGGTCTAATTTCCTTCTAAATACAAACCCCCTACTATTATGCTGTTTGATGGCAGCATGTCTCCAAGTCAATACCTCGACCACTTTGAAGTAATGACTGATCAACTTCAACCAAATGATGATCTTTTTACTAAAGTATTTGTTGGCTGTTTAGCTGGTGTAGCATATGACTGGTATCGTAGTTTACCAGATGGGTGTATAACCTCTTTCATTGGCTTCAAACAAATGTTCTTGGAACAATTTTATGAAGGAACCAACGACATGACTATGTCTGCTCTCATCAAAATCAAACAACGACAAAATGAAATGACTGAACGTTTCATTGAACGGTTCCGTCGTGAAGCACTCAAAATGTCCCTCGGAACTCTAGATGCTTTAACTATAGATACTTGCAAATCAAACTTGTTGCCTATAATCAGCATGTGGACAGGAGCAACACAGTTCCAGGATTGGCCTTATTTCATAATGAACGCCAAAGCCGCAGAAGAGAGCGCTGACAAATTCAAGTAATTAGGCATTCAAATGCCTAATCTTGACAAAGATGAACGTGCTACACCAAATAATAATGGCCATCAGAACAATCGTAAGAGCAAGGAAACTTTGGCCATTAACCTCAAAGGCAAAGAAGTCCTAGCCATCAATGTAAATCAGCCAACATCTACCCCTTCAGCACCACCACAACGGGCACCTCGTCCAAAAGAAGAATACTCTTTCAATGAAGATGATATTGTTTTTACAGTTTAGAGATTTTCTAGCTCAACTTGTGCAGGACGGTGTCATCTCCATTCTGAGAACTACTCTGAAAATTGTTAATCTTCCACCTGCACGGACAGATGGTCTTTTTTCTCTGTCTACCGATATAGGGGAGATCATATAGATCCATCCAAATTTAGTGGCGGACTTTGAAACACCATCTTCTTCCACCAAGTCTAAGAAGGCCACTAAAAATAAATTATGTCACATGATTTTATTTGGTGAGCATTATCTTCCACCTCTAACTGCTACCTTCATACCAGCAGCAGATAATCCTTCTTCTTCTTCCACTGATAAGACAATATTGTCAAAATCAAAAGCCAAATACCAACCAGCTTTCCATCTGTATATTCCACAATCTCGTGAACTCATGACAAAGATGAGATATGATCTACAAAAGGCCTCTGGTTTGAATCATGGAAAGAAATCTCCTGTACCTCTTTCTCTATCTTTCTCACAACCAATCTCGGGTTGGTTTGGGTTACTGGACAAACTCTCCATCTTGCCAAAAAAAACCTTCTAGAAATAAAACTCAGGCAAAGAATTATAATATGGTGTCCTTTGAGCCTGTATCCGAAGAAAAAGTCTTAACGGGTACCAGGTCCCGGAAACCTTACCTAAGAGACTATTTAGAAGGTTAAGAGGACCCTGCTCCAGCTCTGGAGGCTCCTCAAGCATCATCTTCTCCTGCTGTTAATAATCCGTCAGCTTCATCACCTCCAATAGAGTCAACTATTGCCAAACCGACGACAGACGACAAAGGAAAACAATATGTCTGTTTCGATAAAGTATTAAAGAAGACTCCAACTTCGGGACTTGAGAAGTTTTATAACTTTGATATACTGGCTCAGCTGACTAATACTCCAGCAAGATTGTCAATATTTGAGCTACTCCGTATTTCGAGGGAGACTCGAGAAACGTTGAGTGAAGCTTTAACGCAAGCTTATACTTGTCTAGCACTTCTCAAGAAACCAGAGGATGAGCCTATAACACGTCTTCATTGTCATAGTATGATGGAACTAATGCCAAACATCACCTTTACACAAGATGATATGTTGTTAGAAGATAATCGTCATGATCGATCCCTCTACTTCACGGGATATGTTGATACCATGAAGGTTGATCGTATCCTGATGGATCCTGGGTCTGCGCTCAGCATCATGCCAAAGACTCTATTAGATGCATTGAAGATTCCCGTACACAATCTTTCGACAACTATCACGACAATCTTGGAATTCAATTCTGGGAGAAGTGAACCTTTGGGAAAGATTCGCCTGAAAGTTCAAATAGGCAATCTTCGTACAAAGGTTACTTTTTACGTGATCGACAATCACGGCTCTTACAATGCTTTGCTGGGAAGACCCTTTCTGTATGAGCGTTACATTGTATCATCCACTTTACATCAATGCTTCAAATATGTGGATGCCAATGGAGAAGTCCAAAAGGAAGTAGCTAATTTAAACCCTTTCAGGGGCATTGAAGCATATTTTACGGACTCTCGGATGTACAAAAAGGAGTTTATGAAAGTTGTATTGGTAATGGATAGTGAGGAAGATCAGAAACATACTTCAAAAGATGTTCTCATGATCTCCGTCAAAGGACGTGCTATTTGTCCCTCTTCTTCTCAGACATTGACTATAAATCTTTTCTCTCATAACAAACAGCCTCCTGCTGTAGAAAAGAAACAAAGGGAGCTCACCTCTTCTGATCCTCTTGTTATTGACCTTCATCGTAACAAACCTTCTCCTTCTCTTTCTCTTTCTCCTCCTCTGGTTATCAACCTTACTAAGCCTTTTGTGAAGGCTAAGAATCATGTTGTAAATGATGATGTACAAATCAATAAAGTAGCATCTCCTTTACAATATACTGATATCTTTTATTATACTTGATGTTATTTAAAATGTTACATAACTTCGAACCACTTGCCATAGGAGCAGTTGAAGCTTCCCAAAATGAAGTATTGCTCGAGCCAATGCAGGACTTCTTCTTCTTAGTTCCTTCCAGGAAGAAAATGAACTTCCTATACTTTTTAGTAAAGGAATGGAACAAAAGATCATGCCCGATAGTGAAGAAGAAAATCACGATAACGAAAGACTTCAACTACGTCGTTATAGTCAGCAATCAAAAGATATCATTCAAAAGATGGACTATAATTTTAAAGCTGGTCTCAATGGCGGCAAAAGAAGGCGAACTCCTATTCGTATTCCTGCTCCAAAAGGAAAATCACAATAATACTACAACAAAACGAAGCGGGGATTAGGTTATACTTCACCAACTCTGACTCCAGAAGCCTCCGAATTCGAGTAAGAAGAACGATCTAACTCTTCTGATTCTATCTCATGGGATTCAGACACCAGTGTGGGGCACGTCCATCGCGTGACTCAATCTTCTAATATGGTGACTGCTGAGTTCTCGGAAGATGACGAAGACTTTGCCGAAGCTTCTGAATCTGATCTTTGGTCACAAAGGATGGATACTCAATGGGAGCTTCGCTTTGAGCAATGTGAGCCACCTACTGAAGATCAGCTGGTTCAAGTCAATATTGGAGACGATATTGCCCCAAAACCGATATTTGTCAGTAAAAGCCTCCCTAAAATGGATAAACAGGAACTAATCCAGCTCATTAGGGAATACATTAATGTTTTCGCTTGGAGCTATGAAGACATGCCGGGGTTGGATCCTCAGATCGCTACCCACAAGCTCAACATTCTGCCAAATACGAGGCCAGTCAAACAACAACAACGTCGGTTTCGACCTGACATAATGGATGTCGTAGAAGCTGATGTTAAGAAACTCATCCCCTGCGGTTTTATTAGAGAAGAACAACATCCGGACTGGGTGGCGAATGTTGTCCCAGTTTTGAAAAAGACAGGGAAAGTTCGGGTCTGCATCGACTTCGGAGACCTTAATGAAGCCTGTCCCAAAGACGAATTCCCTCTCCCAATCACTGATGTCATGATTGACAATACTTGCAAATTTGAACGTATGTCCTTTATGGATAGATTTTCAGGATACAATCAAATCAATATACATCCAGAAGATGAGAAACATACATCTTTCCGCACTCCTCTTGGAATCTATTGCTACACTGTCATGCCATTCGGTCTTAAGAATGCTGGTGCAACTTATCAGCAGGCCATGAGTACCATCTTTCGTAATCATTTATGAAAGACTGTTGAATGTTATGTTGATGATATTGCTGTCAAAAGTCGTTTAAAAGAAGACCATATTCAAGATTTGAGAACTATTTTCGATCTAATGCACCAGCATCAACTCAAGATAAATTCCACCAAGTCATTCCTGGGATTCTCTAGTGGCAAATTTCTTGGATTCGTTATTACCTCTAAAGGTATACACGTTGACCCTTAAAAATCAAAGCCATCAAGTGTCACGACCCGCACCCGCTTTTCGGATACGAGACGTATCCAAGCCCAGCCTATGCTGCAGTATCGACGGTAAACCGCTGTCTAATACATATACAAGTCACAGAATCTAAGGAACTAACAAAGCAGTCTAGATCTCATCCACAGAAATAAGACACAATCAACTGAATATAGAATGAATGAAATGAAATATCAAGCTCATTATGAATCCAAGTCACGTCCGGTGGACACAAATCCACTACCAGTAGACGGAATAAAATAGTACATAAAATAGAAATAAGTGAGTCAAACTACTAATCATCACCCTCGTCTGCAGTGGCACCGTAGTCCAATGGTAGCTCAAACCTGCTCGCGTGCACCTGGCTCAATACTCGGCTAAACCTGAAGAGATCATTAGTGTTTGCCATTGATTGTAAAAGTACATAACAATTATCGGAGGACTGAACTTAGACTCACAATACAAACTCGCTCGTACAAAGAAAGCCTAGGGACGAAAACCTAGGTACAGCAATCTAAGTACGATTGTTTATTTTAGATTCTGGGGGGTGACGATAGAGGCTCGGGAAAGCGACGGCCGCTCTGTCTTACTCCTTGGACGATCGGTACGCAGCCTTGACTCGGGGAAGATCTGCTCGGTCGTTGACGAAGAAATGCCTTCTTGCTCTCTCTCTGATTGCTCTTCTGGCTTCTCTCTCTCTGTGTATATTCTTTCTCTGACTATGGGGGAAGTCTCTCTGTGTATACGTATTCTTCTCTGGTTCTTTTTTTGTATATCTCTCTATATATTACAAGGGAATGGCACCTTGCTATTTATAATAGTGGGATGTGATCACTAGGGTTGCCAATGATTAGCTCTTGGAGATGGCGATGGCCTGGGGATTGATCAATCCAGGCCGTTCGTTTCTGATTGTGACGAATCAAAACCATTAAGGGTAGATTACACCAAATCCCCATTAGCAATTAATGCTGATTGGCATAAATCTTCCTTATAATGATTCTCTAATATCTGCGAATAAATCAAATTTATTCTCCTGCCACGTACCCTAGATCATTAGGATTCGACCCGATCTTGGATTGCCATAAATCTGGGAGATTGATCGGCTGAGGATACGTGTCCTGAGAGCCAATGGTGAGACTGGAACCGCATGCAGATTGGGCCGCATAAGATTTGGGCCGTATGAATTTTGGGCTGCATAAGACTTGGGACACGTGTCAGGGCTGTCTGGGCAGTGGCCCCCTCCTTCAGACTTCTGAACCATATGATGAGCCGCATGAACCGCATAATGGTGTGTCTACTTGAGCCGCATGGGCATGATCTTCTTGAGCCGCATAGGGATGATTCCACTCGAGCCGCATGGGACAGCTTCACTCTGAACCGCATGGGAAGTCTTCATTTCGAGCCGCATAAGCACACCCACGTGGCAGGGCCACGTGGCATTTTATTGCTCTCGGGGTATCGTGTCAGAGATTTCTTTCTCTTCCCTAGAGATTCATCATCATGACAGAGTCATAATTACCTGCTTTGGTGTCAGGTCTGTCAACTTTTCAGAGGGGTCAGCCGTCAAAGCAATTAATGCAGCATGGATCGGAGGGGAGCACTGTCACGCCACATGTCTTCTGAGCCGCATGGAATGCTTCCGGCCGCATAGCTCCTTATGCCGCATGACTTCCTGAGCCGCATGTGTTTTCTGAGCCGCATGGGTCTTTCTTGGCCGCATGAGTCAATTTTTTTAGTATTTTCCATGCTTCTACAGGACCCCCTTCAAAGTTTTCAATTTGTAAAATTGAAATACTTTGAACAAGAAGCATGGCCGTATTAGCCACATATGCAATCCCGACCGCATAGATGTCCTGGCTGCTTGGATGTGTTATTCGTATGACTATTTTAGCCGCAGGCGCGTCTCAGCCGTATGGATGGCCCAGCCGCATAGAAATTTCTGCCTCCCGACCATCTGAGTCGTATAGTTGCTATCAGTCGCATGGTCATTTGAACCGCATAAGCTCTTTGCCACGTCATTATGCCATGCGTGTGGATCTTTCTGGGACAGGATCCCAAGAGCTCAGTCTTTAAATGGCTGGTTTGGCTCAATAACAGAAGAGCTGATCGCGTTGTACGAGGCGTCGGTTCACAGTTCTCCGTCAATAAATAGAAGGGCATTTGGACGGTCTTCTCTCTTAGACTATTCTTGACTCAGATTTTTGTCGTATTTTCTTCCTCTGATCATCAGACAACAATGGCACCCAGGGCTTCTAAGGCTGTAAAGAAGGCTGTGGCGAGGAGTAAGAAATTGGCTTCGCCCTCGACTGTCGTGCCCCCCGTTCGTTTTGATGTTCATATTGCCATCGAAGGTAAGGATTAGGTAGTCGATTTGAAACCCTAGCAGAGCCTGCTTCACTGCATGCTTCATGTACACGACTTTGACGTGAACTTCTTAAACTATATGGTCCACATACGCGTCCTATGACTGAGCCGCATGAGACTTGTCTAAAACGAGCCGCATGAATATTTCTGACTGTTTTCATTTTCTTCGTCTTTGGTTCTCGCAGTATCTCCACCGAATGTTGAGACTGCGGCGTCAGAGGAGCCGCAGCCTCCTGTCATCAGCCAGGGATCTTCCTCTGTTAAGGAGGAAGTGAAGAAAGAAGAACCTACGCCTGAGGAGAACTCTCCAAATATCGAGATTGTTGAGGGTGGCAGCACTGGGAACCCTGTTTCTCCTATTCTGGACGAGGATGCTCTTCACTTGCATCCTTCATATGTGAGATGGTTGAGGGAATGGTACATGTGCTCCTGTAACTAGGATGTAGGGGCTTCTCGTGGATGTTTGTCTGTAGTCATTTATTTTGTTTCGCCTTTCTTCTTGTCTTCATGAAGAACTCTTTGACTTGCTTGCAATCGTGTGGATGTAACCAATTTCTGAATGAATGGAATATATATATTGCTTCACTCTTTTGCTTTGTAATAATCCTCTCATTGGGACATTTTGCGTGGACCCATTATCCCTAACGTACCCTGGTTTTGGATACGGACAACAAGTTTAAAAAGAAAGGAACCAATCATACTGACTCAGAGGTGCTGAGGACATGGTGAGCATGAGGGTTTCTTTGACGGGGGGTACATAGAATAATTCTGAGGTAATGAGGACATGGCAATTCTATGTAGAGGGGTGATTTGTTTTTAGCAGAAATGGGACGACTCAGAGGTGATGAGGACATGGTCGTCTTGGAAATTTGTGGATCCGTTACCTTTGTTGTGCACTGGGAGTGCAGGTATTAGATCATGAGGGAGGATCTCTTGTAGGAAGAAAGTTCAGCGGTATGATTATACATGACTTTCTTTCAAAAGAGTGACCGGGATGTAAGTTCAGGGGTACCGATGGGAACATAACTCGACAATCCATGAATGTTGGAATCAAAGTGTAAGTTCAGAGGTACCAGTAGGTACATGACTTAGGAATTTGGGATATGAGTTCAGCGGTACAAGAGGGTACGTGACTCGATAAGTTGGAAAATTAGGGGGTTGAGTTCAGTGGTACCAGCGGGCACATAACTCGAAACTCTGGAAAATGTTGTTTAAACATAGTATTTCTTCAGGAACTTGCCGTTGACGGGCAACATGAGCAAGTCTCCGTTCTGCTTGGCGAGGCGGTAAGCACCATTGGAGAACACGGCCTCGATGATAAATGGGCCTTCCCATTTTGGCTGGAACTTGCCGGTGGTCTTGTGAGTCATGACCATTGGCCTCCTGACTGCCAAAACAAGATCGCCCACTTGGAATGTTCTAACTTTGACCTTTTTGTTGAAGGCTCCTGAGATGCGTGCTTGGTATAATTCGATCCTTTGCTGAGCTAGGAGGCGTTTTTCATCTAAGGCCTCTAACTCTTGTAGTCGACGTCGGTAGTTATCATCCGTTGTCAATTGATAAGTGAGGGCGACTCGGAGTGAGGGAATCTGAGTCTCTAATGGAAGAACTGCCTCACTCCCGTACACCAGAGAGAATGGTATATTCCCGGTGGCTGTTCGAACCGTGGTACGATAAGCCTATAAGCACTCGCCGAGCTTCTCGTTCCAGTCGCGTTTGTTGGAGGAGACAAATTTCTTGAGGAGTTTGATGATTATTTTGTTGAATGCCTCTGCTAACCCGTTTGCTGCCGGGTTGTTGTAGAACCCTAGAGGGGGGGTGAATAGGGAATTAAAAAATAAACTATAACAAATGATGCAATAAAGAGTAAGGAGTAGAAAGATCAAACGCAAACGCAAGAATGTATCCTGGTATCCTCTTTTGAGGCAATCCAGTCCCGGAACTCTCTCCGGCTTTAATCCACTATTATGCAAATAGTACACACGAGTTTGGATCCGAAGAACTCGCCAACTTCAACACGAGTTTGGATCCGAAGAACTCGCCAACTTCTACACACGAGTTTTCTTACGAAGGCTCGCCAACTTCAAAGAAAAGGAAAGGATGCTTTGATCTTCTAAACACTTGAAGATCGAAAGTAAAAGCTCTTGAGACACTCTAGCACTTTGGGTTGGATGACAATTGAAGATTAGGTAGAGTAGTAATGGTGAGGCTCTTTTGGTTGTTGAGAAAAATTAAAGCTTGGAAGAGATAGCATTTAAGAGGAGAGACAAAGCCTCTTTTATACAAATCCAACATCATAAAGGTAATACAGCCGTCGAGCGGATTATCCGCCGGATTTCCGCAAAAATCCGTCGGATTATCCGTTCAACAGTAACGGTCACAAAAAGAGCCGTTGGATGCATTAAATGCATCTGTCAGATGCCGTTGGATTTGAATTTCAAGTTGCAAAAAGGTCAGGCGGATTATCCGTCGGATTTTAGCGGAAGTCCGGCGGATGATCCGAACTGTGGTCTCACAAACTTGCTGTGAGGGGTTCGGATGATCCGCCGGATTTCTGCGGATTTCCGTCGGATTATCCGAACTTCTCCTCACATACTTGCTGTGAGGGTTTCGGATGATCCGTCGAATTTCCGTGGATTTCCGTCGGATTATCCGAACTTCTCCTCACATACTTGCTGTGAGGGTTTCGGATGATCCGTCGGATTTTCGCGGATTTCCGTCGGATTATCCGAACTTCTCCTCACAAACTTGCTGTGAGGGGTTCGGATAATCCGTCGGATTTATCCGGAAATCCGTCGGATTTTCCGTCTCCTCTGAATGACTTCTTCACCATTTCTATCTTTATAAATGTCATCTTAGCAAAGTACGTACATGGATTCCTAGTAGAATACAAACTCGAAGGGAGCAGGAAGCGCCATCTTCTATGTAGACTTTAAGCAGGCTTCATAGTCTTTGGCAAAGCTGATAAATGAGATATCCAGAGCTCCATGGTCTTTGATTAACTTCATTGAAAGGAGAGACATTCTATTGTTTCCTGAGAGAAAAACAAACTAACGACGTACAAGGGTTATTGTGAACAATAATCAAAATCGATGTGCCAACAAACTCCCCCATAAGGTGAAGGCGCCATAAGGATCGACGCAGGAGCAGGAGTAGGGGAAACAGCAGGTGAAGGCGGTTATTGTGAACAATATCCGGCCTCCTGATCCTCATCATACTTGCTGTGGTCTCACAATACTTGCTGTGAGGGTTATTGTGAACAATATCCGGCCTCCTGATCCTCATCATCCCCGGTAGCAGAGGTGAAGGCGCCATAAGGATCGACGCCATCCGGGTACATGAAGCCATACACGTTCGGATCAGTGAAGCGAGGCCCCGAAAAGTCTGGATGAGGAGTATTAGGGTTGAGAAAGGGAGTGTGTTCCTCAAACATACGTTGTATGTAGTAAGCCTGGTCCATGAAGCCATGGTGGATAAGAGTGCCAAGTCCCCTAGTGTTGGCCTGAAGACGCTCATGGGTAGAGAGAGAGAGATCGGCAAACTTGCGATCAATGTAGCGGCACACGTCAGGAGTGAGGATAGTCGCCGGAGGAGATGTAGGGCCGCCAGCAACAGCAGCAGGAGCAGGAGTAGGGGCAACAGCAGGAGCCGCACGACCACGTCCCTTGGATTTTGCAAGAGGGGTGGGACGAGGATCGCCAACCGGACAATGAGTCAAGTCGATACCATTTGCTTCAAGGATCATGGTGATGTACGTACCGAAGAGTAGGGAACGATGAGGGGATTCCCTAATAAGCATCATGGTATAGATGATGGACTTGGATAGTGAAAAGGGTTGGCGTGCCACCAGATAATACATGCAAATAAGCTCCTCAGCCGTCAGGCTGTCCATATTCCCAGATTTTGGGGTGAGCGTATGGCACAGGATACGATGCATGTCATAGAAGAAGGGACTCAGATCCTTGTCCTCCGGTCGTTGAACGAGGGATCCGCCACAGATGTTAAAAAGGAACTCTTCATAACTCATGTCGGGAGAGAAGGAGATGTGGTCGATGGTGCCGGGAAGGGAGCGATGTACCTTGCGTTCATCGAGACCAAGGATGGTGGCCAAGGAGGCGGCTGTGACAGTGATCTTTACGCCACCAACCTTCGTCTCGAACTCCGGACCTTCCTTGGCGGGAACGAGATTGCAGTAGAACATGCGGATAGCATGTGGATAGAAGTCGACCTGACGCTCAAGGAGGGCGTTGATGCGGGAGAAGCGGAAGTAGTCGCGGTGGTCCTTGAAGTTGAGCCAGGAAATTGGTTTCCCGGAGCAAACATGAGCTTTGTGGTAGAACGAAAACCATTCCCGGGAGTGGGAAGCAGATTTGAAGATGAGAGGGTTGTGGCCTTGCGTGGGAGGAGGCACAAACATAGCAAGGGTAGGAGGCTGAGTGGAGGAGGAGCTCCCGTCATGGCGTTGTCGTTTGGTGTGAGAAGCCATTGAGAAAGAGAGAGTGAGTTAGAGATGTTTAGAGAAGAATGGAGGAAAGGAAGGTGAGGGGATGAAGTTTATAATGGGTGGAGAGGTGTAAATGAAGGGGGTAATGGTTGGGAACGGATAGAGAGGAATGGGATCGGATAAAGAGGAAGGGAGGTGAAGAGAAAGCAGCCGACGCTTCGTTTTCTGCGCCTGTACCACGCAACCGGAAAATCCGAAGGATTTATACGGAAATCCGACGAAAAATCCGGATGAAGATAAGAACGAATTCAATGCGGGTAGGTGAAGGGTCATGTCTAATTAATGCCATAGCCGTTCGCGGCCGGGTTTGGCGGAGAACAATAAATGCGGAAAATCCGCCGGATTTCTGCTGAAATCCGTCGGATTTTTCGAACTCGTTCAAGAAAAGCTGCTGGAAATGAACGGAAAATCCGGCGGATTTGATCGGAAATCCTCCGGAAAATCCGAGAAGGTCAGAAAAGTTTCAAATAGAGAAATCGAGGAGTCCGATTTCTCGACAAATAAAAGTGAAA
This sequence comes from Iris pallida, assembly GCA_029216955.1. Taxonomy (NCBI): domain Eukaryota; kingdom Viridiplantae; phylum Streptophyta; class Magnoliopsida; order Asparagales; family Iridaceae; genus Iris; species Iris pallida. The sequence continues at coordinate 14,375,927 of JANAVB010002397.1, read as the reverse complement.
CGATCTTCAGAGAGAGGTTTGGTAAAAATATCAGCAAGTTGATGAGTGGTGTCAATGAATTCAAGACAAATGTCACCCTTCAGTTGATGATCCCGTAGAAAGTGATGTCTTATCTCAATGTGTTTAGTGCGAGAGTGGCAAATAGGATTCTTCGTGAGATTAATGGAGCTAGTATTATCACATTTAATAGGAATGCAATGAGAAGAAATACCATAATCTACTAGTGTTTGTGTCATCCAAAGAATTTGTGCACAACAACACCCTGCCGCTATGTACTCAGCTTCAGTGGTTGAAAGAGCGACAGAGTTTTGCTTCTTACTAAACCATGATACCAAGGACTTCCCGAGGAATTGACATGTGCCACTAGTGCTTTTTCGGTCAAGCTTGCATCCGGCAAAATCCGCATCCGAAAAGCCGTGAAGCTCAAAGGATGAGGATTTCGGATACCAAAGACCCATGTTAATGGTGCCTTTGAGATAACGAAAAATGCGCTTAACGGCAGTCAAATGTGATTCCTTTGGATTAGCTTGATATCGTGCACACAAGCAAACACTAAACATGATATCCGGACGGCTAGCAGTTAAATAAAGTAAGCTACCGATCATACCTCTATACTTACGAATGTCGACCGATGTCCCATCTTCATCATTGTCAAGCTTGGTCGTTGTAGCCATAGGGGTTCTCATTGATTTGGATGAGTCAAGGTCGAAACGCTTGAGGAGGTCCCTTGTATATTTTGCTTGATTGATGAAGGTTCCTTTAGGTCCTTGCTTGATTTGTAACCCCAAGAAGAAGGAGAGTTCTCCCATCATACTCATTTCAAACTCTTCCTGCATAACTTTGGCAAATTCTACACACAGTGTGTTGTTAGTAGAACCAAAAATAATATCATCAACATAAATTTGAACCAATAAGAGAGTCCCATCATGGGATTTAATAAAAAGTGTGGTGTCAACTTTTCCCTTTGAAAAATTGTGAGAAACAAGAAAAGAGCTAAGACGCTCATACCAAGCACGTGGAGCTTGTTTGAGGCCATAAAGGGCTTTATGAAGTTTGAAAACGTGGTTAGGAAATTGAAAATCTTCAAAACCGGGAGGTTGTTTAACATAAACTTCCTCCTTAATAATACCATTAAGAAAAGCACTCTTAACATCCATTTGAAATAGCTTAAAGTCATTAAAACAAGCAAAGGCACAAAGCATACGAATGGATTCAAGACGTGCAACCGGAGCATAGGTTTCGTCGTAGTCAATGCCTTCCTCTTGGTTATAGCCTTGGGCAACCAATCGGGCTTTGTTACGAGTCACTAACCCATCTTCATTTAGCTTGTTGCGAAACACCCATTTAGTTCCAATAATGGAATGATTGCTAGGTTTTGGGACAAGTTCCCAAACCTTGCTTCGCTCAAATTGATTAAGCTCCTCTTGCATAGCTATCATCCAAAATTCATCGAGAAAAGCATCATTAACATTTTTAGGCTCTACTTGAGAGATAAAAGCCACATTGGCACAAAGATCACGAGTGGCGGATCTTGTGCTAACACTTGAGGAAGGATCCCCAATGATGAGCTCCTTAGGATGATTGGTGACAAATCTCCATTCTCTTGGGAGATCCTTTGGAGGAGGCTCGAGAGGAGGAGACTCTTTTGATGGGGTCACAACTTCATTGTTAGATGAAGAAGCACGATCCTCAATAGAGGAGTTCTCCAATCCAAACGAGATGTCATCAATATCCTCAGAGGAGGAGAATGTAGAAGAGTTGAGTTCATTAAAAGAGACATTGATTGACTCTTCGACAACAAGACTTCTTTTATTAAAAACACGAAAACCTTTGCCATGAGTAGAGTATCCAAGGAATATTCCTTCATAGGCTTTTTCTTCAAACTTGCCTAGGTTATCCTTGGTATTCAAAATAAAACAATTGCAACCAAAAACCTTGAAATATTCAATAGAAGGAATTTTGTTAAACCAAAGCTCATAAGGAGTCTTCTTAGTAATAGGTCTAATTAAGACCCTATTAATTACATGACATGCCGTATTGACGACTTCCGCCCAAAAATATTGAGGGAGCTTATATTGGTTTAACATGACCCGGGCCATATCGCCAAGGGTTCTATTCTTTCTCTCCACAACACCATTTTGTTGAGGAGTACGGGGACAAGCAAAATTATGTCCAAAACCATTCTTTTCACAAAATCTTTTGAAATCAACATTATCAAATTCACCTCCATGATCACTCCTAATTTTGTTAATAGAAAAGCCTTTCTCATTTTGAACACGTTTACAAAAAGCAACAAATTCATGAAAAGTATCACTTTTGCAAGCAAGAAAAATAACCCAAGTAAATCTTGAAAAATCATCAACTAAAACAAAGGCATAGAGTTTGCCACCAAGGCTAGCTACTCTACTAGGCCCGAAAAGATCCATATGAATAAGTTGAAGGGGTCTTGTGGTACTCACAGAGTTGATGGATTTGAAAGATGACTTGGTCAACTTACTTTTCTCGCATTCTTCACAAACCATATCCTTCTTGAAGGGGATACTAGGAAGTCCTCGTACAAGCTTCTTGGAGGCGAGGCGAGAGATAGTATCCATGTTGGCGTGTCCAAGCCTCATGTGCCAAAGCCAACTCTCATCGTTCTTTGCGACTAGGCACCTGTCATTGTTAGTACCTTCAACAAGATAAAGAACATAAATATTGTTTTCTCTAATGCCTTCATACACAATAGTTCCATTGGAGCTATCGGTAATGTAGCATTTGAGTTTAACAAACTTGATATCATAGCCATTATCGGTAAGATGGCTAATACTAAGGAGGTTATGCTTGAGATTTGTAACAAGACATACATTATTAATACAAGGATAAGGAGGAGAACCGATATTACCATTTCCAATAATATAACCTTTTAGATTGTTACCGAAGGAGACGTGTCCTTCCTTCTTCATCGATAGCGTTGTAAAAAGTGAAGCATCACCGGTCATGTGCCGTGAAAAACCGCTATCGAGAATCCACTTGCTTCTAGCATGAGAAGGATTCGTCACCTACAACATAAGTTGAAGATGAACAATTTGGTACCCATGATCTTGTGGGTCCTTGAGTGTTAGTCTTAGGAACCCATTTAAGAACTCTCATGTCAACTTGTTTTCTTGTATAACAAAAATTAGACGTATGACCAATCAAACCACAATAGTTGCACAATAAAGAAGATCTAGAAGAAGAAGTGTGAGTGTTGTGCATATGTGAGTCTCTAGTGTGAGATGTTCTACCATGAGTGTTATGATGATAGTAAAATGCATGATGAGATGTTTTCTTTTTAACAAAGGGTCCTTTTCTCGTGTTAGAAAAGGAGTTGTGTGTAGTGTTCATGTAATGGTTATGCATAGCATTGTGATGAGTGTGGGGGTGTCTTGGAGCATGCATGTGAGTGGTATTCTTATTACTTAAAGTCTTACTCCGTGTAAGAAGATCATTATACTTTATAGAAGTGGAATATTCTTTTCTATTAGCATCTTGACATTTGCGCATAGCAAATTCATAAGAGCTTCTCATGGATTGAATCTCATCATCCATTTTCTTGATGGTGTCAAGAGATTCTTGAAATTTTAGTCTCAAAGACTCCATTTCATCCGTGTCGGAAATAGAAGATTTTCCCTTCACATCACTAATGATGCTTGAGAGCCTCTCTACTTCAAGTTGAAGAGCCTCAACCTCCTTAAGAGATTTCTTGTATTTATTCCGAACACCTTTGTGTTCTTCATGTAACTCAAGAATGGCTTTCTCCAAATCATCATAGGTAAGAGTGTTTAAGGAAAAATCATCAAGTACCTCATCGGTTGCCATGAGACAAACGTTAGCATTGTGTTTGCACTCCTTGTCGTTGTCGGAGTCGCTCGCGTCGCTTTCACACCAAATGCTAGTGTTGGCAAACTTTCTGGAGGACGAGCTTCCCTTGCTTGGCTTATCGTACTTGCTTGAGTCTTTTCGTACCATCGGACAATCCCTCTTGATGTGTCCGGGTCTTCTGCATTGATAGCATGCCGGATCTTCTTCATTGTCCCGTCTAGAGCGGTTGGCCTTGTTGAACTTTAAGAACTTCCTGAAGTGCTTAGCTATGAGAGCTATTTCTTCATCGTCGTCCGACTCATTGTCGTCGGAGCTATCCTTGGAGTAGGACCTTGATGCTTTGAGAGCAAGAGTCTTCTCCTTTTCTTTGGTCTTCTCCTTCTCCTTCTCTTGAATGGAGGATTCCTCTTGATCTTTCATGTCAAGCTCATGAGTCATCAGCTTACCCATGAGGGTCTCTAGGTTCATGACGGTTAGATCGTTCCCCTCAATGATTGCGGTAGCTTTAGGACTCCAAGCTTTCGTTAATCCTCTAAGAATCTTCCTTATCTTTTCATGAGCGGGATATTCCTTTCCAAGAGAAGAGAGAGGGTTAATAATATCACCAAAGCGAGTAAACATGCTAGCAATAGATTCATCATGCTTCATTTTAAAAGACTCATATTCTTGTGTGAGTCTACTGATCTTAGATTCCTTCACTTGTGAAGTCCCTTCGTGTGTGACTTCAAGTAACTTCCAGATCTCATTGGAAATCTTGCAAGTAGAGATTCGATTGAATTCACTACTGTCGAGAGCACAATAAAGAGCGTTCATTGCCTTGGCATCTCGACAAGCAAGCTTCTTGATATTTTCAGTGAGTGTTTCCCGAAGGGTGTCAGAAGCAATATCCTCAATAGCTCTGGAAGGAGTAGGGAGGCCATTTATCACGCAATCCCATAAATCGAAATCTATGGACTTGAAATAAATGCCCATCCTAATCTTCCAATAGTTATAGTTGGTACCATCAAATAGGGGAGGCCTATTTGTGGAGTGTCCCTCATTGTGAAACGTGTTGATGCTAGGGTTAGAGGCCATGGATCACTCAAGGGTGTAAATCCAAATCAAGAGAACGAAGCTCTGATACCAATTGTAGAACCCTAGAGGGGGGGGGGGGGGGTGAATAGGGAATTAAAAAATAAACTATAACAAATGATGCAATAAAGAGTAAGGAGTAGAAAGATCAAACGCAAACGCAAGGATGTATCCTGGTATCCTCTTTTGAGGCAATCCAGTCCCGGAACTCTCTCCGGCTTTAATCCACTATTATGCAAATAGTACACACGAGTTTGGATCCGAAGAACTCGCCAACTTCAACACGAGTTTGGATCCGAAGAACTCGCCAACTTCTACACACGAGTTTTCTTACGAAGGCTCGCCAACTTCAAAGAAAAGGAAAGGATGCTTTGATCTTCTAAACACTTGAAGATCAAAAGTAAAAGCTCTTGAGACACTCTAGCACTTTAGGTTGGATGATAATTGAAGATTAGGTAGAGTAGTAATGGTGAGGCTCTTTTGGTTGTTGAAAAAAATTAAAGCTTGGAAGAGATAGCATTTAAGAGGAGAGACAAAGCCTCTTTTATACAAATCCAACATCATAAAGGCAATACAGCCGTCGAGCGGATTATCCGCCGGATTTCTGCGGAAATCCGTCGGATTATCCGTTCAACAGTAACGGTCACAAAAAGAGCCGTTGGATGCATTAAATGCATCTGTCAGATGCCGTTGGATTTGAATTTCAAGTTGCAAAAAGGTCAGGCGGATTATCCGTCGAATTTCAGCGAAAGTCCGACGGATGATCCGAACTGTGGTCTCACAAACTTGCTGTGAGGGGTTCGGATGATCCGCCGGATTTCCGCGAATTTCCGTCGGATTATCCGAACTTCTCCTCACATACTTGCTGTGAGGGTTTCGGATGATCCGTCGGATTTTCGCGGATTTCCGTCGGATTATCCGAACTTCTCCTCACATACTTGCTGTGAGGGTTTCGGATGATCCGTCGGATTTCCGCGGATTTCCGTCGGATTATCCGAACTTCTCCTCACAAACTTGCTGTGAGGGGTTCGGATAATCCGTCGGATTTTCCGTCTCCTCTGAATGACTTCTTCACCATTTCTATCTTTATAAATGTCATCTTAGCAAAGTACGTACATGGATTCCTAGTAGAATACAAACTCGAAGGGAGCAGGAAGCGCCATCTTCTATGTAGACTTTAAGCAGGCTTCATAGTCTTTGGCAAAGCTGATAAAGGAGATATCCAGAGCTCCATGGTCTTTGATTAACTTCATTGAAAGGAGAGACATTCTATTGTTTCCTGAGAGAAAAACAAACTAACGACGTACAAGGGTTATTGTGAACAATAATCAAAATCGATGTGCCAACAGTTGTATGGTGTCGAAGCGACATTCTGAATGCGGTATTTGTCGCAGAATCGGTAGAATGCGTGGCTTATAAACTGCGGACCATTATCATGGATGATCCTTCGGGGCAGTCCAAAGCGGTAGATGACGTGGTGCTTCAGGAAGCTGATTACGTTCGAAGTCTTGACTTTGGCGAGTGGGACAGCTTCTGTCCACTTTGAGAAGTAATCAGTGACCGCAAGTATGAAGCGATGTCCTCGGGAGGAAGGTGGGGTGATTGGACCAATGATATCCATTCCCCATGCTTCGAATGGCCAGGACGCCACTGTCGGATGTAGAAATTCGGATGGTTGGTGAATGAAGTCTGCATGGACTTGGCAGGCCTTGCATTTTCGGGCATAATCTATTGTATCAGCCACCATCGTGGGCCAGTAGTAGCCCATCCGACGAAGGCGGTCTTGCAGCTTAGGGCCAGGCTGATGGGCCCCACAGACACCGTCATGAGCCTCTCGTACGGCTTCTTTGGCTTCTGCGTTCGACAAGCACCGAAGTAGTAATCCGTCGTAGGAGCGGCGATACAGCATTTTCGTCTCTATATCGTAGAAGAATCTGAGAGAATGCCGTCTGATAGAAGTAGCTTCCTTCGGATTCTCGGGCAGGATGTCGTAGACCGCGAAGTCTATGAATGGTTGTCTCCAGTCTGGCGCTTCGTCGATCATCTGAGCAGAATAACTCGCCATGGCTTGGACGTTGTTCTTGGGGCAGACCAGCTCATGGCCGATTACATCGACCGAATAATGAGAGTGGTTTGGCACTGCTAGGGAAGCAGCCAGGCCTGCTAGGGCATCAGCTTCGATATTTTGGAGTCTGGGGACGTGTTCGATGAAGAATCCCTCGAATGATGAGATAATATTGATCGCTATTTGGTGGTAGGGGATCATGTCTTCATGGCGGACTTCGTACGTCCTCCGAATCTGGTTGACGATTAATTGCAAATCGCCGTATACTTCAAGGTATTCTACCCCCGGTTCTCTTGCGAGTTGGAGGCCAATGACCAAAGCATTGTACTCGGCCACATTGTTAGAGCAGGGTTCCGTGAGAGAGTAGGCGCGATTGATCACTAGCCCGATAGGAGAGACCAATACTACTCCGACTCCGACGACGATGTTTCCCTTGGGTCCGGTTCTTGAAGCGCCATCGAAGAACATCCGCCATATGTTATCGTGGGTGGTTGTATTTGAATCGGCGACCTCATCTGGGATTTTTTTGTGTATTCTGGATGATTCCGATCCGGGATGGGCCGCCAAAAAGTCTGCCAGGGCTTGACCTTTGACAGCCTTTTGCGGGACGAAGATCATATGATAGGGGGACAGCAATATCGCCCATGTAGCGAGGCGGGAGCTGAGTGCCCCTGGTTTGGTCATGAGGACCCTGAGAGGGTTGATTCGTGAGATCACATGTATGGTTTGCCCCGTGACATAGTGCCGCGTCTTTTGAATGGCGAATACCAGGGCGAGGCATTCTTTCTCCACAGCGGTGTATCGATGTTCGGGCCCGACCATCATTCGGCTGAGATAGTAAATGGCCTGCTCGTGGCCTACGTCGTTGTTTTGTGCCAGCAGGGCACCGAAGGAGTGTTCCATTGCTCGTACATAGAGCAGGAATGGTTTTCCAGGGACCGGGGCCACCAGGACTGGAGGATTTGATAAATATTTTTTGATGTCATCGAAAGCGCGCTGGCATTCCTCGTTCCACACGAATGAGACTCCCTTCTTCATGAGGTGGGTGAACGGTCGGCATCGTCCGGAGAGGTTGGAAATAAACCTCCTGATATAAGCTAGCCTCCCTTGGAGGCCTCTAAGTTCACGGAGATTTCTCGGGGGACCCATCTCCATGATTGCCCTCGTTTTCTCGGGGTCTACATGGATACCCCGTGCAGTGATGATGAAGCCCAAGAACTTCCCGCTGGATACGCCCAAGAACGATTTTGTAGGGTTCATCTTCAGATTGTGGGCTCGTATTAAGTTGAACACCGTTCTCAGGTCTTGCAGATGATCTTCCTTACGGCGACTCTTGACGGCGATGTCGTCGACATAGCATTCCACTGTCTTGCACAAATGTTCTCTGAAAATGATACTCATGGCTCACTGATATGTAGCGCCAGCATTCTTTAGACCGAATGGCATGACTGTGTAGCAGTATGTGCCAATCGGGGTTCGGAATGAGGTGTGTTTTTCGTCGTCGGGAGACATCTTGATTTGATTGTATCCCGAGAATCCATCCATGAATGACATACGTTCAAAGCCGCATGTATTGTCGATCATGATGTCTGTGATAGGAAGAGGAAATTTATCTTTGGGGCATGCCTCGTTCAGGTTGCGGAAGTCGATGCAGATTCGAATCTTCCCATTCTTCTTGAGGACGGGTACTATATTAGCGACCCAATCAGGATGTTGCTCTTCACGAATGAAGCCACTGGCTATTAGCTTGTTGACTTCGGCTTCGATCGCGTCCATGACGCCTGGGCGGAAGCGTCGTTGTTGCTGCTTGACTGGCTTTGCATCTGGCCATATATTGAGTTTGTGGAGAGCGATGTCAGGATTTAACCTCGGCATGTCTTCATAGCTCCAGGTGAACACATCAATGTATTCTCTGACAAGTTCTAACAGCGACTCTCATTCTTCGTCAGTTAGGCTTTTACTGATAAAGATCGGTTTTGGAGAAGATTCGCTACCGAGATCCACTTGTATGACCTCATCTTCAGTAGGAGGTTCTCTCAGTTCGAACCGCTTTTCCCATTGTGCGTCTAATTGCTGGGCCCATGGCTCTAGCTCAAGGATTTCGAGGATGTCTTCGTCTTCCTCGTAAGCGTCGGTGAATGCCATGTTGACTGACATGACTTGCCTGAACACATCTCCGATGCTGGTATCTGAGTCGGAAGTCGGTGATCCGGTTGAATGTGACTGCCAGTCGCATTCTTCATCTGAGCTTTCAGGGGTCGTAGTAGGCGTTATATACCCTAAACCGTATCGGGTTTTGTTATAGAAGTTCCGTGGTTTGCCCGCCGGGGCTGGCGTCTTCAAAGGTAATCGTCGTCCAGTGCCGTAGTTCAGTCCTGGCGTTGTCTCTAGATCATACCCCTGTTTCTGCATAAGATATTTGGATTGAGGGCTATAGAGATACAGAGGCAGTCTTCCAGCATCTGACCCGAAGTCGACTTCTTCCATGGCGAGGGAATGCGGGTTGTTCGTCCGGTCGAAGATGATTGGGTGGTCCCCTCCCTCGATTATTCGGTAAGCGTCTTCTACTGGAGTAAGTTGGATAGCGGTGTACATATTTGTCACCTGTGTATGTAGGTGAGTGCCTATACCGTGTTCCATAACATACATTGTACATAGCTTATTGAGCTCGGTGTAGTTCAAAGATAACCCTTTATTGATGAAGTAAGGTATCTTTTCTAGAGGGATTACATCATCTGCGGAGGAAGCGTCAGTGTGGGCAGCCACATACTTGGCTAGCTCTGGTTCCTCTTCGGCTACCCCCTGTGTGAATGAAGATTGAGAGCGCGTCCTAGTCAGCTTGATCTTCAGAGCTTCAACTGACGGAGCGGAGCGTGGGGTTGTCGGTAGACTAGCAACCCCCAGTCTGGCATTTGATGTGGAGCGAGGGGTGGCTGGTTCGCTTGAAGTGTCAGACCTCGTATCGGGGTGACGACCTTTCTTAGGCAGGCGTATCGTCAGAGGTCTATCGGAGGGATTGAGCTTCTCTGTTTGGGATTGACCGACTCTCGGCAATCTGATGGTAAGTGGCCCTGTCGTGGGTCTCGGTACCTGGCCGGACCTTGGCAGCCGGATTCTCAACTGCTCTTCCTGTGCCGAGAGGCTGATCGCGTCCTTACGCAGCGTGGCCGTAAGGGGTACGGAATTGCCTAGTTTGCGAGCCTGGAGGTGGATTGTCAGAGGTTCTTCTGATCCCGTGGTTGCTTCAACATCAGTTTGTTTATTTCCTCCTTCAAGGTACCTCTTCGACTTTTCGTATAGGCAGGAGTCCGAGTAATAAGATTCGACCCCTTTGAAGGGATCGATGTCAGCAAATTCTGTCCTCACGAAGCCGTGCTTGTCGACATATTTGAAGCATTGGTGTAGCGTGAAAGGCACGATCATGTAATCGTGTATCCAAGGGCACCCCAAAAGGATGTTGTATGTAGTGTCGACATCTATGACGTAGCAAGTGACTTCTGATTGGAGATCACCAATCTGACATTTCAGACGGATCTTTCCGATTGGATAGCTCCTGCCCGAATTGAACCCGCTGATGGCGGTGTTTGTAGGGGTCAGGCGATGCATCGGGATGCGAAGATGATGCAGTAGACCTTTTGGAATGATGCTTATGGAAGACCCAGGGTCAATGTGCATCCGGTCCACCTTTATGTCGCCGATGTAGCCTGTGTAGTATAATGGGCGATCGTGTAGATTAGTCTTGATGAGCATGTCTTGTGGAGTGAAGACGATGTTGGGCATTGCTTCCGTACAGGCACTGTCTTGGAGGTCTACGGGCTGATTTTCTTCCGTGAGGTTGACCTGAGCTAGGTACGCGTCGGCATTTTGAAGTGCATCGCTCAAAGCTGTGCGGACATCCTTCGAGAGCCTCAGGAGTTCATATAAGGACAATTTGGCCGGTGTATTGGCCAATTGCGCCAAGATGTCGAAGTTGTAGGGCCTCTCCAGCCCCTGAAATATTTCCTTTCGGAGGGATTTGTCGAAGCGAGTCTCCTTCGGCCTAGGCTTGTCGGTCGTCGAAGGCTGAGCCGGTCCCGGAGCATCCGTGGTAGTGGGCGGATGATCATCAGTCGAGTTTTCAGCCACAGGTTGAGATTGTGCTCCGGATCGAGTAACAACGGCCGTGACTTCCTCTTCATCTGCTGAGGTGGTACGGCAGGATCTGATTTTTCCACTTTTTTTTAGAAGATGGAGTGGACTGAGTTACCTCGTGGACTAGGTCCGGATGGACCCACATGATTTCCCCTCGTGATGTGGTGAGGGGTACTAGACCAGCAGCTTGAGCAGGCGGGAGATTAGCAATCTCCATCGTTGCCAGAGGGATGGGTATAACCCCGTCCTGGGTCTCTGTTGGAGGGAAGCTGCCGAATTGTACGGACACCATATTGGCTGCCACGGTTACCTCCTCGAAATCGATGGCCAGAGCGTTCGAATCGATGAGGTTTTGGATATATCGTTTCAGTTGGTAGCAGTCGTGCGTAGCATGGTGGACGTAGCGGTGGTAATGGCAGAACTTTGGGTTCTCCAGATCAGCCGGCCGAGGCTCCCGTCTTGGTGGAGGAAGCTGAATCCTATCTCCTTGTATGAGCATGTCCAAGATAGGCTTGACGTGACCGTCTTCAAAAGAGTAAGTGATTTGAGGCCATTGTTTGTCCGCAGGTTACGACTCAGGCTTCTGGGCTGTATCGGCCACCATAGCCTGCTTGCCTCTGTTGTCCCGGTTGTTGGAGGGGCTACCTCCATTGTCGTTGGTGGTGCTGGGACGCTTGCCCTTGTTCTCTCCCTCTGAGATATGTAATCCCAGTTGGCGAGCCTTCTTTAATCGTTCTTCGGCACTTGTAGCACTAATGATAAAAGCCTTCCAGTCCTTGAATTGACTCTCGCCCATCCAGAGACTGATTGTTGGGAGTAGTCTCTTTTGGCAAATTTTGATCAAGGAAGAGTCCGGGTTGCCAGATGGTAACTTCATTGCGGTTTGACGAAACCGCTCAATGTAATTCCTCGTCAGCTCTTTCTCTCCTTGAATGACGTCCATGAGGGTAGACATCGTGACGTCCTGTCCTACCTCATAGAACCTCTCCAAGAACAGGCGTTTGAAGCCAGCGAAGAAATGGATACAATTGTCCGGCAGGTTGCGGTACCAATCGAAGGCGACTCCTTCCAATGCCCCAATGAATAACCGCGTGAGGATAGCGTCATCATGGGGCAGATGGTCGGTAGTGACCTCAAAGTAAGTGATGTACCGACTTGCTGAAGTCTTGCCATCATATGGGTTGATATTGAACGGCTTATATCTTGGTAGAAAGGGAACATCCCTCCATTCAGCAGGATATGGTTGCCGTATCCTGAGGTCTTGAGAGTTTTCTCGTGCATGGAACATTGCTCGGAGCTCCTAAACCTCTCTTTTTACTTCTCGGGCCTCATCTGTCGCGGTAGGGGCCGTTATCTCGGGAGGATTGTTGCCCGGGTACGGTGCCGCTGAATTTGAATCTACGTTGATTACGGGACCCGTGCTTGTCTGGCCAGGTGTCACCCCCTGCAGATTAGGAAGCGCCGCTTTGATCTCGTCTACAGACTTGACCAAGGCGTGCAATATAGCCTCCAAAGTGTCAATGCGCTGGCGATCACCGGAACCGCCTTGATTGCTGTCTGTCATGAATACCGTCTTCACATGAGGAGTGACGGAAGGAGTGGTGGAGGATGTACCCTCCGAGTCGTACCCGTGTATCGAGAAATCATCAGGATATGTGGGGATGTTCTCTTCTGGTTCAGACTCGGAAGGAACACTACCCCCAGCTTCGGAGCTTGCTTCGTCTAGGATGTCCTTGGGGACGTCGGTATCTGTTGTATCCATCGGAGGATTTGCTTCCTCCAGTCCGTATTCCTGGAATGTCGGATTATCGTGGATGTTTGGAGGAGTGCTACCCCCAGTTCCGACGACCCCCAATGTTACAGACGACAAACTTTCTACTGCAGCAGTTTTCGTCTTCGAACGGGTGTGTTGAAATACTCCAGTGGAGGATAACCCTTTAGACGACGGTTTCTTAGCTGCAGTAGTTGACACCTTTGGACTGGAGATGCTCGTTTTCTTCCCTCTTCCCTTGGCAAGAAATTTCTGCACGAACTTGCAGGAGACAACAGGAGGTGCCTCGTCTTCTGAGTTCGGGTGATGTAGTCTTTGGAAGACGGATGGCCGGTCTTCCGTCACCGCCGCGTTGCTGCAACAGCAGTTGACGATGATCTGGGTGCATTGATGTCCGTGTGAGGGCTCTTTACACCCCGAAGCTCCTTCTCTTTCCTTGCGTTTGTGGAGGATAACCTCACGCAGGTCAGAGGAACCACTTTGTCTGTTTGCCGCCGGGGGCTGGACTTGAGTGGTTTTATACAACTTCCCATCAGAGGCCCGCGTGATAACCAGCAGGACGCCCCGATAGTCAGAGGTTGGGGCAGTCGTCTGGACTTGATGAGCCCGCGCTGCCCTAGACTTCCTCCTTTTAGCACTTGTGGGTGCGTAATAGGAGGAGTCTAAGTCGAATACCACAGAGTCTGGATTATCATCCAGAGAATGATCAGAGTCAGGACCGCATGAAAGCCGGTCGAAGACTGATCGAGAGAAGCGTGGGACGGATGCTATACGGCTAGCATTGGGTACCGTGCAGGCTGTCTGTATGCGGCTATCTTTTGTTGTAGGATGAGTCTTTATGCGGCTAGGAGTCACGATCGTGCAGGCTGACCGCATGCGGTTGGCATCTGTGGCTGCATGGATTTTCTACAAGTGATTGACTTTAATAGCCGCATGAGTCTCATCCGTGCGGTTGGCAACTGTAGCCACATAAGTTATGCGGCTGACAGATGTGGCCGCATGAGTTTTCTTTATGCGGTCGGCGGTTGTAGCCGCATGGGCTTTCTCCCTGCGGCTAATACTCTTCTGCGGCTCGGATCGCGTAGAGTTCCTCTTTGCCCCTGCAAGTCCAGCATCATAGTATTTTCTTCTGCCGGACTTGGGGACAGCAGAGTTGTCTACGGTCTGAAGTGGGACCGCAGGGGAGTCTTTCTCGCCATCTTGAGAAATAGAGAGCACCCCATCAAGGGCTTGCGGAGGAGCAAATGATTTTGGCCTCCACTCTTTGCGAGCCTTTATGGTGCGGGTACGCTTCTGGACCGGGCCAGTGCTACCTTCAGAGAGCATCTCTTCGAACGCCTGTTGGCCGAAGCGTACGACCATCTTCTGTTGTATAGACCCAAGTTTGGCTGCGTCCGATTGCGTCACCAACTCCTCAGCCATGGAGAACTTAGTCCCCAGTAGAGTCGCCATCGTGTTTGCAATTGATTGTAAAAGTACAGAACAATTATCGGAGGACTGAACTTAGACTCACAATACAAACTCGCTCGTACAAAGAAAGTCTAGGGACGAAAACCTAGGTACAGCAATCTAAGTACGATTGTTTATTTTAGATTCTGGGGGGTGACGATAGAGGCTCGGGAAAGCGACGGCCGCTCTGTCTTACTCCTTGGACGATCGGTACGCAGCCTTGACTCGGGGAAGATCTGCTCGGTCGTTGACGAAGAAATGCCTTCTTGCTCTCTCTCTGATTGCTCTCCTGGCTTCTCTCTCTCTGTGTATATTCTTTCTCTGACTATGGGGGAAGTCTCTCTGTGTATACGTATTCTTCTCTGGTTCTTTTTTTGTATATCTCTCTATATATTACAAGGGAATGGCACCTTGCTATTTATAATAGTGGGATGTGATCACTAGGGTTGCCAATGATTAGCTCTTGGAGATGGCGACGGCCTGGGGATTGATCAATCCAGGCCGTTCGTTTCTGATTGTGACGAATCAAAACCATTAAGGGTAGATTACACCAAATCTCCATTAGCAATTAATGCTGATTGGCATAAATCTTCCTTATAATGATTCTCTAATATCTGCGAATAAATCAAATTTATTCTCCTGCCACGTACCCCAGATCATTGGGATTCGACCCGATCTTGGATTGCAATAAATCTGGAAGATTGATCGGCTGAGGACACGTGTCCTGAGAGCCAATGGTGAGACTGGAACCGCATGCAGATTGGGCCGCATGAGATTTGGGCCGCATGAATTTTGGGCCGCATAAGACTTGGGACACGTGTCAGGGCTGTCTGGGCAGTGGCCCCCTCCTTCAGACTTCTGAACCATATGATGAGCCGCATGAACCGCATAATGGTGTGTCTGCTTGAGCCGCATGGACATGATCTTCTTGAGCCGCATAGGGATGATTCCACTCGAGCCGCATGGGACAGCTTCACTCTGAACCGCATGGGAAGTTTTCACTTCGAGCCGCATAAGCACACCCACGTGGCAGGGCCACGTGGCATTTTGTTGCTCTCGGGGGATCGTGTCAGAGATTTCTTTCTCTTTTCTAGAGATTCATCATCATGACAGAGTCATAATTACCTGCTTTGGTGTCAGGTCTGTCAACTTTTCAGAGGGGTCAGCCGTCAAAGCAATTAATGCAGCATGGATCGGAGGGGAGCACTGTCACGCCACATGTCTTCTGAGCCGCATGGAATGCCTCCGGCCGCATAGCTCCTTATGCCGCATGACTCCCTGAGCCGCATGTGTTTTCTGAGCCGCATGGGTCTTTCTTGGCCGCATGAGTCAATTTCTTTAGTATTTTCCATGCTTCTACAATTAGGTCCTCAGAGGACTAGCAAGATACATAATATACAAGCCTTTCTAACAGTTTAATATGCATGAAAGAAATCCAGGATATAAACAGGAAAAACTAAACAATCGCGAGACATGAATGTATGAACAACTACGTATAAATGAACTGCTGGAGTAAACAAGAGATCAATGGAATGCCAACCCTCACCCCGAATGTGGACTCGTAGGTCAGTTTCAAGATAAGTCACCCTCGACCCGTGTGCAGGTGCAACAGATAACCCTCGCCCCATGTGTGGACTCGCTGGTTGTAAACAACCAAAATAAGGAAAATAGCAGTTCAATCTATAACGTGATCGTCCTACGATACAACTCAAACCAGTACAAGTGAAAAGTAAGTCCGATAAAGCTACAAGGCTAACCGTGAGCAATGATGAAGCACATGTCAGCAATCAACTGAATAATGAAAGCAGATAAGCATGTAGATAAAGCTGTAACGAAAGGCAAGGTATACCTGTCTGTGGTCCTGAGCTGTTGGCACGGGTCGAATGCTGAGTCAAAACCCAATAAACCTGTTTTATGAATTAATAGGATCAAAATACAATTTGAGAGTACAAAATTGCCTAACTATTTGATTATTAGCCTTCTAGGTTGATTTGTATTTATTGAGTAGGTGGATCCTTGCCTCATGCTCCCCAACCCATTTATGACATGTACTCTTAGACTACTTGGTGTCTTGGGTCATGCCTACATGTTCTCTATATACAAGTCCCTTTCCTGTGATACTCTCCTAATACTGTTCTATGCATATAGATATATGGCCTACCTATCATGACCTAGTGTCCATAAGGTATACCATATACATCCTTTCCCCAACTCACACTAGACTACCTACAGGAATTATTCCAGATATTGGGTACATGAGTGCTGCTGTGTATGTTTTCAAGCACTCATGTCTACACAATTCCTGTACAGTCCAGATTATTGGCCTCAGCAGGGTACCAGTTTTAGCCTAGTCATTCTTGTTTTGCATTATCTGTGCTGTAATAGGACCTGTTGGACATAATAGTGTCTCCCTGACTGTCATTCATGTCCTTAAACCCAGTTGGTTCAGTTAAGGCAGCTGCCACTGGTTTAGACTGATACATCAAGTTGCCTTTTGCAATAGCTACTACTGATATTGTCCATTTACGACTTATACTCTTCCCTCCTATTCCTGCATACCTCAAGTGGCACCCTGCCTATTAACTCATCCTACCATTAGATAACATCTCACCTATTTTCCTTTTTCCTACTTGCCTTGTTTGTAAGGTCTGTGCCTACTGCTGTTTCAATTTGTTGGTCAACACCTATACCCTTGTACCCGACACACTCCTACCTACAGGACATGTACACCCAACTGACACCTGATATACAAGACATAGAACTATGCAACCAAACCAACCCTCTTAATTGCCCATACTTGGCCTTTCTAAACATCCACACCTATCTTGCTTATATGAATATTGCCTCTAAGTCGACTGTACTGCATGCCATCAGAACTGAACCTCCTACAAGAACATATTCCTGTAGCAGCATATGTACAACCTATGTCTATACAGTTCCCTCTTTGACAACCCATATGTTATCTCTTCTCACAGTTATTGGCCCCACCCCTCTCCTAGAGTTTGTGTTAACTGCTACATTAGGATGTAGGCCAATACAATAATGTGTGATTGATACATTAATGTATAATTGTTATCCAAAGAGTAACTGATACATAAAGAGTAACTACCCAGATTACCTAAGGTTCCTTTACCCAAGCTTACTAAGTCACACGACTTGCACCCCTACTCTGTATATCTGACATGCATGATACAGTGACTGTTTGCTACTCCGATACCCCGGTTTCCATGAACTTTTCCTTACCTATATACATAGCTATACCAGGTATCAGGTTTACTCATACATGAACTTGTGCCAATACTATTTGCACAGGTGCAACATCAATATCTTGAGACTGTAACCAGTCCATAGCTCTGCACATAAGGTGTCTGTTTGCCTTTCAGATTTCTGGACCCATGGTTGCACAGACCTGCCATTGGATATATAATGGACATCTTCCTACTTAGACTTCCTATATGCTCATGTGTCCTTGATAACATATCTTGTGCTAAACTTGGTTTTAGGAAAATCCCTAAGACTAATGTATGCTACTCCACACATCTATTTGTGTGTTCAATTCACTACTACAACTAGCAGCTGGTGTTGCTACTAACTACTCTTGATACATTAGATGTATAGGTTAATACCCATACCCATGCTCATACAGATGAACCCCTATAGTTGGCACCACCCTTCTCCTTCTTTCCTGAGTGTCTATGCACACAGGAATGACTTTGTTGTGGAAACCCAAACCCACGAGTTGTGTCTCTGTGAGACCTATACTTACAGGCTTAGAGTACAACCCATGGAAATTCCTTCTAACCATTTAGTCAAACACCTGACATACAATAGAAAGGATTTTAAATAAAGGCAGGGGAGTACGTGAAGCTTTGAAAGCAGGGCTTTGTGAATCTTCAGGCTTCTCTTTTGATGGTTCTGCGGCGGGGAGAGATGGGAATTGCTAGGGTTTGAAGAGCGGCCAGGTCGATTGCTACTACTCCTGTATATATACTAGCAATTTTGATTTAGAGGGGATAAGGAGAGATCGATTTCAGATTGGCCTTGATCTCGTGAAGGATTTGAGAGGATCTCTCAATCCAGTCTGTTCATTCGAGCAGAGGGAAAGCTTTGACCGGTTTTGAATTCTTTGGGATTTTTGCAAACAGGCCCCCCTCCTGAAATCTGATTTACAAACTCCTTTAAATGCAAAAATCATTATATCATTATCTATTCTTTATAATAAATCACCAATTTATAGTATATATTACTTTTAAAAATATTTATAAAACACAAAATTATTATCTCATGAAAATTTTGAGAATAAAAAATAACATTAATCAGAACGGGGGTTTACATCAAGAGATGCATCCTCCACGCAACCTAAAAGAGCTACGAGGATTCCAGGGACGGCTTGCGTACATCAGGAGATTCATCTCAAATTTCTCTGGATGCTGTAGACCGTTCACTCAACTCATGAAGAAAGGCGTGTCATTTATTTGGACTGAAAAATATCAACAAGCATTTGAAGACATAAAGCGCTACTTGATGAACCCTCCAGTTCTAGTGCTTCTAGTGTCAGGAATACCTTTCCTGATATATGTTCGAGCAATGGACCACTCCTTAGGTGCTTTATTAGCTCAGAAGAATAAAGAAGGTCATGAGCACGCTATCTACTACCTTAGTCGCATGATGATTGGAGCTGAGCATCGATACACTCCAGTAGAAAAAGAATGTCTAGCTTTGATGTTTGCTGTTCAAAAGACGAGACATTATATCACTGGCCCAAATATTCATGTTATTTCTAGAGTTAACTTCTCAGGGTCCTGATGAAGAAGCCCAGTACACTCAATTCTAGGCTTGCAACATGGGCCATATTGTTAGCACAATATGATATGGTTTATGTTCCTTAAAAGTCTGTTAAAGGTCAAGCCCTTGCTGACTTTCTAGCAGCTCATCCAGAAGAAATGAGATTCCAGATGAAACCTTGGAGTCCAACATGATTTCAGAAGAAATTCTTATTTGGCGTTTATTCTTTGATGGTGCATCCAGAATTGGACCAAAAGGTGCTATTGTTGCTGGAGTCGGAATCGTTCTCGTCTCACCAGAAGGGTTAGCTATCCAAAGGGCTTATTTTTTAGATGAGTCGTGTTCCAACAATGTGGCTGAATACAACGCTCTACTCATTGGTCTCCAATTGGCTCAACAATTAGATATTGAGTATCTTGAAGTTTACGGAGACTCCAAACTGATTATCAATCAAGTTAGAGGCACATACGAAGTTCGACATCAAAATTTGGTTCCATATCATGATATAGCGATCAGGATGACCACTTCATTCAAAGGCTTCTTCATCGAGCATGTACGCCGAGCATGTAATACAGAAGCTGATGCACTCGCTATTCTTGTGGTAGTATTAGCAATTCCCGTCAGAAGGCAACAAATGATCATCATCACTAATTGAGAGTTATTTTGTGTCCAGAATAACTTAAATATGGGAGTTAACAATCCAAACATGGAATTCAACAATTCAGTTGAAATTTGTGCCATCAATGAAGATTGGAGGACTCCTTTCATAGACTTCGTAGTCCATGATATCCTACCCGAAGATCCCAAGGAGGCTGCAACAATTCGACGACGGTCACTCAGATTTTACTATAATCATACTACAAAGACACTCTATTGATGAACGTTCGACGACTTACTCCTATGTTGTCTTGCAGGGGAAGAAGTAAAACAAATACTTCGTGAAGCTCATGACGTTGTTTGTGGCACACATCAACCTGGTCCAAAATTACAGGATTGCATTCGTCGTGTGGGCTATTATTGGCCCTCAATGGTATCTGATGCAATCGAGTATGCAAGAAAGTGCCGAGCATGTCAAATCTACGATGACTTCATTCATCAACCGTCAGAATTCCTTCAGCCGACGGCGGCATCTTGGCCCTTTGAAGCTTGGAGAATGGATGTCATCGGTCCTATCAACCATCCCTCATCTAGAGGATATCGGTTCATATTAGCCATAACTGATTACTTCTCAAAATGAGCTGAAGCTATACCTCTAGCTGAGGTCAAGACAAGCAGCGTCATCAACTTTATCAAGCATCATGTGATTTATAGATTCGATGTTTCTCGGCGAATCATTCACGATCGATAATGGGCCACAATTCATCAGTCAGAAGTTTATCCGATTCTGCGATGACAACAACATCAATAATATTGCTTCTACAGCTTACAATCCTGCAGCTAACGGGTTGGTAGAAGCATTTAACAAAACCATCATCAAACTCCTCAAGAAGTTTATTTCTACCAACAAACGAAACTGGAGTGAGAAGCTTGGAGAATGTCTGTGGGCTTACCGTACCACTATACGTACTCCTACAGGCTGCACACATTTCTCTTTGGTATACGAATGTGAGACCGTCTTACCATTGGAAATCTAAATTACTTTTCTAAGAATTGCCATTGTCACCGACCTCACAATCGAAAACAATGATCGCCTGAGACTTCAGGAGCTTGAAGCGCTTGATGAGAAACAGCTCCTAGCTCAACAACATATTGAGTTATACCAAGCTCGTCTATCAAAAGCCTTCAACCGTAAAGTCAAAGTCCGAACATTTCAAAAAAGAGAACTAGTTCTAACCATCAGACGTCCTATGACTATGACGCATATGAGCAGAGACAAATTCGAAGCTAAGTGGGAGGGACCCTACATTGTAAACAAAGTTTTCTCCAACGGAGCATATCAATTGACTGGTATGGATGGTCGAGTCGCCATGATGCCCATTAATGGCAAATTTCTCAAGAAATATTATGTTTGAAGAAAAAGAAGAAATATCAACACAGAGACTCGGAATGTAAATAAAATTCCTTTTTATTTGCATAAATTTAGACAGAAGAAAATACATAAAATTAACGAACACTGGAGCCCTTTTGATTGAAAACGTATTTCGCAAGAAGCTCGAAGACATTATTTCCTGATGACACACTACAATAGATATAGGATACGATAGCGTGCTCAGAACGCTGTAGAATGTCTATTATAGCGTATTCTGCCCGCTATAAATGCCCCCGCTATAATTGCTCCATGTAAAAGAACGCTATAAAGTTATAGCGTTCATGAACGCTATTGATGGATTATAGTGTTCTATGGCGCTATAGACAGGTTATAGCATTTAAGAACGCTATACCAGCGTTATAGCATTTAAGAACGCTATAGAAAAATAATAGCATTCATGAACGCTATTGAGTTACTATAGCGTCCATGAACGCTATAGACTTGTTATAGCAATGACAAATGCTATAGAGTTTACATAGCATTTACGAACGCTATAGTTTCTTAATAGCGTTTGTTAACTCTATAAGTTATTTATGGCGTTCGTGAACGCTGTTGATTTTTAATTGCGTTCCTGTATGTTATTGTTTGTTAATAGCTCTTCGATGCAAATTGATTTTTATAGCATTTCTTTCGTGCTATTATATGTGCACCAATAGCATGTCAGAATGCTATTACAGAATGCATTAGTGTAAAGAAACAATTCACATCAGAATAGTATTGTAGCACATCAAAATAGCATTGCAGATATACAGAATGCCACAGATATCTATTGCATATATACACAGAATGTGGGTATTCAAAAATTTAAATGCTTTTCGACGAATCAATCACAGAATGAAACATAAGTAAATTCATTAATTTCACTGTCAAGAACATTCAAAACCCTTCATAATTTCTCCAAAATTAAACATTAACAGCGTAGTCAGCGTTTAATCGTTTCTATACATATATCTAAAATATTGCATATCCAAAATTTAGCTCGAACCCTTCGAGCCTATCCACAACCAAAGCTCCTCAAAAATCCTCTTACTTAATCCAACCTACACAAATATAGGAGGAAAACATTAGTGTTCCTGGTTAATAAACAAGCAGTTGAATTTATGAGTTAGCTATCAATAGAAAATTGCCTAAAATTCTATGAGTTATAATCAACCAAACAACTGGAATCCATTGTCAGTTGAATTTATTAGTGATCCATTCATATCCATACATACTTAGCAAGTCCACAACTTATGGCAATGTAGGACATTGACTCCAATGTCTGAACTTTGATTGCAATTTTTGTAAGTAATATTCTTTATATTATTTTCCTTCCTATACTAATAAGGTAACATACTTTAGTGGTAGTTAAAAAGAAGTCATATTATTAAGTTTGTTGCTTCCAGTACTACAAATCATATGACAACTTCCCTGAAACATAGCAAAATATGTAGACATAATATTGAATGTAAACTTTCATCTTACTGTAATATTCAGTACTTATATCATTCCTGGACTAAGAGAGAGGTATCACTAAAGATGTACCTAGTCTTCAAACGGCATAATGTTGTCTGTTGGCCAAGCCGTGGTACTTCCAATGATTTTCTCTACTGCGTCGTTACCAAAATACGGCCTAAACAACAGAGCTTTGGGTTGTATCACTATATCTACCCAAACACGGGATGCACCTTGTCCAATAGGATAACCGTGAACCGGCACATTCGAATCATCGGTGATCCATCGTCCAATTGCAACAACTTCGTTCTTATTTCCCGTCCAATCGAGTAACTTGTATTTTTTGTCCTTTGACAGACGATGATGTGACTACAACAAAGATTGAAGCTCAGAAATATTAATATATCATTCGAGTTACAATACTTCTATTTGTTATTAGAGATATATTACCTGTGGAGTAGATGGAGATTTTGAAATGACCTTTACTTCAAAATCATTCTCGTCGCCACTGTTGTTCTCATCATCTTTAGTGTTCTCGTCATCACTGCTATCATTGTTTTCCTTCTCCTCTTTAGTGTTCTCGTCGTTCTTCTCATTGGTCATCTTATTTAGATCCTAAATAGGAAAACATTTACATGTAATTAACCAAAAAGAAAAATATAGTGTACCAAGTGGTCATTCTTGAGACTTTTCATTAATGTACCAAGTAGTTGAGTTTGTTGTTCAATTAACTTTGATATGGAGTTGATTTGTCCTTGCATTGACTCAACTTTCTTTTGGGAATTTCTCTCCTCTACACTCACATCAACATCATCATCCTTTTGTTGATCACATTCCTAAACAAGACAAGCGTCATAGGTAATGTATAAAAAAAAATATCAAAGTGAAATAAAACAAGAGTCAATCTAGAATTCTTCCACACTTACCTTATTTTTCATCAAAGTCTCTATCAACTTTGCTTGTTCTTTAACAAATTTTGACATTGAGTCAATTTCGTCCTGCATTGATTCAATTTTGTTTTCCAGTCGAACTACTGTTTGAGAATGCTTCTCTTGAGCAACTAATTTAGATTTAGTTGCTCCGGCTCCGGCTCCTCTAATCCTACCATGTTTGTCAGATTGTCGTACTACTTGTGAAAGTGCATCACCTTCATCTAATTGTTAGGATCCCTCTGAAGGTGGTGCAAGAAGGATTTCCTTGGCCTTTTGCTGAAATTACGATGAAGAAAACTAGAATTAGTCTCCGTTGGACAACGCTTGACTGTCAATACAAGAAAAAAACATACTATCCATAAGAAGGTAATTGTGTTATACATACAACGCTTGACGTGCACGATTTCTAACATATCCTTTAAGGATCTTTATGTATCTACGAGACAAAAAATAATTTTTATTTAAAGTAAGCAAACGAATGAATGAAAATCAATAAAAAGAAAACAAACGATCACCTTTCAAACGGATACATCCAACGATAATGGACTGGGCCATCTAATTTAGCTTCACGCCCCAGATGGATTGGCAAATGAATCATGATATCGAAAAATGAAGGAGAAAAATACCTTTCAACCAAACATAATATGTCAACAAGTAGATTGGTAAATGAATCACGATATCAAAAAATGGAGGAGAAAAATACCTTTCAAACAAGCATAATATCTCAACAATTTCTTCCTCTAATTTCTCTATTTGTTCTCTATCGATGGCTCTTTGGCCCAAGACATTAAAAAATGCACAAATTCGAAATATTGCAATCCTTGGTCCTTTTAGAAGAAGACCTCTCAATGCCACAGGCAACAACTGTTGCATTAACACGTGACAATCATGCGACTTGAGTCCTGTTATTTTGCATTCTTCTACTGATATACAGTTTCCAATGTTTGAAGAGTAACCATCGGGCAACTTCAAGTTATATAATCTCTTGCAAATTTTTTTTCTTTCTATGAAAGGGTGTGCGGTCCCGGTGGAAGAAAAAATCTCTTATTTCTTAATTCTGGATGCAAAACATGTCGGATTCCCATTTCTTTCAAATCCTTATGTGATTCTATGCCATCCTTCGATTTTTCTTTTGCATTTAGCAATGTACCAACCATGCTATCACACCAGTTCTTTTCTATGTGCATTAGATCCAAATTATGGCGACAAAACCCAAAAAAAGAATAGAAAGGTCAATTGGAAACTATTTACAAAACACATATGAAAATAATATGATATTACCTCCCAATACGGCAGTGAAAAAAATGTTGACTTCTTCTTCCACATTTCTGAAGATTGCCTCTTTCTTTTGCCATTGTCTTTTCCTTTCCCAAAATCATTTCTCATATTTTTTAGTCCTTCTAAAATTTTTGTTCCAGTCATTAATCTAGGTGGTTCCCTATGTTCTTGCTTACCATCAAACCAACTTTTTTTCAACCTAAATAGATGCTTGGCTGGAAGAAAACGTCTGTGTCCCATGTGGATGGTTTTCCTACTATATTTTAACCATTTTGAACATGTATTCACTCCACATATGGGACATCCAAATTTTTCTTTGGTAGTACATCCAGCTAGGTTACCATAAGTTGGAAAATTATTTATTGTCCACATCAAAATTGCTTTCAAGTTGAAAAAGAATTTACTAAATGCATCATAAGCATGCACACCATTGTTCCATATAGCTCTAACAAATCATCTATTAGTGGCTGTAAATAAACATCTATATCATTTCCAAGTTGCTTCGGTCCAGGAATTAGTAGTGTCAATATTATATTTTCTTTTCGCATGCATAGCCATGGTAGGAGATTGTATGTCGTGAGCATCACTGGCCAACAACTATATGAAGAGCTAAGATCGCCGAAAGGATTAAACCCGTCTACAGTAAGGCCAAGTCTAAGGTTGCGTGGCTCTTCTGCGAAAGAGGGCCACTTCATATCAATTGTCTTCCATGATAAGGGGTCCACAGGATGTCTCATGATGTCATCGTCACTTTGGTGATTATAATGCCACCTTAAGTTTTCAGCCGATTCAGGTGACTGAAATATTCTTCTGAACCTTGGAATTATCGGAAAGCACCTTAGTACTTTTGCTGGAACTCCTTTTTGAATTTTGCCAGTCTTATCTTTCTTCCACCGTTCCAATCCACATTTTTTACATTTTTCCTCATTTTTCAATTCTTTTCTGTATAGACAACAGTCATTGGGACATGCATCTATCTTCTCACAATCAAGCTCAAATGTCTTAAGCAACGATTCAACGTTACGTGAGGATTCTGGAATTGTATTTCCATCAGGTAAAATATCATACAATATTTCCAAAAGATGACTAAAATATTTATTAGAAATTCCATACATAGACTTGTGCTTGTATAAAATAACGGTTGCCGATAACCTAGTATACTTTTTGCAACTTGGGTGTAATGGATTATTTGCTTATTTCAATAAGCTTATTAATCCATCCTCCCTTTCCTCTTCGATAGGTTCAGGATTGGGTTCATTTTGAACATATGCATCTTCAATTATATTAGTATCCTCTGTCTGTTCCAAATTTGAAATTCCTTTGTCCAACCCTTCTCCATGCCAAATCCAAGTTGTATAAGACATATCATCCCACGTCTTAACAAATGAAGTAAAATCATATCTTCATTACCACGACACAAATTCTTACAATCAATGCAGGGACATAACATAAAGTCTGGATTCTTTGCATTTGACTTGGCAAAATCCACAAAATGACGAACATATTTCTTATACAATGTCGTATTCCTAAAAAATACAAAAGAATTATAACATAAATAAGACATACAGATGGATTTAATTAAGTGAACACATTAGTATAGTGAAAAGGATTTCAATATACTTGTTAAGATGAACCCAATCTTTATTCATCTTGCTTATATCGAGCTTGATAACACAAAAAATAATTTGTACGAGGCCCTACAGAGTTTTAAATTAAATAATTTAGACTTTGTACATGCATTAGTAAACAACGACAATTGTCACTTCTTGAAGCAAACCAAAAATAAAAACAAATTATTAACGGAAAAGGAATGACTTACAGAGCGATGAGAAATTCGTGGCACTTTCTTCTTCTTCAACACTTCATAAATTTAGGGTTCCTGAAACAAACCAAGAACATCAAACACAACAAAAATATGTTAGGGTTTCTGAATTATACATAGAAAAAGAATTTCTATCAGAGAAATTCGTTTCGTTTTTCATTCACGTACGTTAGGGTTTTTGCATTAACACAAATTCGTTTTTGCATTAACACAAATTCGTTTTTCGTTTTTGCATTAACACAAATTCGTTTTTGCATTAACACAAAAATACGTAAGGGTTTTTGCATTAACACAAATTTGTTTTTCGTTTTTCAAGGATGATAATCATACGCCATAGAATTAGGGTTTATCAACCCCTTGACCAAATTTTCGCAATTATTTAACTTTGTGCCATTCATAATTATTTTTTTATATATTCCATGCTTATGTGGAATTGCTTAAATTATCAAAAAGGGTGGAATTGGTAAATACACTAAGGGCAGGGACTGGAATGAATAAGTTGAGATTTAAAATCTCAACTACCATTCAAACCGAACTCTCAGCCTGTTTGAATTCAAATTGAATTCGATTAACCCTCAGATAGGAGCAAATCAACTCCTCTTTATCTTCTCTAAAAATTTTGATCGATCATGAGTGTATATATATGAGAGATTGTAACCGATCCCCCAAAACCCATCTGCAAACCCTAGAAGTCGAATTTTTCTCTGTCGCAAGAACAACAAGGAGAGGAAAAGGAGCAGTCAATTCCCGTTTTCAAATCCAACAGGTAACCACATCTATACTTATAGAACACTGTCATCTACCAAGCATGGAAATACGACTTGTAGGTGTTTGTATTTATGTTAAGGGGGTGTCTGTCCATTTTCAGTGACAGAATCTGTCACAGGGAGTGCATATGTACCATTGGGGAATCATGTGTAAAGGCTTTAGGAATAATAGTTTCCAATTCAGGTGAGTATAGACAATAGAATAGGCATATAGCAAGGGTGTTAGTCTCCTGCATCAAGTTGAGTCAGCCCAGTAGGAGAGGTTTGTTCAGTCTTAGTAAATTGGTTCTTTGATATATTAAGTGCTCAGTCCATGTTTATAAATGTTTACACATCTGTCCATACCAATAAGCATGGGGAATTGTACCAAAGTTTCCCTGTCGCAGGACACCCTAAAAACCTAGGAGTAGGGCCTCACTGTGATCCATGAATCCTATGATACATACCATCAAATGGGCTAAACCATATGAAGTGACATGTACAAAAGAAGCTAGGCCAGTAGGCCAGGAAGCTAATAGCCTAAGGCTGGTATAGGCCTGTACCAGTGTACAATTTCTTTGATACATCACAACTGATATTCTAACATGAAAACACTGGAATCCATAGGAAGCAGGGGTATCAAGTCAGAGGGATTCTTAGCTCCCACTACAGGTCACCACGTAGGACATCATCCTACCTATATACAGGAGGGTCCAGATGCCTGTAGGCAAGGTCACCTCTCAGATCGTGCAATCTAAGATTCCATTGTAGATTTTGTTTCATCTACAACCTCTTGTCAATTTTTAGCAACTACTTTCTCTAGAAGAACTTTGAAGGTTCTCAATGTCATTTAAGCATATCAGTTTCTGTTCAGCACTGTTAATTTGGTGGCATAGCTCTTCCAAATCATATTTGGAAGCTGCTTTGTTTTTTTTTCATCAATTGGCTCAGATGGAGTTGGCACAACTAGTGCAGGATTATCAGGAGATTTCTTGATGGGGTTTCCTCACCCTTCATTTGTACAAATTCAATCCTATATGCTTATTTCAGAGATCTGTTTCAGGCATGGTTACATTTAAGAAACAGTAGGGAATCGGGGTACTTTGTGTCAGTTACACCTATGTATCAGGATTATACAGTAATGTATCAGGTTTCACTTGTGTCAGTTACACCTACGTATCAGGATTATACCCTAATGTATTCGGTTATACATAATGTATCAGCTAGCACAAGGTAGAGGGTGTAGGCTTGGTCTTCTTGGTATCAGGACAGGGTAGCATGGAGTATGTACTGGTGTATCAAGTACAAGAGAGCCAGGATACTACTTCAAGTATCAGAGAAGAAAGGGAAAATACCCAGTAGGTAGCCACACTTAAATCATAGACAGGTTATAGGTTGGTCCATTGGGGAGCTTATCTATCCTACAGACCTGGAGGGGGGACTGTACATGCCCAAGGTACAGATAACATGTAGCAGGAAGCCTAGACATGATGTAAGGGGTTTTAGAAGCCTGATGTTGCAGGACTGCATCAGTAAGTCCAAGTGCTGGATGCACATTACATGAGTACACAAAGTACTGAAGGGTGTTCCTGGCCTAGGAACAGTAGGCAGGACAACCTGTGAGTCCCATCTTTACATAGGGGCTATATGGAGTAGGTATCATGGTATCACGGGTTATTAGGCAAGACCAGTGTCAGTATTTCCCCGACACATCAAATTGCAATAGGTATTGGGTAAAAAGGGACAAACGAGTATAGCATGAGTTGGACTTAGAGTATCCTGTGAGCACCTGAACATCCTTGTATCCTGTTTGCCGACCTTATCATGTATTATCTCAGTTCCCATCCTTGTATAAATGTTAGGCACAAATAGGAAGCATCTGTCTTATGAGAAAGAGTAGGTTGAAGACTAGGTTTTGGGTCTGTGCAGAGTACAGGATTAGAGAGGGGAAAGGAGGTGAGGAAATAGTTACTATATTTCCATACAAGAGGAACTACAGGTCAGAATACAGAAGAGGGATAACAGGGGATAGGTGTGTATAGATTAGTGCCAATTTCATGCTCTGTGCATTACGGAGATTTCTTGGAGGCCCTAGGTGGTTAGAAATTACATTACCTGTGTCAGCTGATGATGTATTAGAGTTTATTTAGCATCAGTTGCAAATTAATGCATCAACCCTTGGACTAAGTAGGTACCATAGCAAATTCTCTTGGAAATTCCTGTAGGAGTAGTGCATCACAAATAGGGGCATGGTCAAAACTGAGAATAGCAAACAGTAGGACTAAATGGAAGAGTCCAAACAAAGGAAATCAATTCTTATGTGGGCATGTAAGAACCTGTATGAAAGTAGGAGCAAGAGTTTAGGGTCTCAAGTGCCTTGGTAGCAAATCCTCCAGAAACGCAAGTCCTTACATCCTGTATAGTAGTAATCCTTGTATCCACTTGTACTCAGCATTGAAGCTAATTACATAGTTAAAGACAGTAGCAGTTGTAAGGGCAGTGGGAAGGGTTATTACTAACCTGAGAACATGGCAGTGAACCAAAGTGTGGATCAACATGCTAGCAATCCCAGTTACCTGTATCAATGTAGGTATATGGTTTGCCTTGGTCATACAACAGTAGGAATTAGGTCAGCATGGGATTGGGAAAACAACTTAAAGGCAATAAGTGGGTAAGTAGACCATGTCAAGAAAATAGGAATACAAAATCAAGGGTCTCAAAGAAATAAGTAGAGTTGGCTTGATGTTTCAAATCATTTATTGATCTCAAATATTCAAAATAGGTTACTTGGACATTGACACAGATTCTGACCCGTGCCAGCAGCTCAGGACCTAAGACAAGTATACCTTGCCTTTCTACACAGCTTTATTTACATGCACTGTCTTTTTATTATTATCCAATTTCTCTATTATTATTGACATGTATCTTTCATATCCTGCTTGTAATTTTGTATCATTGCTTTATAGACCGTGTTCACAGTTAGCTTTGTGTCTTATTGGTCGTGTTCACTTGTGTCTTGATTGAGTCGTGTCGTGGGTCGAGAAGTCATGAATTGAACTGCTTTACCTCCTTGTCTTGTAATCTTGAAGCTAACCTGCGAGTCCACAATAGGGACGAGAGTTAGTAGTTATCTGCGTTTTAAGCCAACCTGCGAGTCCACACTAGGGACGAGGGTTAGTAGTTATTGGTTCACACCTGCGAGTCCACACTAGGGACGAAGGTGATGCTAACCTGCGAGTCCATAATAGGGACGAGGGTTAGTAGTATATGGTTCACACCTGCGAGTCCACACTAGGGCGAGGGTGATGCTAACCTGCGAGTCCACACTAGGGACGAGGGTTAGTAGTTGTTCAAACCTGCGAGTCCACACTAGGGACGAGGGTTTGAGTATTCGATTTGGTTATCCGTTAACATCTTGACATGAGTTCTCTCGTCCTCGTTCAGCAGTTCATTTATGTGTAGTCAGTGTACAGATTCGTGCTTTATTCATTGCTCAGTTTTACTTGTTCTGTATTTTTTCCATGCATAATAAACTGTTAGAAAGGCTCATTTTTATGTATCTTGCTAGTCCTCTGAGGACCTGATGATCTCTTCAGGTTTAGCCGAGTTTGAATCAAGAGCAGTTGAGCCGATTGAGTCAGCACCAGACCGTGGAGCTTTGCAGTTAGGGTTGCCTTGATTAACAGGTTGTATTCAGTTAGTGTATTTCATGTATTTATTTCTCCTTCCATCTATTGGTAGTGGATTTGTGTCCACCAGACGTGACATTGAATCTTGGATATATTCAGTCATATTATTCAGTTTCTTTGGTATTTCATTAATCTTGGTTGATTCGATTATTCTGTGGATGAGATATAGTTTACCATATGATTCTAAATTGCTGTAACTTGTGTATAGACAGCGTACTACTGTCGATACTGCAGCGTAGGCTGGGCTTGGACATGCTTCGTATCCGGAAAGCGGGTGTGGGTCGCGACAGGGTTTCTGAAACAGAATAAAAAAGCCATAAAGAAGAATATAAAGACTCACACACTATAAGATCCCTCACGAAAAACCCAAATAATCCTTCACGAAAACCCCAAATAATCTATCAGTCGGTCGGTCGGTCTTTAGGGTTTTTGTGAGGGGAGAGAGAGACAGAGAGAAGAAGATGGGAAAAAGGGAGGGTTTCGTGAGGGGAGCGTTACCTGAGGAAGAGGGAGGGTTTCGTGACAGAGATAATGAGGGGGAGGGTTTCCTGTCACGACCCGCACCCTAATTAAGGGCACGAGAAGTGGGTACGTCCAGCCTATGCCGCAGAGTCGACGGTAGAACGCTGTCTAGGTCGTCTATAATACTATACTAAACAGATAAAGGTACCTGTACAGTATATACACTCCGAGTGGAGGTGACATAGCAATACAGTCTCAATCACAAAATAAAACTAAGATAGATAGCACGGAAAGGAAATATGATAGATGAAAGCAGGAAATAGTTCAAGATCCACACAAGTCCAAAGCTATACACAACACCACAGAGTCACAGAAATATAATATAAACTACTACAGTCTAAAACAAAGCTGGATCGCAGTCCAGGCAAGTCTAGTTAAGCTAACTACTCTGGGAGAATAAAATCTAGTGGCTCTACTATCAAGCCACGGTCCAGGTTTACTCCATCTAACCCGTCCCCATAATAGGTCGGGCAATCTGCCTCAGAAACATATGTAAAATTGTCAACGGTATCCTGTCAGAAAAATGAGCAAGTACAAATACTAACAGCAGTTCCATATGAATTGACAAATTCTATAAAAGACAGTATAATGAAATACAAGACAAAGATATGTGAAAACTTCGGAGCCATTCGAAAGCCGACTTACAACCCGTAAACCAAACAAGGACCGGGGTTGTAATCCTTCTCCCAAACAAAACCTAGTCTCCAATCACAGTATAGCATAAGAGCATGTAGAATATATGAAATACAGGGTAAAATCAGTAGGAAATGTATAACAGATGTGAGTACTGAATAGAACGATAATAATATAGGATGACTTGGGCACTATTCGGAAGTCGAGTTACAACCCTTAAACTAAATAAGGACCGGGGTTGTAACCCTTCTCCCGAACAGAACTTAGTCTCCTATGATAAATAAATATAAAATGTGACTTGAATTATTAGAGTGCTATGTGATCGGCTAGGGAATCATGGCAAAGTAGATTATCCACTTGGCCCGACAATCGTACGGTGTTCTCACGAAAAGTCATGTCGGCCAACCTGGATAACAAACACACGAATGAATCTGCTACACCCTACGTGAGGTGAGAGTGGCGCAAGCAAAATAGTGACATGGGACTTTGATCACATAACCCCTAATAATTCTCCCATCCCCCGAATAGTATAATGGATCTGGATATGACACGTCATGACACGGGATTCTATAAGAGGGTAGCAAGTCCCCTTAGGAATCGGTGTCTATACAAATACACAGAATAAGATAGAAAATATACCAATATACCATGAAAAATCTAGGAACAACATCCCATGTCATGATCCAACATATACTAGTCCGTGAACTATCGTGACTGGAAATCGAGTAAGACACTACAACTGAATCGGATATAGCATATATCAAGACAATGAAAACTATCAGTGAATGTACTCGCCTGTGGTCCTGAGCTGATAAGGTGAACAGATGCTCAGAGTAATCACAGACCTAAAGATAAGATACTACAAGTCAAAACATGGTTTAATAATGAAAGAAAAGCTAATCTAGTCATGATATGCAAGTCTAAGTCAAAACTAGGTCAAACTAAGTCACACCAAGCTAAACTAGGTCACACTAGGGCAAATTGAGCCAAACTGGGTCACACTAGGACAACCAAGGTCAAACAAGGTCACAGGAAGTCAATCCAAGTCAAACTAGGTCAATCTGGGTCAAGGGTTGACTTACAGTTGACTTTTGGTCAAAAAGTCAACTCTGGTCAACACTGAGTCAACCCTGGGTAAACCCTAGGTCAAACTAGTCAAATGTTGACTAACAGTTGACTTTCAGTTAACTGGTCAACTCTGGCTTGGTTTCGGGCCGATTCTAAGTCAAGTGTTGACTTGAAGTTGACTTTCGGTCAAAAAGTCAACTCTTGGTCAACGGAGGTCAAGACTAGCCTAAAATACCCTCATCTAGTCATTACCTACCAAGACAACCTGTTTCTGAGCCCATCTTAGAAGTCAAACTCAAAATCTTAACAATACCCTATTACCTACATTTACCCTTACCAAGGTAATCCCGATACCTTGCACATTACAAAGGAAACCCCGCTAATACTCAAGATACTAGCCTAGGCTTCTTAGGGTAGCTAGATACTATTCTATCTAGGGTTTACCTACCAAGAACTATAGATTTCCTAGATATCTAGTCCATCTTAGGTTACATGTTGGGTAATCAACATTACCTTACCCTTATACCATTCTCACATCTAACTAAACACTCACACACACAAACTCACTCACTCACTCACTCACATATGGTCACATATAACACCACACATATAGGTTCTCCTATAGGCTTACACACATAGGCCTATGGCTACATATATAGGCTCACCTACATACCCATATCTAGACTCACACACACATACACAATGGCTCACACACACATACACTAAGCTCACACACACACATACATATAGGGCTGAATTGGACAGTTTCAATGGGGCAAATAAGGGCCTGTTAAGGACAGGTAAAGGGGCTCCTATGTGGCTGAAAACAAGGGCTTTTATGTGGCTAAAAGTAGACTGACAAGGACTGGTTTAGGACTGCAATATGGACAGGTTTTAGGACTGGTTTGGGACTGGATATGGGATAGAAATGGGGACAGTCTAAGGCTAGTTTGGGGGCCTATCAAGGCTGTCTATGGGGTGCTAAATAGGCTGGTTTGTAGGGACTGAAACAAGGCTGAAATGGGGACAGCTACATGCTGGTTTTAGGGACAGGTTTGGGACAGCAAATGGCTGTCAATGGGGGCCTGAATAGGCTGGAACAAGGCTGAATTAAGGGCTATTTTAGGACAGCTTTTTGGACTGCTATGTGGGGTTAATTAAGGACTGGTTTGTGGCAGCTTAATGGTAGATTTGTAGGCTAGGTTTGGGGGCTGCTTGGGACTGCTTAATGCTGATATGGGACTGGAAAATGTGGGCTGAAATAGGGCTACATGGCTGTCCATTTGCTGGGCTCTAAGGGGCTGGTATTGGGTGTTAAGGGCCTGCCAAATGGTGGCAAATAAGGACTAACATATGGACTGAAACCCCCCATCTCCCTGCTGCATTTTGCAGCTAAATCAGTCCCCCTTGTGGGGACTGATCTGAAATGGAATTACTGCTGTTGCAGCAAGTTCCCCCTCCCTTCATTCACCCTCCAATTCCAAACTCTCTAATAATCTAACTTTCTAACTCTCTAACACCCTCAAATCTCTCACACCCTCTATTCTAAATCAACACACACGCACAACATTCCCTCATCCCCTTGCTCGAAATCTTCTCACACATCAAACACAAATGAATTCACACATTGACACACCATGTATATATACATATATATATATATATATATATATATATATATATATATATATATATATATATATATATATATATATATAAATATAATACATTAAGAGCAACACTCTAGAAATCTAAAATCTGAAATTAAAATAGGAATAATCAATCACACAAATATTAACCACATGGTGTGTCCAAAATTGGGGGTTTCCCACATGGACACAAGGCACAACACAAAGGACACTCAAATGGACACGAAATGGACACAAATGGAGATACAACCATAGGGGTCATTTCTATGGGTTCAAAATATTTCTATATGCATGTAGGGGTGGATTAGAGGAGAGATTATACCTTCCGGGAGAGAGATTCCAAGAGAAACCCTTCCGACACGACACCGACACGAAGTGGCCTCCAAATGGACACGAACCAAAGCCAAATCCTCCCAAACTTGGCTAGCACCCTCTATCCATGGAGTAGAGGAGAAATGAAGAAGATTTGGTGGAAGAAATGATTGATTTGGAGATGAAATCAATGGGAACCTTCTCTAAAATTTGGGGAAGAACAAAAGAGAGAAATTTTGGAGAAAAATGAAATGAATGGATAAGTCAATCCCTCCTCCTATGGCTGCCATGTGTGGGTGGTTTGTCCCTATTTGCTAATGACCAAAATGCCCCCACTAACTCATATGAATTAAATTAGGAAAAGGCTTTAGGTTGAGGCTAAATTAGTCTAGTTTAAATTTCTAATTAAACTTAACCTACCCATGAATAATTACTCTAACTCACTAACTAAAATAATGTCATGTGGGCCATGCCTAACTAATGTGTGGGTCCCACTAGAGTCAAAACTACCCCGGGTCCCCGTTACAAGTCAGATTGAGCTAAAATTCGAACCCGACTCAAATAATCCCAAAACAATATCATAAATAATAAAATAAATTTCAAAAATATTCAAAAATACAAAATGACAAAAATATCCCTGTTTCTAAAAACTGGGGTGACAAATCTATCCACCTTAAAAAATTTCGTCATCGAAATTAAAACAAAGCAATCACAAGAAAACACATGCAAAAAATAATCCCTCTCGAATACTTCCATAAAAAAAATTTCAATAAAAAATAAAAAATCTCTTAAGGCACAACAACACTTGCAAATAAAAACTGTTAAGTGTCCGACACGGACACGAAACCAACACAAAATCTCACCTATCAAAAGCCAAATCAACAATCACCAATGCAAAATATCAAAAATAAATCAAAGAGGTCCAATGACCAAAATATCCTTGGGCCAGAAATGACACTGAAAATATCCTAATCACATGGTTAGGCTCTAGGTCAACAGACCCTGGGGTTTCACTAGTAAACATCAAAAATCTCAAGTCATGGCTTAAAAAAAAAATTTAAATGATTAAAATCTCCAAAATCAAAGCATGAATTAATGACAATAATTAAATAACTAAAACTATAAAATTTAAAATTACTCTCAATTAGAA
This sequence comes from Iris pallida, assembly GCA_029216955.1. Classification (NCBI taxonomy): domain Eukaryota; kingdom Viridiplantae; phylum Streptophyta; class Magnoliopsida; order Asparagales; family Iridaceae; genus Iris; species Iris pallida. The sequence continues at coordinate 14,339,548 of JANAVB010002397.1, read as the reverse complement.
ACTTGGTTCTACAAGTCTATCCACCTTAAAAGAATTCATCCTCAAAAATTAAAACAAAGTGAACACAAAAAAATCATGCGTTTCGACAATCATATGCGTCTGTCCAGAATCATGATACTCAGAATCTCCGTCATGCTAGTGAGCAAGGCTACGATAATCACAGAGTCCTTGACTATGGTACATACCTTTAGAATCATGGTATTTAAAATTTTCGCATTGCCGCATGCTTGGCAGCAAAAATCTTAAATTCTCACACCCTAGAAATACATCCATAATCCGACTATATGTCATCACTATGCCTGCTAGCATGACCCTAGAGGATTCTAAATCTCATAATCGAGGCGACCTAGCCCATACGACTTATCTCAGAAGAAAATCACATCACAAGAACAAAATTTCATCACACGATCAAGTAACAGATGGAATCGAATTTCAAGACAGTTTATAAGGAGGCAAATACGGAAATAAGATCGAAGATTGGAACCTGCACTCTGCCACGCCAGATAATATAGGTTCCTGAACTTAACTTGGCTAAATTCGTGAGATATTTCCAAACAATTTTGCAAAATAAAGGATAAGATGTTAGTCAAAATGCTTAAGGAGTGGTCCAAGTAGAATTCGAGAAACATATTTTTCTATGATGCCGTTATCTGAAGTCATACCTCGCCAGTATTTCTTTGGATACAAACTTTCGATTTCGTAATACAAGGATAAATATACTTTTCGAACTTTTCTTGAATCAATCCATGAGACACTTTCAACAATTATCAGAAAGAACAAGAAGAATTACCCAAGAGGTTAGTGAAGAAGAGTTTAGTCAAATCATAGGAAAGACGGAATACAAAACAATCATGTTGAAAAAATCCTACTTGTGGATGTAGATATACAGAGTTAACCAAGACGGAGAAGAATGATGATAAGAATTTGTTCTTACTCATCCGGTCATAACGAAGTGATCCGATTTAAGATATAATCTGATAACCATATACGTCTTCCTGAAATTATATTGCCAGAATTTTTGCCATGCCAATAAGTATAGTTGCAATAAACGATAGAGTCCATAACTAAGGTATGCACCCTAAAATTATGTCTTCTGGAATTCTTACCACGCCAACCGGTATGGCTGCAAGAAAATCCAAATTCCATAACTAGGATAATCATATCTAAAATCAGGCTCTATGTCCTTGTCATGCTAGCTTGTATGGCTGCGATAAATTTTAAACTTCATAAATGAAGCAGACATTTACCTTATCAGGATATACCTTAATTTAATCCACCAAATTTATCACGATGTAAGATCAAAGTCAACAACAAACATCAGGAATCAAAATCAAAAACAAATCAATGAAGTGTAAATGGAGGCAAGTGGGAATAGACTCAAGAGTTTTTGAAGTAAGATTCTCAGGGGTTATCCCTGGAATCTATCAAGAGTTCCTAACTGTGATTGAGCAACTCCTATCATAACCTAGAACATATATCCTAATAGCAGGCTCGTATCAGCGCTCTAAGTCGAGCACCACTACGAAATTGTACTAGTTGCGACTCTGACTTGCATGGGCCACCACAAAAATGTGTCACGACCCGTACCCTGATTAGGGGCACGAGAAATGGGTACGTCCAGCCTACGCCGCAGAGTCGACGGTAGAATGCTGTCTAGGTCGTCTACAAAACTACACTAAACAGATAAAGGTACCTGTACAGTATATACACTCCGAGTGGAGGTGACATAGCAATACAGTCTCAATCACAAAATAAAACTAAGGTAGATAGCACGGAAAGAAAATATGATAGATGAAAGCAGGAAATAGTTCAAGATCCACACAAGCCCAAAGCTATACACAACACCACAGAGTCACAAAAATATAATATAAACGACTACAGTCTAAAACAAAGCTGGATCGCAGTCCAGGCAAGCCTAGCTAAGCTAACTACTCTGGGAGAATAAAATCTAGTGGCTCTACTATCAAGCCATGGTCCAGGTCTACTCCATCTAACCCGTCCCCATAATAGGTCGGGCAATCTGCCTCAGAAACATCTGTAAAATTGTCAACGGTATCCTGTCAGGAAATGAGCAAGTACAAACACTAACAGCAGTTCCATATAAATTGACAAATTCTATAAGAGACAGTATAATGAAATACAAGACAAAGATATATGAAAACTTCAGAGCCATTCGAAAGCCGACTTACAACCCGTAAACCAAATAAGGACTGGGGTTGTAATCCTTCTCCTGAACAAAACCTAGTCTCCAATCACAGTATAGCATAAGAGCATGTAGAATATGTGAAATACAGGGTAAAATCAGCAGGAAATGTATAACAGATATGAGTACTGAATAGAACGATAATAATATAGGATGACTTGGGCACTATTCGGAAGTCGAGTTACAACCCTTAAACCAAACAAGGATCGGAGTTATAACCCTTCTCCCGAACAGATCTTAGTCTCCTATGATAAATAAATATAAAATATGACTTGAATTATTAGAGCGCTATGTGATCGGCTAGGAAATCATGGCAAAGTAGGTTATCCACTTGGCCCGACAATCGTACGGTGTTCTCACGAAAAGCCATGCCGGCCAACCTGGATAACAAACACACGGAGGAATCTGCTACACCCTACGTGAGGTGAGAGTGGCACAAGCAAAATAGTGACATGGGGCTTTGATCACATAACCCTTAATAATTCCCCCATCCCCCGAATAGTATAATGGATCTGGACATGACACGTCATGACACGGAATTCCATAAGAGGGTAACAAGTCCCCTTAGGAATCGGTGTCTATACCAATATACGAAATAAGACAGAAAATGTACCAATATACCACAAAAAATCTAGGAACAACATCCCATGTCATGATCCAATATATACTAGTCCGTGAACTATCGTGACTGGAAATCGAGTAAGACACTACAACTGAATTGGATATAGCAGATATCAAGATAATGAAAACTATCAGTGAATGTACTCGCCTATGGTCCTGAGCTGATAAGGTGAACAGATGCTCAAAGTAATCACAGACCTAAAGATGAGATACTACAAGTCAAAATATGGTTTAATAATGAAAGGAAAGCTAATCTAGTCATGATATGCAAGTCTAAGTCAAAACTAGGTCAAACTAAGTCACACCAAGCTAAACTAGATCACATTAGGTCAAACTGAGCCAAACAGGGTCACACTAGGACAACCAAGGTCAAACAAGGTCACAGGAAGGGGATCCTTTGTGGCTGAAAACAAGGGCTTTTATGTGGCTAAAAGTAGACTGACAAGGACTGGTTTAGGACTGCAATGTGGACAGGTTTTAGGACTGGTTTGGGACTGGATATGGGATGGAAATAGGGACAGTCTAAGGCTGGTTTGGGGGTCTGTCAAGGCTGTCCATGGGGTGCTAAATAGGCTGGTTTGTAGGGACTGAAACAAGGCTGAAATGGGGACAGCTCCATGCTAGTTTTAGGGACAGGTTTGGGACAGCAAATGGCTGTCAATGGGGGCCTAAATAGGCTGGAACAAGGCTGAATTAAGGGCTATTTTAGGACAGCTTTTTGGACTGCTATGTGGGGTTAATTAAGGACTGGTTTGTGGCAGCTTAATGGCTGATTTGTAGGCTAGGTTTGGGGGATGCTTGGGACTGCTTAATGCTGATATAGGACTGGAAAATGTGGGCTGAAATGGGGCTACATGGCTGTCCATTTGCTGGGCTCTAAGGGGCTGGTATTGGGTGTTAAGGGCCTGCCAAATGGGGGCAAATAAGGACTAATATATGGACTGAAACCCCCCATCTCCCTGCTGTATTTTGCAGCTAAATCAGTCCCCCTTGTGGGGACTGATCTGAACTGGAACTGCTGCTGTTGCAGCAAGTTCCGCCTCCCTTCATTCACCCTCTAATTCCAAACTCTCTAATAATTTAACTTTCTAACTCTCTAACACCCTCAAATCTCTCACTCCCTCTATTCTAAATCAACACACAAACACAACACAAACACAACATTCCCTCATCCCCTTGCTCGAAATCTTCTCACACATCAAACACAAATAAATTCACACATAGACACACCATGTATATATACATATAAATATATAACCATATATATATATATATATATATATATATATATATATATATATATATATATATATATATATATCTCTTATACAAAACACAAAGGTTTTTGAATCCTAGGGCTGACTGTGCCAAGATAAAGAGTGGTTGGGATTTAATCTTGGTGAATCAACGGTTGTGGAGTTTTATGGGGAATGCAAAGAGTGGGGTTTGCACTCATAATGGTTGTGGATGAGCATTATTGAGAGTGGGGTTTTATGGAGAATGAGCATTATTGAGAGTGGGATTTTATGGGGAATCCAAAGAGTGGGGTTTGCACTCATAATGGTTGTGGATGAGCATTATTGAGAGTGGGGTTTTATGGGAAATCCAAAGAAAATTCACATCCAGCAGTGGTTGGGATTTAATATTTTGATGGGGGCCTCATAATTATTATTGTTCGTTTAAAATTGGGGGTCCAAGATTTTGAGGGGGAATACCTTAAATGAACCATGCCCTATGGGCACGGGTTATGACTAGTATATATATATTTATGACTAGTATATATATATATATATATATATATATATATATATCTATATAAATATATATATATATATAAAATACATTAAGAGCAACACTCTAGAAATCTAAAATCTGAAATTAAAATAGGAATAATCAATCACACAAATATTAACCACATGGTGTGTCCAAAATTGGGAGTTTCCCACATGGACACAAGGCACAACACAAAGGACACTCCTATGACCTCCAAATGGACACGAAATGGACACAAATGGAGATACAACCATGGGGGTCATTCCTACGGGTTTAAAATATTCCTATATGCATGTAGAGGTGGATTAGATGAGAGATTATACCTTCCGGGAGAGAGGTTCCAAGAGAAACCCTTCCGACACGACACCGACACGAAGCAGCCTCCAAATGGACACGAACCAAAGCCAAATCTCCCAAACTTGGCTAGCACCCTCTATCCATGGAGTAGAGAAGAAATGAAGAAGATTTGGTGGAAGAAATGATTGATTTGGTGATGAAATCAATGGGAACCTTCTCTAAAATTTGGGGAAGAACAAGAGAGAGAAATTTTGGGGGAAAATGAAATGAATGGATAAGTCATTCCCTCCTCCTATGGCTGCCATGTGTGGGTGGTTTGTCCCTATTTGCTAATGACCAAAATGCCCCCACTAACTCATATGAATTAAATTAGGAAAAGGCTTTAGGTTAAGGCTAAATTAGTCTAGTTTAAAGTTCTAATTAAACTTAACCTACCCATGAATAATTATTCTAACTCACTAACTAAAATAATGTCATGTGGGCCATGCCTAACTAATATGTGGGTCCCACTAGAGTCAAAACTACCCCGGATCTCCGTTACAAGTCGGATTGAGCTGAAATTCGAACCCGACTCAAATAACCCCAAAACAATATCATAAATAATAAAATAAATTTCAAAAATATTCAAAAATATAAAATGACAAAAATTCTCCTGTTCTTGAAAACTGGGGGTGACATTTCCGGAAGGGGGAGGGGTTTTCGTGACAGAGAGAAGGAGGGGGAGGGATTTTCAGTTTGGCGCGCGGGTTATGAGGAGTTGAAGGGTTGGGGGAGAATACATTAAGGTTTTTTCAAACATAAGACGTAGCATTTTGCTATGGACGGTACCGATTTAATTTCTAAAAATCCAACGGATGGGATCGCCCGCTATCGCGAACGCTATAAATTATACAACAAAATTGAATCGCTCCTATAACTTATTTTTTTAATATAAAATAGAAAACTGTGTTGCTTCTTCCATGATTGGAACAGTAGATAGTTCAATTGTGAGCATTCGATTAACTCGGTTAACCGAACCGAATTACCAAATACCGAATTCGACCGAAAATCGAATAACAAAAATTGAAACCAACCGAAATATCCCGTACCGAACCAAACCGAACGGAATATATCTGTTCGATTTTCAGTTTATTTGGTTTAACCAGTATTTCAGTTTATTTATAATTTTTTTTGTCAATATATATAGTAACTAAATATACAAAGATATATTTCGTATATATATTACTAAATTTTCTTATTCGGTTTACCAGGGAGAGGAATTTTAGATAAAATTTTTGAAAGGTTAGTGGGATTAAACCGAAACCGAATCCCAAAACTGAAACCGAAACCGAATAAGAAATTTTAGTATTTTCGAAACTGAAACCGAATCGAATTTTTTTCAAACCGAACCGAATCTCTTATTCGGTTAGGTTCGGTTCGAATTTCGGTCCAAAAACCAAATAATGCTCACCCCTAGACATACGGGCATAGCAACGTTCAGAAAAAACTATACCTTTAACAATGTTCATAAAATGCTGTATAAAGTTCTGTTAACAGCACTACATAATGAACGCTATTGATAATGACATTATAATAGCAGGGAGGCTTCAACGCTATAGATAAACTGCTATTGTATGAACGTTTAATAGCACTTCAATATGAACGCTATGGATGATTATATTATAATAGCAGGGAGGCTCGAACGCTATAGATAAACTGCTATTGTATTCTATTTTAATAGCACTGTGGAAGGAACGCTATTGATGATGACATTCTATAGCAGGGAGGCTTGAACGCTATAGATAAACTGCTATTATATGCCCTAATTGTTGTAGCTACACCTGTAGTTCGCAGACGGCCTTCCTCAGAGATTCTTCCTCGACAGTACTCCCAGGCTCCACCAGCTTGGCGAGAATGTCCTGCTTCTGTCCAGGGACACCCGAGCTTTCTCCGACTTCTAGCTGAGTAGGCGACAGAGACTCATCGGAGGGAGTGTCAAGGACGGCTTCGATCTTCGGGATAACTCTCGTCTCCTTAAGCAAATCTTCTAAAGACATTTACAAATAAGAGAGAAGGAGTGAATGATGCTTTCAGAAAAGTTCCACACTATTTAAAGGCAGATAAAAGCCAAACATTCTGTCTTACGAATCGAAATAACCTTTCCTCGAAAAGGCATGTTCGTTCATCTTATGAAAAGATCTTCATTCACTATTTGTCTCGAGAATCGAAGTAACCTTTCCTTGAAAAGGCATGCTTATCCATCAGTTTTTTCATCTCTATTTAATTTATTATCGTTTATTTACTTTTTCGTAAATAAAGTCACAAGATAATAAATACTCAAAAATTCCTCGTGGAGCTTATCCAAATCATCAATTCCGTCTTTTGAAACCCAGTTGTTTTGAAAGATATCTTTTCTTTATGATAAATCCGTATTATCGCAGATATTGTCTTTTTAGACACGATATTCTGTCTTTAAGTCCCAGCGGACTTGAAGATCATTTATAGAAAGATGAGTTTACGTCCACATTATCTCTGGATTCTATTTTTCACATCAAAATCAAATCATAAAAAAGAGAAAATTATTCTTTATTCCTTCTTTAAAAACATAGATACATCTTGATGGAAATCTATTACATCTCGAATTTTCATTCTAAATCTAACAAATGAAGGTCTATTACATCTTTGGATCTTCTTGATGCCAGTTCCTTGTCGTCTCGACCCGAAGCAGCGAGCAAGGCAACAGAATCAACTCTAGTCTTCTCTCTCAGAAAGACGAGAGGAGAACCCCACAGTACAGTAGCTCAAAGAAAAGCTGCTGCCAATACAACTGGTAGAGAAGAGACGACCCGTCATAAGAACTAGGAATTAGATCACCCTCGTGATACGATTCCTAATTCTGTGACTCCACCATCTAACTCTCCGATGTATAAAGGCCCTTCCTACTATCTGAGGAAGACCCTTCTGGAACATAGAGAGTCCTGAGCTATCTGATATGAGCGTCAGAATTATATGAGCTGTCTGATGTGAGTGTCAGAAGAATGCTCCCCACAACATCCAAGTCGCCGATTCCAGTTCTGAAGAAGCTTGCCAACCAGACTTCTGCAAATATCAACAAAGAAAGAAAGGTTAGCAAAATCTATCAAACTGTGCGCCTTTGAACAACAGGCGCACATCATCAGAGTGAGTCTATAGGCACATATGATAAAACATGCACCTCTGACCGAAGTCAGGTACTGGATTGCAATGCGCGCCTCTTCTCAGAATTTCAGGCGCATGTCTACAACATGCGCCTCATTTCTACAAATCAGCGCCTCTCTTCAAAACCGTCTCAGTAAAAAGTGGCACAATTAAACCCAACTCATGAATGGCGCTCATGTGTGGAAACCACTGGTTCTTTATTGGGACTGACCATCAAAATCAACTGTGTTTGTGCTGAAGATCGTCGATGGTATAGAGCACGACAAACCAACATCTGAAGACGCGGTATGCAGAAGAACATCATCGGATTTTGGTGGCGCAAAAATGCTCACGAACATTGAACTCTTGACCGCCGAGGGGATTCTGCGAAGAACCGTCGCCGTCAACAGAAGGAAAAAAATAAAAGAAAAGAGTTCATGGACATTTATTTTTGATTTCTCCTATCAGCTATTTAAAGAGCTTAAAAGATGTGAACGAGCACGTCATTCTAGGAGCCTATCTCGGGAAGAACCTAAACGAGAGGTGCTCAAACCACCCGAAAATTGCCACGTGTTCTTTGGAAAATAACAAACATTTGAATTTGTCAAAATGGTGCATTTGCACGCGCCACTTAACAGTTCACACGAAAAGGTTTGCAAAAGGGCGCCAGAAATAGATTTTTCATTCTTTTCTTACAAAAGAAAAGGGAAAACAAGTCTCTACAAAATGAGTTACGCAAAAGATAAAGGAAAAAGTGGCGCCCCTACAGAAACCATTATTTCTTCTCGTTTTCTTCACCAGCTTGACGAAAAGAAGCGCCTAACTCGCGCATATTACGAATCCCTGAACAACGCATCAGACGAAGAAATCCTTCTGTGTTACCGTGCTCTTCAGAAGAGGATGAAGGACCACCGTTCAGACGATCAAAGACTGCTGTGGTCAATCCAAAGCATTCTAAGAAATTATTTGCTCGCAGTGATCGGTCAGTCTCGGACAGGATCGTAGGCGTGGTGTCAGGCCTTGTCTCCTGAGCTTTCACTTCGGCATTAACGCCGGTCGCCATCTCCTTCTTCTTAGGTGTCATGGAAGTACAAAAGTGAGGAATGAGTACAAGGACCTCTCCCTATATAAAGCCAACCAACGCTTCATATTCCCCATGGAAAACCGAACATCATCAATAAAACTCAGGAAGACAAAGAGGAGATCGAATATTTTCAAGAAGAAATTTATTATGACGGTTGAGCATTGACTGGCGCAATCCAAACAAAACTAGCATAATTCAAAGTATTTCAAAACTTTAAAATATTTTTCAAGTTTTGAAAACTTTGAAAGGGGTCTTGTAGAGCCTAAAAATTAAGATATGCCACCCATTAAAGTATTTGACCATCAGATGGCGCCAAAATATTGTATTGCACCAAAACAATCAAGTTGCGCAGCATCAGGTTGTGCCAACGCCAGGTTACGCTGGAGTCAGGTTTCACGGAGAGCCACGTGGCGCACTTCCTCGAGAAGATGTAACGGCATCATCATTTTCTAAAAACTGACAGCACGAAGATGAAGGAAAATCCATTCGAATCTCGTGCAACGCGGCACTCGAAAAGATTTTGTTAGCATATAATTAATGCTAACAGCTAGTTCGCACAAGTCACTGAATAGCGTGAGGATTAATCAGTACAGCACATAAGACCTAGTCAAAGGTGCCAGTCGTTGAGTTGCGTCTATGCGCAGCCTGACAAATTGGCGCCACTTGATCAACTCTTATTTTAAAACAGGGTGACGTGGCACGCAAGCCAACAAATTCGTAGAGCGTGCCCACTATACTGCCCACGACCATGCGTATCTCAGTCAAACGATGCCACACATCTACAGCAGTTGGTGCAAACCGCTTGTGCAGGTTGTTACGTTGCGCCCACGCACAAGGTGATCAAATGGTGTTCAAGACAGAGTGACGTGGCGTGCAAGCTACTAACTTCTCAGAACGTGCCCACTACACTGCTCACGACTACGCGCATCTCAATCAAATGATGCCGCGCGTCCACAGCAGTTAGTACAACGTTTGCGCAAGTGAACATGAGGCACGCAACCTGAAGCGCGCGCAACCCAGAATAACTGCTAAGCAGTTATTTCAAGAACTCTATAAATAGAGTATCAAATCAATCACAAAACATCAAGTGTGATCATAATCTCCTGCTAAAGTGCTGTTGTATCCTCCAGAGGCTCGTGTCTTCGATATCACATCGTCCAAGGGATAAAGTGATCGTCTTCTGATCAGATTCTTATAGTTATACTTCCCCAAAAATCAATTGTACTCCTGTACTTTTTTTTAGTTTGTAATAAAACTTTTGTTCTTTGCAAACATGTACAAAGGACTGATTCAGAAGTACGAAGGCCCCTTCCCCGTGTTCAAGAAGGTAGACAAGGTGGCCTACAAGCTCGAGCTCCCCACCAAGCTGAAGATTCATTCAGTCTTCCATGCCAGTTGCCTGAAGTCGTATCATTAAGACTTGGAGGATCCCCAACGAGGAGTTCCGAAGCGACCAACGACGACCATGACTACGTCCTTCGATAAGGAAGTGGAAGTCGTGCTGGACAAGAGGACCATTCGTCGGCGAGGCGTGTTCCCGTACGTGGAGTACCTCATCCAATGAAAGGAAATGCCGCACGGCGAGTCTAGCTGGGAACGTGCTGATATGCCACATCAGTTCGAGGCCGAGGTCCTGGCGTTTCTCAGCGAGCATGGTTGACGAGTGCGTCAACGCCTTAGGTGGGAGAGAATGTAACGTCCCAAATATTGTGCCCCGTCCGAGGCCAAGTTGCATAACCTTTCCACAGACCAAGGTTATGCGGGAAGCTTTTAGAACATTCCAGAAGATGGCGGAACTCTCCAGAAGACGGTAGATTTCTCTGGAAGGCCTAAGATCATTCTAGATGGGCCAAGATGCTTCTGGATGGCCCGTGAAGTTTTCTTTATGTCCCTAGAGAATAATCCTGGAATATGCCGTTCCAGTTTTGGTAGGAAGAATAATCTCTGGAATATTTCTTCCAGAAGTTTTCATGTAAAGCTTTATGAGCCATTATAAAAAGGGGGAGGCCTCATTTGTTCCTCACCACCTAAAAACTTGTAAGCATTCTCCAAGCAATAAAGAAATAATTACGAGTCCTATCTTTGCTCCACTCTTCTTATTTTCTTTAGCGATTTAGCTAAGTCGTGTTGGGAAGGCTTGTACGAGTCTTCGAGGATGAAGATAGTGTGCCGCACGGGACGAAGCGCTAGCAAAAACACTAAGTCCGTGACAACTCTCCCTGTACCCTCAATCTATATATATACTAATATTTTTCACTCTATGTAATATAATAATTTATAAATACAATAATTCCATAAGTTTTTTTTAAAAAAATGTTATTTAAATAGGCTCGTTTGGTAAAAATTTGAAGGTACGACACATTGGTCCATGAAACCGAATCAACCGAAAACCGAACCGAATTAATTCGATTCTGTTTTGTTCGATTTTTTTTAAACGGTTCGGTTTGCGGTTTTGAGAAATATGATTTACGATTATTTCGATTTTCATATATTTGGTTTGATTTGAACAGTTGGTCACCTCTATTAGAGAGTGGCTTTCCAAAATGCGAAGACACAATTTACAAATTGTTTCAACTATTCATAATAAGAATAAATAAAAACACTTTAACAGTGTTGGTACAATTGGCCATGAATTAATTCACATGGCTGAGAAGTTTAATTATTTTCAGCTTTGTTTTGTGAAAATAATTAGTATCAAAGTGGCGCATAAAATGTCGGTAAAAAAAACCATTTTACTTAATTTACAAATTGTACATTTTCTTCTTTTTTAATTTTGGATTCTAAAAATACATGACCTGATAATAATAATAATAATAAATTGGAGTGTCATAAAGGATGCCAGATCTTGAAAAATAATATATTACTGAATTTGATTACTTTCTACTTGTATGGATAAAAATTTTAGTTGTCTTAAAAAAACGCTATGATCACTGAACCCTGCATGATTACTACGAGAGAAACTTCCTATCAGCTTTGCTTCTACTCCCTAATGTTTATGGCTAATATCATGGGCAGTAGCCTGTAGCTGAAACGTTAACAAGCAAGCCAATAGAATAAAAATGTGTGCGCATTTCTGTGAGTCAACAACCACTAAAAATTTCCAAATGCATATTTGCCACTAGAAAGTTAATCATGATATTTGCAAGTAACACAATACAAGCAAATATTACTAATAAGTAGAAAGATCCCAAGTTTTGACTGGCATGAGTGTTCTTAAATCATGAATCTGTTACTAGGAATTCTTTGACAACAAATCTACCATCACAAAACTAGACATCAGCAGAATGGAGCTGCAACATCAACCAAGCTTACACGCCTCACTAAGTAAAAACAGTGCAAAGTTACAGTATCTGAGCAGCAGTATTCAACTTTTCTGATATGCTCAGTTGTGTTCTCGTGAGGCTTAATGCCAAGTATGCCAGTGCATAACTGTCCTGTATGCGAAATAGTAGAGGGTCATTAGAAAGATATAAAGCCACACCAAGCCTGAACCTCAAAGCGCAAATCAGTACCTGAATCTTGTCATTCAAGACCTTGTCAAAAGCTGCAGGAGACATTTTCGGAAATGACATTATCAGGAGCCGTGCGCCCTTCCTAGAAATGAACAAAACAGCTCCATTGTCATGCAGATTAAGGCATACAGTTTAGAAGGAAATCGTGTGAAGCTTACCACTGCATCATCCGCAAATTTGTAAACATCTTCAATAAGAGACCTCACTCTCTCCATTGAAGCTTCCATCCCTTCCAAATCATCCGGGAGCTTGTCTACCATTGTCTTCTTTAGAACGTCAACTGTTAAGAAAAGCAATCCTGAGAACATCAGAATTCAAAATTTCTGCAAAAAACATACATGAGCATGCACCTTGACATGGAAATACAAAAGGTGACAGATAAAAGTGTTAGAACTTCAAATAAAAAAAATGCAGAAATATGAAATCATAAACCAAACCAACAGAAGAACAAACTACATCTATCTAGTCGAAATAGAACAATGGCACAACAAAGAGATCAGCATTGACAAATCTTAAAATATGAATAGCAGTCGATCCTTAAGGTAGTGGTAGAAGAAAGTACTTTGATGTCAAAACTGAATAATTGTCAAGTAGACAGCAACAGGAGCATCCATGTTATATTTTATCCAGGGACTGATAGGTTTGACCACGAAGCATGCGACATTATACTTAAAAGTTGCTTGAAGATCCGGTGAACAAAGTTCACAAACATTAAAACTTCTGCCACCGAAAAAAAAAGCTTTAACGGAGGCTTCCCCGTTTGTAAAGCTAATATCAACAGTCATATGACATTAGAGCAGCATGATATATCAATTAGTAACCGAGCAGTTGCAGTTTCAGCAAAAAGTTTAAGAAGATAGTATAACTTACATTAAATACAAATTAGTTGATTACCTAATCAAAAGTTATTAGTTACCTATAAGATAAAAAGTTAAAAACTGTTGTGGACAATTAGCTCAACCTCACATGTATATCAATATATGTGTCTCAATTATCTCTACAAGCTATTCCAACCTCTCTTTATATAAGAAGAGAGAGGTTGGGAGTTACATAATGAAAGGTCACTTAGGAGTTACAAAATGAAGAGTCATGAGTTACAAAATGAAGAGTCACCATGATTCACCATGATGAGATGATTTACAACACTCCCCCTTGGCTCTTCACAAACTCTGCTTGTAAACACATCTGAGCTTCTTTGTCTGTCTGTAGCTTGCAGATTCAAAAATGACCACCTACTTGTGCCTCGTTAAAACCTTGCCAAAGAAAACCCAGTGGAAAAAAAACTTTGGTCGAAGGACAAAAGAGTACACACAGGTTAGTGTGATAGGGGTAAACTTAACCATTACAAAGGTGCCTCGTCAAAACCTTGTCAGGAAAAACCCAGTGGGAAAAATCGCTGATCGAAGGACAAAAGAGTACACGATGGTTTAGAAGTATACACTGGATACTTCCCCTGATCACAATAGTCCTTGGTGAATAAGAGATTTGAAATGTGTCTCGTTAAAAACCTTGCCAAGGAAAACCCAATGGAAAAAAACTTGGTCTAAGGGAAAAAGAGTACACAAGCATACATCAGGATGCTCCCCTTTTCACTCGCACTCGACAGGGCGCGGGATATACGCACAACAGGGCGTTTTGAGGCGCTCGTTGGGGCGCTCCCCCTCACATGCACACAACAGGGTGCGAGAAACATATTTCACTTAGGCTAGCACTGAAAGCTTTCTAAGTCCAATCGCTCTGACATGTTTCTAGAACGAGTGTTTTGGCAGTGACTTGGTGAACAAGTCTGCACGGTTATTCTCCGATCCAATATGTTGCACTTCAATCTTCTGAAGCGCTTGTTGTTCATGTGTAAAGAACAACTTGGACGATATGTGCTTGGTAGCATCCCCTTTGATGTAACCATGTTTCGCTTGATCAATAACAGCGGTATTGTCCTCATAGACGACAACAGGTTCATCTGGGTCATATGGAAGATCACATGTACTTCGAATATGGCCAATAACAGCACACTCTCTAGTCGCCTCATAAAGCGCGAGTAGCTCAGAGTGGTTCGTTGAAGTAGCCACTAAGGTCTGTTTGCGAGACCTCCAAGAAATTGCCGTGTTCCCAATGGTAAAGACATAACCAGATTGTGAACGCCCCTTGTGCGGATCAGATAAGTATCCCGCATCGACGTAGCCAACAAGGGTCGCGTTGCTTCGAGTGCCAAGAGCGTTGGACTCACTCAAAATCGCGTAGGGATAGAACAAGCCCAAGTCCTTAGTACCCTTAAGGTAGCAGAAAATGTCTTTTATGCCATTCCAATGGCGGCGTGTTGGCGCGGTGCTGTGTCGAGCTAGACAATTCACAGCAAACGAGATGTCCGGTCTAGTACATTGGGCCAAGTACAATAAAGCGCCTATTGCACCCAGATAAGAGCACTCAGGACTCAATATCTCTTCGTCGTCCTCCTTTGGACGGAATGGGTCCTTAGTAATGTCTAGAGAGCGGACGATCATGGGAGTAGCGGACGGCTTAACGTCAAAATGACTAAAGCGTCTCAACACCTTTTGGGTGTAGTTCGCTTGATGGACAAGAATTCCATCTTTACGGTGCTCGATCTGCAGGCCGAGGCAAAACCGTGTCTTCCCAAGATCCTTCATCTCGAATTCCCTCTTCAGGATATCAGCAGTTTCTGACAAGTCTTTTTCGGTTCCTATGAGATTCATGTCATCTACATAGACCGCGATGATTGCGTATCCTGAAGTGGATTTCTTTATGAACACGTATGGGCAAAGTTCGTTATTAACGTATCCCAAACCGATCAAGTATTCGCTTAGGCGGTTATACCACATTCGCCCGGATTGTTTCAATCCATATAGCGAACACCTCAGTCTAATCGAGAACGCGTTCCGTGGTCGGAAACTACTTGATTCAGGCATCTTTAGTCCTTCAGGGACTTTCATATATATCTCTGTGTCTAGATCCCCGTAGAGATAGGCTGTGACCACATCCATGAGCTGCAAATTCAGTTTTTTGGAAACTGATTAAGTAGCGGAACGTTATGACGTCCATTACGGGAGAATACGTCTCCTCGTAATCAATTTCAGGGTGTTGTGAGAAGCCTTGCGCCTCAAGGCAAGCCTTGTATCGCACAATCTCATTTCTCTCATTACGCTTCCTTAGGAAAACCCATTTGTGACCAACTGGTTTAACATTGAGTGGTGTTGGAACAACAGGTCCAAACACGCTTCTTTTCGCTAAGGAGTCTAGTTCAGCCTGGATTGCTTGTTTCCATTGTGACCAGTCCGTTCGTCGTTGACACTCGGCAACACTACGAGGTTCCATGTCATTATTGTTCATAATATCAGTGGCCACTGAGTATATGAACACATCATCGATGACAGTTTCGTTTCGCTTCAAAATATCGTCTAAGCTAGCATACTCGACGGATATTTCGAGGTTATCGGCATGATTAGGAATAGGCGTTTCATCTGGAACGCGCTCTTCTAATACATCGTCGTGATCCTTAATGATCTCATGTGGCAAAACGTTTTTAACAAGATTTCTCCGCTTCCGGGACAGAACATCTTTGGAACCAACCGGTCTTCCCTTCTTTTTGGGAATAGCGGCGGACTGGACGGCCGATGGCAGCGTCCTTTGTTCGGCGGGTTCGACCGGAGCAACATGTTTCACAGGAACATGGCGTCTCTCAGGGACGTCTATCCTTGCAGGCACATTTGCAGCAGGTATAATTGATCTCGTGACTTTTGCTAGGTCGCTAAATGCGTCTGGCATTTGATTTGCAATATCTTGCAGACCTAGAATCCTCTGCACTTCCTTATCACTATGTGCAGAGGGGGGATCATTATGAGCAAAAGCGGGCACATACCAAGCTAATTCACGTCGTTCCTCATCAACGTTAGCGTGCATTTCTCTCCCTAACGACGGGAAGATTACCTCATCAAAGTCACAATCCGCGTGTCTCGCGGTAAAGAGATCGCCTGTCAAGGGCTCTAAATAGCGAATGATGGACGGAGAGTTATAACCGACATATATTCTCCGTCGCTTCTGAGGTCCAAATTTTGAACGCCTTATCGGCTCAATTGGAACATTGACTAGGCACCCAAACACGCGTAAATGTGAGATGTCAGGCTCACATCCAGTAACCAGCTGGTACGCGGAAAGTGGTTGGGTGGCCATGGGCCTCAGACGGACCAAATTTGCAGCGTGCAAAATTGCATAGCCCCATGCAGATAATGGGAGTTTGGTGCGCATAACCAAGGTCCGCGCTATCACTTGCAATCGCTTTATAAAAGCTTCTGCTAGGCCATTTTGGGTATGAACATACGCAACAGGATGTTCAAGATTTATTCCCAAAGTCATGCAATAATCATCGAAAGTTTTCGATATAAACTCCGCGACATTATCAAGTCTAATAGACTTTATCGGATAATTCGGATGGTGAGCCCTTAACATAATGATCTGGACGAGGAGTTTAGGAAATGCTGCATTTCGGGTGGACAACAACACTACGTGTGACCATCTAGTCGATGCATCAACCAAAACTATGAAGTATTTAAATGGTCCGCATGTTGGTTGGATTGGTCCACAAATATCTCCATGAATTCTCTCAAGGAATTGGGAAACCAATCTCGTAGGTTTCACATGAAGTGGCTTGAGATTCGTCTTCCCAATCGAGCAAGCTTGGCATAGGCTTTTCGGATTTATAACGAAATTCTTTCCTCCAAGAGGATGCCCATGTGATGCATTCATAGTGCGAAGCATCGTATTTTGACCCGGATGACCCAGCCGGTCATGCCATAGCATAAAAGTCCTCTCATCAGCTGGCGCTCAGCGAATGATGAGATTACTCTCGATGTGTTGTATCGTAGTGAGATACAAACCACTTGAAAGACATTTCAACTTCTCCAAGATACGCTTTTGGCCGTACTGAGTGGAGGTAATGAAAAGATACTCGAAGCCATGTTCTCGAGCAGTTTCAACATAAAATCCGTTTTCTCGAATATCCTTAAAACTCAGTAAGGTACGACTGGACCTTGGAGAATATAAGGCCTCTGATACTTCAACGGGAGTACCATTGGACAACGAAAAACGGGCTTTGCCAAAACCTTGAACAAGGGTTGAGGGTCCCGAAATGGTTGTCACTGAGGTTACTTTAGGCGTATAGGAGATAAAGTATGATTTATCTCTCAAGATAGTGTGAGTCGTTCCACTATCAACCAGACAATCTACTGCCCCGTGGTCCATGCCTATAAGTAAAGAAAATTAAAGTTTGTCACACGTTTGAGGAAAGTGCTCGAAATAGAACTTTAATTTATCGAGAAAACAGAAATTACAAACCACCAAAAGTTTTATGACTTAAATCAAACATAGATAGAAAATGGAGATTTATTCTTCCATTTCTGCTACAAAATCGGGGGTCTCAAGATTTAGATTTTCGCCCTCGATGACCAGATTTGCTTCGGCCCGGCGCCCCTTATGATAGTTATTAACTTCTTGGGGGGTCGTCCTACAAGTCCGTTGCATATGACCATAAGCACCATATTTGTAGCAGAGAGTAGGCGCTTGGCCTTCCACTCTCGCTTTGGGACGACTGGCCCGTTGGTTCTTACCATGAGACTGCCTAGGAGTCAAAGGTCATTGGTTCTTGTTAGAACCTCGCTTTGGGTGGCGAGACTTAAACTCGCCTCTGTTCCTTGGCTGGGACGACTGGCCCTTGTCTCGTTTCCACCGTGGATTTGGTCCACGGAGAGCGTTTGCATCAGGCATTGGAATTGCCTTTGTTCCAGCAGGACGAGAATTGTTGTTTCTCATTAAAATGAGACTGTTCTTCTCGTCTAGTAAAAGCTGGGTGATGAGCTCGGGAAACTTGGTGAACTTAGACTGACGGTATTGCTTTTGGAGCAAGTTGTCAATGGAAGGAAATGTGGTGTATATTTTCTCCAATAGATCACTGTCGGTTAATATCTCACCGCAGTATTGGAGAAGTGATCGAATCCTGTAGACTTCATTGTTGTAATCAGTTACACTTTTGAAGTCTTGGAAGCGCAGGTTCAACCAGTCATGGCGTGCTTCAGGTAGCCATATGGTCTCCTGGTGGTCGAAGCGCTCTTTCAGAGAGTCCCATAGCGTCTTCGGCGAGGAGATTTCAATGAACTCCGACTTCATGGCGTCAGATAAATGCCTGCGGAATAGAATCATCGCTTTGGCGTTCATTGAGCGAGTGACTTCCACTTCACGCTCTTCCTCGTTATAGATGACGTCCAAGAGGCCCTGCGCATCTAGATGGTTCTGGATGTCTTGCGTCCAGTCCAAGTAGTTCTTGCCAGAGGCTTCAAGGATGGAAAAATCAATCTTGATCGACATTTTTCTACAACAGGAGAAAAAATCTTGATCAGTCAACATATAAAACGACAGGTTTATATGGATTTGGTTTGTATAAGCAACAACAAACAATCATAAATAAAAAAACAACGGTTTTGAAAAAATGATTTTTGTTTAAAAATTATCTTATATCGATCGACGGGCCGATATAGAGAGGTCAATAAGTTTCTTGCAAAAATGCATAATTATAAATACAATTTGAGCAAAAAATAATATTCGGTCAACCCCTTTCAGTAGCTCTACGTGAATATGACCAGGCGGGAAAATGAGGGAGGAGGGTCACCGGGGACCTCTTAAAAACCAAGTCCCAAGTTCTTTCTGACATCATACCCAAGTAGGTGAGCCTATTCGGAGAGACTTCGTAAAATTTTTGTCAAATGTAAGAATAAATAAGATTTTTCAAAAAATTCACGCTATTTGCGAACTGTGCAAAATAGGTGACAATTTAGTGCGTGCTCAACATGAGCGTTGCCTTTGAAAAATTATTAACCAAAAAGGTTATTTTTGGGAGGCCCAAATTTGGCGGTGCCAGAATTTGTTTATGTAGCCAAAATAATTTTTCAATTTCCACGTCATTACGCTAAAAAAAAACGTACAACATAAGCAAGCAACAGCACACAAAAGAATTGATGCCTAAGCAAGCGGCACCAAAAAAATGTCAACTATTTTTTCGACGTCTAATGAAGCGATGCCAAAAAATAGCGAGAAAAAATACAATTTTTTTTACTACCTATCTGTTACAATAATTAACTGAGCAACATAAAAAAATACTACTGAGGTGCTTGTCGGGCGCAGATGGCACTGAGTTGCTCGCCGGGGCTCTCCAAATCCATCATTACCAAAAAAAATGTTAGCATCTAAATTTTCTTTTTCAACATGAAATTTTTTTTTCAAATTTTTTTTTATTTTTTCAGAAAAAAAAACTAACAAATATTTTGTTGGGATAAGTACTATTTAAACAAAAAAATTCTGAAATGGTCAGTTACACATATAAATGACAAGTATGAATACTTATAATAGAACCAACTTATAACCCCCCAAAAAATAGAATCTGGTTTTGGTAGAGCGAATAGAACCCACAAAAAAAATAACAGCAGTCCAGAAGTATTCAAGTTAATAATATGCGCCATTCGAGACTTTTTTTTTTTTTTTTTTTTTTTTTTTTTTTTTGAGAGAGAGAGAAGTTCAAAATATCAAAGCAGAGAAGAATGGCCAGTCCCACGTCCTGATTAGGAGACCAAGATAGAGCATACTAAATTTACATACATTTCAGCACATCTATGTATTGTTTGTTATGTCCTACAACAACAAAGCCTCCATCCCATCTAATCTATAGAAAAGCATCCAATCTATGAAATCTTTAAAAAAAACAGTACCAAGTTATGCTTTTCTACAAAAAAACAGAACTACAAAAAAAACCAATCTATATTAGCAACGGTTATTAGAAAAGCCAATCTATATTAGAAAAACATAACTGTTTATATCTATGAACTATATTTGTCACCAATGCCAAATTATATTTTCCTGTACTCTCTGTTAGAAAAAAAAATTTACTGTCCGGAAAAATATTTCACTACCAAATATTTCTTAGAAAAATATTCTTGCTGAATCAGTTTACTAGCAAATATTTCTTAGAAAATATTCTTAAGAAGAAATTAAGGGTTACCGTCGTTGTACGAAAACCGCGGAATCGGATAGGACCCACGCGGATACGCGGGATCGGCGACTAGCGACGGGTTGCGCGCGGGGCAACGGTCGGCGGACGGCGAGGCGAGCGGTACGTCGGGTCTCCGGCGTTGCACGAGCAAAGTGCTGATAACGTGTTGTGGACAATTAGCTCAACCTCACGTGTATATCAATATATGTGTCTCAATTATCTCTACAAGCTATCCCAACCTCTCTTTATATAGGAAGAGAGAGGTTGGGAGTTACATAATGAAAGGTCACTTAGGAGTTACAAAATGAAGAGTCATGAGTTACAAAATGAAGAGTCACCATGATTCATCATGATGAGATGATTTACAACAAAAACCAAAAACTAATTGAAGGAGAGGAAAAAAAAAGTTTGTGCTGGATAATAGCCTAAATGGATCCCACCAGAATAGGATTAATAAACACTTTCCAATTCAACATTTCATAAATGTGCATTCTTGTCAAGTGCAGAATTTTCCATCAGACAAGCTTTTCTACTTCTTCAAAATTAGATTGTCCACTACTCTTTTTCGACCTTCGTAACAAATGCTAGTGTATTCAAACCTTAAGATGATTCTTCATTAATTTTTGCCATACAACCGATAAAGTTCTTACACCGCAACAACTTAACAAGATACTCTTATTGTTTCTAATTCTCCTTCATGCAAATGCAGGTCAGATCCTATAATGATCCAGTTCACACAAAATTCAGCAAGCTCCTTTTCCATCATAAATAGTTAAGAGACTCCCTCGAGTTCATTCAAAAGTACTCCACACGGTCTAAATGCAATTATCTAACACTAAATCAAGTCAAATCTCGTGGAGCAAATTTCTAGTTTGACTAGGTTATAACAGGTGATGGATTTGGGATGGACATTAATGGAGTAGGCACAATTTCAATAATTAGAATAGAGAAGAACACAGGAGCTGAGATGATAAAAAAAAGATTAAAAAGAAATGATGAGATACCTCTAAAATCTAAAAGAAATTATGCTTTGCTTTTGACATATAGAAAAACTTAATTTAGAAATAAAGTTACTTCGGGACAAATAATATTACTATTGTGGTAAAGTTAGGATTATGAAGCTGAAGATGCTTCAAAGATATGAAAATGGAAAAAGCAGGACAGACATGACGATATCCCAATTGAGATTTGAAAATGTTTAGCTGCTAAATGACAGATGTAGTTCACTAATTTATTAAACCAAATCCTAAGAACTAGAAAGATGCTCAATGAATTGAAATGTACCATTGTATTAACCATATATAAAAATAAGCGAGATACACAAAATTATAGTAACTTCCGAGGAATTAAACTTATGAGTAGTATCATGAAACAAAAGATGAGAGATTGAGCACAATTGAAGGGAAAAAACTAGAATGTTAGATAACCAATCTGGTTTTTATGCTGAATAGATCTGCAATGGAAGCCATTTACTTACTAAGAAGATTAATTTAAAAAAATTCTGATAAAAAGAGGGATTTACATATTTGTTTTCTTTGACTTTGGGATTGTTTGGTTGCCCATAAATAGAAATTCATACAACATTTCTTACATAAAAACATTTGTTCCTGTTAATGGTGTTGCAAAATAAATTGGTTGTTTGCATGTAAATAGTGTCGCGGGATCTTCAAATACATTATTTTGAATGATGTAATTAGAATGATTGGTTGCAAATTTTGTTGCCATAAATACAATTCATGTAGTGTCACGTTCCCGCCGGGCGGTGCACTACATAATGGGCTCGAGGCTAGTCCGACTCAGTTGGGAGCTTAGTATATGAAAACCCTTTTTGACATCAAAATCGATTTGGACGAATGATACGAGAACATTTCCAGCTAAAGGACCGACTTTTGTTGGATTAAGTCCTAAATGCAGCGGACTACTAAATGCAACTTAGAAGGGGGTGAATAGAGTGTCACAATTACCCAATAAAAATTAAGCTAATTACCAAATATAGAATACCAAACAATATAGCAAGTATATGAAAAGTAAACTGTGTTCAGAAATCACAAACGCAAACATCGCGATGTATATAGGTTTCCCTCGTGGAGGACTAGTACAGTCCCTAGAACTCTGCTCGGTGTTAAATTCACTATTTGAACAAATAGCTTACAACACAAGCTTTGATCTGAAGCGTTTGTCGCCTTCTTACAACCACGTACTTTGATCCGAAGTACACGTCGACTTCAGACTTGTGCAAACTTGGATTTTTAACTTTTACAACTCGAACAATTTTTAATCGGAACCACACGTTGGAAATTAGAGGGTTTGGAAAGTTGTTTCTTGAAGATAAGAAGGTTTAAGCTCAGATGGTATAAGATATGAAAAAGATAAAGGAAAGAATGAATTGATGAAAATATCATGGAATGTTTTGCTATTTATGGGCCTTTTATGTGACCAAACTCGGACAGAGTTCAGTTCCCAAACGTTCAAAAATATGAACGTTGGCAGCCTATTCTCCAGGAAGAACGAGATTCAAGGGTGCAGGTCAAGGGGACCGAGTTCGGTACGAACTAGGGCAAAGTTCGGTAGCCATGTTTCCAGAAAGTTCCTGGTTTGGTTTTAGACTGTTTTGACTTGGTTTGGTATAGGATTTAGGCTTGACTTGAGTATTGGATTTCATCTGGGTTTAGGTAGGTTGTTTTTTAGTGGACTTAAGTACTCTATTTGCCAAGTGCGACTACGACTTACGTAAGTTCTAGACTCAATAAAATATAAAATACATAAGTGAAAGCAACCAAATGCATAACTTGCAGCATTCTTTAACGTTCTTCAGTAGCATTGACGTTCGACTTGTATGATCTTCAGTTGCAACATGTTGCAACATAACAATGAGAGTTTAACTAAGTATCAAAATCGGTTTGAGCATGACCTAATAAGCCAACAAATGCATCTCGCGAGTGAGCTCTATATAAGATTTCTTTCAACGGAACCGGTCTGCTGTATGATTTTTTTGAATTTTTCGTTGCTGGGTTTTGATGAATGTGTTTTTCGTCGATTTCTGCATTCCTTCTTGAGAATTTTGAAAGGAATGATTGAAGAAGGATTCTGATACGATGTTGATGCCGTTGCAGGAGCTAGTATAACTGACATTTGATTCGTTACGAAGCGGTCTCCTAGTCTCGGCACATTCTCTATTTGGTGGGTGGTTCAGACCCTTCTTTTCTACTCCTTCACGTCAACAAATTCTTATTGCCTCAAAACGTTAAATCGACGATGCCCCGTTGAATGCATGTTGTACACTAAGAGTAGAACATAGGATAATTGCAACTATCAAGTGTAATTATACTTTAAACTTAACATGATAAGCTCCACATGCGGAGCGAACAGTTTTGGTTCGAATCTGTAAAACTGTTGGAAAGAAACGGAATAACAAAATGTCGGTTGTGGCATGGTGCCTGGAGGGTTTGATGCCTACGGATAGCCAAATCAGAACATACAGCTTTGAGAAAAATGAACTGTTCCATGAGTATATAAATAATACTGCTTAATTCTGTTTCGTGTCATGCATATGTTTCAAAAGATACTGTTCACGTATTCGCATAGTCATGGACAACTTGTGCACAAGGTTTAGCTTTCCTCAAAATGATATTTGGGACACATGAACCGAATCGACCTAGGAGAAAATTATGAAATCATGCTTTGGCGCAAGGCATTACGGGGCCTCCAGTTGGGCTTGTAACCCGGACGGATATGGTCGTCGCAATGCCACATAATAGTCCTTCTTGGTGTCGATATCACCAGTGGTTGCAAATAAAATAGATAGCATGCTCACCTATTGTGTTATGCATGTGGTAAGTATTATCTCCATTTTATGTAGAGGCACGAGCACGTCGGCCGTGGTAAGAAATCATCGAAAAGTTATTGAGTATATATGTTTTATTGCTTTCAAGTATGCTATCGATGTGAATTGTAATTCATCTAGTTCTGAATAGTAAAATAACTTTGAATGCATTCTTCCCTTAATAAGCAGTGTCGGTATAGGCGAGTGAGTTCATCCCGCTCACTAGTGTATTTCCAAGTGTACTAATCCCCAACTCCATAAGTAACGAGAACGTTGCGGGTGCATGTTTCTAAGCTGAAGCTGAAGTTCGGAGAAACAATTTGAAGCTCTTCTTATTTTGAAGTATTTTGAAGTATTTTGAAGTCGATTCATCTCGAAGGCTTTTTGGTTTCAATGTATAAAAGGAACGACAAGTATTATTTCATAGCAGCTTATCGAACGTTTTGTTATTTCAATAAATGTAGCCGCAACGACATATCTAATGTAAATACGACATTGTACTTTGCTGCAAGTTATCAATGAAAAGCTATTTTCTTCCTATACTGCGTCTTCAACTCTTTGCTATTATGAGATTTCAACATGTTGTTCAAAAGAATTATTAAATGCACGTTTTTGCGTTCTACAAGTACAATTTAGACTTGTATGGTAGCATGCCCCAACAAGGACGATCAATTTGACAAAAATCGATGTAAGGATGAACGATTCGACGAATAGGAGCGTGACAATTCCATTGCTTGGTTGTTACTCGAATGGAGAGAGAATATAAGGAATTAATGTAAATGGTGTCGAAAATGTTGTCGTCGGTAGAGTTGCGTGTGTTTTCGCCGCAACAAATCCAAACTAGATGGGAATTGAAGTAACATTTACTGCACCAATTCTACCATTTACATTAAGCTAAACATTGAAAATGGTTATGCACCATTTATTGCATCAATTTCAAAATTTACATTAGACCAAAAAAGTGAAAATGGTGTAAGAAATGCGTAAGTGTCGCAATATTTGTTCCATATATTTGCATTTACATCAAACTAAACACCCTCTTAAAGAAAGTAGAGTTACTAGGAGGATAATGTGGTGGGCTTCGAAGTAGAGACGAGTCTCTAATAGCTATATATATTATAGAGACTATTGAGAATATCTACGATGGAGTTACCACAATCGTGCGAACCATAAGAGGAGATCAATGTTGAGCATATACCGATAGATCACCACACATTTTGGACACATGGATATAGATGGTACCTATTCTTTTCATCTTCAATGTATTTTGGGGTCTCCATAGCGCATGTTTATGTTCTAAAACATGACGTAACACGAAGATGGCACAAATTTTTGGAGTGCATGTGCTTCTTAGGAGGAGATACAAACAATTTCTATCACGGTTAACTTAAATCAAGGATCAAATTAAGTTCTTTCCTTTGGTGCTTGTTATTGATGAAATTACTATTCCTAAGGAGGCTCCATAATGTATTATGTTTGTTGATTATTGTGCTGGGTTGATAATAATAGTGAACGGTTGAATGCCAAAATAGAAGTGCGGAGAGAAACTTTGGAATCTTAGGATTCTAAAATTAGTAGAACCAAAAACATATTATATAATTTAACTTCAATGAGAAATAAAAAATAAATAAGATAGTCCATGTATATGGACAAGAGATACCTAGGAGCACTAGTTTTTTTATTTAGGATCTTGTGCATAGAATTAAAACAAGTGTGTGCTTTGATTCTTTTGAAAATTGCGCCTAGGCGCACTTGAGTCCCAGACGCACCTAAGGCCCACGAGGCGCAAGCCTCGACTCAAAGAGAGCCCAAGTTGTCACATCCCGATCCCGCAAGATCGTTCGTCCTCACTTTGATCTCTGTGAAACCGATCGTACTTGTAGTGCCCCGCTCTGCGAAGGCACTAGATAAATAGAGAGATCGAATTGCTGGCTCTGCAACAGAAGACGATTGATCTGGGTGAGTGGACAAAGACTCATTTTATGATTCGCTTACGCCTAATAAGAATATGAGTTTTTGAATGGACCCTTTTGCTAATAACAAGACAGTAATCATTGTGTATGCTTATAAGAGATTGCACATGTTGCTATGCTAAGAACAAGAAAAGGAATAATTTGCATGCTAAGAAGAAGAATTGTTGCCTGCTTATAAGAAATGATATGATGCCTGCCATGTTAATGTTAGAATGTTGCCTCAATTAATGAACTGTTGCCATGCTAACAAGAAGAGAAAAGAGATTGCTTTTATGCCCCGAACTTATATACTTTCAAAAGTAGAATGACTGCTATATCTGTATTGAACTGTTATTATGTTTTCAAAAAGATGAATGATTGCTTGTCCCTCAAAGATGTTTTGAATGCTAGACATGTACATATGGACTTGTACATGTTGCAAAGAAATGAAATATCTAGGAGCTTCGGCTCTGGATCAAAGAAAAGAGAAAAGGCAGAGTCATAGCTCTATCGTTCAAAGAGAGGAAATGTTAGCAAGTGGAATGTTTGCTCAAAGATGAAATATTGTCCCTCAAAGAGTCTATCTGATAGCTGTTGTATTCATGTATTAGTCTCGGACAACTTGTATACAATGTCACTAGATCTTTCGACGGTTTCCAGGGTACTGGGAGCCGATCGACCTAGGAGAGATTATCTAGACACCTAGAGGTACAAAAAACCTCAGTTGTTGCATCCCGTCTACTAGAGACGAGCTGAACCCAAATGTCACAACGGCTAACAATGGGAATACCTGTAGCACCCTGCTTTTGATAGACAACGGACTTCATAATATACTTGTGCCGAGTCAGATCGGTCGAAAACTTAGATGGCAATCTGACTCGATCGCTGAGCTTGGTAAACGATAACACCTTGCGGCATCGATCAAATTAATTTGGACGGATGTTACAAGAAGCGATCCAACTAATGGAATGACTTCTGTTGGAATAAGTCCTAGATGCAGCGGGCTGCGTCTAGGCGAGTGGACTATATATAAGAGCCCCTTCGACGGGACCAGACTGCTATATAGTTTTCTTGGAGCTTTTGCCGCTTGGTTTTGATGAAGTGCTTTCGCATCATTTTCTGAATGCAATTTACGAATTTCGAAGCGAAGGAATAAAGAAGAAATCCTAACAATTCGACGGTCGGCACGATTAAAGAACTTGATGGGTGATTCGGTCCCTTCTTTTCTACTCTGTCCCACAAACAAAATTTCTTTGCCTCGAATTCATTCAAATCGACGATGCCAAGTTAAATGCATGCCAATCCACTAAGGTCAAGAACTCGGTAAAAATGTATCGATTTAGAGTAATCTACTCTGAAAAATATAAGTTTCTCACATAAACGAGAAAGTTTAAGGTTCTAGTAAAAAGATAAACTATTTCACGTGCTGCAAAATAATATGAAACGTCGATCGTGGGTTATGATGCCTCAGACCATTTGGTGCCCACGGGACGCTAAATCGGGAGTATGGCTTTGGAAAAAATGAATCGTTGCATGAGTTGGGCGAAATGATAATGCCTTCAATACTGTTCGCGCTATAGAAAACAGTTTGCATATATTAAACTGTTCACGCATTAGCATGGTCATGGACAGCTTGTGCACAAGTTTGATTTTCTCCGAATCGGTATCCGGGGCATCGAAATCTAATCGACCTAGAAAGAATGAATAATCGTGCCTCGGTACTGATGTATTGTGGGACCGTCAGTCGGGCTTGCAACCTAGACTGAATGGGCCGAAATACCGTTGAGATAGTCCCACGTGGTGTGTAACACCAGTGACCGCATATAAGATAGTAGCATGCTCACCTAATGTCTTATGCAGGTAGTAAGTATTATCTCTGTTTTCATGCAGGAACGAGCACGGCTGTGGTAAGAAATGGGATAAATCGCTATGTTTTATTGTATGCTTTATTACTTCAAAGATGGCTATCGATATGAACTGAATTCATTTAGTTCTAAATAGAAAGATAACTCTAACGCATGCCAACCTTAACAATTAGAGTCGATTTAGACGAGTGGGTTCGTCTCGTCCACTTAGCAAGTGTGCTAATCCCCTCCTCCAAATTCCCCAGGTACGGTGGGAGCTCTAAACTGAAGCTGAAGTGCGGAGAGGCGTTTTGAAGCTCTTCCTATGCTGAAGTATTTTGAAGCCAATTCAATCGAAGGCTTATGTATAAAGGAACGAATGTATGGAACGGCAAGTGTTAGTTTAGGCAGCTTGTCGAGTATGTTTTCTTTTATTTTCAATCAATGTAGCCGCAACGACATGCAATGTTATTACGACTTGCACTTCGTTGCAAGCTATGAATGAAAAAGCATATTTCTATCTTCCTATACTGCGTCTTAATTTGATGTGATTTATGAAGTTTCAACTTAGCATTTCAATATAAAAATTAACGTAACGTTCTTACCTTGTACAAATGCAATTCCAGACTCGTACGACAGCACGTCTTAGCGAGGACGATCGATTCGACAAAATAACACCGGAGACGAACGGTTTGTCGACTCGGAACGTAACAATACCCATGGACAATCATATAGATAGATGTTGATTAGTGCAGAGCTGAATCCATGAGTCACAACTGCCAATCGAGTCTGCATGTATCGATAACGATTTTGGCTAAAAGTTAACAATGCAGAGATAAACTGGGAAGAATATTGGTTTTATCATATTTATGCTAATATTTGTCTTGTACAGGGACGAACCATCGGCTATGGGTAAGAATCACTGAAAAAGTGATATATATGTGTTGCTTAAGTCTATACAAATTGCTTGAAGAGATTAATCTATTACAAAGAATTCTTATGCCCCATTTAAAGAAAAGATATAATATCTTGCTTGTCATTGACCCTAAGAGTTGCTCGAACAAAACAAATGATATGGCTCATGAAACACGCTACGCACTCCACAGAAATGAATAGTCTCTTGTATGCTTGAAATGAAATGAACTGTGGCTTTTCAAATTTGTTTTCAAAAGAGATGTAAACTGACTCTGTATGCATAAATGAACATAGGTAAAAAGTAGCAATATCACATCACAAGAAAAGTTTTCTCACTAAATGAACATTGATCATTTCAGACAAATGTAGCTCCTTGTTCACAATTCATCAGTATGCTGATATACTGACCCATCATCAGTCTGCATGCAGGTGCAAGATGCATCGAGAAGGATAGTCCGAAGCGATAGCCCGAGCCTCATCCTCAGGATCCAGAAATCAGAAGAGATACCAAGAGATAGACATCTATTGTAAGAGTTAGCTTGTATATAAAGGGATGTAATGCATGGAAACGGGATCATTGTAATCTGTAAATTTCTTAGAGAATGTAAGCATTGTATAAGAGAGAAATGAGAGCTTGTAATTTGTTTAAAGAATATCAATAAAGAGAATTATTTTTTGTTACCATTGTGTTCAATTCATATATTCTTCCAAATGTTTACTGCTATTTTAAATATCTGCCACATGTTCTGTTGCGTATTGTCAATGTCGTCTATCTTATCTTGTTACAGATCTTTGCCTTGTGCAAGTGCAACTTAGACTTGCACGACATCACGCCCAAGTAGGGACGAATGGTCTCACAGAGTCCGAAGCGAGGACGAAAGGGTTCTGCAGGATCGGGGCTTGATAGTACTAGCTTGGACGTGATGTCGTACAAGCCTAAATTGTGATTGTACAAGGCTAGATCTTGCACAATAACAAACTAGACTAAACAAACAACAACACTAGCAGAAAAAAAATATTGACACAAAGATAGGAAATAAAATAACTTATTTTTATTGATTGCGGCTCAGAATATCCTAAATGGCTTACATAATTCTTTTAGACCTCTTTTAAAAATAGTCACAATGCCCATATATCATATCTCTTTATTATACAAAATATAAAGACACCTTCAAAGGAAACTTGCTGGAACTAGAAAGGAAAACTTGAGGCGATCGAGCAAAACTCTACTAGCTTGGACCATCCCTTAGCGCCTCCTACTATTCTCATGTCTCGTGCTTACCTGAAATGATGTCCACAACGTGGGTCAGTACATAACACATATTGGTGAGAGGTTGTGGCCAAACTCATATACATCAGCACTAAGTAGATAGTGAAGCTAGAATTTATTCTTATGTGATCTTTCTACTTGTCTAGGTTCTTTTAAGCAATCCATAAGAAGACATGTAAACATTAAAACCATCACTATATAAATCTTATTCGGTCGGCGATTCATCCCTGCACAAGACAAGGATTAGCACAATTTGCGTATCTATAAAGCATACCTTCTATCTCTTTATTTAGTATTAGATTTGCAACCGATCTAATTATATCCATGAACCTAACTACATGGTGATCCACGGATAATTTTTCATGATTATCACTTGTAACTTTTTGGTTCAGCTCTTCACTAGTGGATACGATATAACATCCCCTGATAGCGAGGTCTCTTTTACCTCAGGGTGCCTAAACAATCTCTCATAGGCCGAGCGATTCCCAGTGCCCCAAGAACTGTCCGAGAGATCTAATTAACTTGTGCACAAGTTGTCTAAGACCAATGCATACTCTATATATCTATCAGATAAATCTTAACAGTGCAACAGTTAGACGACAGTGTACAACATGTACAAGTCCGTCTGTACACGTCTAACATCTGTAGCATTCTCATAAGAAATATGTAATCATTCATATTGAAACAGATTAAGCAGCAACACATGATCTAGAATTTGATTCAGTTCATTTATCTATTCTTATCTTTTGTTATTATGGTATCGTTGATCACAATGATGCAACAAGGAGTTGACCAGAGATCATTTTTGTTAAGGCGTAGAGATAAATGGTAGCTCGGTCAAAGCAGCTCACCAAGATTGAATCTTATTCGAGAGAAGAAGGAACTTTACGTACCAATCACGCTCCGTTTATGCATCCTACATTGGCACCAATACTTGATTAGCATACTTCGATCTCTTTCTTTCAAGATTCGGAATGAATACGAAATAGATGAAAGCGAACAATAAAAACCAATCATTGAAGCAACACGAAAATGTATTCATCAAAATCAAATAGCGAAAGAAAACATCCAACGAAAACTATTGGACTCATTTCAATAGATGTCGATCCATCAGTTGGAAAGATTCATTGCATTTCGTCTTGATCAAACGATATCGGTAAAGGTTTCCCCAAACACAGTTAAGACTGATTTAGCAAGCCGTGGGTATTACATAGTGGACCGCGAGGAGCAGGGCAATACACAAGTAGGATATTGGACCCGATCCAAATTTTTAAAAGAAAGCTCTAACCCAAGCCCGATCTCTTATCTACCTCCTCTCTTCTATGTTCAAGTTGTTCGACGACAACCGTGTGCCGCCGCCCGATGACGGCCCGATCCACTTTTGCTAATTTATTTTCTATTTTTTATTTTGTTAATTTGTAGTCCTTTTTTTTGCTAATTCAGCTATTTTTTATTCTTTTATGTTCTTTTGTTGTTTTCCCCAAATATTATTTCTATTTTTTATTTTTTTATTTTATTTATTTTTCTGTTTTTGATGTAAAACATGTGAACTTTTATGTTTTGTTAATTTCTAAGCCTATTTGGTCGTTTTTGCTACTTTTTTTTTGTTTATTTCTTGTTATTATTATTATTATCATTATTTAATTTGTGTTTTTCATGTAAAACATGTAAGCCTATTATGTTTTTGTTTTTTTCATTTATTTTATGTTTGATGTAAGAAAAACTTATGTATGTGGTAACTATGTTGTGATATATATATATATATATATATATATATATATATATATATATATATATATATATATATATATATTAAAAACTTCTTATTTTATTAATCACTGCTCAAAATGTCGAAGCAGGTTCAAAAAGCCTAGGCAGAAGCCTGGCCGCGTATACAAGGCGCAAAAGGGAGGCCTATACAAGTATACCTCAAAAAGGAAACAAAGATGGGGAAAGATACACGACCCCCCAAAGCTAGGGAGGGATCGTGGACCAGAATGCTATCGAGCTGTGGGAGCACAGGGTACTCCTTTTCCGACATTGCCGGTAGATTTCCCTAATGAGCTGGTCAGCAGAGTATTGGTAACCCTCGTATCTCGCTTTGTTGCAATTTTTCCAAATCGCCCACGTAGCGGCCGCTGCAACGATCTGGTGTCCGTGGGAGGCTGAACCCCAAATGTTTGCTAGATCGTGGAAGCGTCCACCACCTGGAGCTATATTGAATTGCTGGTTAAGGGTCCTCCATATCATGCCTGGCAGGCTTCCCTTCCAGAAGATGTGGTTAAGATTCTCCGTCTGCCGATCGACGCAGCAATTGCAAGCTGACGCTAAGCTAATCCCGATGGAGTTAAGGATATCGTCAGTAGGCAGTTTCTTCCTAATGATTCTCCATATGAGAAAGGACCACTTCTTAGGGATACAGGAGTGCCAATAGTGAGCGAAGGTAGGATGCGGCTGCCCTCTCCCGCGAATAGCTGTTCTCGCCGACCTCACCGAAAAGGTCCCTGAAGCCTCTAGCGACCACCTCAGCTCTTCGGCGTCGCGCCCGACCACAAGCCCGTGCAGGCGGATGCTGTCCACCGTTTCGTTACCGGACCAATCGCGGATCTTGTCCCAATTCCAATCGTTGGTAGTGGGGTTCCACAAGTCTCTGACCATACTTTTCCTGGGGGTCGCTATAAGTCTCGGGATCAAGCTGTCCCCAATCCATATATATATATATATATATATATATATATATATATATATATATATATATATATATATATTTGTGTCAATGTGTGTATCGCTTCATTAAAGCCCGCGCCTCGTTGCATCTCGCTCATAAGCTCCAGAGGACCTTGAGCCTCATGCGCTTGTGCTTTTTAAACCTTGTTTGGAGTACCATTGAAGTTGAAAGAAAAGAAAGGTCCTACAAGACAACAATAAGATTACCCATGCTTTATGGATCAATCTTGAACAAATAAAAAACATGTCCAGAATATTAGCATAGCTAAAATAAAAATGCTACGATAGATGAGTGACAAATTGATAAATAAAAAAATTAAAATGAGAAAATGAGTGTATTTGCGAGAATTTGAGCTGACACCATCTGAGGGCAAGATGAGAGATCATCTTTAGGTGGTTTGACATGAGCAAAGCATCCCAACGGACGGGCAAGTTAGGAGAAGCAATAAGATAGTTGATTAAAAAAATCCCTATTATGACTGGAGTAGGCCTAAATGAACATGTATTGGAGTTGTAAGATGAATATGTTTTGTTAGCGTTAGTATGTTACAGAGGACAAGGTCCTTAAAGACCTGACTGAAAGAAAAGGATTCAAACAACCCACCACATGTTTGGGACAAAGATTTGTTGCGTGTGTGCGTAGGTTCATCTGGGTTCTTCTTCTTTTTAACTGGAATTGTAGACTTGTAGTATATTTCAACAATCTACTATTACAGTTCAACAATGGAACCAAGATGAGCATAAACATGATTAAAATGGATATAAATATACATCACTATGTAGCCTACAAGAGAACATAAGCTTGTCGATCCTTACCATCCTACTATCACTCTATTGTGTTCACCTTTTTATGTGAAGCAAACATGTTATGGCGGTAGTCAATGTTCAATGCTACCTATTGAAGACAATGAGTCAGAACTGAGGAACTCAGTAGTATAAGCTAAGAAAAATTAAATATGATACACTTTACTCGTATGCTCAGATATACAAGAAGTAATGATATGATAGCAACAATGTTCTCAAGCAGCGAAGCCTATATGTCAACCTAACTTCTCCACCATTGTTTCCAAATCTGGATCCAACCTGCCTTTGGTCCACCTCTACTGATACATCACCATGAGCTTCAAAGGGGAAAAGTTATTTACATCGTCTTTCAAGAGTTTTGCCTGCGTGCAAACTACCAACCCCTTTTCAAAAGAAAGTCGATTTCAATCTCAACAAAGAAAGAACCAAAATGAAACAATAAAATATCAAATGGATGTAAACAACAACAATAAAAGGCAAGGGCGGAGCCAGGATTTAAGTTTAACCCTTGTTGAAGTTAAAATACACTAAAAAAATATACACATAAAATATTTCTTATAACACCATCATAATCCAAATGTCTGAATTTGGAGCCACGTAGTCGTTGATGTTTCTACTTGAATCGTAGGCTCAAGAGTAGATTTGGAGCCGGAACATGCTCCAATTGTTGATGTTTCTTCTCCAAATTTCTTTTTAAAAAACAAAAAAATAGTTTTCATTTTTTTTTGTTCTTAATTTTCCATCCTAATAAAATAGAAAGAAAACAATGAAATTAGAATCGTTAATGTGCTTTCTTGGTTCAAGTTTAGTTTTCAAATTAATGTGGGACAACAATACTCAAATCCAGTCAGTTATCAATTTCATATACATTAATCATTTCACCAACAATTAACAATTTGAAGTATCAGTTATCAATTTCATAACAATTTCAAGTCTATAGGTTGTTAAGCAAAAAAATTATTTGTCTATAGTTGTTGTCTATAGGTATCAGACATAAGCAAATAAGAAAATTAAACAATTACTTGGGGAAGTTGTTTAATGAAATTGACTAAATGCATGCAACACAAAACTTGGAAGGATAGCCGAGTATAGTTCGATGCCATCGAACGATAAAACTATTCGATAGGAATTGTCTAAGATACGCACACGACATGGGTTAAAGAACAATAGGACGACTTGCACTCAGGAAGTCTCGAGGACGAGACTTGTTTTGAGTGATGTATTATGTAATGACCCGCTCCGCCCTAGCAGAACGTCGATTCAAACAGCAAGTGTCACGTCCCACACCCATATTTTAGGATACAAGTGCGTGAGCAAGCCAGCTACTTATCGAGCGAACTCCAAACCATCTCGAATACGTAAACGATGTCTGGACTATGGTATTGTGCCTAATCATGGCAAGGCAAACTATATCTCAATCCACAATAAGATTATAAATCATGAATGAACACTACGGGTCATGGTCTGCAGCCCACTAGCATAATGTCTGATAAGACTCCAAAGAATATAACAAGAGTCTACAAACTGAATCAATAAATAGGATATCTCATGATAATTAAAGAAAAGCACGTGTTGGATGAGCTGGATAATAAACATGGTATCAATACCTGAATCTTGCAAGCAATATCATAATCATCTGAACCCACAAGTGTCATAATCATCCGCCATCCAGAACTGCTAACTAACTCCTCGTAATAACTAACTTGGTGGTAGCACGAAGAACTAACAATATACCGTCAACTGGTAAGCCATAAAGTCCAACTCTCATAACTGCCTCCGAAAGCTCGAAAGTCAGGGTCGGGCAGTATTGTTTCTGCCGTGAATGCTCTGTTCTCGCACGCGTGCGACTGACTTCGGCGAGTAGGATAGCGCTGGTGATGGCTGGGGTGTTTTTCGGCGGTCGCCTAGGCTATGGGGTGGTCGTCGTGGTGGCTGGCAGCGGTCTGTGGCGCACAGGGGACGTGATGCACCATGGAGGCTGGGGCAGGACTCGCTGTTACCAGCGGTGTCACAACACTTCTTGGAGGTCGGAC
Organism: Iris pallida; assembly: GCA_029216955.1. Lineage (NCBI taxonomy): Eukaryota > Viridiplantae > Streptophyta > Magnoliopsida > Asparagales > Iridaceae > Iris > Iris pallida. Next base: position 14,303,487 of record JANAVB010002397.1, on the reverse strand, counting down.
AGCGTGGAACTGATGGCGTCTCAGTTATTGAGCGTGAATGCGACGAGGAGTACCACGGGAAGGGCCTATGGATTGGTCGACTGGGAGGCCGATGCTGGCGTTATCGCGTATGTGCGACCGCTCAACAGCGGATGAAGAGGCGATGGTGCAGGCGCACATCGGGACCGACAAGAAGGCCAGGACTGACGGAGGTTGGGGCGTAGGCATCGTGTTAGCCATGGTGGTGGCGGTGGTATTCTCTGTAAGTTATGGAGGAGGCATGGTAAAAATTAGTTAAGGTCAGGGTAGGGTTCTGCAATCCTCCGTAATGCTGCTATATCATTGTATTTATAAGGGGGTGATGGAATGGATATGGGTTTAGTATTGAGTGTTTTGGGCTAGGTTTGGGCCAAGGAGTTGGGCATGGAATTAGCATGCATATATATAGGCATTTGGGTTGGGAAGGAACCATAATTTGGTGGATTTTCTTAAGGAGTTTGTTAGAAAGAACTAGAGGTTGGGCTAAAATGTTATTGAAAATGCGAATTATATGTACAATATGCAAGGCCCTAAACAAAACAATATCATACTTATTGGCATAAAAACCCAGCAATTAAATATTATATATAGGTTGAAGCCCCAAGAATATAGCCTAAGCAGCTTAATTCGTTATTTAATTGATGGGCCCTAGGAAATTAAAATTAGGGAAACCTTTTCCATGAAAATAATATTAATTTAATATCAATAACATTTATATATACATAACAATTATTTATGAAAATAAGTAATAGACCTTTTAAAAAAATAAAGAACTAATACATATATACCATATACATCTATGTGGTCGTCTTTGGACGCACCATATAACTACATGGGCTTAGGTTGGGTTCGGGTCAATCCGTACTAGACTGGTACAATCAAGTCTCCTAAGAAGTCAAAAGTCTTAATAGTAATAATTAACTATTTATAATGGTCATGTCACAACTTGGCCTAGTTTTTCTGGTTAGGACACACTTATGGCAAGGAAGTGGCTCGGTCTTCCTTGCCATAGCTAATACACTAGTCAAAGCACGCCAATGCACCATCCGTGCCATGATTTTTAGTCACCTTGTGCTCAAAATCTCAACCATTACTAAGGCCATCTATCGTAATAATTAACTAATTAATTATTTATAAAATTCTAAAATCACCATTTAAATCAAATAAATAAAAAAATTCTAAAATATTTCGGGAAGAGGAGTTAAAACAAGTGCAACGACTTAAATGAGCCGTCGACTCGAAGAGTTGCGTCGACATGATAAAGTGTCAATGTGAATCGATGCAAGACCTATATTGGCCCGTCAAGATGAATCCTGACTTAGACTTTCAAAGGTGCGCTCGGAGTATCTCTCGGCCGATACGAACATCGCTAAGGTGGGTGGCTCCGATGAACCTATCTTTGCTTAGCCTAGACACACAATAATACGGACTGTATTGTTAGATTGCTAGGCGATAACTCTATGCATGCTAATAAATGACTCAACGTACCAAGCTAAGGGAATAACTCCCATCTTGCTTACTTGTGTAGAACTTGGAAATGAACTAGAAATACTACTTGAACCTTGGCATCGCACGACACACTCGTGCTCGCACACAGCTTAGTTTTGAGTAAAATTGGCCATGCGTTAACTCGTGAATGAAATACTTGTCACTTAGAATCGTACCGTAACTTGAGTTATGAAGTGATGAATGGTTTACAACAATGAAACGGGAAGACTATCGACATAATCGTTCCGAGTAGAGTATAGCAACATTGGAAGACTTTGGGATCGATGGGTCGCCAAGGCGACTCCCGCACAGAGAGTTGCATAATGTATGAATGAACGAATGAACGAATAAGTGAATGAATGAATCAATGAATGAAAGAATGAATACGTGAATGAATCAATGAACGAACGGACAAGTAAAAGAAAGAACGAATGAAAGATAAGAATGACGGGGACGTGCAACGGGGCTTGCTACCCGTATTGTACGGATGTCGCCGTCAACCTGGTCGATAACGCATTATGGCTCACAGACAACCTATGGATCAAAGACAGCCGTTAAGTTAAAAATAACAAGACAATACGAAATGGTCGCGGACAACCCATTCGTATACGGGAGAAAGAATCAAAAAAGGATTCCAAGGCAACGATCACGACATCGTGGTCGGCCTAGGCAGAATCATGGCTTACGGGCTGCTTGGGTGCGGGCTCGGCCACCCAAGAGACATAAGGCCGGGTATTTCAAAAGACTATCAAGGTGTACCAGCCATCACGCTATGATAGGTGAGAAAACCAAGGGAAACATATCCAAAATGGCTTGTGATGCCAGCGACCGGTGCATATAGATTAAGTTGGCTCGATTGCGATAATCCGCATATGAGACCTTGCATTGAAACAAGTAAATCTGACTAGCTGAACACGCTCTGTTACTGAATGAAATATATCTAAACAACAGCTGAGGATAACACATCCTGATAAATTGAGTAAGCTGAACAACTGTAGAACTGAATAAAGCGCCTTCTGAACAGGCTTGAATATAACACACCAAATGAACTAGAGTACTTCATGCAAATGAGTTAGAAACACGCCTACGATGTGCTAGAACCTGAGGCAGGGACATGCCCTTGACACTGAATGTTTACGTGAATCACGTTGAGATGTTATATATGAATTATTGGCTAACTTGGTTTACCTTGGACAGAGAAGACCGGACGGTAAGTATGGGTAAGTCGTGTATGTATTTTCATACAAACACTTAAAATCGGTAACACGAGATAGGTTATGCAATATGCCATAAAACTGATCCTAAGGCAAGATTAGAAAGACAATGAATGATAGATGATGCACAGAAGTAAAATGAACGTGTTTGGTAATGATAGCGAGTGGGCGAGCTAGCCTCCCCATGAGTGCATAACAATGTGCTGATAACCTCACAGATTGCTTGCAGGGTACAGGAGACGTCATCGGGTGCGGAGCTTCGCTCGAACGTGTTAAGGCGCGAAGCTAACTCTGGAGCCCTGGAGCGTTACAAAGGAACCGAAGCACCATATATAGGACATAATGTATCAGAACATCGCCATGAATCATTCCATCTTGTAAGCTACTTGGCACGACTTTTATGTTTCAGAGAGAGTATAATGTCCCACTCCGTACGACACATTATGCTGAGGCGTTGACTCAACGAGTCGCGTTGACCGAATGAAATGTATCAATGCGAATCCATACAAGAGTTACGTTGTCCTGAGCAACGCATCGAACTGAGTCGATGCGAAGAGTTGCCTTGTCCAAAAGAATGCATCGAGTGAATCGATGTGAAGCACCGCATTGTCCCGAAGGATAAGTGCGTTGAGACGGCTCGAAGATTCTAAGAAATCGAATCGACCAAGGCACAAGTCCGAATCGAGGCAAGTATTAATTTTAGTTGGTTTCATGTGCAGGCTATACGTTTACGCCAAAATATTAGAGGTCGACATTCTGCCTTATTCAGTAAGGGGTCCGCGAAACCAAATCGTCACCTTGCGGCGGGCTGAGACTTGGGCACGGTAAGACAAATCGGACGTATAATTCAATGAAGCATGAAATGCTCGAATGGCTAAGTCAGGAGAGTTGGCCGTGCAACGAAGTTACAAAATTGAGCCGCATCGGCTCGGCAAAATGACAAGGTGTATCGACTCAAGGTGGGAGGATTGACTCTTCTTTTTACTCCTTAATTGCCTATGTCAAAATATATTATTGTATGCTAAGTTAACCAATCGATGCCACGGGCGTGGTCCGATCGAAAGATAAATCGTAGTGTGTGTAGAACACTATTTAGAACAATTGAAATGAAACGTGCATCAAATGCACGAGTCGCTATGGAACATTGGATATCGCAAAGGCGAGCATCTCAGTACCCAAGCCACAAGAACATAGGATAACTATATTCGACGAGTGCCTTAGTGCACAAACCATATCGTGCCTTTGTGCACGAGTTAGAAAGGCTAGAACATTGAAAGACAATAGATGAGCGCCCTAGCGTGCAAGCCACGAACATTGAACACTAAGGCATAGAACTTGGAAATACGGTCGAAACGTGCCTACGTCCACGAGATCATAAAAGATTAATTCGTTACAAAAGAATACAGTTGTGGCATGAATGTGGCGGAACTGTCGAATATGACATGATGCCTCGAAAGGTGTTCGGGACCTTCGGGTCGTTCGGTTGACGAACATTGAGTTGAGGCATGATGCCATTGAACATTGAAACGAAGTATGAAATATAAGAACATAGAAAGTAAATAGAAGAAATACGAGATGATAAAGTCTGAGTCTCGGACTCAAGACTATGCTTGGTTGTTTGAATAATAGTGCGTTGCATGGTCGAATGGAATGGACTTAAGATAATTGAGATAATAACCCGTGCACGGGTGTTCCGTCGAATGGTTAAGTGCCGGGGTGCCGGAACCGTTTGGACTAGGAGGAAATGTATCTTTGATAGGCTCACATCCGTAAGACGATTAGCTACCGCTTGACGAGATGGGAAAATCAGCAAATGATGGTATGCAGCGGTAACGTTTCGGTTGTTTGGGATAACAACCCAACCCGTGAAACACCGGACTATCCAAATTCGAGAAAGAAAAGAATGAGAGAAAAGAAAGTAAGAAAAAATAAAAGAGAAACTCCTTTAGTCCATTTCGGCGCGGATACGTCAAGACCTTCATATAGCTAAGGAACGATGGATTGAAAGTGTAGGCATATATGTGTCCCGCACACATAAATCCTGTATAGAGAGCACTTATAAGATGACAGGGAAGGAATTGGGCGTTTCACCTTGCGTCGGTGCAAGGGCGAGTGCATCCATGCTGGTAAGCCATGAATCAAACACGAGATTGCTTGTCTCCTTGCCTATTCAATTCGAATAATATGCTTGCCATGATAACATGCTTTACGCTTTTGAATATGCCATGAAATCGACCCAAAGGATAATATAGCAAGATCATAAGCTAAGTTGCATGATTCAACATAAATACTATAATGTCGGTTTAGAAAGAAGGTCTTTGCATCAGTACATGCGAGGACGAACGTACTGATCCTCCACCAGCTTTTATGCAGGATACAGGGAATGGATGGCTTGCGACGAAGCTTCGCTTGAACACGTTGAGGCTTGAAATGTCGAAGCGTATTGAAGCGTATGATCGCATTGACGCTCGGACATGCAACAGGATTGATGCGGCCGAGATATAGAAGGCATGATATATGGAACGATAAAATTCATTGTGGGCAAGAGAGAACCTGAGTGTTGTAGCCAATATGGCATATATTGTTGGGCTATCAAAAGCCTTTGTAATCTCAATTTTGAATATCAATAAAGAGAATTATTTCGTATACTCTGTTTTCCTTTCGTTGTTAATATCAATTCAAAAGATAACCATTTGAGAACTTGTCATCTTGCTTTGCACGAGCGCAACTCCAGGCTCGTGCGGCTTCACACCCCCTGCGAGGACGATGATTCGGGTGATTTCGGGTCAGGGCGTGACAGAGAGAGAGCTTGAGCGACTTGTAATCTCGGCCTAGCGCCGCTTGTAAACTTCTTAAAATCAATAAAAAGATTGAATTTGTTCCAACTTGTATTCTTTTACTTTCTGCTGTAAATGGGGACACTCTGTGTGACTCTGTGACCTAGCTCAAATTGGTCGTTTCTGGACTTGATCTTGCAGGAGAGCAACTTAGTCTCGTGCGGCATCACGCCTTAGCGAGGACGATCGCTCCTACGGGAGCGGGGCGTGAATCAGAGCACGAATTTACGTCCTTAGACTTCATTTCGATTCTCTCAGTTTTGAAAGCTCGTTTGGAAAGAAAAGAAATATACGCTCTCTCTCGTTGTGCCTTGGGATGTTCCGTACAATAAGTCTAATATTTTCAAAAGCTCGTATGAGTACTCGGTTGAACGGGATCGATAGGCGAAGGCCTTTGTGCCAAACTATGACGGACTCGAGTTGAAAAAAAAACCAATGCTAAAAGTTAGCAAACGCGGTGCATGCTTAAATAGCCTTACGCTGACAATAGCGAATGAGTGTACGAAACCAAAGTATAGTTCGAACGGGATGGCTATACCCACAACCTTTTGGCTAAGATGTGTCGAGTATCGTGCATCTAGACCTTCTCGTGCGAACGAGTTACGAGCGAGATTGATTGTCGCTCGGACAAGAATAAGTGAGACTAATCGGATACCGATAGAGACGCTATCTGACCAACGCTAAAGCGAACACGAGAATGATTCTTAGAGTTTAGGGAACGGACGAACGTACATTCGAACATGTCGATTGAAAATTGAATGACCTATTGAGGATTTGTAGAATGACTTGACCCTGAGTGGTGTATGTGATAGCTTCAAAGAAGAATAAGAGTGAGTGTCGATGACTAGTCAAGTGGCTCGAACCCTGAGTGGTGTATGGACATTATAGAAATCGTTCGAGCGAAACTAAAGAATTTACGGATAAAACGAGTATGTCGGCATGCGATGATATTGGACAAAGCCTTAGAACGAGTAACGCTTAGTTGGTCATGATTCGAGAGTCTCAAACGGGATATCGTTCGGACGAATCAAGAATGCATAGTACGAATTACGAAATAGTTGAATGGAGATTCGAAACGATAAAATAAATAGATGTTTTGGTCGAAGAAACGTAGTGGATCGCACATGCGATTTCGAATTTAGTTGAATGGATTGAAACTTGAGTTGAGACGAAATACTCAGATGAAACCGAAGTTAGCACGATTGAAAGATAGCGTGCAAGAAAAATGTTGGTTTGATGATACGAGAATGACTAAAGATTTGGAATAGATGTTGCTCAATGACGAGTTAGCATGAGACAATACGAATTGAGGAATTAAGTTGCACGACTCGGAGTTTATTATAAAAGGAAGATCATCAGGTTATGTACATCATCGATGGTATTAAGGCATATCAAAGATCGATATAGATAACTCGGGGGTACTCTAATTTGATGAATGATGATCGTGTTAGAAGTTATTATTTTGAAGGATGCTATGTTGGGGATTTTGATAGAAATGAATGTTTGGATGAAGAAGGAAAGTGACTTGATTGTTCGTTGATAGCCACAACGACAACGATCTTGTCTTGCACGGGCGCAACTCCAGCCCCGCACATGCATCACGTCGGATTTGGGACGATCATTCTGCGTGAGCATTGGTATGGTGATTCATGTCCAGCAGGAATGATCGAACTCAAAATATTATGACATAGCAATTTTGATCGTTTCGACTTATGGTTTGAAGCGAAGGTGAATTCGATGATTGATTTGGACTTGCGATTGAAGAATAAGAAAACTTAAGGATTGAGTAGACCCAATACGCCTATCAAAAATGAGTAAGTTTGGACTCAAACACAAGAATTACGTCCCGATGAGGACAATTATTCTGCTGGAATATTGACATGGTGATTCATGTCCGCAGTGGATAATCAGACTTACGTGAGATCGGGGTGCGACATATTATAATGCTAGACGACCTTGTGATCGACTACGTGAATTGGTTAGGATGGATAGGTGAATTAATATATCGAACATGTTTGAAGAGATAGACTTTGACACACTGAGGATTTGGTTGAGGACAATCTATCGTAGGATGACTTTCCTAAATGAGCTCGAACTTGGAGTAGAGAATGTCTTGTGTGAATAGGATGAACGCTGCTCGATGTATAGAAATTTGAGTAAAACGAACTTGGGTAGAAACTCCCGTACAAACGAATAAATGGTTTGACCATAGGAATTGGGGCGATCGTCATACAATGACCTTGTACGATGAACCATGAACTTGACTTGTAACTATGACCTTGTGAGATGACCTAGCGGATAGGTGGACGACCCTATGCCGAGTGAGTGAAGCTGTGTGACTGACATTTAAAGTATCATCTGGACGGACGACAGACTTGGGGCAACAAGAGTTAGAGTTAGGACGTGGAACTGGGAGTGTACGTGAACGACGACGAGATTAGCCTCAAATAAAATGAATGACAGATAATCGATGATGCACAAGTAAAGTTGGGATAACGAATTGAATCATTGATAGGAAGACGTACTCGATGATAGTGCAATACTTGGTCTTAAATCGGACGAAAAATACTTAGACTTGGTCGACTCCGCTAAGAAGAAATCGTATTGATTTTGTGGACAAGAACGCTTGAGAAACGAATTGGATCATCTCGAGGACCGAGATAAACGATAGTGAGATGCAGATGAGTTCGATTTTGATCGAAGTTAGCAAAACGATCGGCAATTCAAAACTATCACGAGTAGCTTGTCCAACTTCGCTATCGCTAAGCTTGGTTGAAATGTACGTATTCGGAAGACGCCTTGAATATGTGTATGATCCAAAATCAACGATATGATGAACTCAAATGCAGCTGCAAGTGGATGTTGAGATACGCTTGAACGAATGAGTGAGTTAGCCTTAACCTACGACCCTTATGTTTGATAAATTACAACGTACCTAGTGCGACCATTACAGTCCCGTGACAGGGCACAATAGCAACCAAGCTAGAAACACGACGATTGAATTGGTACCATTGACTCTTACATGAATGGTAAAGTCGTTTAATAAAATTGACCAACTGTATGCAACACAAAACTTGGAAGGATAACTGAGTATAGTTTGATGCCATCGAGCGATAAAACCATTCGATATGAATTGTCTAAGATACGCACACGACATGGGTAAAAGAACGATAGGACGACTTGCACTCAGAAAGTCTCGAGGACAAGACTTGTTTTGAGTGGTGTATTATGTAATGACGCGCTCCACCCTAGCAGAACGCCGATTCAAACGGCAAGTGCAACGACTCAAATGAGCCGTCGACTCGAAGAGTTGAGTCGACATGATAAAGTGTCGATGTGAATCGATGCAAGACCTATATTGGCCCGTCAAGATGAATTCGGACTTAGACTTTCAAAGGCGTGCTCGGAGTATCGCTCGGCCGATGCGAACATCGCTAAGGTGGGTGGCTCCGATGAATCTATCTTTGCTTAGCCTAGATACATAATAATACGGACTATATTGTTAGATTGCTAGGCGATAACTCTATGCATGCTAATAAATGACTCAATGCACCTAACTAAGGGAATAACTCCCATCTTGCATGCTTGTGTAGAACTTGGAAATGAACTAAAAATACTACTTGAACCTTGGCACCGCACGACACACTCGTGCTCGCACACAGCTTAGTTTTGAGTAAAATTGGCCATACATTAACTCGTGAATGAAATACTTGTCACTTAGAATCGTACCGTAACTTGAGTTATGAAGCGATGAACGGTTTACAACAATGAAACGGAAAAACTATCGACATAGTCATTCCGAGTAGAGTATAGCAACATTGGAAGACTTCGGGACCGATGGGTCGCCAAGGCGACTCCCGCACAGGGAGTTGCATAATGTATGAATGAACGAATGAACGAATAAGTGAATGAATGAATCAACGAATGAAAGAATGAATACATGAATGAATCAATAAACGAACGAACAAGTGAAAGAAAGAATGAATGAAAGATAAGAAAGAAAGGAATGGTTAGCGACATGTATGACGGGGACGTGCAACGGGGATCGCTACCCGTGCTGCACGGACGTCGCCGCCAACCTAATCGATAACGCATTATGGCTCACAGACAGCCTATGGCTCAAAGACAGCCGTTAAGTTAAAAATATCAAGACAATACGAAATGGTCGCGGACAACCCACTCGTATACGGAAGGAAGAATCAAAAAGGGATTCCAAGGCAACGATCATGACATCGTGGCCGGCCTAGGCAGAATCATGGCTTACGGGCTGCTTGGGTGCGGGCTCAGCCACCCAAGAGACGTAAGGTCGGGTATTTCAAAAGACTATCAAGGTGTACCAGCCATCACGCTATGATAGGTAACAATACCATGGGAAACATGTCCAAAATGGCTTGTGATGCCAGCGACCGGCGCATATAGATTAAGTTGGCTCGATTGCGACAATCTGCGTGTGAGACCTTGCATTGAAACAAGTAAATATGACTAGCTGAACACGCTATGTTACTGAATGAAACATATCTAAACAACAGCTGAGTATAACACATCATGATAACTTGAGTAAGTTGAACAACTATGGAACTGAACAAAGCGCCTTCTGAACAGGCTTGAATATAACACACCAAATGAACTGGACACGCCCTTGATACTGAATATTTACGTAAATCACGTTAAGATGTTATATATGAATTATTGACTAACTTGGTTTACCTTAGACAGAAAAGACTGGACAGTAAGTATGGGTAAGTCGTGCATGTATTTTCATACAAACACTTGAAATCAGTAACACGAGATAGGTTATGAAATATGCCATGAAACTAATCCTAAGGCAATATTAGAAAGACAATGAATGATAGATGATGCACAGAAGTAAAATGAACATGTTTGGTAATGATAGCGAGTGGACGAGCTAGCCTCCCCACCAGTGCTTAACAATGAACTGATAACCCCAAAGATTGCTTGTAGGGTGCAGGAGACGTCGTCGGGTGCGGAGCTTCCCTCGAACGTGCTAAGGCACGGAGCTAACTCTGGAGCCTTTGAGCATTGTAAAGGAACCGAAGCACCATATACAGGACATAATGTATCGGAACATCACTATGAATTATTCCATCTTGTAAGCCACTTGGCACGTCTTTTATGTTTCAGAGATAGAGAGCTTGAGCGACTTGTAATCTCGGCCTAGCGCCGCTTGTAAAATTCTTAAAATCAATAAAGAGATTAAATTTGTTCCAACTTGTGTTCTTTTACTTTCCGCTGCAAATGGGGACATTCTGTGCAACTCTGTGACATATCTCAAATCTGCCGTTTCTGGACTTGGCCTTGCACAAGAGCAACTTACTCTCGTACGGCATCACGCCTTAGCGAGGACGATCGCTCCTACGGGAGCGGGACGTGACACTCTTCCCCTATTTTCTACCAGTAACCCCCCATCTCTCTCTCTCTCTTTATATACAAACACACACTCCCCCACTCCTTGGCCGACACCACCACCATCTACTCCACCACCTCTATCTTCCTCTCCTTTCCCACTGCCATCACCTCCACTCTTTTTCTTCTTCTTAGCATCATCTTCACCTCTCTTTCTTTTTTTCTTCATCAACTTCATCATCACCACCCCTCCTCTATCCATGGTCGAACACCTCACCAACACCATTCTCCACCACCTCCTCCTCTACCCGACAACAACATCACCTCCGCCATCTTCTTCTCTCCTCTTTCTCCTCTTTCTCTCGGGCTGCGACAGCAAGAGCCGCAGCAACAGCAGCTGCAGTCGCAACAAGCAGTCGCAGCTACAGAAGCACAACAGCGGTCGCGCAATGGCGGTGCCACCGGCCGCACGCCACCGTGGCCGACCTTCCTTGGCTTGGCGCACCCCCGGGCAGGCCCCCGTGGCGCGCCTCCTCGTCCCCGGTGCGAGAAATGTCTGATTCGTGCGTTTTGCACGGAATACCGTCGACGCCCGCGCGGACGGATTTTAGAATGTGCACCTCGTCGCAGCGACTTTGTACATATTTTCTGGACAATTCGACCGTTGGATTGCCGCACTCCTTCCTCCGTTACAATCTCGGTATATAGCTCTACCTCCCCCTAAAGTTTCAGCCGTTAATTCTTCCAATTGATATGTCAAAATCGGTCGCCAAGTTATCCGAATAATTGTGTTCGTTTTTGGACAGTTTTGTGGAGTCAACTTCGTGGACTTGTATCTTCGTTGTTGCAGCTCCGTTTAATGCGCCTCCAGTTCCTGTGCACAGCTGGTATAACCCTCTTCCTGTCCCTTAAATTTCGTTCCAATGTGAGCTTGTTTGATTGGTTGAATTCGACGCCAAAGTTGGCCGTCCGAATTCATAATTTTCAACTTGTTAAATTCTAATTTTGAACCTGGGACTCCCGATTTCAATTCTGACACCACCAGTATACTCGTGGCATCGTTTTGGCACAAATTCATATATAATTTGCTTGGTTTGGAGGACGTGGGCCCTGGCACACACTTTTGTACAAAGTGGGCTCCATCGTCCGAGTCAACGGGTCATTTTGAGTTTGGCTCATCAGAATCTACTTCTGGATATACTGTTGGATTCGTATCGTCATTCTAGACTTGTTGACATATACTTTGCTAGATTTAGTGGACTTGGACTCCGGTACGCATATCCGTACAAACTAAATTCCCATGTCCGAGTCAACGGACCATTCTGAGATCGGCTCATCAGAATCCACTTCTGGATATACCGTTGGGTTCGTATCATCATTCTGGACTCATTGACATATACTTTGCTAGATTTAGTGGACTTGGACACTAGTAAGCATTTTCGTGCAATCCGGATTCCATTGTCCGAGTCAACGGACCATTTTGAGATCGACTCATCGGAATCCATTTCTGGATATATCGTTGGGTTCGTATCGTCATTCTAGACTTATAGACATATAGTTTGCTATATTTTGATGACTTTGATCATGACACATTTTTCGGTGCAAGGTGGGTCCAACGGTGGACCGCATCTTGATCTGAATTACATTTTTACCCTTGTGTCTAGAATTGGACTTATGGGTAGTCAATTCTAGCTATTTTTTTTAATTTTGGAAACGTTGGTGATATTTATTTTAGCATCAGGCGACGTTCATAGAGACTCCTATGTTGCTACCTTTCTTGGACTTGACGATTTGTCTGCATGACATCATCGGCTCACTGCTTCACCCCAGGCAAGATACCTTGCCATACTTGTTCTGTTTATATTATTCATATATACTCATATGTTGTTAGCTGGTGGCACAGGTAGTGTCTATCCAAGGATGACTTGGGTTTTATCGATGATGGCATCGATGTTATGGGTGTGTGTGTGTAACTTAGAGTTAGTAGACATACCCGAGATTGAGGAGTTATCCCGAATAACTTTTATGGCTTGACACGAGATATTACACGACACCTTGAGTGAGGATCATAGTGTTGGCATGAACTTACGTATTTGACTAATCATCGGTGCGAACGATTCGTGTGTCGGTACATGTAGAGTTAGATGGTGTCTAGGTTAGAGACTCGCATTGAGATATAGATTGTCTGAGTCGTGGATACGACTTGTACATTTCCTGGGACGGGGAAGACAACCAGTAGGCATATGGGACAGACAGTTACATTATTTTATGTTAGCCTCAGGGGTCCCGGTTATGGGCATGGGTACTTACTAGTGGGTATATCCGGTAGCGGCCACTAGCTGCGCGCTAGGTTCGGTCGGGAGGTACGCTAGTATAGTACTAATCGGCTCGTGATCCGACGCTCGGCCCGTGTTGTCACGCCCCAATTCGTAGAGTCATTTAATCACATATTTTATCTTTGGAATCGATCGTCCTCGCTAGGACGTGATGCCATACAAGTCTGGTATTGCACTTGCACAAGGCAAAAATGGTACGTAATTGATTTTTTTCAAATAGAAACACATCGCAGCGGCAGAAGCAGATAAATTAAAGTTAGTACGGACAATCTTTCTCATTGAATAGAAGTACATCACTTCTTTATAGCAGCAGAGATAAAAGGATAACTTGAAGTCACACAGAGATATATAAAACTTTATTCTCTTTATTGATAATTGAAGAAGAGTACAAGACTTGTATTGAAGTACAATGCTTACAACCAATCCCACTTTACATTGAAAGCCAACTGAACAATGCTATACAGCTTACAATTGATACTTGGATATATTGGATTACAACTCGATATATCGACTTGGCTTACAACTCACTGGTCCAACTGATAACAATGTTTCATACATTATGCCCTTTATAAACAGAAGACATCATCTTGTACAAGAAGAGCTTCTGTATGCCCAACAAATCTTCGATGCCGCGGGACCAGTCAAGCCAATCTTCATGTGTAGAACATCCCAAGCACGAGCACATGCCCACAAAAATGTGGGTCAGCACATCATATATGTACTGGCGAGCAGAATCCAACCCACTCGCCTAAGCCAACACTAACTGGTCAATTTTAGCAAGCATTTAATAGAATGATCTTTCTACTTGGGGCCTAGCATCAGTTTACAGTTCATGGACAGTAATCATAGTGAAGCATGTAAACTTGTTATCTCATTTCTTATGTGAAGGCAGCAATAAAACCTACTTGGTGTTATCAAGTTCTGATATTGTACATTTAGAGGCATCTTTTTAAGCGTCGTTGAGTTAACATTAGCCAAACATGTTATAGGTGTCTTAGCAAGGCAACACTCCTGCATATTTTATTTAGCATGTTGAGCATGTCATAGAGTTCTCATTTAAAGGCAACATCACAACATTGTCTTGTTTAGCATGACTAAGTAGACAATTCAACCAACATATATTGCATATATCACATTTAAGTGATTTCTTAACAATATCCGACTCCGCGTACTTGCATAAGAATACAGGATCATATGATATACTTGATCTGTCTGCACAAAACATTCATTAGCATGCATCCTGACTACATGACCACTGGTGGTTGTGCACCATGTCGACGTGCCATATAGGACTTCTTATTGGTATGCGGTTGACCACTCACCAGGTTGCGAGCCCGAATGAAGGTTCCGATACCGTGCTACCAAAGCACTAATTCCCTCCTAGGCCGACTCGATCCCACCGTCGCAGGTACCGTTCGAGGAAATCTTTGTATGCAAGTACGTCTATGGTCATGCGAATACGTGTCCGACTCGATCGTGTTCGAAGTCGTATAATAAAATAATAAGATAAGTAAAGTTAATAGTTCATTATCTCATCTTTCCAATATTACCACATGTTCACTTGGTGATCTCAATGATCCCGAGCCTCATCATTTCTCATTGCATCAATCATTGCAACATTTCTCATATCATTCCTTTCTAAGAAGAATAAATAATATTTTATTTATCTCGATAGGACCTGCAGCATTTCATTCATATCATAGGGACAGTATTCCTTCTTTCATTGCTTATAAGGAAACAGGCAACAGCAACAGTTATGCGGAAGGTACATGATTCTAGTGTTTCATTCAGTTCATTGGGTCGATAGCATAGCCAGTTCATTTCTTATTCTGTCATTCATAAGGCATCTCATTATTCAAGTATTCATTGCTTAAGCAATATTTACCGAAGGGACGTTATCAATTCATTTCAAGCATCAAGTCGCATTAGCAGTTCAAGTGTGATTCATTCGACAGTTCAATAATTCTTAGCATAAGCATCTCTATTACTCAGCAACTAAAACATGGGACATTTAGGGACAATTCATAGTATCACGTTATTCTATTTATTAAGCATGTAGGAATAAGGAGGAAGGAGGACAGTTCTACTTGCCTGCATAAAAGGGTATTCTTATTCTGGTTGCACACATTTTCCCTAAGCGTAGCACCACCAGCGAGCCACGTTCCAACACTTAATCCGTCTAGCCAGCTCAGAAAGACTGCATCAGTCTCAACTCTCTTGATTCCCAACATAAGTTACGGTCCAACATCCTGATAGCATCCAACAAGCCAACCAAATGTCTCGTGCGGAGCGGGGCATTACATAATATACTACTCAAAAAAAGTTTCGTCCTCGAAACTTAAGAGAACAACTTATCTTACTAATTCACTTAGAAACAACAAGTTACTCATTCAGCTTCAATTCAATATTTATTTCACCACACTTGGTCATCTCCAAATAGTTATCCAACTGTACCATTTAATCCATCAACGATTCGATCTGTCTTTCTCTTTTTCAATTACTTGTAACTTCTCATTGATTCACCAACATTCTCCTTACATTTCTATCTTGGTCATAACATATCACTTCATTTGGATCCATACAAATATTTTTGGCGTCCCCAAAACATATGCATTTCAGCAAAGTCCGCGCTAGTGCGATAAATTCTTCCCGTAATATTATCTCAGTCACAACCTATCACTTTGGTTGGATCCATACACATATTTTAGACGTTCCCAAAACATATGTACTTCAGCCAACTTCCATGTTAGTGCGATTCCACTACCAAAATAAGTCATATTATCGACGAAATTAGCGACGTTTTAAGAAAACGTCGCAGGGAAAAAACAATTTAGCGACGTTTTTTATTACGTCGCAAAACGTCGTTATTAGCGACGGACAGCAACGTTCTGCGACGTATTTAAACTACGTTTGCGTTTTAAACAGATAACGTCGCGTATAAGTCGGTAAACGTCGTTAATATTAGTGATATTAGCGACGTTTACCGACGTATATGTTAATTCATTGCTAATATCACTTATACTAGCGACGTTTACCGACGTTTTTGTGTGACGTCGCTAACTTGTAAATATAGGTCAGGTTCGATTTTCATTCCCCCCATTATTTTCCCTCCAATTATTTTCCTTTCCCCCCGACCCCGAGCCGGCTTCCCCCACCCCCTCGGCCCCCGACCCCCACCGACCTTCGGTGACCGCCGCTCTCCTCCTCCGGAGACCGTCGACCCCCTCCTCCCCCTCCACCGTCGCTCTCCCTCGCCGTCGCCAGAGCCAGCTCCAGTTCACCAGAGCCAGCTCCAGCCACCTCCACCGCCGCTCCCCCTCACCGTTCGCCAGAGCCTGCTCCAGCCACCTCGACCGCCGCTCCCCCTCGCCGTCGTCGCTCCCCCTCGTCGTCACGGTCAGGTAAACCCTAACTCTAACCGGCTCGACACCTCAACACGAGCCTGTGCACGTTTCTTGTTTGGACACCTCGTGTCTAGTTTGCTAGACATGAGACACCCCCCTGACATATGTATAAACCTTGTGCACACATTAATAGATATGAATTGGGGTTTTTGATTCGAATTGAGGGTTCTTCACATATTTTCTGAAACTGTCCAGTTTGAGCATTTTCTAAAATCTTTTAAGTAAATTAAATTGTTAAATAATGTAGATTCATGATGTTTAAGATGTATACAATATCTGAGATGTTAGTTTACATGGCCGAGGTTCATGGAATGCAAGTTTGGGTTGTATTTATTCAAATTTGGGTTCGAAAAAGGGATTTTCTGATACATGTATTGTTTTTTGTGTTTTCAAGAGTAAAATTGATAATTAAGATGCTAATTCATATAATGTAATGTTATTTACTGTAGGACATTGAAACTGAGTAACTGCCCTCTATATTGTTCAGTCCCCTTTCTTAGTTGTTCAGTCGACTTCTAGGTAGGTAAAGGCCACTTCTTAGATGTATCATTTGATGGAAGGGAGAGAGGGCATAAGTGTTCAGTCCTTGTTCAACTTATGAACATGTATCTGTTCCAAAGTTACTAGTATCAGCCATAGTCGACCATAGTATCTTTTAGATTAGGATTTGGGTGTTAGTATAGAAAGGGTAGAGCACTGTAATAGATGAGAGAGGGCCTTAGGCAACAGGCCAATAGGCCAAGCAGAGATTAAGCCCCATTTTAACCCATATTCAGTCAAACCCTTCTCATCCTTGTTCAGTCCTTGAACTTAAACCAATCCTTGAATGTGAAGTCTAGTATATATATTTGATTAGCTTTGTATATATATGTGTATCTCGATTTGTGTTTGGTTGCAGTGGTTAGGATTTAGTTATATATTGGGTTACCTAAGGGTTGAGTTCAGAGTTTAGAGTGGAGTATGAAGAGGGAAAGTTAGTATGTGACATTGAGAGTTCACAAAGATGGTAGGGTGTATCAGATTTGATAAAAGAAGGGAGTGATGGCTATATATCGATTGTATCTATAAAGGTTGTATATATAAATGATAGTATAGTGACTTATGGTAAGTTAAAGATTGTGGGTTCAGTCTAAGAAATTAGTCTTAGTGTGTAGAGTAGTATGTAGAGGAGTATGGCTACTAGTGATATATAGATATGTAGGTCCATGTGTATCTGTATCGGACTATCGCTATCGGTATCGAACTATCGCTATCGGTATCGGACTATCGCTATCGGTATTGAACTATCGGTATCGATCGAACTATCGGTATCGGACTATCGCTATCGGTATCGGACTATCGCTATCAGTATCGACCGTATATACTTAGTATCGGGCGTAGCGGATTAGTATCGATCAGTATATAGGTTTGTGTTAAGATCAAGGTTCAAAGTATCGGTATCGGAATAGTAGGCCGAATAGGAGGCCGAGATAGTCGAATGAGAAGAAGGGAAGAAGGAAGGAGCAGATGGGTCCAGAGCCATGGTGGAGGAGGAGAAGTAACATGAGAGCAGTTTCTGCCGTAACATCTCCTGGCTCTGCTGGCAACTGAAGTCCAGATGCTACAAAGGACGATCCTTCGTTGAAATCGACTACAACACCCATCAGTTCAAGTTCATTCCTATATGAGTAGATTCCAATGCCATAGAAGCCATCAGTTTGTTGACCTTCCTCTATGGCATTGGAATATACTCATATAGGAATGAACTTGAACTGATGGATGTTGTAGTCGATTTCAGCGAAGGATCGTCCTTTGTAGCATCTGGACTTCAGTTGCCAGCAGAGCCAGGAGATGTTACGGCGGAAACTGCTCTCATGTTACTTCTCCTCCTCCACCATGGCTCTGGACCCATCTGCTCCTCCCTTCTTCCCTTCTTCTCATTCGACTATCTCGGCCTCCTATTCGGCCTACTATTCCGATATGCGTTTGATACGGTCTACCTAACCTATATACTGATACTAATTTGATACTCTCTGATATTAAGTACATCCGGCTTACTAGCTAGTGGATCCACCAGTTACATGATTATATACTAATTATGTTTAGTTTGTCTTACGATACAGATTTTCACATCCAATGTAATCCAGTTGACCAATGTAACCCAAGATGTTGTCTTATTGATCTAGTTTAGCCTTGTTTTACTAGATTGTTGATCGAGTTGACCAATAGTTGACTTTGACCTTGATTGGCCTAGAAATCATATAGAATTGCATGTAGACTTCTTTTATTTTATATTGACTTCCATGATATGACAGCTCCTCAAAAAAAAGAATCCTCTACTAGACATCGCACTCTCCTTTTCAGAACATCAACTAGTATTACTACCTTGATGTATATATAAAGTATGCATATAAAATAGTAGGTAATGATATGCAAAACTGAAAAGATAAATGCAATGCATGAATGAATGGATGAAAAGATAAATGCAATCCATCGGAAAAGCTTTGACACTTGCATATCATTCACTACCTTGATGTATCTATCTTACAGAATTATGGAGCTGAATTACTATCTGCGGAATCGTACTTGGATGTACAACCGTCATCCTGATGACATGTGCAGTGTGCGGGATGAATTCATAGAGGGTGTACACCAGTTCCTGCAGTTTGCCAAGGCGTTCCCTCAGTACATGGACGGTACCAAAATTAAGTGTCCGTGTGTGAGATGTCGCAACTTGAAATATCATCCAGAAGTGGATGTCACGTATCATTTGTACTCGAAGGGTTTCACGCCGAATTACTATCAGTGGAGCGAGCACGGAGAACTTGTGTCTTTAGCATCGGAGTACGAGCCTTATGTGGATGTCCACAACAACGCTCCTTACGACGATGGGTTGGTGAACATGGTTTTTGACGCGGCCGGGCCTAGTTTCGATCCGGATGATCATGATGCACCTGAGGAGGCACCGAACCCCGATGCTGCACAGTTCATAGAGTTGCTGGAGAATGCAAGGACTCCATTATATCTTGGTTGTGAGGATCATTCACCGTTGGAGGTGGTTACAAGATTGTTGAGCATCAAGTCCGATTTTAACATGTCGCAAGATTGCTACAACCGTATTATGGAGTTGCTTATAGAAATATTGCCTGAGGGTGCGAAGTTGCCTAAAGACTTCTACCGGTCTAAGAGGATGGTTAGATCGCTCTGGATGGAATATGAAAAAATCGATGCCTGTCGCAACGGGTGCATGTTGTACTACAAAGACGACAAGGATGAAGACGTCTGCAGATTTTGTGGTGTCGATCGCTACAGAAAGCCTACCTCTTCGATGCACTACTTGCCGTTGACGTCGCGTTTGCAGCGGTTATTTATGATGAAGGAAACTGCAGAAAACATGAGTTGGCATAAGCGGGAACATACCGAAGGAGTGTTGGATCACCCATCTGATGGAGAAGCATGGAAGCACTTTGATCGAGAGTATCCAGATTTTGCTTCTGATCCGCGTAATGTTAGATTGGGTCTCTGCTCTGACGGTTTTACCCCATTCGGACTTTTGGGATCCCAGTATTCGTGTTGGCCTGTGATCGTCACCCCGTACAATCTACCGCCTTGGATGTGCATGAAGACTCCATATATGTTCCTCACCGTTATTATCCCAGGTCCGAACAATCCGAAAAGGAACATCGATGTTTATTTACAGCCATTGATTGATGAGTTGAATCAGCTGTGGGAAGTAGGTTCCAACACGTACGATGTATCTAGAAAACAAAATTTCCAGATGCGGGCAGCACTTATGTGGACCATCAACGACTTTCCGGCCTATGGAATGTTATCTGGATGGAGCACGCATGATCGTCTTTCATGTCCGTGTTGCATGGACGATACTAAGGCTTTCCGTTTGAAACACGGAGGCAAACCGTGCTTCTTCGATTGTCATCGACAATTCCTGCCGAAGGATCATCCGTACCGGAGGAACAGGAATGCTTTTCGTGCTGGCGTTGTGGAGAAGGGTGATCCACCGACAAGGTGGTACGGAGCCACGATATGGGAGGAGGTTAGAGATTTACCAAGTGCTATTGAGCAGCCTGCTACGGGCTACAAGTGTGACGGATTTGGTCGCACTCATAACTGGACGAAGAGGAGTATATTCTGGGATCTGCCATACTGGAGCACCAATCTGATTAGACATAACCTTGATGTCATGCATATCGAGAAGAATGTGTTTGACAACATAATTAATACTGTAATGGACGTAAAGGGGAAGACGAAAGACAATCCTAAGGCTAGATTGGACTTGAAAGAAATATGTAGACGTCCAGCATTGCATTTGATAGAGGACGGGAATGGGAAGTTGAAGCAGCCTAAGGCAATTTTCTCACTGGAGAAGGAGGATAAAGTGAGGCTTTGTAGGTGGATTCAAGGTCTGAAATTTCCAGATGGGTATGTTTCAAACTTGAGAAGATGCGTCGACCTCAAGGAGAACAAACTGACAGGTATGAAGAGCCATGATTGTCACGTATTCATGGAGCGGTTAATTTCGATTGCATTTCGGGAATTCTTACCGCAGACAGTTTGGGATCCATTGACGGAGCTTAGCATATTCTTCAGGGACCTTTGTTCTAAGAAATTGCTCGTTGATCGTCTAGAAAAGCAAGAGAAGGACATTGCGGTAACACTGTGCAATCTAGAGAGGGTGTTTCCTCCTGGATTCTTCGACTCTATGGAGCATTTGCCGATTCATCTTTCCTACGAGGTACGTGTTGGTGGACCCGTCGAATATCGATGGATGTACCCGTTCGAGCGACATTTGAATCACCTAAAAAGAAAGGTAAAAAATAAGGTTCGGGTCGAGGGTTCTATTTGTGAAGCCTATATTCTCGAGGAGATTACAAATTTCTGCTCCTCCTATTTCAAACCTCATGTTGCTACGAATAGAACGAGGGCTCCGAAAAACGACGACGGATATCAAGAATTTAATGATGGAATACTGAAAGTATTCAATGCGTCCGAAAAGCCTTCGGGGAAAATGAAAAAGAGATATTTGAATGACGAAGAGCTAAGGGCTGCTCAGTTGTATGTATTACTCAATTGCGACGAGGATGAAGTGGAGAAGCTAGAGGGGTAAGTAAGGAATGATGAGTTTACGTCATCTCAATGTAATAGTATAAGCTAATATTATTGTACTAATCGTTCTAATGCTTCGTTGTTTTCCAGCACATATAATGATGAGTTGAGGCTGGTTAGACCCTACCTAACAGACGAAGCATTAGAACAAGAAATGAGACGTCATTTTCCTTCTTGGTTGAGCGAATATGTAAGCAGCTCGGTAATATTTACTGGCCTCTTCTAATGCAACTGCGCAATAAATAACTTATTATCTCTTCTTTGATATTCAGGTCGATCGTCTAATTTCACCCGAGATTGAATTAATTAGAACTCTTGCCAAGGGACCAATTACTTTTGTTAAAACATGGCCAAGTTATTGTGTCAATGGCTTTCGGTTCAAGTCGACAAATGCTCCGATCAGAGACAGCTTCCTGGATCTTGATTCCACGAAGAACAGTTGTTTGTGTATCAAGTCTTCGAACTACAAAGACGTCGATCCAGGAAATGATTTCTTTGGCATCTTGCGAGAGATTGTGGAGTTGTCATATAATTATGGCAGAGAACCTGCAAAGATTGTGTTGTTCAAGTGTGAATGGTTCGATCCGATTGAAAATCAAGGCTGGAAAATTGACAAGCATGGTCTTGTGGATATAAACTACAAGCGTAGATATCAAGGCTACGAACCGTTTGTCCTAGCAACTCAGGCTCAGCTCGTGTACTTCACAGCTTATCCGAGACGGGGAGCAACGAAGTCTGACTGGTGGGCAGTATGCAAGACTAAAGCTAGAGATACTTTTGATGTTGATAAAAAAGCTTACCAGGAGGACGAGCTACCTCCTGTAACCAATATTGTCGATGTGGACTCCACGGAAGTTACGCATTACACGACACATAATGTAGAAGATGTAGAATTATCCGAAGAGGAAGACGAAGCCGACGAAGGTGAAGACGAAAGTGAAGATGAGGAGGAAGAGGAAGATGAGGTCGAGGAAGACGAACAAGATGATTATTCTGAAGATGATTGAGAGAGATATACTTATCTGAACTTAGATGTTTCTTCTAGAATATATTATCTGGACTTAGATGTTTATTGTAGAATGTATCATCATATGTTACCTTGGTTATTATCTTTGTTGTACTGTCATATTTCTAGTCTCTATTATTTGTTGTACTTTCATATTTCTAGTCTCTATTATTTATTGTACTTTCATATTTCTAGTCTCTATTATTTCTTGTACTATCATATACTGTTATCAGGTATGGCAGGTCGTCGCGGAGCGTTACGAGGGACACGACGAGGACATGATCCTCCAGTACTTCCTACAAGTACTGCTAAAGGACGGAGTTTTCCTTCGGTACCTCCTACTGGTACCGGCTCTGGATCTTCGTCGCCGATTACTCCTCCATATCGGACAGTAGCTGGGCCTGCTGGGACGACATCACATGGCATATCTCCTGGGACGAGTAGTTCCAGGCCTGTTCAGAGTGCTCGCCCGTCTAGCATTCCTGATGCTGATACGACGATGGAGACGGATGAGCAGATGGCGGAGGCTACGCCGACGGCCGAGGAGGATGTGCCGACGGCCGGCCAGCATCATGCAGATCCTCCTTGCGCACCTCCGGAGGAGAGGAGGACGGAGATCTGGGCCGACGGTACAAAGTAGGTATTTTGGTTTATGATTTTTTTTTTCTGTTTTTATCATAAATTAACTTTTTTCATGAATATAATATGTCTGTATAGATATCGTCCTCCAGGGGTACAGAGACGCCTAGGCGATATGCTAAGGCATAATTATGGTGGTCCCTGGATTAACTACTCTGATGCTCCAGACGAAAGGAAGAACTACTGGTTTACGCGCTTCAAGGTTAAAATAGATTTGTTTTTAACATGAATCATTTAATTTATGCATATTATATATAACTGATAAATATTTGGTTTCGTACTGTTCTAGGATATGTTTTACTATCCACCGTACCGGGCCGAGCTGATCGAGGGGATGTTTCCTTCCGTCGCTGCTAAGCTGATCCGCGACTCTATTAATGATCAGAAGGAACGTGATCGTGCCGGAAAGCCGATCAAAGGTTGGATCACCCCTGATCAGTGGAATGCGATGAAGGCTCGATTCAACGAGCCAAGGTACAAGGAGAAGTCGGAGAAGGCTAAGGCGGCTAGGCAACATGCCTCGAAGTGGTGCGGTGGGTCGATTCCGATGACGGAACATTTTCGTCGTCTGGTATGTCTTTCTCTTTTAGAAATATTATTTTAATACAAATCCGATAAATTATTACTAAGATAATATATTTAATTACAGGTAAGGAAGGTCGGTAACGCCGACATGGTGACCGTCTTCCTGGCCATCCATCAGAAGGGCGGAGTCCTTATTGACGAGAGGGCCGAGCAGACCTATGTAAGTATTACAATACGTTATCTTAATTTAATACTTCGTGTCAATTTTAATATAACTTAGTAAATATGATGCAAATAAATATTCATGAAGTTAGTAAAAATAAGTACATTAATTAGAAATTAGAAATCATAGAGTACTATCCATACTTTCTAGGCCGAGTATCAGAGGCTGCGGGAACGGGCGACTGCTAGTGCACCTGATGCAGGAGTGGCCGGTACTTCCTCGCAGCCCACTCAAGCTCTGTCGGAGGACGAGCTGTGGATGACCGCCGCTGGTGGCCTCCATAGGGGTACGTACTACGGTACGGGATCCTATGGTGCCCTAGTTGCGACCCAGTCCTCTAGGACATCTCCTGCTAGTGTGCATGGTCCACAGCCGTCCCAGGAGTCTGCCCGAGTCCACCAGATGATGGAGTCTCTTCGTGACGACCTGCTATGACGGATCGAGCAGCAGTCTCAGCACCCTACGGACGATCCTGTGCTGATAGCACGATTGGATGCGCTCGACCGCGGCATTATGGGGCTCGTGGAGACGACTGAGAGGACAGAGCGCACCGTTGGAGGGTTAGAGCGCACGGTGACGGAGTTACAGACAGGACAGGTGACCATGGCCGAGACGGTGAGATTGGCGCAGGATTCGATGGTCCAGAGCAGTGGTAGAATGTTATCTATCATGGATTCATACAACCAGCGACTTACAGCGTTGGAGCATGCTGGTACTCTGGGTGCGCCTTCATCGTCGTCGACTCCGCCGCCTCCACCGCCTTCTTCTTCGACACCGACTCCACCGACGTCACAGCCTGGCGCTCCATCTGTATCGATTTCACTTGCGGAGTATGAGGAGTTGTTATCTCTTCGTCGCGGCGGTGCCCCTCCTGCACCAGATCACGAGTAGTCCTAGTTAGGACTTTTGTTTGTGTTTGTATCATCATATGTTTGTGACTTATGATTGGATGTTTGGATTTGGATGTTAATTGTGTTTATATCGATTTGACTTGTGACTTGTTTGGATTGGATGTTTGGATTGGATGTTAATTCCTTCGTCGATAAATGTTAATTGTGTTTGGATTGGATGTTAATTAACTTAGATTAAAGCTATATGTGTAGCATCTTGAATTGTGAGTGGGGGTTTGAATGCGCTGTGATTTGGAATTGTGAGTGGGGATTTGAATGTGTACCTATATGTGTAGCATCTTGAATTGTGAGTGGTAATATAGAATCTGTGTTTTATTTTTTTTATTTTTTTTACAATTTTAGCGACGTTTAGCGACGTTTACTGACGTTTATCGACGTCATTTTTCGACGTTTACCGACGAGAAGCTGCAAAAAATACATTTTTCCGACGTTTTTCCGACATTTACCGACGACTAACTGCAAAAAAAGTACAGGTCTCCGACGCTTTTCCGACGTTTACCGACGACTAGCTGCAAAAAAATGTACAGGTCTCCGACGTCTAGCGACTACATTCACGTCGCTATATTACCGACGAAACGACGGTAGCCGTCGGGAATTATTCCAGGACTTCACCGACGTGTAGCGACGACATATACGTCGCTAATATACCGCCGACACGACGGTAGACGTCGATAACTCACCGACGTACAGTTACGTCGCTGGATGTCGGTAATTGCGACGTTCAACGACGTTTTTGTAATCAGCGACTAAGGAAACGGCGACAAAACTTAAACGTCGGTAATTGCGTCGGTGCTTCATATTAGCGACGGATTTTATTGTTTTAGCGACGTTTTTGGGCGTCGCTAAAACCACTTATTTTGGTAGTGTTCGATCAGCCACGATATAACTCTCTTTTCCAAATCTGACTTAGCATCCTTTCAATTGACTTATTACTTTATTCACTTGCCACAATCATTAACTTCCAGGCCACAGCACTGGACATTAAGGACAACTTGGGTAAGATCTCTATCGAAACATAATATTTCTAACATTCGGTCAAGAGTCTAACTTAGAGCCAATCATATCAAGAGTTCACAACATGCAATCATATTCCTTCCCAAATCCAACAATATTTCTCACCGAGGCAATTTATCTTTTCTAGAAGATACAATCCGACGTCACTCACTATCGATTACCCGAATCAGGGTATAATTCTATGCAACAGTCAAGGTTAACCCAGCTACCCGACAATAGATACTGATCGAACATTCCCGTTCTAAGCAGTCAATTTCATCTCATGGAATAATTCACTACTCGATACATACAACTCAAGTCTCATTCCATGATTCTAGTTCCCGCTATAGGCCGATACATAATCCTCAAGGGTCAAACATCTCTAAGGTACAAGTTGAAGCATACATTTACAACATATCATTCTTAGGTCATACTCATCACCATCTCTCATTCAATACCAAAGGTTATCCTACGGTCGCCAATGGTCATCCTATTATTCGGTCAAGTCTCTATGGTTAGCTATACCGACAGCTAAACCTAATCATCCAGGTGACTCCCCTAGAGTGGACGGCTACTAGGGATCATACAAATTTTTTATTCTCAGGGCCAACAAGCAACCGACAGTTCTAAGGAACTCTACCCAAACCTATGGGTATCAACTCAGTCTGAATACTAATCGACATTGTCGGTTATGCCAACAATTGGTAAGTCATTAACTGGTCTCTAGGGTCAAGTCTATCTATTCAGGGTCTTCCTCAAGGAAAATAATTTCCACAGAGGCTCATTCTAGACTTACCAACGATCGATTAAGATCGATCTATCAACATTACGGTCAATCCCAATCTGACATACAATTTTCATCGTTCTAATAATCCATCAAGTAAAATATCCAATGATCCAATTTCTATTTCAAATTCCTTGGTACCCACACGAACCCATAAGCCAAGGCAAACTATTCAAGGGTCATCGATTCCGATAGTCTTAACACTGCTATGGAACCATACTATTCGGTCCGTATGACAGAGTCACACCACTAAGTCATAAGCCAACAATCTATATCCCAACCAACAATCACCTATACCGACATTATCCAACACATTTACAATTTTTCGTTCTCATTCGCTTCTCAATCATCAAACTATCTTACGGGCATTCTTGAATCTCATGCAGCAATGGTCGAGTAGTTCATCCCATTCAATCCGATAATTTATGTATCACTTAACCATCCTCTAGGCAACAACAGTATTCAGAGTCACTACTAGTTATTTTTCTAGTACAATTCAATTCCTCAACATACATGCACATATACAGCGACTATCCTTTGGTGATCAAGATGGATTTAACATCTATTACACCTCAGGGTCAAGGCACAGATCTCTAATATTCCTTTTGTTCACCGACAATATTTTCAAAACTTTCAGCTTAGCAACCAACTTTTTATTAGCCACATTTGATTTGCATCCAACCAACCGAAGTCAACAATTAGGTGTTCTAAGCCACAACATTCTCTAGCCAAATCCATTTACCCATAACATACTAACTGTCTTTACTAGTCTGAGTCATCACTCGACTAAACAATTTCTAACCAAGCCATCGATTACAATTTCCGAAAAACTTGCTACCCCATATAACATCACCGTCAAGGGATACTCGAGTCATCTAGCAACAATACATGACTCCCAGCTAAGTCTCGACACAACCAATATCCACAGATAGTCTCATTGCTATTCTATGAAAAGGGTCAACATACATCTCGTTCTGAGGTAGTAGAGGTAATATACCACTCAGAACGAAGCCATCCTTAAACAATACCAACTCAAATCTATTCTGGACATTCGAGATCTATAATGATCACAATACTTAGCCAACATCTCGGGGTCTCAATATCACACGCCAACATTCTTAGGGTCTCAAAAGCACTAGCGAGCACACATGAGCCAATTCACCAGTTCCGTTTAACTCATCCATCAATTTCTCATTCATAATTCTTTTCTAACATCACTTGCAATTCTCAACTTGTTACAGCGTATATAGCTACTTTCCTATATTCCCATATTCCCAACAGCATTCACAACATAGCATACTATGGCATCGAGTCATTGTTGGACTATTTATGTCCAAGCCAACAACAATCCTTCATTCAAGGGCATCACAATGTATTTAGACTTATTGTATGGAACATCCAGTGAGCAGCTAAGAGGGTCAACAAACTTTCAGACACAAGCAACATAGGATGATTACCGAACAACAATAGCATAATCGCGTAAGCAATCTTTGATTTAATCGCGGAAGCAACGTTGAGTGATCGCGGAAGCAACTTTGGTTAATCGTCGATGCAACTTTGATTTGAAACAAATCAAAGAAGAGACCAAGGACGTAAATGTAAAACCCCTAAATTTTTACTATTTTTTTAAATAAATTTGATACTGATTTTTTTATTTTGTATATTGTACATCGCGTAGTTGCATTGTACGTCGCGCGCGAAATTTTGTTTTTCGTAATTGCTCGACGAGTGCGACTATGTACGAGCGTACATATTTTTATAAAATATTTTTTTCTATTTTTATAGTTTCGAAATAATATAGATAATAATTATTTTTAGCTATCGTACCAAAATTTTCAAGTTTATGATTTTAATTATGAAAAGCCTTTCATTTATACAGATATAATAATAAATAATTTTCCTATAAAATGGTATATTAGAAAAGTATATTTATGTAAATATTATTTGGACATACATATATATTTCATAATTATTTATTAGTTTATTTTTAAATAATAATGTAATTTTCGAAATTATTATTATTAGTATTTTTGGAAAATATATTTTGAAATTATTGTGGCAATTTAAATATTGATTTGATTTTATGGATTTATTTAAATAGTTAAATTAATATCTATATTTGAAATTTGATTGATTTTAAACTAAAGGATGGAATTTAATTAGATTTAAATTGATTTAGATTTGGATTGAAATATATTGAATTTGATTTAAAATAAATAGAGAAATTATCTAAAGGGATTTGCAACTATCATAATCCTTATCTAAATAGTAGCTTCCACCTCCTATATAATGAGAGGCTCATTATTGTCTGTTCCATTAATTGTTTTTTCACCAACAAATGTGTTTGTGCATCGTATCCGTGCACATCAAGCCATATCCATTCACTTCTTATATTTTTCATCCAAATTGATTAATGTTCTCATTAAAGAAATTATCTTTTTCCTTCCATCTATTTTTTCTTATCACAAATTCTTACTATCCTTTTACCGATCAACCAAGTCCGTCTATCCTAGTAGTCCTTAAATTTCTAGTACAAAAATTTTCAAAGGTGGGTAGATTTGTAACTCATCTTCCCGAAATTATTATTTTTTAAATTATATCTATATATTTTAATTTCGTGTTTAAAAGTAATTTTCGTAGAAATTTTGTAAAATATATTTTGTGATTACTTTTGTTACCAAAAACTAGTTTTAATTTAATGGTTTGAAATAATGTTTCTAAAAAAATGTTCTCGAATTTTTTATTTGAAATATAAAATATGTTTTTATTATTTTTGGTCTTCTAAAAATTGGTTTTTAAAAAAAATTGAGCGATAAAAGGTTTTTTGTCTACTTATTTTTAAATAACGATTTAGATTTATAAAAGTAAGTTTTATAATATTTGATGACATCGAGTATTATTTTGATATGTTAATCAGTTATTTGATTATATTTGAATTTATTTAAATTATCTTGATGGTTATCAACTATACTTTAAATTATGTTGATAATTTAAATATTGTTTAAAATACTTACGATGACTAATTGGAGCATTACGATTTGTCTAATCTAGATTTGAAATATTATTTGATTAAATGATTTATTTATTATTTGATTTAAATTATTTTGATAAATATTTGATATTATTTTAAAGTTATTATGTTGAGTTTGATTTGGATTTGGATTCATATGATTTGAATAATTTGATAATATAGAATAATACTTAAAGTTATTATGGTGATCATTTAAAGGATTGCAATCAAATTGATTTATTTTTAAATAATTTATTTGATTTAAATTTATGGGACGATTTATCCATTAGAAATTTTTATCCTATTGGAATCATATCTAGCATTAATTAGATCGTCTCTTATTTAAACCAATC
Source organism: Iris pallida (assembly GCA_029216955.1). NCBI lineage: Eukaryota > Viridiplantae > Streptophyta > Magnoliopsida > Asparagales > Iridaceae > Iris > Iris pallida. The sequence goes on along the minus strand of JANAVB010002397.1, from coordinate 14,273,279 downwards.
CTATTCCTATCCAAATTAGTTGGTAATCATAATCATCCTTATTGATTTAGTTCTAATCCTATCTTAATTTGCTAATTGCTAGCCATTATATATATCTATCGAATCTATGAATAAAATCATCTTTCAAACCATCATTGTCAAAATTTCTCTCTTTTTTCGTCATAACTAAACCCAAAATTCGTCATAAATTCAGCCTCAATTTTCAAAGGATGTAGGAACTTCGAATGACCATAACTCCCAACTCCGGACTCCGTTTGACCTCCAGTTTTTTTTTGTTGGAATCGTATTGAGGTATATTTTCTGAATATAAATTTTATTTTCATAAATTTGGAACTTAATTTTCTGGAAAATTTGTGGAGTGTCAGTTGTCCGAAATCTGACACGTTTTAGTGTTTTTGAGATTCTGGGAGAACCAGGAATCAGAATCACGAACCGTATGAAGTTTCGGAATGCTGACGGAAAAATACACATCATATATTTTTCCCAAAAATTTTCCAGAATATTTTATTTTTGATTTTTATTTTAGAAGTTTGACACATCGTCTGAGTTCATCTTGTGTAGCCCTGTGACTATTCTGTACCCAACGGGATTGTCGGTTTCACCAGCAAGGACCTCAGACACGACACCTTGTCTTTACTGTTTAATTTCTTGCTCAATATCATACTTGTTTTATTTCTTATAAGTTATTCTTTCAAAATCATATGTAGTTACAAATTACTATACTTTAGTTTTTTATGCATTTGGCCTAGACTTAAGGGACCGCCTTTGTTTGTGCCGCATTCATTGGCCCGACACCTGTGTGCCACGATGTCACGTGTCTCATATAGATTCGGACTTGCGTACCGACCGTACATCGGTGCGTACAGGACGAGCGTTAGGATATAACCGCTAATATAATTGCCTAGAAGACTTAGCGGTTATTAGAAATATCGTGGCGTGGATTCAGCACGAGTAGTACATGGGGAGGGGGAAGACAGTTATTAGACGCAGGGGCTTTCACACATTTACTTTTCCCTAGCTGCCATTTATAACTCAGCCGAGAGCTAGTGTGTCGTGCACTTATTTACTTTTCTCTAGATGCCACTAGTGCCTCGGTTGAAACACAAATGTGCCGTGCATTTACTTTTCTCTAGTTACCGTTAGTGACTCCTCCGAGAGACTAGTGTGCCATACGTTTATTTATTTTCCTCTAGATGCCACTAGTACCTCGGTTGAAATGCTAACGCGTCGTATTTCTAGCCTCGGGAGCCCTTGTGTGGAACGTTGTCTTCAAAATGCATTTTCACATAGAATGGTTAAGGACCTTTATTTGTTTAGTCATATATACTTTTCTGTTGAGCTTTTATTATTCAGTTATTTGCATGATATTATGTGTCTTGTTACGTCCCTCTGAGGACCTGGTTATCTCACCAGGTGTGTGCTCTTGTCTTTCGCAGGTGTTCTAGCTCTAGCCGTGACCATCTCCATTTCTTCGAGGATGATTGCGCTTGGATCATCTTCGCTTCGCTCGCCAAAATTATTTCTTTTCTCATGTTGTTTTCCTTTACTTGTTGGTAGTGGATTTGTCTCCGCCCAACATATTGTATCTGTAAGCCCTTGAACCAAATTTTCCCCATTTTATCATTATTATTTTTGCTAATAATTATTTACATAGAAATATTAATAACTAATGTATAGAGTATTGTGGTTTTATTAAACATTTTTGTAAACAATAGAGAGGAAGGGGGGCTTTCCCTAAAATTCCCTAAAACAAATAGGTGTGGTTCACAATTAGCCAAACATGAGGGGCTGGTATGAAAAATTCCCAGAGTTTAAATTCAAATGACTGTTGAATTTGAATCCCTTCGAGAACTGGATTTCAAATCCTGCTCCGATTGGGAGGAAAGGATTTGATCCTATCCTTCGACTGATTTTCCAAACCTTAGTATAAATTCAAGGGAGCAATGACCCTGTCCTTCCCAAACCCTAATCTCCCAGCCACCAGTTACTTGCTCTGCCTCGAAGGATTTGTCGAAGCTTAGAATCATTCTTTTGTATCCGAGTGATACTAAGAAGTGAACTTTACTCGCATAACCCAAACTGATATGGACAGGTACCCCTTCCTGTACCAATGGGAATGCTATAGCCATGTGTTCGAACCACCATCTTTAAGCAGCAGCACAAGCATAACCAGGACAGGAGGATATAGTTCCAATAATTCCTTGTCCAGCTATCTATATATGAATAGTCAAACCAATATGATCTTGGTATCAATTTCCCTGTTAGACATCCATATTTGTCCTGTCCATATATATAGATTGGTACCTGTGTCTTAGAGATTGGTATCATAAGGTTAGAGCCTTGGTTAATCAGCCCAGATCCTCATATGTTAGCCTGTTGAGCCCATTATGTACGAACCTTTACCCAGGTTGCAAAGACATCTGCCTCTGACCCTTGCATAGAGGCTGATTTATACAGGCCTGTGAAGTACAAACATGGACACGAGACTAGGTTGCAGAGGGTGTGTGTTGAAGTAAACCTGGACACCGATGAATAAGGCAAAGTGGTATGTAGGATACTTGTAGGGGTTGTGATAGCATACCCAGTTCCCTTCAGGCCATAACAGGAATTAGAAAAATCATGTAAGTCCCAATTTGTTGTTTACCTGAGAATGTAATTTTGTATCATTGGTCTGTATAGCAACATGGTTAAGCACAGACCTGTAGCTATAAAGGAAAGTTGGTATTGGTTGTGCTATTTGGTGTTTACCATAAAACATCTCAAACTGCAGAACATAGACAATGAACCCCTCTAATGAACAGGACACCTATTAAATTCCTGGAAATTATCTGCCAGTGCACCCTTATTTTATATCCTACAAACTTGTGTATTGCCATCCTATTAGATCGACTGCTACATAGATATATTGCCTCTGGTTGGGTTGTTTAGAGTTAAACTGAATCCAGTAAACACTAGTATGAGTGATAGGCTCTGCCCTTGTTTTCCTGTGACTTGGATGGTGCATGTAACATTGAATTATATTGCACTAATGACTGCAGGTTGTTTCCTTATATATGCTCGGAACCTGCCACACAAGTCTTATACAAGGGGATTGCCTATCCTATACCACCATGATATCATATCCTCTGTTAGGACAGGAAGGTTAGGAATAATATACAGGAGGAGGTTATAGAAGTGATGTGTAGGATTAGAATATTGTAAGGTTCCTGGGAGCAAAGTATGCAAGGCCCTAGACTAAGTTCTGATAGCAACTTCTAAGAGATTAGTAGGTAGGCCATGACAGGTAGATGTGTCTTAGATAGGAACTAAAAATTAACTTAGATGGGTTGACTAGCAAGCCAAGGAAACCAAGTTGATGTAGGGATTGGCCTAGATTCTTAACTATCTAAATAGATAAGTCTAATTATACCCCAAATTGTATCTTGATACTATTGATTTATAAACAGGTTACTTGGGCTCCAACTCTCCACTTGATCATTACTCGCAGCTCGGAACGACAGGCAAGTGCATGTATCGATTGTTACCGTTTCTGATAGTTTCTCTACTTGTTATTTCATATGTCTTGTTGTTTGTTGACACGATCATCACACGAGAATTAGTACCATGGTTTATTCTACATTTTGATTACCTCCTATGTCACCCCATTTATGATTGATTTCATGAGTACTAGCTGGGCGGGGGAAATATCTTAGTAGACGTGTGAACTACCCAATCTATCCCCAAAATGTCTATTATTGCATGATAGCAGCTACACACGACACGTGCAGTGAGCCGGATTTACCCCTTAGCCGTTCACATGTCGAAAGCGATATTTCAACATACGTAGTTAGTAGATATTCCTGTTATTATACCATGTTCTTCACCACTTGCCATGCTACCATGATTTTACATGTTTCCTCACAGTAGCTATATTTTCATTGATAGAGTCTCATGTCTTTCCTTTTTATACTATGATGCTAGTTACCTTCTAGTTTCATTCTCATATGCTAATTACATGTTTATGATTCTGTTGAGATTCGGATAGTGGTCATATGTGTACTTGTTCCAATCCTGACTGGATAACCAACATTTTAGGTGATGAGTTAGAGGAGTTCTGTACTACCTTTTATGGGCAGACGGAAGACCCTGATCTGAGCATACAGGAGGACTTGGATGCGGGGCTACCCTCCGCAGGAGACTATTAGCTATACAGCATTTTATAGAGCACGTGTTGCTCACAAAAACTCTTGATTGTATTTCATTTTATTATAGATTATGAGAGTTGAGTAGTGGATTTCCCTTTTAGTACATTTGATTGTATTGAGACTATTCCTTTTATCATATTTGGTCTCTACATTTTGTGATCTCTTTTCAGTTATCAGTTTATTCCTTTCACCATAGATATTGTGTTCATAATTCTCTATAAGATTGGATATGCTACTGGAAATTGTGGAAATCTATATACTGCGTGGTTGTATTTGCAAATTGTGGAGATGACTAGACAGCACTCTACCGCCGACACTGTGGCGTAGGCTGGACGTACCCACGGCTCAAGCCCAAATATTGGGTGCGGGTCGTGACACATTTTTATGGTGGCCCATGCAGGTCCGATTTCGCAAAACACAGCGAAACTTGTGGTAGTGCTCAACTTAGATGTACTGCTACAGGCCTGCGAGTAGGAGTAGACTTTAAGGACCATCTCCACATGTTTAATATCGTTATTGAATTCTACACTTGATCTCGACTACTCCTTTGATCTGCATCATGTTTGAATCTTCATACCGACTAACAAATTTTTTCTTTTGTGGCAGTCAGATGGATTCTCAAGGTAGGAACCCCGCTCACCCGAACACCCCAGCAAACGTTGGTGGGTCCTCCACGAATGGAACCCCACCGACTCACGGAGGTCACTTTACCTTCTTGGGCGAGACTCTCCAGCCGCAGGCTACGAGATTTCGCCGTGATGACATTCTGCCACCTCCTCAGTTCACTTTGCCGATTCCACTACCAGCACCCTTCTACCAGCCTGTACCCTTCCACCAGCCAACACCCCTTCAGCATCCAGCCCCAGTCCTCCCTCCACCACCTGCGCTAGACAACGCCACGCTTCTTGGGGTCATCCAGCAGCTCATGACTTCCCAGACGCGGCAAGCTGACATTTTTTGCGATACACTGAGGGAGGCTCTTCAGACTAGGGAGGCTCCCCCGCTGTGCCCCGGCACCTCCAAAAATTTTACAAACCTCCGGCCATGGGAATTCAAGGGTACGGAGGGAATTCTCTACGCCGACGACTGGTTGGAGAATGTGGACCGCAATCTCCGGAGGGCCCGAATTCCCGAAGACCAGAAGGTTGATAATGCTAGCATGCAGCTCTATGACATCGCCTGCGCGTGGTACAGAGATGAGCCCCGATTCACTACGCCAGACGTGACTTGGGAGGAATTCAAAGAGCTATTCAAGACGAAGTTTTATCCTGAAGCAGTCCGCGAAGAGTTGGAGAACGAGTTCGAGAGCCTCGAACAAGGCAACCTCTCCATCAACGAGTATTCTACCAAGTTCTCCCGCCTCAGTCGATTTGCAGATGCCTTGACTCCTGCAGCCAAGGCCAAGAAGTTCAAGAAGGGGCTATCACATGAGATCCGCATAGCCGTAGCCACCAGCCAAGCCATAACATACGAGAGGATCTTGAAAGTTGCGCAAGATGTAGAGAAAGAGATGAAGTACAAACAGAAGAGGGACCGAGACGCCTATGGAGGAGGCAACAGCCAGTCAGGATCGGCAAAACGATCCAATGCTATGGGGAAGGCCGCAGAGCAGCAGCATCAGCCACAACCCCGTTACCAAAAGCAGCAGAACCAGCCTCCAGCTAGAGTCACCACCACCCAGCAGAACCAGCAGAGACAGCCCCTCGGACCTTGCAGCTACTACAGAAGGCCGGGACATATATGGGATGTATGCAGGAAATGACTTAGAGTATGCCTATTCTGTGGTTCGAGTTCACACCAGGTGAAGGATTATCCCGCGGCGCAGATTCATGCAGCACAAAGAGTAGCTTCTGCCACGGGAGCACCGACGAAGCCTACGATACCTCAGCAGCAGAGAGGACCCCTGCCCACGCAGCAGCAACGCTTCGGCCAGCACCAGCAACAGGGCAGAGCTTATTCCATGGCGGTCGATAAGACACTAGCATCTCCTGTTGTGATAGCAGGTTCTGTTCTCCTTGAGTCTTTTCAGCCATTTTGATTCTGGAGCCAGTCACAGCTTCATATCTGCCACTTTTACTTTTAGACATAGCATTGTATCTAAGCCCTTAGATAACACCTATAAAGTCTCGACTGGTGGAGGCACCATCCTCTGAGCAAATCCACTTAGGAGAGGGAAGACGAGATGCGAGAGCGCTTTCCTTATCTTTTGAGACTTGAGGTCCAAATTCTTACCCTTGTAACTACCTTTAATTTCGAGGACGAAATTATTTTAAGGTGGGTAGGTTTGTAAGCCCTTGAACCAAATTTTCCCCATTTTATCATTATTATTTTTGCTAATAATTATTTACATAGAAATATTAATAACTAATGTATAGAGTATTGTGGTTTTATTAAACATTTTTGTAAACAATAGAGAGGAAGGGGGGCTTTCCCTAAAATTCCCTAAAACAAATAGGTGTTGTTCACAATTAGCCAAACATGAGGGGCTGGAATGAAAAATTCCCAGAGTTTAAATTCAAATGACTGTTGAATTTGAATCCCTTCGAGAACTGGATTTCAAATCCTGCTCCGATTGGGAGGAAAGGATTTGATCCTATCCTTCGACTGATTTTCCAAACCTTAGTATAAATTCAAGGGAGCAATGACCCTGTCCTTCCCAAACCCTAATCTCCCAGCCACCAGTTACTTGCTCTGCCTCGAAGGATTTGTCGAAGCTTAGAAGCAGCCAACCCTCGACAGGTAAAGTCCTGACCCCATATCTTTGATTCTTCGAATTGATTTATCGATAGGCTTGCTAATGTGGTCATTAAATCAACATAAGGAAAGAAGGGTAGGTGTTTGATCTAATGTCGAAACCAGGAAATCATAGGGTGTGCTTGTGAAACGAAGCAAGATAATGATAATATGTTGTGACTTGCCATCCAATGCTCTTGTATGAACATGTAGGAGTCCAGGTTGTCCTGTCCTCAGGGTCAAACCCATTGCCCTGTAATCAGAGGGGAAAATCTGATACTTAGTGTGTTAAATCTACACAAACACCATAATCAAACCAAGTAGTGCCCTGTTCTGGATACCAGTTGGTCGACATGCCAGTACAACCCTCCATTACAGATGTCCAGCCCCTTGTGTTCAGATAAGATAATTGCCCTGCATATATGTCACATTCATTCCCTTGGCTGTATTGGTTAAGTCCCTTCATATCATTATATATATATATGTAATAGGCGGGTCATATCGTGTTCCTGTAGGTTACTTCCAACCAAACATCGCACCCAAGTTTTCTCTTATTCAATTGTTCTGTCCTTGGGCTTTCAGTTGCATTCATGCATAGATGTTGGATATGAAACTGATGGATATGGATGTTAGATATGTTAAACTGTGCTTCCTTCCTTGTGGAGCACTTCTTCGTCTTCTTCCTCTTCTTTGCTTTGTGTAAAATGTTATTTTAGTGATAGAGTAGGATTGACAACCCATTGATACACATCGAGTAGCATGGCATGAATCATTCTTTTGTATGCGAGTGATACTAACAAGTGAACTTTACTCGCATAACCCAAACTGATATGGACAGGTACCCCTTCATGTACCAATGGGAATGCTATAGCCATGTGTTCGAACCACCATCTTTAAGCAGCAGCGTAAGCATAACCAGGGCAGGAGGATATAGTTCCAATAATTCTTTGTCCAGCTATCTATATATGAATAGTCAAACCAATGTGATCTTGGTATCAATTTCCCTGTTAGACATCCATATTTGACCTGTCCATATATATAGATTGGTACCTGTGTCTTAGAGATTGGTATCATAAGGATAGGGCCTTGGTTAATCAGCCCAGATTGTAACACCCAGTTTTCCAAATGAGGGTAATTTTAAAATTTTATAATTATAATTATTATTTATTGATAATTATTTCATATTATAATTTTTGGTGATTTTTAATCATTTTTAAACTATTTAAAATTATGACTTGTGATTTTGACATTTTACTATTGTTTGATTTTAATTTCGAAGAATTTGTCACCCCCCCAGTTTTTAGGAACAGGGGTATTTTTGTCATTTTGTATTTTTGAAATATTTTTGAAATTTATTTTATTATTTATGATATTGTTTTGGGATTATTTGAGTCGGGTTCGAATTTCAGCTCAATCCGACTTGAAACGGGGACCCGGGGATAGTGTTGACTTTAGTGGACCCACACATTAGTTAGCCATGGCCCACATGATAGAAATATTTTAGTTAGAGGTTAGACTAATTATTATGGATAAGGTTAGTGTGATTAGAGACTTTAGAATGACTAATTTAGCCCCAACCAATTAGCCCTTTCCAAATACTAATAGAATAGGTTAGTGGGGGCATTTTGGACCTTACCATAATAGGACAAATAGCCCCATATGGCCAGCCACTTTGGGAGAGGATAGGCTCAAGTTCATTTCATTATTCTCATCCATACTCTCTCTCTTGTTCTTCCCCAAATTCCTAGAGAGCAATCCCTAGCATTTTTTCCACCAAATCCTTCTATTTTGCCACCAAATCTTCTTACTTCCTTCTCCATTCTAGCCAAGGAGGAAGCTACCCAAGTTTGGGAGGATTCGGAGCTCGTTCCTATCCTTTTGGAATCTCTACGTGTCGGTGTCGCTCCGGGAAGGCTTTTTTCGATTCGATCTACCGGGAGGTATAAATCCCTTCTCCTTTTCATTTCCTCAAGCATATAGGTCTATTTTGAATCCATAGGAATGACTCCCATGGTTGTATCTCCATTTGTGTTCATTTCGTGTCCATTTGGAGGTCATAGGAGTGTCCTTTGTGTTGTAGTTGTGTCCATGTGGAAAAACCCCAAATTTGGACACACTATGTGTTGTTGTTATGTATGAATGAATTATTACATGTTTAATCCCATATTTTTGTATTGGAGATGTGTTCTATAGTGTCTCATATATATATATTAGTGTAGAGAGTGAGTTCTTGATATATTATGTTATATACTTGTGTTCTTTTGTCTCAAACTACCCAAATCCGTCATAATTTTTATCCACGTTTTTATTAACCAAAGCAACTTAGAAATATCATAACTTTTAGCTTAAAACTCTGATTTATCTTCCATTTTTTTTAAAAGAACCGTATCGAAGTTAGCTTTCCAAATATATATTTTAATAAGCCAAATTATTTCTATAACTTTCTGTATAATTATTTGAGTGTCAGCTGTACGAAAGACGAATGCGTTTCAGTATTTTTGCGATTCCGGGAGCTTCCGGACACGAAAATGCGATCCGTTTGAAGTTTCGGAAAGCTAACATGAAGTACTACAACATACTTTAATCCTAGAATTTAGTGAATTCCCAATTGGTACAGTATTGGTTTTAAGTAAAAGAGTGACTATACGATATATGCATTTTGTGTAACCTATGAGCCTATGTAGTATGGATATTAAATAAATATAGAGTATGTAATGCATGATATGTTAGATGAATAAAATAATATATATATGATATATATCCTATTTATATTAATGTATATATGGTTGAATGCAAGCATGTAGGAATGCAATTAATGTAATATATGTAAGCAATGCATAAATGCATGAATGAAAGAATGATATACAATACATGCATGAAAGTATATAATGAATGCTAGATATAAATACAAGGTATATATGTAATGATAGATATGAATGCGTAATGTATAAATATTGTAAATGCAATATCAGATTTTATATGTAGACATAGAACCAATGCATAGCTGATATTTAGATTGAATGTTAGTTCATTTTAGGTTGTTCGAACACTGAACTGTCCATGTAAGCATATATGCCTTCCTTTTCCTATTGCCAAGCCAATTTAAGTTTTCAATATAGTGGAATGTCTATGAATGTAATGTTAACCTTCAACCCCTTAATTCGAAATGTTAGTTAATTTCAGTATTAGACAATACATGAGCTGTATACATATGGGATGTTGGCTTAATGGCAGATTTCAGATAACATGGTTTATTTTATGTGGTTAGTTACACCAGTTTATGGGATAGCTCACTTTATTTTATATGTAAATGTGGAACTAAACTGAGAATGAACTTCACCCTCTGCACAAGGACACCCCACTCTATATCAACCACCATGCCATGTAACCCTTCTCTAAATGATTGCTATAATATATATAGATTTGTGTAAAGTATAGATGCATGTTAGTTATAACTTAAATAGTCTCTACTCTAATGTATATAGATGTATACTTGTAGCCATGCATGTTAAGTATAATACATGTGTAATGTAGATGGGTTAGCTTTGTGCCATGTATAGTGTAAACTCATAACTAGTGTTGATTTCACTTTTCATGTATACCTCCTTGTTCACACACACACACATAGCTTTACATGTTAGTTCTTTTCTCATATATATATATATATATATATATATATATATATATATATATATATATATATATATAATGTTGAATATGTATGAATGTGATGTATCTTGATATGTGACTTGTGTTGGCTTGTATAGCCTTGGATTTGTATGGTGTGTACTAGCTAGGGTAGACTGGTTAGACCTAGTGAGACTTCATTGAGTCTATGTTGACCCAGTTGACCTAGCTTTGACTAGATAGTTGACTAGAGTTGACCAAGTATTGACTTTAGCCTATTTTGACCTAGACATCATATAGATGCATTGTAGCAGTCTATTTCTTTATTTTAGACATGTTGTAACTTGTGCTATTCTGATTAGGAGCCAGACACCTCTCATCGGATAGTATATTTACTTTGGACATTCAGACATCAGGCGAGTACATTCTCTGACCGTTTCATACTTGTCTGGATTTATATTTTTGCTCTAGATTACTGTACTTGATGCTGACACGTTGTTATCACGGATTGGTACTATACGGATCTTCTTTTTTGGATGTTATCCCCTTGTATTCACTAGATACATATTGTGATGTACGTTTCACTTCTATATTGTATTTATTGAATACATATATCCTTGTATACTCCTTGTGAATATTGTACTCTCAGTATCACATGAGTCCCAGGGATAGACCATTGTACACTATTGTATAATATTGTACAACTATTATATAACATTGTACATCTATTGTATAATATTGTACATCTATTGTATAATATTATACACTATTGTGCAAGATAACGTAACTAGAGTGGATCCTTGTGTATTGATTGGGGAGGGTGAGTAGAATTGGTTATGTAATCAAATCCTATTGTACAAGATTGTATAACTATTGTATATGTCTATTGTACACCCACGTACAATGGAGTTACCATTGTATTTTCCTAGACCGTTTATATAACCATATTGTTCTCTAATTCACAGTAGGCTTACAGTTCTTACTTATCATATTTAGATATTTCATGTTATCAAATCTCTAGTATTTTTCATATACTTCTTTCTTTCAGCATTTCATGTACCTTACTCTATTGCATGCTTTATATTTCCTAGCATGATATGAACTGCGTGAGATGTTTTGTGCTCGCTCTCGTCCTGACTGGACCTGTTGAAAATTTTACAGAGGATGATGAGGAACCCTGCACCCTTACTTGGAGTTTGCCTAGTTGACACTCGCGACCTGGACCCCTAGGGAGGTTTAGGCAGCTGCTCAGGATGATACCTTGTATAGTGTAGATAGCTTAGACTGTCCTCTCTTTTCATGTTTAAACTGTTGTCTTTATTTTCAGAGTTGTATATTTTAGAGATGATGAGACTTGTATTCCATTTCTGCTGTACCTCAGTTGAGGATTTTTTATCTATTTCTATCGTGCTACATTCTACCTTAGATTGTGATTGAGTTGTACCTCGGTGTTGGCCTCCTTCTGGAGAGTATATTTCATGTTATGTAGTTATAGTTCATGACCTAGAACATCGTTCTACCGCCGACACTGCGGCGTAGGCTGGGCGTTGTTACGTTCTCGTACCCTCACAGTGGGTGCGGGTCGTGACACGTTTTTATTGGTGGCCCATGCAGGTCGAGTTTATGTAGTGGTATTCGAACTAGAGTATCACTACAACCTGCAGTAGGATTAGGATATTTTTGGAGGTACTCAATCACATTAGGAAAAACTCTTAATCCGATTTCTTTTGTCTAAAATTGTTGCTTATTGACTCTCTTTGAATATAAACTGTCCTCCTTTGAATTTTTGCTTCATTCTCAGAAATTGCTTCTTGTTTTGATCTGTTTTTATGATGGTTGTGAAGACACGATCTCATCGCTTCGGTTCGGGGGATACTATCGAGAGGCTGGCCACCTCTCGTCCTGTTCATCAGGGCCTCGAGACCGCAGCTTCTGTTGTGCCGACTCAGGTTGGCATTTATGCTATATTGGAGGTGCACCTCCGTCTGTACAAAGAATTTTTCCTTCATTTCCGGTTTCTCTCAGCAGCAGCGATTCATGCAGCATCAGCAGCAGAGATTTGTGCAGTATCAGCATCAGGCTGGAGGAAACCAGCATGGCGAGCTATCGTCAGGACAGTTGAGGATGCACAGACCGTTGGAGATCTTGCTGCAAGTTCCGTTCTTCTCAATTCTATTCCCGCAATTGTCTTTTATAATTACCTTGAAATCCGATTCCATCTGTTCCTTGTTGATTGATTAATTTTGTCATATTACTCTTTTGTTGTGTTTGTTCTTCTTCTGAGAAAATCATATGGGCTAGGTCGCCTAAATCATGGGATCTAGAATCCTCGATAGTCATGTTAGTTGGCATAGTGAGGACATGTAGTCAGATTTTGGATGTATTCTCGGGTATGGGAATTTAAGGTTTTCGCCGTCGCATGCGGCAGTACGAAAATTTTAAATACCATGAACCTAGAGGTACGTACCTTAGTCAAGGACTCTGTGATTATCGTAGCCTTGCTCTCTAGCATGATGAAGACTCTGGACAACATAATTTTGGACAGACGCATATGATTAACAGATTGTATCTTGAGAAGGTTTAAACATCATACCCTTTTGATTGTTATAAATGACTTAGGAGTAGGGATATTTAGTTTTGTAGAGCTTATTCATAGGTAGTTCCTTCATAGTATAATGGTATGATGACTGGTAGAGTGTCTGTACCCTAGAGGTGATAGTTAGCATTGGTCTTAGAATAGTAACCCATTGTAGATAATTCTCCTGTTATCTATAATACCAACCAGTTACACATAGGATGTTAGTATGCATTACATCCTTGATGATTATTACTACTTTTCCTTACCTTTTCCAGTGAGGCACCCATGACCAGAGCCTGCCTTTGAGTATAGTTGTAGTTTCACCTAAGAACGAGAGGTCTAATTGCATAGATAGATTGCAGATGATATTGGCATATGGGATATAGGTTAGTTGGTATCTATAGGCCATTGTTGTATAGGGTTATAAACATGTTGTTTAGCCTATGCTTGGTTCAGTTTTCCATTTTAGTTAAGTTCCCTTCGTGTTGAGTTCCTTTGTGTTGATCACCTTTATAGGCAGTATGCAGACCCTTCACTAGATACCATGTCCCCTTGATTCAGACCATTCATCCTTAGCCTAGTTCTAAGCATTGTTTCAGACCCTTATAAGTTTAGTTTGCCTTAACCCTTGGTTGATCAGTCATGTATATATATAGATGATATACTTAGGATATATGTGATGGGTTATTGTTCTTGAGCATATATATATATATATATATATATATATATATATATATATATATATATATATATATATATATATATATATATATATATATATATATATATATATATATATATATGTGGCATTTGGTATTCATGTGCTTAGCTTGTTGGTATTTAGTTATAGGTGACTTGATAGGATTGGAAAGTTAAGAGCTAGTCTATTATAGAGTTTCTCTTTTGCTAAATTCTAGTTGCCAATACCTAGATAGCTAGCATAGGTAAAACCCTAAGAAGTTGACCAGTTGATGACCAAGTACTTGGATGTTGAGAAATTGACTAGTGATTGACCCTTGACTATGTTTGACCTAGAAGGGGGTACGATCATCTTAATTTCGAGGACGAAATTTTTATAAGGTGGGTAGGATTGTAACACCCAGTTTTCCAGATGAGGATAATTTTAAAATTTTGTAATTATAATTATTATTTATTGATAATTATTTCATATTATAATTTTTGGTGATTTTTAATCATTTTTAAACTATTTAAAATTATGACTTATGATTTTGACATTTTACTATTGTTTGATTTTAATTTCGAGAAATTTGTCACCCCCAGTTTTCAGGAACAGGGGTATTTTTGTCATTTTGTATTTTTGAAATATTTTTGAAATTTATTTTATTATTTATGATATTGTTTTGGGATTATTTGAGTCGGATTCGAATTTCAGCTCAATCCGACTTGAAACGGGGACCCGGGGGTAGTGTTGACTTTAGTGAACCCACATATTAGTTAGCCATGGCCCACATGATAGAAATATTTTAGTTAGAGGTTAGACTAATTATTATGGATAAGGTTAGTATGATTAGAGACTTTAGAATGACTAATTTAGCCCCAACCAATTAGCCCTTTCCAAATACTAATAGAATAGGTTAGTGGGGGCATTTTGGACCTTACCATAATAGGACAAATAGCCCCATATGGCCAGCCACTTTGGGAGAGGATAGGCTCAAGTTCATTTCATTATTCTCATCCACACTCTCTCTCTTGTTCTTCTCCAAATTCCTAGAGAGCAATCCCTAGCAATTTCTCCACCAAATCCTTCTATTTCGCCACCAAATCTTCTTATTTCCTTCTCCATTCTAGCCAAGGAGGAAGCTACCCAAGTTTGGGAGGATTCGGAGCTCGTTCGTATCCTTTTGGAATCTCTACGTGTCGGTGTCGCTCCGGGAAGGCTTTTCTTCGATTCGATCTACCGGGAGGTATAAATCCCTTCTCCTTTTCATTTCCTCAAGCATATAGGTCTATTTTGAATCCATAGGAATGACCCCCATGGTTGTATCTCCATTTGTGTCCATTTCGTGTCCATTTGGAGGTCATAGGAGTGTCCTTTGTGTTGTAGTTTTGTCCATGTGGAAAAACCCCAAATTTGGACACACTATGTGTTGTTGTTATGTATGAATAAATTATTACATATTTAATCTCATATTTTTGTATTGGAGATGTGTTCTATAGTGTCTCATATATATATTAGTGTAGAGAGTGAGTTCTTGATATATTATGTTATATACTTGTGTTCTTTTGTCTCAAACTACCCAAATCCGTCATAATTTTTATCCACGTTTTTATTAACCAAAGCAACTTAGAAATATCATAACTTTTAGCTTAAAACTCCGATTTATCTTCCGTTTTTTTTAAAAGAACCGTATCGAAGTTAGATTTCCAAATATATATTTTAATAAGCCAAATTTATTCTGTAACTTTCTGTAAAATTATTTGAGTGTCAGTTGTACGAAAGACGAACGCGTTTCAGTAATTTCGCGATTTTGGGAGCTTTCGGACACAAAAATGCGATCCGTTTGAAGTTTTGGAAAGCTAACATGAAGTACTATAACATACTTTAATCCTAGAATTTAGTGAATGACCAATTGGTACAGTATTGGTTTTAAGTAAAAGAGTGACTATACGATATATGCATTTTGTGTAACCTATGAGCCTATGTAGTATGGATATTAAATGAATATAGAGTATGTAATGCATGATATGTTAGATGAATAAAATAATATATATATGATATATATCCTATTTACATTAATGTATATATATGGTTGAATGCAAGCATGTAGGAATACAATTAATGTAATATATGTAAGCAATGCATAAATACATGAATAAAAGAATGATATACAATGCATGCATGAAAATATATAATGAATGCTAGATATAAATGCAAGGTATATATGTAATGATAGATATGAATGCATAATGTATAAATATTGTAAATGCAATATCAGATTTCATATGTAGACATAGAACCAATGCATAGCTGATATTTAGATTGAATGTTAGTTCATTTTAGGTTGTTCGAACACTGAACTGTCCATGTAAGCATATATACCTTCCTTTTCCTATTGCCAAGCCAATTTAAGTTTTCAACATAAAGGAATGTATATGAATGTAATGTTAACCTTCAACCCCTTAATTCGAAATGTTAGTTAATTTCAGTATTAGACAATGCATGAGCTGTATGCATATGGGATGTTGGCTTAATGGTAGATTTCAGATAACATAGTTTATTTTATGTGGTTAGTTACACCAGTTTATGGGATAGCTCACTTTATTTTATATGTAAATGTGGAACTAAACTGAGAATGAACTTCACCCTCTGCACAAGGACACCCCACTCTATATCAACCACCATGCCATGTAACCCTTCTCTAAATGATTGCTATAATATATATAGATTTGTGTAAAGTATAGATGCATGTTAGTTATAACTTAAATAGTCTCTACTCTAATGTATATAGATGTATACTTGTAGCCATGCATGTTAAGTATAATACATGTGTAATGTAGATGGGTTAGCTTTGTGCCATGTGTAGTGTAAACTCATAACTAGTATTGATTTCTCTTTTTATGTACACCTCCATGTTCACACACACACATAGTTTTACATGTTAGTTCTTTTCTCATATATATATATATATATATATATATATATATATAATGTTGAATATGCATGAATGTGATGTATCTTGATATGTGACTTGTGTTGGCTTGTATAGCCTTGGATTTGTATGGTGTGTACTAGCTAGGGTAGACTGGTTAGGCCTAGTGAGACTTCATTGAGTCTATGTTGACCCAGTTGACCTAGCTTTGACTAAATTGTTGACTAGAGTTGACCAAGTGTTGACTTTAGCCTAGTTTGACCTAGACAGCATGTAGATGCATTGTAGCAGTCTATTTTCTTATTTTAGACATGTTGTAACTTGTGTTGTTCTGATTAGGATCCAAACACCTCTCATCGGACAGTATATTTACTTTGGACATTCAGACATCAGGCGAGTACATTCTCTGACCGTTTCATACTTGTCTGGATTTACATTCTTGCTCTAGATTACTGTACTTGATGCTGACACGTTGTTATCACGGATTGGTACTATACGGATCTTTTTTTTGGGATGTTATCCCTTGTATTCACTAGATACATATTGTGATGTGCGTTTCACTTCCATATTGTATTTATTGAATACCTATATCCTTGTATACTCCTTGTGCATATTGTACTCTCAGTATCACATGAGTCCCAGGGATAGACCATTGTACACTATTGTATAACATTGTACAACTATTGTATAACATTGTACATCTATTGTATAATATTGTACATCTATTGTATAACATTGTATACTATTGTACAAGATAACGTAACTAGAGTGGATCCTTGTGTATTGATTGGGGAGGGGGAGTAGAATTGGTTATGTAATCAAATTCTATTGTACAAGATTTTATAACTATTGTATATATCTATTGTACACCCACGTACAATGGAGTTACCATTGTATTTTCCTAGACCGTTTACATAACCATATTGTACTCTAAATTACAGTAGGCTTACAGTTTTTACTTATCATATTTAGATATTTTCTGTTATCAAATCTCTACTGTTATTCATATACTTCTTTCTTTCAGCGTTTCATGTACCTTAATCTATTGCATGCTTTATATTTTCTAGCATGATATGAACTGCGTGAGATATTTTGTGCTCTCCCGTCCTGACTGGACCTGTTGAAAATTTTACAGAGGATGATGAGGAACCCTGCACCCTTACTTGGAGTTTGCCTAGTTGACACTCGCGACCTGGACCCCTGGGGAGGTTCAGGCAGCTGCTCAGGATGATACCTTGTATAGTGTAGATAGCTTAGACTGTCCTCTCTTTTCATGTTTAAACTGTTGTCTTTATTTTCAGAGTTGTATATTTTAGAGATGATGAGACTTGTATTCCATTTCTGCTGTACCTCAGTTGAGGATTTCTTATCTATTTCCATCGTGCTACATTCTACCATAGATTGTGATTGAGTTGTACCTCGGTATTGGCCTCCTTCTGGAGAGTATATTTCATGTTATGTAGTTATAGTTCATAACCTAGAACAGCGTTCTACCATCGACACTGCAGCGTAGACTGGGCGTTGTTACGTTCTCGTACCCTCACGGTGGGTGCGGGTCGTGACACAGATCCTCATATGTCAGCCTACACTACACCAAAACATGCAACTCGTAACACGTTTTTTTTATAATTAGTAACGGCTATTACTGTTACACTTTTGTAATGGTAATAACCGTTACAATAGTTGAAAAACCGTTACTAAAATTATAACTTTATAGTTATGTTATTTTTGTTATTTTGGTAACAGTAGAAACTGTTACAAAAAAATCATATACTGTCACATGCATCCCACCAAAAGAAAAATTTTCTATTTCTCCCGCATCATTTTTTTCGTTCCCTCCACTTTCCCCCTCTCTTTCTCGAGCTTCATCTCCTCCCTTTCCTCAAATCATCCAAAAACCTAACCCTAACACTAATTTACTCCACCCAAATCATCTTTCTGAGAGAGAGAGAGAGAGAGAGAGAGAGAGAAAGAGGAGCAGAGGTGGTTGCGCGATGGTGGATGCTCGACGAGTCCCGGTGGCTCCGCGATGGTGGCTGCTCGTGGAGTCCCGATGGAGCAGAGAGAGTCGCTGCTCCGGCTAGATCGCCGCCCTCCATCACCGGATCAAGGGCACGAAGCACCGCTGACGGCGGAGGACATGGTGGTCTTCGAAGGTGACAGTTAGGGTTTCGAAGGATGCCGCGGAGAGACAAGAGGAGACGAAGGCTAGATACGACAAGGCAAAGTAACCATCTTTCATTCCCATTTTCAAATCTGTGTCAAGCTCCATAGATGGATTGGGGCTAATTTTGTTTTCTTTTTAAATGTGTAGATGCATCTTGAATCCTCAAATGTGTGAAGAAAGTAGATTCACGTCTTGGGAATACTGATGGCTCTAGAATGCTGCTATGTCTTCTGTTTCATGGTGGGAAGAAAGTAGATTCACATCTTGTATATACTGATTTCTTTTCTTTTTTCATGTGAATAGGTGGTAGAAGAACTTATGGTTTTACCTGGTATGGATGCCATTTTGCCAGCCTTAACAAAAGAAAAGTTGGTGGGTTTATGAATTTGCAAAAGAGGAGACAAAGGCCAGGAAATGAAGGTTCATCATCATCATCATGATAACTATATTTGTTTCTATTCTATTTGCATTTGTTTATTTAATTGTCAGTATAAGGAGAATTATAATGTTCTCTTATTCTTACTTATGGAGTACTGGATTATGCTTTAAACAGCGTTCTAAATGTCAAACCCAGTAATATATTGCATTTGCCAATAAAGTTACTCATAGACATTATGTTAGACAGAATTGAAATAGAGAGGTAGTTGTTGAGCACATACCTGGAATATATTGCTTTGGAAATTGATGGCTTAGGTGGAGTATCGAAGGGGCATTAGAACCATTTCCATAAAGGGATCTTCTTCAAGAGTAGATTAGTTATTTTATATTCAACATGCTCAAAGAACACGGATAAAAGACTGGTTGATTGATTCATGAAAGACTGAATCCAAAGTGAAAGAGTCGCTTATTTTGTTAAGTTTCCTAGATGACTGAACTCCTAGGATCCCATAGCTTAATGCCTTTTTGAGGATCCTTTATTCCTGCTCTAGGTCAAGGATTCAAGGTGGAAAGGAGAGAGAATCGTGGTGAACAATGCTAGTCTATATTCTGTAAATGTTGACCAAGAGTCCTAATAAATTTATCCTATTCTAGTCAAAATGTAGCCTCAACTTTCAATATTTTACAATTTAATCCTACACAAAAATGCAACATTAAAGTACTCTTTCCTCACCTCTCTCACTTTTGTAGATCATTATTGTTATAATCCCGGATCTTAACCTAACTCAGTGTCTTAAAAACTCCAAAATGACATTGTGTTCTAGTTCTTTTTCTTATGCTTAATTTTTGTCTCCATGTTTCTCAGAGTTTTAGTCATAGGTGATATTCTTCCCATTGGATGTACAGACGAGGCAATGATGATTTTCTTGAAAATGTTCCAATGGCTCGGACTAGGTCTGATATCCTCAGATCAGTTCACAGCCTTAGTTCAGACTGACTTGTAGATGTTGCTATAATATATATTGATGGCGAGGCAACTTTGATTGCTCAGCTAACATGCTGGCAACCAGTTGTAGCCATTTGTCTTTGAAATTTAGAGAGCTTTTAATTTATTGATGTGAATGTCACAACATCAAGTTCAATCTCTTGATCCTTCATTTCCTCGAGCAATCTAGAAGTTACTTCCCATTTTCCTAATTTTATGTCCCGAAATCAAAGTGGTATAAGTGATAATATTAGGAGAGAGACCTTGAGTTACCATTTGACGGAAGATATCTTCAGCTTCCACCACTTTTTCGATTTTGCACAGTCCATCAATCAAAGTGTTATAAGTGATAATATCAGGAGAGAGACCTTGAGTCACCATTTGACGGAAGAGGTCTTCAGCTTCCTCCACTTTTCCGATCATGCAGAGTCCATCTAATAAAATACTGTAAGTAAAATGTTCGGCTGCACTCCTTCTTGTTGCATTTTCTTGAACACATCCATAGCCTCTTCTACCTTCTGGTTCTTACTGTACCCATCAATCAAAATAGTGTAACTACGGACGTCGTGCCTTAGACCCTCACGAGGCATAGAACTAAGTAACTCATACCTGCCTTCGAGACAGTATCCATGCAGTAGTATATTATACGTGATTTTAGTGGGTTTCTCACCTCTTTCAACCATCAAATTGAGTAGCTTTTGCACTTCGATCGTTTTCCAAATCGAGTAGCTTATTTGTAACAAATCCAATGTGTATATAACCTAGCAATAAGGTAAGTTAAATGGAAACATCAAATTAAATCAATTGAATAAGTGCATTGCTGAATATAATAAAGCAATAAGTTCAACCGAGAAATCTTACCAAGTAATTGTGGGGAATATTGAATAGTCCCATTAGATGACATGTCGAGATCAGATGGTATGCAATCCCTTTCAAGTGAAAAACTTTATATGAACTCCATTTTGGTGTTTACCCAGAAATTTTATGTATCAATGATGATGTAGACGAGTCGATGTTAATCTCATTACTCTTTGCACAATGTTGAGAAAAATTAGGAAGCATTTTCATATAATGATGACACTGTCCATCCTTTGAGAGTAGATCCACTATGGATGACGCAGTAGATGCCTCAAGGATAAATTTACTTGTATCCATTTCTGCAAGAAACCCCATAGCTCTGTTTACTTCACCATTCTCCAACAAGCCCTTAACAATAGAATTAAGCATAACAGAATCTGAAGAGTAACCATCTTTCTTCACGGACAAAAACAACTCATCAAATTCATCCAACAACCCTTCTTTAATAAAGCCTTTCATCATTATGGTGTATGTTAGAACATCTGGTGGCACTACGTCATTTGCAAGAATAGAGTTAAAGAGATTCCTTGCTGCATTAACTTTACCAGCTTGAAACATTCCTTGAATTAAAATATTGAAGGTCCTAGCTTCCAGTTTTTCCTTCTGACATGATATGGTGTTGAACAGATTGATGGTCTCATCAACATGGTGATTTTTACAAAGTCCACGTAATATTATATGATAGGTGTGGAGTTCTAGGGAAGTTCCAGAAGCAAAATCATTTTATCTTGTATTTTTTTTGCGTCAGCAACCCTTCCAGCTTGGTATAATCCATCATTTTATCTTGTATTTCTTCTGCAGTGCAATCTCGCCAGGAATATGATGGCAAGGTGAAATTTCTATTTCTATTTTTAAAATATCTTACATTGCATGTTTGTTTCAACTTGGTTCTTGATTTGGACTTTCTACTCTGCAATCCATAAAACTGAGAATTGATACTATGCTCGTCATGGCAGACATCTCCAGATTTCTTGTCCGATGATGATGGCCACCTAGAGTCTTCTGTCCATTTGCCTACTCGGCAGACTTTCAGAAGCCAGCTGTCAGCTTTTGACAGCTCATGGTGTTCTTATTTGTATTCTTTTGTGGTTTGGAAGGTTAAAGATGCAGGGTCGTTGGAGGATGATCTTGTAAAAGCAGCCTGCCAACTTGAGCTCTCCATGATGAAGATACACGAACTTACTTCAGGAGGGCAGACTTGTGATCTTACTCACAATATGAGAGCTGTCCAGAAGCAGGTTTTTATCTACTAAATCCTTTGGCTATGATCTTGGACTTTTTTTATCATTAAGTTCTGAAACACTGATAACTCATGAAAATTCTATAGCTGATTTCTCTATCGTTCGATAATCTGGAAAGCTTGGTGTTCCCAGCCACTTAGATTGCAATTATGCAAATCTATCACAATCCTGTTGTATCTGCAGAACATTAGTTTGTCTCTGATAAAGAAGAATGAAATTCTGGTGAATGAGATTGTTCATGATGGTTGGAGTACATCGACTGATAAAGAAGAAGATGGTATCAAGGTCAGCTGCTTTCTGGAAACCACTATTAGTTTGAACATTTGAATTTTTTCCTGGCAGAATAATCATGGAATAAAATAGCTAATTTGTTTCTGCAGGAATGTGATTTAATGAAGCTATAAGAAAGTAGTACATGTATTAGTTAGTGTACCTGTAGGTTAAAAGTGCAAATAGAAGTCCCACAAGGAATTGTTGAACGAATTAACATCTATTGCTCAGTCCGATGACAAACATATAAACTACTTTTTTATTGCAGTAATCAAGGGTCTGCGCTTTGTTCTGGAGGAGATACAGGTACATCCACTCCTAACTTTCCATGTAGTAAATCTGAACTCAAGGGCTTGTAGTACTCATAACCATTCATCAACTTGGTTTTCGTGTTGACAGGCGAACAAAGTGCTATTTTGATTAGTAGTTTTGAGTAGTTTTAGCCACAATTGTTTTCTTTCCTTTGTGTGTAGCACTTAGGCACTGGTCTTGCCTATAGTATTTGGGA
Organism: Iris pallida; assembly: GCA_029216955.1. Lineage (NCBI taxonomy): Eukaryota > Viridiplantae > Streptophyta > Magnoliopsida > Asparagales > Iridaceae > Iris > Iris pallida. The sequence goes on along the minus strand of JANAVB010002397.1, from coordinate 14,250,139 downwards.
AGAATGGAAATCTTCTGATATGTTAAGAGTTTTATGAAGCATTATATAGTGCCCATTAGGCCTACGATTTTCATTGTAAATGCTTATTTCTAGCAAGCCTCTACCATTAATTTAGAAGTTTGTTTGACATTGACAATAACCATAATTTGACCATTGGTGTTCCAACTTTCTCTTCTATTTGTTATATAGGTCCTCGATATCTCTTGGAAAATTTCAAGTCTGTTTATTGTTTCCATTGCAACATAGTTTACATCATAGGAAGCTCAGGTTTACGCAAATTGTGAATAAAACCTTTATGTTAATGTCGTCGTCTGCCCCTTTCCATAAATATTAGTCTTTATTTCCACTCTAGACGGGCTATGTTCTATGTTTTTGGTCTGTAACACCCTTCTTTGGCTTACTTCATATTAGGATTATCCAAGCTTTGTAGTATCAGCTGGAGCTGATAGAGAAACTAATACATAAACTGCTAAAAAGACTGCCAAAAATGCTGAAACTTATCAATTGAAAACCATCCAAACTATTTTATGTCCACAGTTTTCTTCTAAAGGAGATCTTAGGAGAATCATTTAAACTAAAACGAGAATGAAGCCTATTTGAGACGGCTTCATGAAGCCTTTTAATTCAGTCCAACCAATAGTAACATGTGATTGTGATGCTAATATGTATTGACCGAAATTATTTGGCCATTAGTATTGTAAGCAAGATGTTGTACCCAATATGAGTAGGAAATTTGGCCTCTTTTTTGTCTTATGAATTGTATGTCTGACAGTTTTGATATTTTCTAGGACTTTTTCAAGACTAATGTCTGCATCTTATTTCAGTTTTCTGCCTAAACTTGATTTGCTTATATTTAATTCAACTAAAATGTACTGCTTGTAAACAAGTCCATTCCTTACATTTCTTACTGGTTTAGCTCTAATTTCATTATCCTTTATTAAATATGTTCTATTCACGGTCATTAGTTCATCATTTTCTTGGCCATTCTTTAATAGATAGAATCCCTGACCGCCAAAATTATCGAAAAAGGCTTCTTGGGGAGCTTTATTAGATTTTTATTACTGTAACCGATACAATTGCATGGAATGTCCTATCTCATGGTATAAACTTTCCTCGTGATTTACCTTTGTACAGGAAGCAGACTCCTTTCCGGAAAGTGACACCTACCTCTTTACTGTCAATGGTTGATGCATTTTTGTGACGTGGAAGTTTCAGGAAATCTGATTCCAGTGTTGCATTTTGGTTGCATGGGCCCTAGAAGTGGCGTCCAGTTTGAAAGGCGCCGAGCTTGGATTGAGTATATGCTGGTTTGCCTTTAGAGAGGACACCCTATGGTATGCTTTGGCTTGTTCATGTATTGTAACACCAAAAATTGGAAAGGTATCTGAGGTTCAATAAGGATTCTGGTGGTCTCTAGCTGGGAGTGATTGATTGTAATTTAGTTTTTGAACAATCACATAGTACGTATTTTTTTAACTTTAGCTTAATTATTATTCCTTGTAACCTAGTTTTTGATATTTTAGAATCTAGAAACTTAGAAATTTGGGACAGGTTTATAAATAGAAGTGTCTGATCTTGATTTCACAATATCTTCGAAGGAGATGTCAAACATTTTTGCATCCCGCAAAAATCCAAGGCATGATAGTGCTGAAACCATTCGCCGGGCTCTCAATCTTGGCGTCAATGTGAAGATGATTACTGGTAGATTAGAAATGTTTCTCTTCTTCAACTTACAGTCGATGCTAGTGTTGCAGGTACATCACTAGTACACTTGATGTTTCAGGTGATCAGCTTGCTATTGCTAAAGAAACTGGTCGGAGGCTTGGAATGGGAGTCAACATGTACCCTTCCTCATCGTTACTTGGCCAGAACAAGGATGAATCAATAGCTGCTCTTCCTGTGGATGAATTGATTGAGACGGCTGATGGATTTGCAGGAGTTTTTCCAGGTGGGTATAATATATTCGTATACCATTATTATCCATTTTTGTGTGTTGATCTTGTTTTTCTTTGAAACAGAACACAAGTATAAAATTGTGAAGAAGTTGCAGGAGAGGAAGCACATTTGTGGAATGACTGGAGATGGTGTAAATGATGCCCCGGCGTTGAAGAAGGCTGATATTGTGATTGCAGTTGCTGATGCTACAGATGCTGCAAGAAGTGCTTCTGACATTGTCCTTACTGAACCAGGACTTAGTGTCATCATTAGTGCTGTTCTTACCAGTAGAGCCATCTTCCAAAGGATGAAGAACTACACTGTAGGTTCTACTGCTCCTTGTCATACTAAATTTCTTCGCTTATTTAAGTATTTGACTAATGACTCCTCTCTGGTTCATCGCTTCACAGATTTATGCCGTTTCCATTACTATTCGTATTGTGGTAAGTACTAATAAAAATCTAGTTACTAGTTAGAATCACAGCTTGATGAACTCCTAATCATTTTGCTTTTCCAAAACAATGCAGCTGGGGTTCATGCTCATTGCATTAATATGGAAATTTGACTTCTCTCCTTTCATGGTCTTGATTATTGCCATCCTTAATGATGGTATGTCCTTGCCCATTAACCTACATCCTTTCTGAATCAAAACAACAATGTGACCGCAAAACTTTCCTTTTTTTCTAAGTTTAATTTTTCTATGTAATTGTAAATTTCAGGTACAATTATGACAATTTCGAAAGATAGGGTGAAGGCATCCCCATTACCTGATAGTTGGAAGCTGAAAGAAATATTTGCTACTGGCATTGTTCTAGGCAGTTATCTTGCATTGATGACTGTCATATTCTTCTGGGCCATGATTGACACCGACTTTTTCTCAGTGAGCCCTTTGCCCCTCTCCATGCTTGTGGTTCTTGTGCTATGATTGTGGTTCTTGCAATTTATTAAAGTACATAAAATCAGAGTACCCAAATTCCTTGCTACATGCCTTGTATTGCCTCAGCAGAACAATGCACCACATTGCAACAAGACAGCCTTCAGAGATCTCGGTTGATATTGGAGACGCTCCACTTCAAATATTACACTAACTATGCCTCATTTGTTGTGATGATGCAGGACAATTTCAGTGTTCGATCAATAAGACATAGTGATTACGAAATGATGTCTGCTTTATACCTGCAAGTCAGTATAGTAAGCCAGGCCCTCATCTTTGTCACTAGGTCGCGTAGCTGGTTCTTCTCTACACGCCCAGGGTTTCTGTTAGTCAGTGCCTTTATGGTTGCTCAGCTTGTAAGATCCCCATCGATCCCCATGGCTTACCTCTTTCATAATACCTTATTGTCCTTGTATTACCTATTCTAAGAGTCAATAGTTTTATCTTAAGGCAAGGTTTCACCAACATTGAGCATTTGCAGGTCGCAACCCTGATAGCAGTCTATGCCAACTGGAGTTTTGCACGAATTAAAGGCATCGAATGGGGCTGGGCTAGAGTCATTTGGCTCTACAGCATCGTTTTCTTCCTTCCCCTTGACTTGCTCAAATTCGCCATCCGCTACATTCTAAGTGGAAAGGCTTGGGATAATGTCCTAGAGAGTAGGGTGAGTATTCTCCTTTACTTTCCACACACCCTCATTTGATTCCCTGATCTTATTTACTTAATGAAGTTACACTTGAAATGTGCTGCGTTAACAGACTGCCTTCACATCTAAGAAAGATTACGGGAAAGAGGAAAGGGAAGCCCAGTGGGCTACAGCACAGAGAACACTTCACGGCCTACAGCCTGCACAAACCACCCATCTCTTCTCTGAGGCTCATAGCTTCCTTGAGCTCTCAGAGATAGCCGAACAAGCCAAAAAGCGAGCTGAGATAGCAAGGTTTGCAGCTATCCATACACAAACTTATAGATATGCTAGTATTACATAGCCTTCTGTACAATCATCATATTATTTCACTCATGAATATGGTTTCTGTAATGGCTTACAGGCTTCGTGAGTTGAACACATTGAAGGGTCATGTGGAATCCGTTGTGAAGCTAAAGGGTCTCGACATCAACACAATTCAGCAAAATTACACAGTATGATAATAGGGGAAAACTAAACCGATTATTTGTAGCAAAGAATGACAAAAAAGACGTCAAATTGTTCAGTTTGGGGGGATGTTGGTGTGTTTCTCCCATTCAACCCAGTCGATAAAAGAACTGCCCTAACCTATGTTGATGTTGATGGAAACTGGCATCGTGTTAGTAAAGGTGCTCCGGAACAGGTTTGTTCTTTCCTCTATTTGAATACATGATCTGCAGTTTTAACTTAGACTGGAACTTCTCGTACCTAAATTTATCTGACGTCTGAATCAGATGTTAAGCCTTTGCAACTGTAAAGATGCCGTTAGAAGTAAGGTTCACAGTGTGATCGACAAGTTTGCAGAACGTGGACTTCGATCTTTGGCTGTTGCTAGACAGGTTTATGCATAATTATTAAAGTCTGCAAGAATTATCAAGTTGGATGGTGTGAATTCTCTTCTCAACATCACTGTTACTTGTTTCTCAGGAAGTTCCGGAGAGGACCAAGGAGAGTGCTGGAGGGAGTTGGCAATTTGTTGGGTTGTTGCCTCTGTTTGATCCTCCAAGGCATGATAGTGCTGAAACCATTCGCCATGCTCTCAATCTTGGCGTCAATGTGAAGATGATTACTGGTAGATTAGAAATCTTTCTCTTCTTCAACTTACAGTCGATGCTAGTGTTGCAGGTACATCACTAGTACACTTGATGTTTCAGGTGATCATCTTGCTATTACTAAAGAAACTGGTCGGAGGCTTGGAATGGGAGTCAACATGTACCCTTCCTCATCGTTACTTGGCCAGAACAAGGATGAATCAATAGCTGCTCTTCCTGTGGATGAATTGATTGAGACGGCTGATGGATTTGCAGGAGTTTTTCCAGGTGGGTATAATATATTCGTATACCATTATTATCCATTTTGAATTGCTAGATGTATTCTTGTGTGTTGATCTTGTTTTTTTTTGAAACAGAACACTAGTATGAAATTGTGAAGAAGTTGCAGGAGAGGAAGCACATTTGTGGAATGACTGGAGATGGTGTAAATGATGCCCCGGCGTTGAAGAAGGCTGATATTGGGATTGCAGTTGCTGATGCTACAGATGAAGCTGAACAAGTCCTCACATTTTTTTTTCTATCACTTTGCTCTGTATAATTGTTATTGGACCCCCCATTTATACTAAATTGTGATCGAGACAAATATTAACATAGAACTATTGTATTTCAATGAACCTCCATCATCGGAGATGATTTTAGAACATTGTTCATCCAATGGACTTTGACGTCTTCTTTGTTCATCATTCATCTCTACTAAAAAATCTATTGTATGCTGGTATTAAACATGAAATGTACTGTCTAAATAAAAAAGCTTACAGTTTTAGTGGTTCACATTCTGGTAATATGAAGGAAAAACTATTTTTTTTTTCAAAAATAAAAGATTTTTATCACGGTTATTACCGTTACCAAGTTAAATTTAGTCAAGATTTTTACCTATCCGTCACGGTTATTACCGTCACATATATGAACTTCTCTCACGGTTATAACCGTTACCAAAACAAATATTTGTCACGGTTATAACCGTGACCAAAACAAATATTTGTCACGGTTATAACCGTTACCAAAAAAAAATATTTGTCACGGTTATAACCGTGACCAAAACAAATATTTGTCACGGTTATAACCGTTACCAAAAAAAATATTTGTCACGGTTATTACCGTGACTAAATATTAACCACGCCTCACTAGTAACGGTTATTACCGTGACGAAAAATAATTGTCACGGTAATAACCGTGGGTAATCGCCTATTATGGTGTAGTGCTATTGAACCCATTATGTACAAACCTTTACCCAGGTTGCATAGCCATCTGCCTCTGACCCTTGCATAGAGGCTGATTTATACAGGCCTGTGAAGTACAAACATGGACACGAGACTAGGTTACAGAGGGTGTGTGTTGAAGTAAACCTAGACACCGATGAATAAGGCAAAGTGGTATGCAGGATACTTGTGGGGGTTGTGATAGCATACCCAGTTCCCTTTAGGCCATAACAGGAATTAGGAAAATCATGTAAGTCCCAATTTGTTGTTTACCTGAGAATGTAATTTTGTACCATTGGTCTGTATAGCAACATGGTTAAGCACAGACCTGTAGCTATAAAGGAAAGCTGGTATTGGTTGTGCTATTTGGTGTTTACCATAAAACATCTCAAACTGCAGAATATAGACAATGAACCCCTCTAATGAACAGGACACCTGTTAAATTCCTGGAAATTATCTGCCAGTGCACCCTTGTTTTACATCCTGCAAACTTGTGTATTGCCATCATATTAGATCGACTGCTACATAGATACATTGCCTCTGGTTGGGTTGTTTAGAGTTAAACTGAATCCAGTAAACACTAGTATGAGTGATAGGCTCTGTCTTTATTTTCCTGTGACTTGGATGGTGCATATAACATTGAATTAAATTGCACTAATGACTGCAGGTTATTCCCTTATATATGCTAGGAACCTGCCACACAAGTCTTATACAAGGGGATTGCCTATCCTATACCACCATGATATCATATCCTCTGTTAGGACAGGAAGGTTAGGAATAATGTCCAGGAGGAGGGTATAGAAGTCATGTGTAGGATTAGAATGTAAGGTTCCTGGGAGCAAAGTATGCAAGGCCCTAGACTAAGTTCTGATAGCAACTTCTAAGAGATTAGTAGGTAGGCCATGACAGGTAAATGTGTCTTAGATAGGAACTAAAAATTAACTTAGATGGGTTGACTAGCAAGCCAAGGAAACCAAGTTGATGTAGGGATTGGCCTAGATTCTTAACTATCTAAATAGATAAGTCTAATTGTACCCCAAATTGTATCTTGATCCTATTGATTTATAAACAGGTTACTTGGGCTCCAATTCTCCACTTGATCATTACTCGCAGCTTGGGACGACAGGCAAGTGCATGTATCGATTGTTACCGTTTCTGATAGTTTCTCTACTTGTTATTTCATATGCCTTGCTGTTTGTTGACACGATCATCACACGAGGATTAGTACCATGGTTTATTCTACATTTTGATTACCTCCTATGTCACCCCATTTATGATTGATTCCATGAGTACTAGCTGGGCGGGGGAAATATCTTAGTAGACGTGTGAACTACCCAATCTATCCCCAAAATGTCTATTATTGCATGATAGCAGCTGCACACGACACGTGCAGTGAGCCGGATTTATCTCTTAGCCGTTCATATATCGAAAGCGATATTTCAACACACGTAGTTAGTAGATATTCCTGTTATTACACCATGTTCTTCACCACTTGCCATGCTACCATGATTTTACATGTTTTCTCACAGTAGCTATATTTTCATTGATAGAGTCTCATGTCTTTTCTTTTTATACTATGATGCTAGTTACCTTCTAGTTTCATTCTCATATGTGAATTACATGTTTATGATTCTGTTGAGATTCGGATAGTGGTCATATGTGTAGTTGTTCCAATCCTGACTGGATAACCAATATTTTAGGTGATGAGTTAGAGGAGTTCTGTACTGCCTTTTATGGGCAGACGGAAGACCCTGATCTGAGCATACAGGAGGACTTGGATGCGGGGCTACCCTCCGCAGGAGACTATTAGCTATACAGCATTTTATAGAGCACGTGTTGCTCACAAAAACTCTTGATTGTATTTTATTTTATTATGGATTATGAGAGTTGAGTGGTGGATTTCCCTTTTAGTACATTTAATTGTATTGAGACTATTCCTTTTATTATATTTGGTCTCTACATTTTGTGATCTCTTTTCAGTTATCAGTTTATTCCTTTTACCATAGATATTGTGTTCATAATTCTTCATGAGATTGGATATGCTACTGGAAATTATGGAAATCTATATACTACGTGGTTGTATTTGCAAATTGTGGAGATGACTAGACAGCGCTCTACCGTCGACACTGCGACGTAGGCTGGACGTACCCACGGCTCAAGCCTAAATATTGGGTGCGGGTCATGACAGTATCAAGACAATTCATTATCATTATATGATATCTTTTATTCATTTATTTTATGTGGATGAGATTAGTTATTGTTCTACTGCATTTCACAGCTTACGTATATTTATTATACGGCTGACATATCTACGTTCCTAGTCCTACGTATTTTGGGACTGGGGCGTTACATATTTTTGTGGTGGCCCATGCAGGTCGAGATAAATTGTTTGGTTACTTTATCATACCAAGCAAGTCTGCGAATAGGATTAGAAGTCTAGGATCTCATCCAAATACTTGACCTTTTTCCTCGATTCCATATTCGACCGACTCATCGATTGCATCTTGCTTGATTCCTTCTATCATTATTCTTATCTTCCCTTCGTGCTTCCTAGAGATTGACCCTACTAGTTAGATGCCCCAAACACCCTTAGCTTAAATTTTTAAGTTGGATAGAATACCCCACGACCTGACACACCCTTGACCATTAAGGAGAATACAAATAGGATTATCTAGACTATAGGGACTAGAGAGATTTAACCATTTAGTCAACCAAGCCTTGGGCAATAAATCGTAGAATGATGGTATAGGAGAGTAAACAAGACTTAGATCCTTATGACTCTTAGACTATTCATTTTGTTTTTATTTTCATCTACCATCGTGCATATGTTCTACTATCTAGACTAATGATGCTTGTAGCCTAGTTTTTGCAAGCTCAATTCTTTATCAAGCTTGTTCATAACATAAGTTATTGGAGGCCTCCACTAACAGATTGTCTACTCAGAACCGGTGTATGATGGTCTGATCAACCTAGTGCACTTTGGTTCACTTCTATATATCGTTCTACATGGATGGGGACATAGCTAAACTTGTCCTCTAGAGTCCCATCCGCGACTGCCTTGGCAACTCTTTTTGAATTATTATGTCGCCTTTGAACCACGTATCCGTATTCGATAATGCCTCCTTCGAACTCTATACTGCTTTCGCCTTCACCTATTTTAAAAGGACGAAGGCGTTATACTAGAACTTCCTCTATCCTTTCTAATGACTATGACCATCCTCACTCGATGTTGTTGTATCTTCATCCTAAGCTGCTCGTTCTTTTCTTCGGCCCTATATTTACTATCACAACCTCATAATCACTTAAATTAGGAGTGAATCTAATCATTCTTCTAATCGTGCCATCAACCTACTTCCAAGAAACCATATCTTAAAGTCTCTAATTTATTTTCTTTTGATACCATATTATTCCTTATCGCAGGTTATCTTGATTAAACTTTAACCCTTGATCATTTTCACTCTTGCATAAATTAGCCATATTGTTGATATATATATATAGTGTTATTGGGCTTTAGTCCCACATTGGCTAGAATGATAGGAGAGGAGGCTAGCCTCTCCTATATATATGTTGTTACTCCATTCAATAAAATTACTTCAAGTCTCAACTTGGTATCAGAGCCTAAAATTGCTTAGCATACCGTTAGAGACCCCTCCTCCAGACAAACCCCTGCAGCTGCTGCCGCGCCGCCGCCGCCGCAGCGCCGCCCCGCTGCTGCTGCAGCTGCCGCGCCGTCGCCGCCGCTGCCGCGCTGCTGCCGTTGCTGTGCCGCTGTTGCGGCTGCAACTGCTGCTGCTGCTGCCGTTTTTACGGCTGCAGGATTCATTGTACCGCTATTGCGGGTACAAGATTCACGCTCGTTTCTGTACCGTTTTTACGGCTGCAGGATTCATTGTACCGCTATTGCGGGTACAAGATTCACGCTCGTTCTTGAGATCAATCTCAAGGAGATGCCTATAATCCCTAGATCCGATGAAATCAGACATATTCGGATTTAGGAGAGGACGGCAAGGACGAGCGTGAGTCGTGGAGCAAGTGTGAAGTGATCGAGAAGAAGCATCGATGGAGGAGATTCTCAAGAAGCTGGATGCTGACGATGTGGCGACATTGCTGAAGTTGATAAAGGTGTCGGCTGGTGAAAGCACGACACGAGCACCGCCAAAGTTAGAACTACCCTCCATCGATCTGAAGTTGGATGGACCAGCCACCTATTTGAGTTGGTCACGGCGGGTGAGAAGAACCCTTGCAGGTAAGAACCTGGAGGGATTCTTGACAGGCGAGAAGACAGAGCCGGAAGAGGGCTCGACAGGACGCGACGAGTGGAAATCCACTCATATGGTGATTTATATCTGGCTTCTCAACTCCTTAGCCCAGTCTATTGCTTCCACAGTAGATGGCATTGAGATGGTGAAAGACGTATGGGAGAAATTGAGAAGAACCTATGATGGCATAGGTAACAATCTACAGATCTTCCAGATAAAAGGGGAGATCGACGACACCGTACAAGGCGAGAAGACGGTGCAGGAGTACGCTACGGAGTTGGAACGCCTCTGGCTGGATTATGATCACCATTCCAAACGGGCAAGCTGCGGGGACCCAAAGTGCAAGGAGAGACAGGTGTGTCTGCAGGAGAGGACGATGAAATTCCTTAAGGGACTGACTGCAGCATTCACACAGAGAACAGCCTTACTCCTCGCCCAGCCAGCGATCCCTAGTCTCGAGGAGGCTATCTCAGCCATGATTCAGGAGGAGACGCGGATCAGATTACAGACAGGGACAGGCGCATCATCGACAGGTGCTTTACCCGAAGTGAAGTCAGCACTAGCAGCTACCGGTTCGGAGGATACAGGATCCAAGGGAGAGCTCTGGCAACAGAATCGGCAGTGCTACAACTGTGGGGAGATGGGCCACCATCGATATGCTTGTACCAAACCACCTAAGGAGGGAGACTCAGGTGGTGGACGTGGACGAGGATATGCTGGACGTGGACGTGGTCGAGGAGGCCGACGAGGCGGTCGAGGAGGCTATCGGGCAAACCTGCTGGTGGCAGATGGGAATGGAGGAGCTGGCGGCGCCTTTACTGAGGAGGATCAGGCGCTACTGGATCTGCTGGAGAGAAAGCAAAAAGCGTCAATCGAAGGAGACAGGAGGAGCGTAGCAGATGAGGCATCCACTCCATTCTTCAACGTCGCTATGTATGCCCATCCATCAGAAGGTACTGACGAGTCTCACGCTCTTGCATCTATGTCTTCCCTTAAAATGTCAGACTGGATTATCGACTCAGGAGCATCTCGGCATGTGACCGGAAATGCTAGTAAGTTTTCCTCGTACACTCACCTAGCATCGACAGACACCATTCAGACTGCGGATGGTACTTTCCAACCAGTGGTCGGTAAGGGTACTGTTAATTGTACGGGTTCAGTAAGGTTATCCAATGTTTTGCATGCTCCATCCTTCCCAGTCAGTCTCTTGTCTATTAGTTCTATAATTCTCCAACTAAAATACATTGTTTCTTTTGATATTCCTAAGGTGATCTTCCAGGAGAAAGGGACGGGACGAAGACTTGGGACTGGCACTTGGCATGATGGACTGTGGTACCTAGATCAAGACGGACTGGACTCAGCATTGGTGTCTATGGCAGAGAAGGCTGGAATGGAGGAGCTGCAGCAGAAGACTGAAGACACTTTGATACTTCATCATAGGAGGATGGGGCATTCTTCCTTTGATACTCTAAATAAGTTGTATCCAGATATGTATGCAAAATCAAATAAAAGGAACTTAGTATGTGATGCATGTGAGTTAGGAAAACTTACTAGGAGTTCATATGTTGGAAATGGTCATAAGAGTTCTTCAGTCTTTGAGGTAGTTCATTCTGATGTTTGGGGCCCATGTGCTACTAACACTATGAATGGGTATAAGTATTTTGTTTCGTTTATCGATTGTGCATCTCGTGTCACCTGGCTGTATTTGATGAAGAACAAAAGTGATGTATTTGCTTGTTTTCGGGACTTTCATAAATATGTCCAGACTCAGTATAATGCAGTGGTGAAGATACTGAGATCTGACAATGGGACGGAGTATACCAATAGGACACTTGTAGAGTACTTGTCAGCACATGGAATACAGCATCAGACCTCTTGTGCATATACACCAGCACAAAATGGAGTAGCAGAAAGGAAGAACCGACATCTTCTGGAGACCGCAAGAAGTATGAAGATCGACATGAATGTCCCACAACACCTATGGGGATATGCGGTGTTGACAGCAGCTCAACTTATAAACAGGATGCCTTCAAAAGTCCTGGGATGGAAGTCTCCATGTGAAGTATTACAAGGTAATAATAGTGGAATACTTCCACTAAAGGTGTTTGGATGTGTGTGTTTTGTGAAGGACAACAGACCATTCGTTGGAAAACTTGACCCTAGAGCAGTCAAGTGCATCTTCGTGGGCTACTCAGCAACTCAGAAGGGGTATGTATGCTGGAGTCCAGTAGAGAAGAAGAAATTTGTTAGTATGGACGTCCACTTCCGGGAGCATGAGCCATATTACCGCCAGGATGGAACTTCGTATAACATGCCTCATACTACAAGTATAAGGCGAGAGGGGGAGATAGAGAACTTGGAGAACCTGGTGGTAACCGATTTAGAAGTTTGGCATAGAGACACGGTTGAGGAGGAACATGAAGGTGAAGCGGAACAGAGGGAGGAGACGAGAAGTGTTACACCTACGGCTCAGGGGGAGTTACTGACCTACAACAGGAGAAACAACAAGCAGACTACAGGACCAGTACCTACAGTGTCAGTGCCAAGTCCCTTGCCTGCGCCTGTCCCAACTCCTGAGACACCTATACCACCATCCTCCTCATCTACACCACCATCCTCCTCATCTACACCACCACCCTCCTCAGGTGATATCGTTCCTCCCATACCACTACCTACACGAAGGACTACTCGCAGCAATGCGGGAAATCCTCCGGACAGATATGGTTGGGATCTTGCTAAGTTTGTTTCTTATGATCATATATCTTCTTCTCATGGAGTATTTATAGCATCTTTGGATAGTATTACTGTACCTAACAATTGGCAGATTGCCAAGAACGATCCAAAGTGGAAAGCGGCAATGCACGAGGAGTTGGGAGCTCTTGAGAAGAACCACACTTGGGAGCTGGTGAGACTGCCAGAAGGAAAAAGAGCAGTTGGATGTAAATGGGTTTTTACTGTGAAACAGAACCCAGATGGACAGGTTGAGCGCTATAAAGCTCGACTGGTGGCAAAAGGATACAGTCAGACGTACGGCATCGACTATGACGAGACCTTTGCACCAGTGGCGAAGATGAGCACTGTCAGGACCTTGATCTCCCTGGCAGCCAATGGAGGGTGGAAGCTACACCAACTGGATGTGAAGAATGCATTTCTTCATGGAGATCTAGTAGAGGAGGTGTACATGGAGATACCACCAGGATTCGGCACAAAACAGACAGAAGGCAAGGTCTGCAGACTGAAGAAGTCTCTTTATGGACTGAAGCAGTCTCCTCGGGCATGGTTTGACAGGTTCAGGAGAGCAATGATAGGGATGGGATATCAGCAGATCAATGCTGATCACACTGTCTTCTTCAGACGGAGTGGAGGCCATATCACCATGCTTGCAGTATATGTAGATGATATGATTATCACAGGCAATGATGAGCAGGAGATCGCCCAACTCAAAGTAAAACTTGGCAAGGAGTTCGAGGTGAAAGATCTTGGCCCCCTTCGATACTTCTTTGGGATTGAGATTGCTCGAGATAATGAGGGAATCGTTCTTTCTCAAAGGAAGTACGCACTGGACCTGCTTACGGAAACAGGGATGATGGGATGTAAACCAGCTACGACACCGATAGACCAGAAGTTTAAACTGGATGCTGAAGCTGGAGAACCAGTTGACCGGGATAGATATCAGAGATTGGTGGGCAAGTTAATCTACTTAAGCCACACTCGACCTGATATCAGCTTTGCGGTAAGTGTAGTAAGCCGCTACATGCATGACCCCCGAAAGGGTCACATGGACGCAGTGTACCAGATTCTGAGGTACTTGAAGGGAGCCCCCGGGAAGGGACTGATCTTTAGAAGAAATAATCATGTAGGCATTGAGGGCTATTGTGATTCTGACTGGACTAGCTGTGCTGACGACAGGAGATCCACATCGGGATACTGCATATTTGTAGGAGGCAACTTGGTCTCTTGGAGGAGTAAGAAGCAGTCAGTAGTGGCCAGATCAACAGCTGAAGCAGAGTATAGAGCGATGGCCTTGGGAGTCACAGAACTATTGTGGTTGAAGAATATGCTGACGGAGCTAAAGCTGGACCAGGGAACAAAGATGAAGCTATGGTGTGACAACCAGTCAGCTATTAATATTGCCAACAATCCAGTGCAGCATGACAGGACCAAACATATTGAGATTGACAGATTCTTCATCAAAGAGAAACTGGATAAAGGAGAACTAGAGCTGGGCTATGTTCCAACCAAAGATCAGGTAGCAGACGGACTGACAAAGGGGCTTAGTTCTATCAACATGATGAGAGGATGTGACAAGATGGGCTTAGTGAATATCTTTCGCCCATCTTGAGGGGGAGTGTTGATATATATATATAGTGTTATTGGGCTTTAGTCCCACATTGGCTAGAATGATAGGAGAGGAGGCTAGCCTCTCCTATATATATATGTTGTTACTCCATTCAATAAAATTACTTCAAGTCTCAACACATATCCACGTTTATTTCGTATTTATCTAAATCACGATTTCCTAATGCATCTTGTGTTGAACGTTGTGAATTGATTTTTCCACATCGCTACCCCTTTGTGCCTTTTCATCCTCCTACTAATTCATAATTTCGATGACGAAATTCTTTTAAGTTGGGTAGGATGTAAAACTTCTAAATTTTTACTATTTTTTTAAATAAATTTGTTACTAATTTTTTATTTTTGTATATTGTACTTCGCGTAGTTGCATTGTACGTCGTGCGCAAAATTTTATTTTTCGTAATTGCTCGACGAGTGCGACTATGTGCGAGCGTACATATTTTTATAAAATATTTTTTCTATTTTTATAGTTTCGAAATAATATATATAACAATTATTTTTAGCTATCGTACCTAAATTTTCAAGTTTATGATTTTAATTATGAAAAGCCTTTCATTTATACAGATATAATAATAAATAATTTTTCTATAAAATGGTATATTAGAAAAGTATATTTATGTAAATATTATTTGGACATACATATATATTTCGTAATTATTTATTAGTTTATTTTTAAATAATAATATAATTTTTGAAATTATTATTATTAGTATTTTTGGAAAATATATTTTGAAATTATTGTGGCAATTTAAATCTAGATTTGATTTTATGGATTTATTTAAATAGTTAAATTAATATCTATATTTGAAATTTGATTGATTTTAAACTAAAGGATGGAATTTAATTAGATTTAAATTGATTTAGATTTGGATTGAAATTTATTGAATTTGATTTAAAATAAATAGAGGAATTATCTAAAGGGATTTACAACTATCATAATCCTTATCTAAATAGTAGCTTCCACCTCCTATATAAGGAGAGGCTCATTATTCTCTGTTCCATTAATTTTCTTCACCTACAAATGTGTTTGTGCATCGTATCCGTGCACATCAAGCCATATCCATTCACTTCTTCTATTTTTTATCCAAATTGATTAATGTTCTCATTAAAGAAATTCTCTTTTTCCTTCCATCTATTTTTTCTTGTCACAAATTCTTACTATCCTTTTACCGATCAACCAAGTCCGTCTATCCTAGTAGTCCTTAAATTTCTAGTACGAAAATTTTTAAAGGTGGGTAGATTTGTAACTCATCTTCCCGAAATTATTATTTTTTAAATTATATCTATATATTTTAATTTCGTATTTAAAAGTAATTTTCGTAGAAATCTTGTAAAAGATATTTTGTGATTACTTTTGTTACCAAAAACTAGTTTTAAATTAATGGTTTGAAATAATGTTTCTAAAAAAATGTTCTCAAATTTTTTATTTGAAATATAAAATATGTTTTTATTATTTTTGGACTTCTAAAAATTGGTTTTTAAAAAAATTGAGCGATAAAAGGTTTTTTGTCTATTTATTTTTAAATAACGATTTGGATTTATAAAAGTAAGTTTTATAATATTTGATGACATCGAGTATTATTTTGATATGTTAATCAGTTATTTGATTATATTTGAATTTATTTAAATTATCTTGATGGTTATCAACTATACTTTAAATTATGTTGATAATTTAAATATTGTTTAAAATACTTACGATGACTAATTGGAGCATTACGATTTGTCTAATCTATATTTGAAATATAATTTGATTAAATAATTTAATTATTTTTTGATTTAAATTATTTTGATAAATATTTTATATTATTTTAAAGTTATTATGTTGAGTTTGATTTGGATTTGAATTCATATAGTTTGAATAATTTGATAATATAGAATAATACTTAAAGTTATTATGGTGATCATTTAAAGGATTGCAATCAAATTGGTTTGTTTTTAAATAATTTATTTGATTTAAATTTATGGGAAGATTTATCCATTAGAAATTTTTATCCTATTGGAATCATATCTAGCATTAATTAGATCGTCTCTTATTTAAACCAATCCTATTCCTATCCAAATTAGTTGGTAATCATAATCATCCTTCTTGATTTAGTTCTAATCCTATCATAACTTGTTAATTGCTAGTCATTATATATATATATATATCTATCGAATCTATGAATAAAAACATCTTTCAAACCATCATTGTTAAAATTTCTCTCTTTTTTCGTCATAACTAAGCCCAAAATTCGTCATAAATTCAGCCTCAATTTTCAAAGGATGTAGGAACTTCGAATGACCATAACTCCCAACTCCGGACTCCGTTTGACCTCTAGTTTTTTTTGTTGGAATCGTATTGAGGTATATTTTCTGAATATAAATTTTATTTTCATAAATTTGGAACTTAATTTTTTGGAAAATTTGTGGAGTGTCAGTTGTCCAAAATCTGACACGTTTTAGTGTTTTTGAGATTCTGGGAGAACCAGGAATCTGAATCACGAACCGTTTGAAGTTTCGGAATGCTGACGAAAAAATATACATCATATATTTTTCCCAAAAATTTTCTAGAATATTTTATTTTTGGTTTTTATTTTAGAAGTTTGTCACATCGTCTGAGTTCATCTTGTGTAGTCCTGTGACTATTCTGTACCCAACAGGATGGTCGGTTTCACCAGCAAGGACCTCAGGCAAGACACCATGCCTTTACTGTTTAATTTCTTGCTCAATATCATACTTATTTTATTTCTTATAAGTTGTTCTTTCAAAATCATATATAGTTGCAAATTACTATATTTTAGTTTTTTATGCATTTGGCCTAGAGTTAAGGGACCGCCTTTGTTTGTGCCGCATTCATTGGCCTGACACCTGTGTGTCACGATGTCACGTGTCTCATATAGATTCGGACTTGCGTACCGACCGTACATCGGTGCGTACAGGACGAGCATTAGGATATAACCGCTAATATAATTGACTAGAAGACTTAGCGGTTATTAGAAATATCGTGGTGTAGATTCAGCACGAGTAGTACATGGGGAGGGAGAAGACAGTTATTAGGCGCAGGGGCTTTCACACATTTACTTTTCTCTAGCTGCCATTTGTGACTCAGCCGAGAGCTAGTGTGCCGTGCACTTATTTACTTTTCTCTAGATGCCACTAGTGCCTCGGTTGAAACATAAATGTGTCGTGCATTTACTTTCCTCTAGCTGCCGTTAGTGACTCACCCGAGAGACTAGTGTGCCTTACATTTATTTATTTTCCTCTAGATGCGACTAGTACCTCGGTTGAAACGCTAACGCACCGTGTTTCTAGTCTCGGGAGCCCTTGTATGGAACGTTGTCTTCAAATTTTATTTTCACATAGAATGGTTAAGGACCTTTATTTGTTTAGTCATATATACTTTTCTGTTGAGCTTTTATTATTCAGTTATTTGCATGATATTATGTGTCTTGTTACGTCCCTCTGAGGACCTGGTTATCTCACCAGGTGTGTGCTCTTGTCTTTCGCAGGTGTTCTAGCTCTAGCCGTGACCATCTCCATTTCTTCGAGGATGATTGCGCTTGGATCATCTTCGCTTCGCTCGCCAAAATTATTTTTTTCTCATGTATTTTTCCTTTACTTGTTGGTAGTGGATTTGTCTCCGCCCAACATATTGTATCAAGGCAATTCATTATCGTTATATGATATCTTTTATTCCTTTATTTTGTGTGGATGAGATTAGTTATGGTTCTATTGCATTTCACAGCTTACGTATATTTATTATACGGCTGACATGTCTACGTTCCTAGTCCTACGTATTTTGGGACTGGAGCGTTACAGTAAAGCCGTGCTCTGATACAATTTGTCATGCCTCGATTCGTAGAGTCATTTAATCATATATTTTATCTCTTAGAATCGATCGTCCTCGTTTGGACGTGATGCCGTACAAGTCTGGTATTGCACTTGTACAAGGCAAAGAAGGTACGTAATTAATTTTCTTCAAATAGGAATACATCGCAGTGGCAGAAGTAGATAAATTGAAGTTAGTGAGGACAATCTTTCATATTGAATAGAAGTACATCACTTTTTTATAGCAGCAGAGATAAAAGGATAACTTGAAGTCACACAGAGATATATAGAACTTTATTCTCTTTATTGATAATTGAAGAAGAGTACAAGACTTGTATTGAAGTACAATGCTTACAACCAATCCTACTTTACATTGAAAGCCACCTGAACAATGCTATACAGCTTACAATTGATACTTGGTTACATTGGATTACAACTCGATATACCGATTGGCTTACAACTCACTGGTACAACTGATTACAATGTTCCATACATTATGCCCTTTATAAACAGAAGACATCATCTTGTACAAGGAGAGCTTCTGTATGCCCAACAAATCTTCGATGCCGCGGGATCAATCAAGCCAATCTTCGTGTGTAGAACATCCCAAGCACGAGCACCTGCCCACAAAAATATGGGTCAGCATATCATCTATGTACTGGCGAACAGAATCCAACCCACTCGCCTAAACCAACATTAACTGGTCAATTTTAGCAAGCATTTAATAGAATGATCTTTCTACTTGGGGCCTAGCATCAGTTTACAATTCATAGGCAAAAATCATAGTAAAGCATGTAAACTTGTTATCTCATTTCTTATGTGAATGCAGCAATAAAACCTACTTGGTGTTATCAAGTTCTGATATTGTACATTTAGAGGCATCTTTTTAAGCGTCGTTGAGTTAACATTAGCCAAACATGTTATAGGTGTCTTAGCAAGGCAACACTCCAGCATATTTTATTTAGCATGTTGAGCATGTCATAGAGTTCTCTTTTAAAGGCAACATCACAACATTGTCTTGTTTAGCATGACTAAGTAGACAATTCAACCAACATATATTGCATATATCACATTTAAGTGATTTCTTAGCGATATCCGACTCCACATACCTGCATAAGAATACAGGATCATATGATATACTTGCTCTGTCTACACAAAACATTCATTAGCATACATCCTAACTACATGAACACTGGTGGTTGTGCACCATATCGACGTGCCATATAGTGGTATGCGGTTGACCACTCACCAGGTTACGAGCCCGAATGAAGGTTCCGATACCGTGCTACCAAAGCACTAATTCCCTCCTAGGCCGACTCGATCCCACCGCCGCAGGTACCATTCGAAGAAATCCTTGTATACAAGTACGTCTATGGTCATGCGAATGCGTGTCCGACTCGATCGTGTTCGAAGTCACATGATAAAATAATAAGATAAGTAAAGGTAATAGTTCATTATCTCATCTTTCCAATATTACCATCTATTCACTTGGTGATCATAATGATCCCGAGCCTCATCATTTTTCATTGCATCAATCATTGTAACATTTCTCATATCTTTCCTTTCTAAGAGGAACAAATAATATTTCATTCATCTCGATAGGACCTGCAGCATTTCATTCATATCATAGGGACAGTATTCCTTCTTTTATTGCTTATAAGGAAACAGGCAACAGCAACTGTCATACCCCGCTCCCGTAGGAGCGATCGTCCTCGCTAAGGCGTGATGCCGCACAAGCCTAGATTTGCGCTCGTGCAAGACGGGTTCTATAACGGCCGATTACAGTGGCTGCGACGGGTCGTCGCACAGAAGTCCCAAGCAGAGACATTGAACACGCAGCGAAAATTTAGAACAAAACACAAGTTATTCAAAAGAAGCACTTTTATTGATATCGAAACAACGGTTACATTGGGGGCACAAGGCCGAGATTACAATCACTCAAATACACTAGTCTCACATTACAAATCACTCTGCTCTCTCTCATCTCTCGATACAATGCTTGAATCCTGCGAAAGCTTCGGAAGGCGATGTCCATACATTATGTCCTGTATAAGTCTTCGATTCCATGCGATCGTACGCTTCAAATCGCCAAGGAACTCCCTGCCTCGACGCATCCAAGCGAGCTCCGCGCCACGAGCTTCTACCTGTGCCTGCACATAGAAACTGTGTGGTTGTCAGTACTCAACTGTACTGGTGGAGTGAGCTCCTCGCCCACCCATACAAAACCGACACGTTTATTTTACTTTGTGCGATACAAGCCCCTTTACGATTGTTTTTCTAGTCTTGCCTTAGGATCGATTTTAGGACCGACGCCTTAGTCTATTTTATGTCTCTAGACCGCCACCATGCCTTTGCACTAATAACGTACTCATACTTTACCGCTAGACCTTCTCGTTTCCATAACGTCAACTTACTGCCTCGTGTTTGCCTTTCGTGCCATACTCTGGGACGTAACGACTCGGTCGTGCAATTAACTCGATTCTTGCTTGGGTAATATCGAGGCGGTGCCTTCTCGCTTGCTCTTGCCTATACTTGTGTTGGGACGACACGGCTGTGCCTCACATCTCGAGGTCGTGCCCTGCAACTTAACATAACTTAACCAACTTGCCCTACTGCCGTTCCAAACTTAACTCGAAACGTATAACCCAACTTGTGGAACCAGTATTGAGAACCCAAGTACGACGCCGTATCTCGTGCCGAAGCACGTGTCTTTACGTATAGCCGAATCGTAGGCTTTATATTACCTTGGGTGCAACCGAGCACACATTTCATTATTCAATGCAATACCGTGCTTACACTTCCTTTGTTACGACCGACACCGTGTATACGGATTCGCCGTTTAGCACGCCAATTTCTATATGAAAGGCCACTGGCATGACAAGCCATCGCGGACATAGCTCGGATAGGCGGCGGGTCCTTCAGCGCAGGTAGCGAGCCCCGTTGAAAGCCCCCGACTACCCACGCAATAAAAGCATGCATTGCTATAACGTCTACCTCCTAGGACGACTGGGCCCGGTGCCCCGGCGTATAACCAGTCTAGGCAGAAATCTTTGTCGACAAGGTGTCCAATGACCACGCACCTACGAGACATCTAAACTCACGTAAATGCATGGCCTACTTGTTGGTACGACCGGAACTATACTTAGCAACTCGTGCTCTGAATCACACTTGGCATAACGTGCCTCGGGACCGCGAGACTCCCAACCGAGGGACCGCCTCAAAATTCTTAACGTAGATAGGAACGCGAGACTCCCAACCGAGGGACCGCCTCGAATACTCAACGTAGATAGGAACGTGAGACTCCTAACCGAGGGACCGCCTCGAAACACCTTAACGTGGATAGGACGCGAGGCTCCCAACCGAGGGACCGCCTCGAACTTTTTTGAACTCGAGGGAACGACTACTACGTAGCCTTCCAACTTAACTTGAACAAAACGTGTTCCTTAAGTGCCATGGACCGTGGCTAACTTTACATCGTGCCAATCGTGGCTCGTGCCTTTAACTGACTTACGTCCTACGCGACGCTATCACCCAAGTCATATATTGTATGACGGCACTTGGGATCGTGGGACTATTTAACTTGACAACTGCAGAAAGAACGGGACGACACTTGGAATGACTTAGGTCGACCGGCATAACTTTGCCTAACTTACTCAAGCCTACAACTTAACCCGAGGGACGAGCCAAGGCTATGCCAAGCCTTGCGCAGTGGGAACGAACATGCTTTATCGAGCATTTACGCGGGCGACGCCTATGACTTAGGCTAACTCATCGTTTGTGTCGAATACCAACTTGTTCTTCTCCCAAGCCGCGGGACGAAGGATCGAGTGTCATTTAAAAGCATGCTGAGCCGACTTCTATTGAGACCGTGGGACCATTTTCCATGTTCTAAGACATTCCGACGGGTCGGGATTATTCCCTTAGCTATGTGCGTTCGTAGCTTTTATATTAGCCTACTTGTGCAAGTTAAAAACAGACGAATTATTAAGTGAAGGCTGAGAGGAGGCAAGTTCACCGAAACTACCCCACCTGAGCGATGTCTTCGAGTCGCCGTTGTAAGGCCAAGTCCGAACGCCGTCGGCGTTTCGATTTCTCTGATTGACTTTGCGGGACGGGGCACTACAACATACACCACTCAGAACAAGTCTCGTCCTCGAGAGTTTCCTGAAGGCAAGCCGTCCTACCATTTTTTTGGCCAAAACTTTATCGTACACACACCGCCTACGCGTTTCTTCGATTCCGAGCCACGTTCGCACTTATCGCTAAGTTAGTCATAAGGCACACCAACCGATCAACCAACATTCGAACTCGTCTCAAATCATGATCGTATTACCATCAACATTTCTTCAAAACTCACGATTTCAAAATCCTCGACACTTTCCCGTTCCTCAAGTCTCACTTGTTTCAACGTATCACTTAGTTGGATCGTGCACATATTTCAGGCGTTCCCAAAATACATGTATTTCAGGCAAGCCTCGTGATAGAGAATCCGCCATCACCACTCGAGTCGGATCGTGCACATATTCGGGCGTCCCTGATACACGTGCATGTCAGCCGAGATTCGCGAGTGGTGCCTCCACAATTCCTATCGCTTCACGCCGGAACGTCTTCCGAACCGCTAGGCTATGTCTTTTCGTCAGTACTGGAATCATAGTTCCCAAACAACGATATCAACACTGACCCCATCCTAAGGTCAAACCAAATCGTTGGTACGGGGTTTTCTACCCAAGCTCGCATCACTCCGATTTCTAAACATCGAGCATCGATTTCCTACACACATCCCAATGTTCGTCGCATGGGGTCCGAGTCGTTTAGTAAAACCATCCTACGATAACTTATATTTCAACCAATTCCACGTCGTATCAATATCGTTCGTTCATCAAACCGTTTCGTATAGTCTATCTCTTCGAACACGTTCGACATAATCCGCCTATCAATCTTTCCAAGTCAAGCACGCTATGACACAATTCATCTCTAAACCGTAATTCACATTTCACGTTTCCGAAATCATCTATTCCAATTCACGTAATCGATCACAAGGTCGTCCGACTTAACAATATGTTGTGTCTGATCTCACGCGAGTCCGATTATCCATGGTGGTTCATGAATCACCATACACGCCCGCGGAATAATCATTCTCATCGGGGCGTAACTCTTGTTTGAGTCCAGACTAATTCATTCTCGATGCGCGGATTGGACCTACTCAATCCTCAAGTTTTATTCAGTCATCAATCACAAGTCCTAACATCCTCGAATTTACCTTCGCATCAAACCGACAAGTCGGGACAATCAAAGTTGCCGCGTCCTGATTTTCCGAGTTCGATCATTCCCGTGACATGAATCACCATGTCAACGCTCACGCGGAACGATCATCCCAAATCCGACGCAATGCATGTGCGAGGCTAGAGTTACGCTCGCGTAAGACAAGACCGTCGACGTTGTGGTTATCAACGCAACCATCAAAACATGATCACTTTTATCCAACGTTCATCTCAATCAAGATCCTAAGTATTGCATCCATCAGAACGATAACACTTGTACGATCATCATTCACCGTGTCAGAGTACCCCCGAGTTATCGCATATCGATCTTTGATACACCTCAATACCATCGACGATATGCGTAACCTGACGATCTTCCTTTGCAACGAATTTTGAGTCGTGCGAATGATGCTATCGTCCGACTGGATAATCTCCTCGAATCGTTCACCACATCAATTTCTTTAACCCAAATTCACGTGTCGTTTATCTGTCGATCTTAAGTCATCGACTAACGTATTTTCTCAATTCGCATCATTCCTTGCTAACTCAAACCATCGAGCACATCGATTTCAATCCTCAGAGTCATTTACGTAACTTCAAGTCAAACCTTTCGTGCACGCTATCTTTCCGTTGTGCTAACTTTTCGTATACTATCCGTATCAATTTCCTCGATTCGATTTCACCTACTCAATCGTTTTCGCGTTTCATACTCGTGCAATCCTCAATCTTTCGCTCGAATGATTTCCAAGACGGACCATACACCACTCGAAATTTGAGTCATCCAATCTAGTCCAAATCACGTTTGCATTATTCGCTAAGACACGTTTCGGATTCGTTCGACGAATCCCTAGCGTAATCGTTCACGTCGCATCGACGCACTAAGCCGTTCGCACTATTCCTCAAAATCCAAAACAATCTTCCGTGTACGCCTAAGCGTTAGTTCAATAGCGCTTCTATCGATATACACTCTACGTGCATCCCCGTTCTCGACCGAGCGATACTTAGTATTGCTCGCGACTCGTTTACACCAAAAGGTCTTAGTATGCGGCACGCGGCACAACTTAGCCAAAAGGCCGTGTGCATAACCATCCCGTTCGGACTATACTCCGATTTTGTGCGCTCATTTGCTCATGTAGGACTCGTTAGGCACGCACGCGACTTGCTAACTTTTAGCACACATTTTCTATCAACTCAAGATCGGCACCGTTCGGTCCAAAGGCCATCAACTATCGATGCGTTCGATTGAACGCTTTACGAGCTTTCGAAAATATTAGACTTATTGTATGGACATGCCGAGGGACGTTGAGAGAGAGCGCACCAACGATATCACGTTACGGAAGCACAATTCAGAGTTTCGGAACAACGGAGTTAAAGAATTCAATCGATAGTCCAAGGACGTAAAGCCGTGCTTTGATACCATTATGTCATGCCCCGCTCCCGTAGGAGTGATCGTCCTCGCTAAGGCGTGATGCCGCACAAGCCTAGATTTGCGCTCGTGTAAGACGGGTTCCATAACGGTCGATTACAGTGGCTGCGACGGGGTCGTCGCACAGAAGTCCCAAGCAGAGACATTGAACACGCAGCGAAAATTTAGAACGAAACACAAGTTATTCAAAAGAAGCTCTTTTATTGATATCGAAACAACGGTTACATTGGGGCACAAGGCCGAGATTACAATAACTCAAATACACTCGTCTCACATTACAAATCACTCTGCTCTCTCTCATCTCTCGATACAATGCTTGAATCCTGCGAAAGCTTCGGAAGGCGATGTCCATACATTATGTCCCGTATAAGTCTTCGATTCCATGCGATAGCACGCTTCGAATCGCCAAGGAACTCCTTGCCTCGACACATCCAAGAGAGCTCCGCGCCACGAGCTTCTACCTGTGCCTGCATGTCACGCCCCGCTCCCGTAGGAGCGATCGTCCTCGCTAAGGCGTGATGCCGCACGAGCCTAGATTGCACTCGTGCAAGGCGGGTTCCATAACGGCCGATTACAGCGGCTGCGACGGGGTCGTCGCACAGAAGTCCCGAGCAGAGACATAGAACACGCAGCGGAAATTTAGAACAAACAAGTTATTCAAAGAAGCTCTTTTATTGATATTGAAACAATGGTTACATTGGGGGCACAAGGCCAAGATTGCAATCACTCAAATACACTCGTCTCACATTACAAATTGCTCAGCTCTCTCTCATCTCTCGATACATATTGTCGATCCAGCGGAAGCTTCGGAAGGCGATGTCCATACATTATGTCCCGTATAAGTCTTCGAATCCATGCGGCCGCACGCTTCGAATCGCCAAGGAACTCCGTGCCTCGACGTATCCAAGCGAGCTCCGTGCCACGAGCTTCTACCTGTGCCTGCACATAAACACTGTGTGGGTGTCAGTACCACTGTACTGGTGGAGTGAGCTCCTCGCCCACCCACACAAAACCGACACGTTTATTTTACTTTGTGCAATACAAGCCCCTCCCCCTTTTACGATTGTCTTTCTAGTCTTGCCTTAGGATCAATTTTTTAGGACCGACGCTCGGCCTATTTAGTGTCTTTAGACCATCTTCGTGCCTTGCACTAATAACGTACCCATACTTTGCCTCTAGACCTTTCTCGTGTTTACGTTGTCAACGT
This sequence comes from Iris pallida, assembly GCA_029216955.1. Classification (NCBI taxonomy): domain Eukaryota; kingdom Viridiplantae; phylum Streptophyta; class Magnoliopsida; order Asparagales; family Iridaceae; genus Iris; species Iris pallida. The sequence continues at coordinate 14,224,018 of JANAVB010002397.1, read as the reverse complement.
ACCGACTCATACTTGTCTTTCGTACCATACTCTTGGACGTAACGACTAGGTCGTGTCAAATACTTGCCCTACGGCCCTTCTCGACTTAACTCGAAACGTATAACCCAACTTGTGGAACCGATGTTGAGATCTCAAGTACGATAACGTATCTCGTGCCGAAGCACGTGTCTTTACGTATAACCGAATCGTAGGCTTTACAACACTTTGGTGCAACCGAGCACACATTTTACAATACATCACAATCGTGCTTACGTTTCCTTTGTTACGACCGACACCGTGCATGCGGATTCGTCGCTTAGCACGCCATTTATCTATATGAAAGGCCACTGGCATGACAAGCCATCGCGGACATAGCTCGGGTAGGCGGCAGGTCCTTCGATGCAAGGTAGCTAGCCCCATGGAAAGCCCCCGACTACCCACGCAATAAAGGCATGCGCTGCTATAACGTCTACCTCCTAGGACGACTGGGCCCGGTGCCCCGGCGTATAACCAGTCTAGGCAGAAATCCTTGTCGACAAGGTGTCCAATGACCACGCACCTACGAGACATCTAAACTCACGTAAATGCATGGCCTACTTGTTGGTACGATCGGAACTATACTTTGCAACTCGTGCTCTGAATCACACTTGGCATAACGTGCCTCGGGACCGCGAGACTCCCAACCGAGGGATCGCCTCGAACTTCTTAACGTGGATAGGAACGCGAGACTCCTAACCGAGGGACCGCCTCGAATACTTAATGTGGATAGGAACGCGAGACTCCCAACCGAGGGACCGCCTCGAAACTCAACGTGGATAGGAACGCGAGACTCCCAACCGAGGGACCGCCTCGAAACTCAACGTGGATAGGAACGCGAGACTCCCAACCGAGGGACTGCCTCGAAACACCTTAACGTGGATAGGAACGCGAGACTCCCAACCGAGGGACCGCCTCGAACTTCTTCGAACTCGAGGGAACGACTACTACGTAGCCTTCCAACTTAACTTGAACAAAACGTGTTCCTTAAGTACCATGGACCGTGGCTAACTTTACATCGTGCCAACCGTGGCTCGTGCCCTTAACTGACTTCTGCCTTACGCGACGCTATCACCCAAGTCATACGTTATATGACGGCCCTTGAGATCGTGGGACTATTTAACTTGACAACCGCAGAACGAGCGGGACAGCACTTAGAATGACTTAGGTCGATCGGCATAGCTTTGCCTAACTTACTCAAGCCTACAACTTAACCCGAAAAAAAATGAGCCAAGGCTATGCCAAGCCTTATGCAGTGGAAACATGCATGCTTTATCGAGCATTTATGCGGGCGACACCTATGACTTAGGCTATCTCATCGTTTTGTGTCAAATACCAGCTTTCCTTCTCCCAAGCCACGGGACGAAGGACCGAGTATCATTTAAAAGCACGCTGAGCCGACTTCTATTGAGACCGTGGGACCATTTTCCATGTTCTAAGACATTCCGACGGGTCGGGATTACTCCCTTAGCTATGTGCGTTCGTAGCTTTTATATTAGCCTACTTGTGCAAGTTGAAAACAGACGAATTATTAAGTGAAGGCTGAGATGAGGCAAGTTCACCGAAACTACCCCACCTGAGCGATGTCTTCGAGTCGTCGTTGTAAGGCCAAGTCCGAACGTCGTCGGCGTTTCGATTCCTCCGATTGACTTTGCGGGACGGGGCACTACAACATACACCACTCAGAACAAGTCTCGTCCTCGAGACTTTCCTGAAGGCAAGCCATCCTATATTTCTATGGCCAAGACTCAATCGTACACATTCCGCCTACGCGTTTCTTCGATTTGGAGCCACGCTCATGCTATCGCTAACTTAGTCGTAAGGCACACTAATCGATCAACCAACATTCGAATTCATTTCAAATCAATGATCGTATTATCACCAATATTTCTTCGAAACTCACGATTCCAAAATCCTCGACACTTTCCGGTTTCTCAAGTCTCACTTGATTCAACGTATCACTTAGTTGGATCGTGCACATATTCCAGGCGTCCCCAAAATACATGCCTGTCAGCCAAGCCTCGTGATAGAGAATCCGCCATCACCACTCGAGTCGGATCGTGCACATATTCGGACGTCTCTGATATACGTACATGTCAGCCGAGGCTCGCGAGTGGTGCCTCCGTAACTCCTAACGCTTCGCGCTCGAATGTCTGCCTACCGCTAGGCTATGTCTTTTCGTCAGTACTGGAATCATAGTTCCCAAACAACGATATCAACACTGACCCCATCCTAAGGTCAAACCAAATCGTTGGTACGGGGTTTTCTACCCAAGCTCGCATCGCTCCAATTTCTAAACATCGAGCATCGATTTCCTACACACATCCCAATGTTCGTCGCATGGGGTCCGAGTCGTTCAGTAAGGTCATTCTATGATAAATCGCATTTCAACCGATTTTCTCGATAAGAACGTATCGCTCGCTCATTTTTTCTTTTCAAGCCATTTCGTATAGTCTATCTCTCTTGAACACGTTCGACATAATCCGCCTATCAATCGTTCCACGTCAAGCACGCTACGACACATTTCCTCTCTAAACCGTAACTCATATTCCACGTTTCCGAAATCATATATTCCAATTCACGTAATCGATCATAAGGTCGTCTGACTTAACAGTATGCCACGCTCCGATCTCACGCGAGTCCGATCATCCACGGTGGGCACGAATCACCATGCACGCTCCCGCGAGATAATCATTCTCATCGGGACGTAACTCTTGTTTTGGGTCAAGACTAGTTCATTCACGATGCGCGGATTGGACCTACTCAATCCTCAAGTTTCATTCAATCATCATTCGTAAGTCCTAACATCCTCGAATTTGCCTTCGCATCAAACCAACAAGTCAGGACAATCAAAGTTGCCGCGTCCTGATTTTCTGAGTTCGATTATTCCCGCGACATGAATCACCATGTCAGCACTCACGCGGAACGATCGCCCCAAATCCGACGCAACGCATGTGCGAGTCTAGAGTAGCGCTCGCGCAAGACAAAACCGTCGACGTTGTGGTTATCAACGCAACCATCAAAACACGATCACTTTTATCCAATATTCACCTCAAGCAAAATCCTAAGTATTGCATCCAACCGAATAATAGCACTTACACGATCGTCATTCACCGAGTCCGAGTACCTCCGAGTTATTACATATCATCTTTGATACGCCTCAATACCATCGACGATATACGTAACCTAACGATCTTCGTTTGCAACGAATTCTGAGTCGTACGAATGATGCTATCGTCCGACTGGATTATCTCCTCGAATCGTTTACATCATCAATTTCTTCAACCCAAATTCACGTATCGTTTATCCGTCGATCTTAAGTCATCGACTACATATTTCTTCAATTCGCATCATTCCTTGCTAACTCAAACCATCGAGCACATCAATTTCAATCCTCAGAGTCGTTTGCGTAACTTCAAAGTCAAACCTTTCGTACACGCTATCTTCCCGTCGTGCTAACATTTCGTATACTATCCATATCAATTTCTTCAATCAAGTCATCCATTTATTCTATCGTTTAGAATTTTCATTCAACCATTTCGTAATTCGCACTATCGTTTACAAATCGTTCGAACGGTATCACGTTTGCGACTCTCGAATCATGACCATCTAAGCGCTACTCGTTCTAAGGCTTTGCGATATCATCGCTTGTCGACATACTCGTACTATCCGTAACTCCAATGGTTCCGCTCGAACAATTTCTATAACGTCCATACACCACTCGGGTTCGAGCCATCGGATTTAGTCCTCAATCACGTTCGTATCGACGCACTAAGTCGTTCTTACAATCCTCAAATCCCAATTAATCCTTCGTGTACGCCTAAGCGTTAGTCTGATAACGTTCCTATCGATATACACTCCAAGTGTATTTCTGTTCCCGATCGAGCGATACTTGATATCACTCGCAATTTGTTTGCACCAATAAGTCGAGGTGCGCGATACGAAACACAACTTAGCCAAAAGGCCGTATGCATAACCATCCCGTATGGACTATACTCCGACTTTGCGTGCTCATTTTATAATGTCGACGTAGGACTCGTTAGGCACGCACACGACTTGCTAACTTTAGCACGCATTTTCTATCAACTCAAGGTCGACACCGTTCGGCCCAAAGGCTACCTCCTATCGATTAGTTCGATTGAACGCTTGTACGAGCTTTCGAAAAATATTAGACTTATTGTATGGACATGCCGAGGGACGTTTGAGAGAGAGCGCACCAACGATATCACGTTGCGGAAGCACAATTCAGAGTTTGCGGAACAACGGAGTTAAAGAATTCAATCGGTAATCCAAGGACGTAAAGCCGTGCTCTGATACCATTATGTCACGCCCCGCTCCCGTAGGAGCGATCGTCCTCGCTAAGGCGTGATGTCGTACGAGCCTAGATTGCACTCGTGCAAGGCGGGTTCCATAACGGCCGATTACAGCGGCTGCGACGGGGTCGTCGCACAGAAGTCCCGAGCAGAGACATAGAACACGCAGCGGAAATTTAGAACAAACACAAGTTATTCAAAGAAGCTCTTTTATTGATATTGAAACAATGGTTACATTGGAGGCACAAGGCCAAGATTGCAATCACTCAAATACACTCGTCTCACATTACAAATTGCTCAGCTCTCCCTCATCTCTCGATACATATTGTCGATCCAGCGGAAGCTTCGGAAGGCGATGTCCATACATTATGTCCCGTATAAGTCTTCGAATCCATGCGGCCGCACGCTTCGAATCGCCAAGGAACTCCGTGCCTCGACGTATCCAAGCGAGCTCCACGCCACGAGCTTCTACCTGTGCCTGCACATAAACACTGTGTGGGTGTCAGTACCACTGTACTGGTGGAGTGAGCTCCTCGCCCACCCATACAAAACCGACACGTTTATTTTACTTTGTGCAATACAAGCCCCCCCTTTTACGATTGTCTTTCTAGTCTTGCCTTAGGATCGATTTTTTAGGACCGACGCTCGGCCTATTTAGTGTCTTTAGACCATCTTCGTGCCTTGCACTAATAACGTACCCATACTTTGCCTCTAGACCTTTCTCGTGTTTACGTTGTCAACGTACCGACTCATACTTGTCTTTCGTACCATACTCTTGGACGTAACGACTAGGTCGTGTCAAATACTTGCCCTACGGCCCTTCTCGACTTAACTCGAAACGTATAACCCAACTTGTGGAACCGATGTTGAGATCTCAAGTACGACAACGTATCTCGTGCCGAAGCACGTGTCTTTACGTATAACCGAATCGTAGGCTTTACAACACTTTGGTGCAACCGAGCACACATTTCACAACACATCACAATCGTGCTTACTTTTCCTTTGTTACGACTGACACCGTGCATGCGGATTCGCCGCTTAGCACGCCATTTATCTATATGAAAGGCCACTGGCATGATAAGCCATCGCGGACATAGCTCGGGTAGGCGGCAGGTCCTTCGATGCAAGGTAGCTAGCCCCATGGAAAGCCCTCGACTACCCACGCAATAAAGGCATGCGCTGCTATAACGTCTACCTCCTAGGATGACTGGGCTCGGTGCCCCGGCGTATAACCAGTCTAGGCAGAAATCCTTGTCGACAAGGTGTCCAATGACCACGCACCTACGAGACATCTAAACTCACGTAAATGCATGGCCTACTTGTTGGTACGATCGGAACTATACTTAGCAACTCGTGCTCTGAATCACACTTGGCATAACGTGCCTCGGGACCGCGAGACTCCCAACCGAGGGATCGCCTTGAACTTCTTAACGTGGATAGGAACGCGAGACTCCTAACCGAGGGACCGCCTCGAATACTTAATGTGGATAGGAACGCGAGACTCCCAACCGAGGGACCGCCTCGAAACTCAACGTGGATAGGAACGCGAGACTCCCAACCGAGGGACCGCCTCGAAACTCAACGTGGATAGGAACGCGAGACTCCCAACCGAGGAACCGCCTCGAAACACCTTAACGTGGATAGGAACGCGAGACTTCCAACCGAGGGACCGCCTCGAACTTCTTCGAACTCGAGGGAACGACTACTACGTAGCCTTCCAACTTAACTTGAACAAAACGTGTTCCTTAAGTACCATGGACCGTGGCTAACTTTACATCGTGCCAACCGTGGCTCGTGCCTTTAACTGACTTCTGCCTTACGCGACGCTATCACCCAAGTCATACGTTATATGACGGCCCTTGAGATCGTGGGACTATTTAACTTGACAACCGCAGAACGAGCGGGACGGCACTTAGAATGACTTAGGTCGATCGGCATAGCTTTGCCTAACTTACTCAAGCCTACAACTTAACCCGAAAAAAAAACGAGCCAAGGCTATGCCAAGCCTTGTGCAGTGGAAACATGCATGCTTTATCGAGCATTTACGCGGGCGACGCCTATGACTTAGGCTATCTCATCGTTTTGTGTCGAATACCAGCTTTCCTTCTCCCAAGCCACGGGACGAAGGACCGAGTGTCATTTAAAAGCACGCTGAGCCGACTTCTATTGAGACCGTAGGACCATTTTCCATGATCTAAGACATTCCAACGGGTCGGGATTACTCCCTTAGCTATGTGCGTTCGTAGCTTTTATATTAGCCTACTTGTGCAAGTTGAAAACAGACGAATTATTAAGTGAAGGCTGAGATGAGGCAAGTTCACCGAAACTACCCCACCTGAGCGATGTCTTCGAGTCGCCGTTGTAAGGCCAAGTCCGAACGCCGTCGGCGTTTCGATTCCTCCGATTGACTTTGCGGGACGAGGCACTACACTGCACATGGAAACTGTATGGTTGTCAGTACTCAACTGTACTGGTGGAGTGAGCTCCTCGCCCACCCATACAAAACTGACACGTTTATTTTACTTTGTGCGATACAAGTCCCTTTACGATTGTCTTTCTAGTCTTGCCTTAGGATCGATTTTAGGACCGACGCCTTGGTCTATTTTATGTCTCTAGACCGCCACCGTGCCTTTGCACTAATAACGTACTCATACTTTACCGCTAGACCTTCTCGTTTCCATAACGTCAACTTACTGCCTCGTGCTTGCCTTTCGTGCCATACTCTGGGACGTAACGACTCGGTCGTGCAATGAACTCGATTCGTGCTTTGGTAACATCGAGGCAGTGCCTTCTCGCTTGCTCTTGCCTATACTTGTGTTGGGACGACGCGGCCGTGCCTCATATCTCGAGGTCGTGCCCTACAACTTAACATAACTTAACCAACTTGCCCTACGGTCGTTCCAAACTTAACTCGAAACGTATAACCCAACTTTTGGAACCAGTGTTGAGAACCCAAGTACGACGCCGTATCTCGTGCCAAAGCACGTGTCTTTACGTATAGCCGAATCGTAGGCTTTATAATACCTTGGGTGCAACCGAGCACACATTTTACTATTCAATACAATACCGTACTTACACTTCCTTTGTTACGACCGACACCGTGTATACGGATTTGCCGCTTAGCACGCCAATTTCTATATGAAAGGCCACTGGCATGACAAGCCATCGCGGACATAGCTCGGATAGGCGGCGGGTCCTTCAGCGCAGGTAGCGAGCCCCGTTGAAAGCCCCCGACTACCCACGCAATAAAAGTATGCGTTGCTATAACGTCTACCTCCTATGACGACTGGGCCCGGTGCCCCGGCGTATAACCAGTCTAGGCAGAAATCCTTGTCGACAAGGTGTCCAATGACCACGCACCTACGAGACATCTAAACTCACGTAAATGCATGGCCTACTTGTTGGTACGATCGAAACTATACTTAGCAACTCGTGCTCTGAATCACACTTCTTATTCTGGTTGCACATATTCCCCCTAAGCGTAGCTCCACCAGTGAGCCACGTTCCAACACTTAATCCGTCTAGCCAGCTCAGAGAGATTGCATCATTCTCAACTCTCTTGATTCCCAACATAAGTCACGGTCCAACATCCTGATAGCATCCAACAAGCCAACCAAATGCCTCGTGCGGAGCGGGGCATTACACGTGTTCCAACGTAAATCCTTCGACTCGTGATCCGACATCAGCCCGTGCTTCGACGAAATTATTACTCACCTACCCATACGTTCCAAAGGTTGTCTTCAACATGCATTCACATAGACTGGTTAGATTGTGTACCTATGTCGGACCGTATCATAGGATAATATCTTATCATGGACTGGTATACCATCCTTTGATCAGGAGTGGTCAGAGATATGGTTGCTGATTGATGACTGGATATTGGACCACGTTGTGATTCAGGTTGATCATTATATTTAGTTCACAGTATGGCATACATTTATGTATCTTGTAACGTCCCTCTGAGGACCTGGTGATCTCTCCAGGTATTTGCTGAATAGTTAGTACAAAGTAGCTGGGCAGGTGCTGCATGATGCACCGAGGCCTCAGGTATATATTTGTATATGTGTTCTTGCTATTTCCATTTATTCTTTCCAGCTTATATCCTCACCTATGTTTGTTTCATGCTGTTATGTAGCCTATTATTACCAAGCTTATTTCTTTCTCGAGGTTGCTCGAACATGTATATTACTGGGTGGCCAACTTTAGTATATTATGTTCATTCTTAGTATTCCTTTCATTACTATGGATTGAGATGTAGATGATCAGTTACTCTTAGTTACCTCTTTACAGCGGAGAACGTCCAGGGAGAAGTCCAATAAATTGGGAGCTTACCCTAGATCGTATTAGCTGGTATAGTCGTGCTCAGGTTCCTATATGATTTGGAACTGGGGCGTGACAGACGTAGCTGTCGCAGACAGGGACGGACGGACGTGGATCGCATTGGGGGGCGGGGACCCCAGTAAAATCCTAAAATTTTTTAATAATCCAATCTCGTGTGGGGACCCAGTGAGATATTTGTAAAAAGGAAAGCACAACAACAGCTGCAAGTGCAACACCACACCGTAGTGTGGGGCCCCCAATCCCATTCGGCTCTTTCCATATGCTGCTTGCTTTGCTTTTGTATTAAATCTTCACCATGACCACATGTTGTGGGCCCCTCTTTATTTCTCTTCTTCAACAACAAGCAATTCCTCTTCCCCCCTTCATTTCTCTTCTTCATTTTTTTTCCTTCCGGCTTCTAGTGCTTGCTTGCTTCTTCTTCTTCTTTTTTCCAACATATTTTTTTTACAAAGCTGAAGTTGTTCCAAGGAAAAGCTGCCAGAGGACGGCGGGACGGAGTTCACGGAGCTCTTTGGAAAGAAAGCAACGTACAATTGAAAAGTTAAGTTTCAAAATCAAATTAGGTCAAAATTAATTTGGGTGAAAATTATTTTAGATTGAAATTAAATCATGTTTCCATTCTATGATTTGTAGAGACTAGGGATATTAGGTTTCTATTTATGTGATGTAAATTAAATTAATTTGTGCATTTGTGAATTATGAAGTCTTTAATTAGAAAATTATGTCTATGTTTGTATTTGTAGAATTGACTTTTGAAATTGGAAGTCTGAATATGGAAAGGTTTTTTTAAACAAAAATTGTCACAACAAAGTGCAACTGGAAGTTCAGGAGAAGGTGCATCTAATAGTCCTCAACAATCTTTTTCTCCAACTTCAACTAGTAAAGAAATTGTTGATTTGAGTAGCCTCCCTTCAGATCCGGCAGAAAGGAAAAAAATTATGAATATCATCCAAACAAAGTTGACGAAATTAGAAGAGCTTACTTACTAAAGGGGCCTTGTCAACCCCGTGGCCATGATTTTCCCAAAAAAATGATCAAAAATAAATGGCGTCGATTTAATCCGATTTGGTTTGATCAATATGATAATTGGCTAGAGTATAATGTAAAAGAAGACAAAGCGTATTGCTTGTGTTGCTATTTGTTTAGGGATCAATTTGACAATCAAGGTGGTAGTGGGACATTTGTAATCGATAGTTTTTCTGCTTGGAATAAAACGGAAAGATTAGATTCTCATGTTGGTGTGGTTAATAGTGCTCATAATTTGTCACTGAAGATATGTGAGGATCTAATGTGATGAGGAATCTATTGCGGTTGTACTTCACAGATAATCAAATATTGTGAAAAATGAATATTGGATTTGTTTATATGCTTCTATTGATGCTTGTAGATTTTTGTTGCACCAAAGGTTATCTTTTCGTGGCCAGATGAGACTGAAGCTTCTAGAAATAGAGGAAATTTTCTTGAAATGATTAAGTATACTGCTGATGAAAATGATTCTGTTCGTAATGTTGTTCTTACAAATGCTCCAAAAAATTATCAAATGGTTGCTCCGGATATTCAAAAAGATATTGTTCATTGTTTTGCATAAGAAATATTGCAAAATATACTTAAAGAGTTTGAAAATGATTTTTTTTCTCATTAATGATGGATGAGTCTAGTGATGTATCTGGCAAAGAACAAATAGCTGTGGTTTTGCACTTTGTTGACTCCGGTGTAGGACTGTCAACGGATGCTTATCGGTACGGACAGAACAATATCCGTATCCGTATCCAAAAATTTTTTGTAATATCCGAATCCGATCCGATATCCGAACGGATATCTCTTTTGACACTCCGAATTCGTATCCGTTTAGTTTAACGGATATCGGATAATATCCGATCCGATTAGCTAAAAAATTCGAATGCTAGTATTCGAATATCCGAAATCCGAAATATTAAAAACTTAGTTATTATCCGAAGAAGCTTTCGAGCTCATGCGGCTCCAACTTAACACTGAGAAGAAGACAGAAAAAGATAAGTTAAAAGGATGGATAAAAAGGAACTAATGGGTGCTTTCGAGCTCATGCGGCTCCAACATAACAAAGCCTCATGCGGCTCAGGAGAACATTTATGCGGCTCCAGATCACTGAAGCCTCATGCGGGTCAGGGGAACGCTTATGCGGCTCCAACTTACGGAAGCCTCATGCGGCTCAAGCTCAGCAGAATATTCATGCGGCTCCACGTAATTAAGGGTCATGTGGCGGTACTGTCATAAGGCCCGCAGGGATCGGATAAGTTCGTGCGGACCATGTGAAAGACATATGTGGGCGAGTCTATGCGGCTCAGTGTAGCTTATGCGGCAGTGTTGGCAAAGCGCCTATGCGGCCACAGTGGCTATTCTTATGCGGTTCGCGGCTCGACCATAGGACGAACATGCGACTCACATGAAAATAAAGGCTCGTGCATAAAGCATACGACGTAGCCATAGCAGTTAGGGTTCTTCAAAACCACATAAAGTCCTTACCAGCAATGGGAGGATGGACGTCAGGGTCAGCTGCGGGCACGACGGCCGGCGGAGGAACGACCGCGGTTGATGTAGAGGCAGTCTTCTTTGACGAACATGCCGCCTTCTTGTCCTTAGTCGCAACGGTCTTCTTGGGAGCCATTGGCAATTAAAGAAGAAGATGACAGTGGAGTAGGGAAATTTTGAAGTGAAGGAGAAAGTAAAGAAGTTTTCTTTCTCAAACTCCTCCTATTTATAGGAAGACAAGAGAGGGAGAACACGTAGATTGATAACCGCCTCGGAAAAGACGAAACCGACTCCTCGGATTTTGTTCCCTCTCTCATAAAGGAGATTCACCCAGAGCATAAAATCCAAAAGATTTAATGATCTGACCCTTGGGATCTCCCCTAAAGACGGTACTAAAACGAATTCGAGGCAATTAATGACGCGCACACGTGGCAAGGAGCTATGCGGCCCTAAAGTCCCTGCGGTCCGAAAACCCCTGCGGTCTAGTCATCCATGCGGCTGAGACATCCATGTGGCCGAAACATCCATGCGGCCGAGACATCATATACGGCCAAAAGAATACATTGCCATGCTTCTTATTCAAAGTATTTCAATTTTACAAATTGAAAACTTTGAAGGGGGTCTTGTAGAAGCATGGAAAAGAATAAAGGAGGATCCATGCGGCCAGAGAGCCCCATGCGGCTCAGAGAGCTCATGCGGCTCAAGTATCCATGCGGCTCGAGCGTCTATGCAGCTCAAACAAGTCCCATGCGGTTCAAAGAGGAGCCACGTGGCCTACAAATAGCTCTCTTATTTTGTATTAAATGCCTTGACGGCTGACAGCTTTGACGAAGTGACAGTTCTGACACGAAGATATCATTATGACTCTCTCATAATGACGGACTCCTTAGAAAGCGAAGAAAATCTCTGACATAATCTCCCGAGATTCAGAAACTGTCATGCGGCCTTGACACGTGGACAGTTGTATACGGCCCAAGCGGAGACTCCTCCATGCGGCTCACGAAGACCAGCTCCATGCGGCTCACAAAGACTAGCCCCATGCGGCTCACAAAGACCACCCCCATGCGGTTCACGAAGATTAGTTCCATGCGGCTCATGAAGACTAACTCCATGCGGTTCACTCATGCGGCCAGCCACACTCATGCGGCTCAAATCATTACCATACGGTCCAAGTGTTCGGGGGGCCACTCTTAGGCAGCCTTGACACGTGGCCAACCTTATGCGGCCCAACTTTTCTGCGGCTCAGATTTCTGTTATTTTGACACGTGGCATGATAGCAGGGCACGTGGCATCAGATTGATCGAAATCTCTCAGCAAATCCCAATAAAATATTGGGATCAAATCAGATCATTTGCAAATAAGCCAATTAAAGACACGTGTCGAGGAATCCGAGGTTGGCATGATAAATCGGGAGGATTTATGTCAATCAGCATTAATTACCTACAAAAGATTTGATGTAATCACATTTATTGCTCAAATCTCGATGAATGGCCCAGATTTAATGATCCTTAGCTGCCGACTTTTAAGAAGGGGCAATCATTGTAAACCCTAATGAGGCCCCCCCTCCCACTCTTATAAATAGCAGGGTGCCATTCCCCTGCAAATACACACACAGAGATAGAGAGAGACAGAGGCAGACAGAGATCGACGCACATAGAGACATTGAGAGCCAGAGAGCCTGAAGAGAGAGCATTTCTTCATCAACGTCCGTCAGTTCTTCTACAGAGTCCAAAAGCTGCACCCGATCGTCCAAGGAGTAAGGCAGAGCGGCCGTCGCTTTTCCGAGCCTCTATCGTCACCCCCCAGAATCTAAAATAAATAATTATACTCAGATTGCTGTACCTAGGTTTTCGTCCCTAGGATTTCTTTGTACAAGCGAGTTTGTTTCGTGAAGTAAAAGTCCAGTCCTCCGATAATTGTTCTGTTCTTTTATATTTCATGGCTAACACGATGGCGACTCTGCTGGGGACAAACTTCTCCACGGCTGAGGAGTTGGTGACGCAATCGGATGCAGCCAAACTTGGCTCCACGCAACAGAAGATGGTCGTCCGCTTCGACCAACAGGCGTTTGAAAAAATGCTCTCTGAAGGAAGTGCTGGCCCGGTTCAGAAGCGAACCCGCACAAAGAAAGCTCGCTGCGAGTGAAGGCAAAAATCATTTACTCCACAAGCTCTGGACGGGTTACTCTCTGCTACCCAAGACGGCGAAGGCGACTCTCATACGGCTCTACTTCGAGCCGTAGAGCACTCTGCTATCTCCAAGTCCGGCAGAGAAAAGCACTACGATGCTGGACTTGCAGGGACAAAGAGTGACTCTATGCGCCCCAAGAAGAAGCCGAACACTCCTGTGGCCAAATCTGCCAACCACATGCAGGAGGCTCATGCGGGTGAATCTGACAGCCGCATGAAGAAAGTCTATGCGGCCAGATCATCCAGCCGCATGAAGAAAACTCATGCGGCTGAGACTCCCAGCCGCATGAAAAATGCCTGTGCGGCAACGTCTGCCAGCCGCATGAAGATTGTTGATGATAGCCGCATAACTCCTACCCCGCGTGGCTCTATCTTCGACCGCCTATCTTATGGTCCTGATCTCTTGTGCTCCGAAGAAGATATGTCTGACTCTCTCCAGCATCACCTAGACTCTTCCTACTATGTGCCCTTACGTACTAGAGCGAAGAAGTCTAGGGCAGCGCAAGCCTGACAAGCTCGGTCCGCTGATCCGGTCTCTGACCATCTGAGCGTCCCGTATACCGTTATACGGGCCTCAGATGGGAAGTTGTACAGAACCGCTCGAGTCCAGCCCCCGACGGTAAACGGACAGAGAGGTTCGCAAAAGTCTCCCAAAATCCAGAGAACGAACATGGTCGATCCAAACCCATCTGACTTGCGTGAGGCCATCCTCCACAAACGTAAGGAAAGAGAAGATGCATCGGAGTACAAAGAGTCCTCCTACGGACGTCACTGCACCCAAGTCATCGTCAACTGCTGCTGCAATAACGCGACGGTACGAGAAGACCGGCAGTCTGTCTTTCAAAGACTGCAACAACCGTCTTCAGAAGATGAGGCACCTCCCGTCGTCTCCTGCAACTCTGCTCAGAAAGTCCCCGCCGATGGGAGAGGGAAGAAGACAAATGCTCCCAGCCCGAAGGTTTCAACCACTTTGACTAAAAGACTGTCGTCTAAACGGGTGCCCACCACCGAAGTTTTCCAAGGCACCCGTTCTAAGACGAAATCTGCTACAGTAGGAGATTCGTCGTCCACAACACTGGGGGTCGCTGGAACTGGGGGTAGCCCTCCTCCGAACCTCCACGACAATCTGATGTTCCAAGAAGACGAGCCAGGAGAAAAAACTCTCCCATCAGATGCAGCAAACCCCGACGTCCCCGAGGACGTCCACAACTCCCAAGACGAGGCAAACTCGGAGACTGGGGGTACTGTTCCTTCCGAGTCCGAACCAGAAGAGAACATACCTACATACCCCGATGACTTCTCACTACAGGGGTATGATTCGGAGGGCGCTTCCTCCACCGCTCCGTCTATCTCTCCTCACGTAAAGACGGTATTCATGACAGACAGCAGCCAAAGTGGTTCCAGTGATCGCCAACGCATCGACACTCTCGAAGCCATACTGCTTGCCTTGGTCAAGTCTGTGGATGAGATCAAAGCGGCCCTTCCAACTCTGCAAGGAGGGACGCCTGGCCAAATAAGCGTGGGTCCTACGGTCAATACGAACTCGAATTCGGCGGCACCGAACCTGGGCAACAATTCTCCTGAAACAACGGCCCCCACCGCCGTGGATGAGGCCCGCGAAGCGAGAAGAGAGGTCCAGGAGATCCGAGCCATATTTCACGCTCGAGAAAATTTTTAAGACCTCAGAATACGGCAACCGTACCCTGCTGCCTGGAGGGACATTCCATTCCCACCAAGATATAAGCCGTTCAATATCAATCCCTATGATGGCAATACCTCAGCAAGTCGGTACATCACTTACTTCGAGGTCACCATCGACCATCTACCCCATGACGATGCCATTCTCACATGATTATTCATCGGAGCATTGGAAGGGGTCGCCTTCGACTGGTACCGCAACCTGCTAGACAACTGCATCCACTCCTTCGCCGGCTTCAAGCACATGTTCTTGGAGAGATTCTACGAAGTAGGACAGGACATCACAATGTCCACCCTCATGGCCGTCGTCCAAGGGGAGAAAGAGCTAACAAGGAACTATATCGAACGGTTTTGCCAAACCGCAATGAAGCTGTCGTCTGGAAATTCGGATTCCTCCTTGATTGAAATTTGCCAAAAGAGATTGCTCCCAACAATCAGTCTCTGGATGGGCGAAAGTCAATTCAAGGACTGGAAGACGTTCATCATCAGTGCCACAAGCGCCGAAGAACGATTGACGAAGGCTCGCCAATTTGGATTGCACATCTCGGACGGAAAGAACAAGGGCAAGTGTCCTAATACCAACAACGACAATAGAGGTAGCCCCTCCAACAATCGGGACAGCAGGGGTAAGCAAGCTATGGTGGTCGACACAGCACAGAAACCTGAGCCAAAGCCGATAGACAAACAATGGCCGCAAATCACTTACTCCTTCGAAGACGGTCACGTCAAGCCCATCTTGGACATGCTCATACAAGAAGACAGAATTCAGCTTCCTCCACCAAGACGGGAACCTCGGTCGGCAGACATGGAGAACCCAAAGTACTGCCATTACCACCGCTACGTCCACCATGCCACACACGACTGCTACCAACTAAAATGGTACATCCAAAATCTCATCGATTCGAACGCTCTGGCCATCGATTTCGAAGAGGTAACTGTGGCAGCCAACATGGTGTCGGTACAATTTGGCAGCTTCCCTCCAACGGAAACCCAAGACGGTGTGGTCCCCATCCCTCTGGCGACAATGGAGATTACTAATCTTCCACCTCCTCGAGATCAGGCTACTGGCCAAGTGCCTCTCACCACATCACGAGGGAAGGTCATGTGGGTCCATCCAGACTTGGTATCGGAAGTGACTCAGTCCATGCCATCTTCCATTTGCAAGAAGAAGAGTGGAAAAGTCAGGTCCTGTCGCACAATCTCGGCAGATATCGAAGAAGCTACAGCTGTCGTCACTCGATCTGGGGCACAATCCCAACCCGTGGCTGACAACTCGGCTGAAGATCATCAGCCCACTACAACCGACGCTCCGGGACCGGTTCAGCCTCCGACGACCGACAAGCCTAGGCCGAAGGAGACTCACTTTGATAAATCCCTCCGAAAAGAGGTACCGCAGGGGCTGGAGAAGCCCTACAACTTCGACATCTTGGCACAATTGGCCAACACACCGACCAAGTTGTCATTATACGAGCTTCTGAGACTCTCAAAGGATGTTCGTGCGGCTTTGAGCGATGCACTCCAAAATACCGACGCATACCTGGCTCAGGTCAACCTCACGGGAGAGAACCCGCCTGCAGATCTCCAAGACAGTGTCTGCACGGGAGCGATGCCTAATATTGTCTTCACTTCGTAGGATATGCTCATCAAAACCAATCTGCACGATCGCCCGCTATACTACACTGGATACATCAGCGACGTAAAGGTGGATCGGATGCACATTGATCCTGGCACTTCCATAAGTATTATCCCGAAGGGTCTGTTACATCATCTCCGCATCCCTATGCATCGCCTGACGCCTACAAGCACCGCCATCAGCGGCTTCAATTCGGGCAGGAGCTACCCAATTGGGAAGATTCTTCTGAAGTGTCAGATTGGCGATCTCCAATCAGAAGTCATCCGCTACGTCATAGATGCAGACACTTCTTACAACATCCTCTTGGGGCGCCCATGGATACACGATTATATGATCGTGCCTTCTATGCTACACCAGTGCTTCAAATATGTCGACAAACACGGCTTCGTGAGGACAGAATTTGCTGATATCGATCCCTTCAAAGGGGTCGAATCCTACTACTCAGACTCCTGCCTATACGCGAAGTCGAAGAGGCACCTTGATGAAGGAGATGTGTAAGCTCGTACCGAGACAGCCACAGGATCAGAAGAACCTCTAACGATCCACCTCCAAGCTCGCAAACCTGGCAAGTCTGCACCCCTTACAGCCACTCTGCGTAAGGACGCAATCAGCCTCTCGGCACAAGAAGAGCAGATGATAATCCGGCTGCCAAGGTCTGGCCAAGTGCCAAGATCCACAACGGAGCCACTGACAATCAGGTTGCCGAGAGTCGGCCAGCCGCAAACGGAGAAGCTCAATCCCTCCGACAAGCCAATGACGATACGCCTGCCCAAGAAGAGTCGTCACCCCGATGCAAGGTCTGGGACTTCTAGCGAACCAACCACTCCCGGCCCAGCATCAAGTACCAAGCTGGGGGTCGCTAGTCTGCCAACAACTCCACGCTCTACTCTACCAGCTGAACCCTTGACGATCAAGCTGCCCAGGTCGTCTTCTCAGTCTTCATTTATACAGGGGGTAGCCAAAGAGGAACCGGAGCTAGCCAAGTATGTGGATGCCCACACTGATGTTCCCTCCGTAGATGATGTAATCCCCCTAAAAAAGATATCTTACTTCATCAATAAAGGGCTATCTTTGAACTACCTCGAGCTTAATAAGCTTTATACAATGTATGCTATGGAATACGGTATAGGCACTCACCTACACACACAGGTGACAAATGTGTACACTGTAATCCAGCTTACTCCAGTGGAAGACGCTTACCGCATAATCGAGGGAGGGGACCATCCAATCATCTTCGGCCGGAAGGACGATCCGTATCCCTTCACCATAGAAGAAGTCGACCTTGGATCAGATGTCGGAAGACTGCCTCTATATCTTTATAGCCCCCAATCCAAATATCTCATGCAGAAACAGGGGTATGATCTGGAGACGACACCAGGCTTGAACTACGGTACTGGACGACGATTACCTTTAAAGCCACCGGTCCCGGCTGGCAAACCACGGGACTACTATAGCAAGACTCGATGTGGATTAGGGTATGTTACACCCACAACGACGCCTGAAAGATCAGATGAAGAATGTGACTGGCATTCACATTCAACCGGGTCACCAACTTCTGATTCAGATACCACCATCGGAGATGTATTCAGGCAAGTCCTGTCAGTCAACATGGCATTCGCCGACGCTTATGAAGAAGATGAAGATATCCCTGAAATCCTCGAGTTATAGCCGTGGGCCCAATAGTTGGATGCACAATGGAAAAAGCGGTTCGAACAGAGAGAACCTCCTACTGAAGATGAGGTCATACAAGTGGATCTCGGCAGCGAATCTTCTTCAAAACCGATCTTCAGTAAAAGCCTAACAGACGAAGAGCGAGAATCGCTGCTGGAACTTGTCAAAAAATATTTTGATGTGTTCGCCTGGAGTTATGAAGACATGCCAGAGTTAAATCCCGATATTGCTCTTCATAAACTCAACATCCGGCCGGATGCTAAGCCAGTCAAGCAACAACAGCGACGCTTTTGCCCGGGCATCATGGATGCGATCGAAGCCGAAGTCAACAAACTGATAGCCAGCGGCTTCATTCGTGAGGAACAACATCCTGACTGGGTCGCCAACATAGTACCCGTCCTCAAGAAGAACGGGAAGATTCGAATCTGCATCGACTTCCGCAATCTGAACGAGGCATGTCCCAAAGACGAATTCCTCCTCCCTATCACAGACATCATGATTGACAACACCTGTGGCTTCGAACGTATGTCATTCATGAATGGTTTCTCGGGGTACAACCAAATCAAGATGGCTCCTGACGACGAAAAGCATACGTCATTCCGAACACCGATTGGCACATACTGCTACACAGTCATGCCTTTCGGTTTGAAGAATGCCGGTGCCACATATCAAAGAGCCATGAGCATCATCTTCAGAGACCACATACGCAAGGAGGTGGAGTGCTATGTTGATGACATCGCCATCAAGAGTCGCTGTCAGGGAGACCATCTGCAGGATCTGAGGACGGTATTCGACCTGATGCGAGCACATAATTTGAAAATGAACCCTACGAAGTCCTTCCTGGGCGTATCCAGCGGGAAGTTCTTGGGTTTCATCATCACCGCCCAGGGTATTCATGTAGACCCTGAGAAGACGAAGGCAATTATGGAGATGGATCCCCCGAAAAATCTCTGCGAACTTAGAGGCCTCAAAGGGAGGCTAGCTTACATCAGGAGGTTCATTTCTAACCTCTCTGGGCGATGTCGACCATTCACCCATCTCATGAAGAAAGACGTCTCATTCGTATGGGACGAAGAGTGTCAACGTGCCTTCGACAGCATCAAAGAATATTTGTCGAACCCTCTAGTCCTGGTGGCCCCGGTTGCTGGAAAACCATTCCTTCTCTACGTACGAGCAATGGAGCATTCCCTCGGATCTCTACTGGTACAAAACAATGATGCAGGCCATAAGCAAGCCATATATTACCTCAGTCGAATGATGATTGGGCCCGAGCACCGATACACCGCTGTGGAGAAGGAATGCCTTGCCCTGGTGTTCGCCATTCAGAAGACACGGTACTATGTCACTGGACAAATAATACATGTGATCTCACGAGTCAACCCTCTCAGGGTCCTCATGACTAAACCAGGGGCACTCAGCTCTCGCCTTGCTACATAGGCAATATTGCTGTCCCCTTATCATATGATCTTCGTCCCGCAAAAGGCTGTCAAAGGTCAAGCCCTGGCGGACTTTTTGGCAGTCCACACGGGTTCGGAGTCATCCAGAATATATGAAGAGATCCCAGATGAGGTCTCCGACTCGCATGCAACCTCTCACGATGATATATGGCAAATGTTCTTCAACGGTGCTTCGAGAACTGGACCCAAGGGCAACATCGTCGTCGGAGTCGGGGTGGTGCTGGTCTCCCCTTCCGGATTGGTAATTAACCGCGCTTATTCTCTCACAGAGCCCTGCTCTAACAATATGGTCGAGTATAACGCTTTGGTCATTGGCCTCCAATTAGCAAGAGAGCTGGGGGTAGAATATCTTGAAGCATACGACGATTCTCAGTTAATCGTCAATCAAATCCGGGGCTCATACGAAGTCCGCCATGAAGACATGATCCCCTATCACCAAATAGCGATCGACATCATCTCATCATTCGAAGGGTTCTTCATCGAGCATGTTCCCAGACTCCGAAATATCGAAGCCGATGCCTTAGCCGGCCTGGTCGCTTCCCTAGCAGTGCCAAATCATACTCATCAATCGGTAGATGTGATAGGCCACGAACTGGTCTGCCCCAAGAACAACGTTCAATTCGTGGCAAGTTATTCCGCTCAGACGATCGACGAAGTCCCAGATTGGAGACAACCATTCATTGACTTTGTAGTCTACGACATCCTGCCCGAGAACCCAAAGAAAGCCACTTCCATCAGAAGGCATTCTCTCAGATTCTTCTACGATATAGAGACGAAAATGCTGTATCGCCGATCCTATGATGGATTATTGCTTCGGTGTCTGTCAAACGCAGAAGCCAAAGAAGCCGTACGTGAAGCTCATGACGGTGTCTGCGGGGCCCATCAGCCTGGCCCTAAATTGCAAGACCGTCTTCGTCGAATGGGCTACTACTGGCCCACGATGGTAGCAGATGCGATAGACTATGCTAGAAAGTGCAAATCTTGCCAAGTCCACGCGGACTTCATTCACCAGCCATCTGAATTTCTACATCCGACAGTGGCGTCCTGGTCGTTCGAAGCATGGGGAATGGATATCATCGGTCCGATTACTCCACCTTCCTCCCGAGGACATCGCTTCATACTCGTAATCACAGATTACTTCTCCAAATGGGCAGAAGCTGTCCCGCTTGCAGAAGTAAAGACTTCAAACGTGATTAGCTTCCTTAAGCATCACGTCATCTATCGCTTTGGACTGCCCCGAAGGATCATCCACGATAATGGTCCGCAGTTTGCAAGCCACGCCTGCTATCGGTTCTGCGACAAGTACCGCATCCAGAATATCGCTTCGACGCCATACAATCCAGCAGCAAATGGGTTGGCAGAAGCATTCAACAAAACCATCATCAAGTTACTCAAGAAGTTCGTATCGTCCAATAAACGCGACTGGAACGAGAAGCTTGGTGAATGCTTATGGGCGTACCGTACCACAGTCCGAACGGCCACAGGGAACATACCATTCTCCCTGGTGTACGGGAGTGAGGCAGTTCTTCCATTGGAGACTCAAATACCCTCACTCCGCGTCACCCTCACTTACCAATTGACGACGGATGATAACTACCGACACCGACTACAAGAGTTAGAGGCCTTAGATGAAAAGCGCCTCTTGGCTCAGCAAAGAATCGAGCTATACCAATCACGCATCTCTGGAGCCTTCAACAAGAAGGTTGAAATAAGAACATTCCAGGTGGACGATCTCGTTCTGGCAGTCCGAAGGCCGATGGTCATGACTCACAAGACCGCCGGCAAGTTCCAGCCAAAATGGGAAGGTCCATTTATCATCGATGCTGTATTCTCCAACGGCGCTTACCGCCTCACAAAGCAAAATGGAGACTTGCTCATGTTGCCTGTCAACGGCAAGTTCCTGAAGAAATATTATGTCTAAACAATATATTCCAGATCAGTAAGTCATGTACCCGCTGGTGCCGCTGAACTCACATCCACAACATTCCAGATTATCGAGTCATGTACCCGCTGGTGCCGCTGAACTCACATCCACAACATTCCAGATTATCGATTCATGTACCCGCTGGTGCCACTGAACTCACATCTCTAAATTCCAGATTATCGAGTCATGTACCCGCTGGTGCCGCTGAACTCACACCTCCAGATTCTAAATTATCGAGTCATGTACCTGCTGGTGCCTCTGAACTCACATTCTGGTCACTCTTTCATATAGTAAGTCACGTATGATCATACCTCTGAACTTTCTTCCCGGAAGAGATCCTCCCTCGTGATCCACTACCCGCACTCCCAGTGCACAAAAAGGGTAACCGATCCACAAATTTCCAAAAGGGCCATGTCCTCATTACCTCTGAGTCGTTTTACTTCCGCCAAAAATAAATTACCCCATGCATAGAACTTTCATGTCCTCATTACCTCTGAGTCATTCTATGTACCCTCCTTCATTGAGCCCACTCCTGTCATGTCCTCATTACCTCTGAATGGGAAGGCTCCGTCGAAGAAACCTTCATACTTGCCATGTCCTCATTACCTCTGAGTAAGTATGATGATTCCCTTTCGACTTATTATCTGTACCCACAACCGGAGTACACCAAGGATAATAGGTCCACAAATATTCTCCGCTGAGTCCGCTCCTGCCATGTCCTCATTACCTCTGAGCAGGAAGACTCCACGGTAAAACCTCCGTACTTACCATGTCCTCATTACCTTTGAGTAAGTATGATGATTCCCTTTCGACTTATTATCTGTACCCACAATCGGAGTACACCAAGGATAATAGGTCCACAAATATTTTCTGCTAAGTCTGCTCCTGTCATGTCCTCATTACCTCTGAGCAGGAAGACTCTACGGTAAAACCTCCGTACTTACCATGTCCTCATTACCTATGAGTAAGTATGTCGGTCCTCTCTCGTTTTATTACCCGTACCCTGAACCAGGGTACACCAAGGGTAATAGGTCCACAAATGTCCTCTGTTGACCACAAATATCCTCCGTTGAGTCCACTCCTGCCATGTCCTCATTACCTCTGAGTAAGAAGACTCCACGGTAAAACCCTCATACTTGCCATATCCTCATTACCTCTGAGTAAGTGTGTTGGTTCCCCTCCATCCTATTATCCGTATCCTAAGTCGGGGTACGCCAACGGTAATAGGCCAACAAATGTCCTTTGCTAAGTCTTTTAGTACAGGCCCACCATCCCTCATCGTGCCCCGGGAGCCCAGCTGTTCCATGGCATTCTACATCTCGATGCCTGGAACGTCCACGACCACCTTACCGTGAAACTGTTCTAAGTATCCCCAGTCAAACTTGTTACCTGTACCTAAAACCAAGGCACGCCAGGGGTAACAGGTCCACAAACAAGTCCCCCATGCGGGGCAAACATCACCACAATACCACAGGCACAACAAGCAATACAAATGAAGGGTAGAATGGAAAGTACTCTTTATTTGAAAGACGAAAAAAGCATTACATGTTTTGGGACCACGTCCCTCTCAAAAAGAAAAAAAAACAAAAACATGAACAAAACCAGAAAAAGGCCGACTACAGTTCGGCATTACACAACTCCAAGAGACGGTTTCTCACCAAGGCAGTCTCCCGCCCAAGCCTCTGTCTAGCTCGGCGCTCAACCTCCTGAGACAACTGCTCCCCATTATCCAGGTCCATGAGTGCCCGACAGTCGTCATCCAACTTCTTCAGAGCCACTTCCAAGTCAGCCGAAGTTTTATTGACATTATCAGCTTCCTGGATAATCAGCCCTCTGTCGATCCGGTCAGCCTCGAGCTCAGACTCAAAGAAAGTTAACTTCCTCTAAAGCTCAAGGATCTGTTCCCGTGTGTCAGCAATCCTGCGAGAGGCAGTTTCTTTTCGAGCCGTAACGTCTTCACTCTCATGGCTCAATTGATCATATCGATCAGACAAAGTGCGGAGATCCTTCAGTATGGCTGGCCTAGTTTTATCCTGAGCTGCCTTCGCCTTCTCTATAGCAGCTGTGAGGGAGCCACGCTCCTGATCAATAGCAGCAGACAGATCAACCTGTCGCAATACCTGAAGCTGGGCCACCAGTTGATCAGTCTCCAGCAATTTCGATTCCAGAAGTGCAGCCACCCCTGCCCCACCAGGAAGGGCCTTAAGGATATCGATTTGACCCTGGGCGCATTGTCGGGCCAAGACGAAGGAGGTCCCTCTGTCCACAATAGCTTCTATCCCCCTTTTCAGGCGACGATGGAAGCTATCGACCACGTCCTGTAAAGATTCGTCCAGGACCTCTATAGAGGACGACGTCAGAGGGAGCGTGGCCGGCTGCATCGAAGGAGTGGTGCTAGAACTGGCCACCAGGGGGGCGACTTCCGAATAGAACGATGCACGGATAGCGGCCAACTCTTCCTCTGCCACCCGAAGAGCCTGGACGCTTGGCAGGACGGAGAGGTCGACTCTCTGGGCCGCCCGAGCAGAGGAAGACACGAGGACCATTGTCCCCTGCCCCGATTGTCCCATCACCGGACTTGCCGAACTCGAGCCCGCAAGAGAACCATCAAGACGAGCCGGAGGGGGAGGAGGTACGCCCCTCTCTGCCAGTGCCCCTTCGACAGAGTTTGTCTCAACAAGGTCCATCCTCGACACGGGAGAGGCAGGACCTGCATGTCCACGACAATGATCAATCGACGTGACCCGAAGGATGTGATCATAGAGCAGATAGGCCTCCTCGCAAGTTAAGATTCGGCTTATCTTACCGAGAGAGGAGCATCGAGGCTGCAGCTCGTTCGCAGCTGGCAGGGTCTCCTCACCCGCGATCTCCAAATTAAATCTGGCCAGCTCTCCTGACCCGGCCACCTCAGAGGTAGAGGCAACCTGATCAGCATCATCTGGACAGAATTCAGCAATTTCAGGGGCAGGCTCACCGGAGCCCCCGCCATCCCGAGTCACGATCTCAGCTACTCGAGAGTCCTCTTCTTCTGATACCTACAGGAGGGAAAGAAGATTATTAAAACCAAAGCTAAAGGAAAGGAAGGATCGGCAGTAACTTATTTACCTCTGACGCGGGGTCAATTTCTTTGCCTTTTTCCTTTATAGTTAGCCCGCGGTGTCTGGTCGCAGCCATTTTCCGAGAGCGAGGAATGCCGCCGATAGAAGAAAGTTGCCTGCTACGCTTTCGTGCAAGACCGGGTGCAACGGATGGCTGATCAACCACTATCTCATCTGGCAAAACAGGCGGCTGATCTGCCCCTACATCTGCCGCCGGAAAGTAAGGGTCATCTCCATCAAGCTCGTCGCCTTCGTCATCTGCAGCATCGGAGTCCGAATCCGGTACCTCGATTCTGTTCTTTCTCTTCCTTGTCTTGGCCCCCTGGGAACCCTCATCCAGGCCGGTACCAACGATAAAACTGGTACACGGGTTAAAACCGACAGGGGGCTTGTTCGCCATGACGTGATACAGAGCCGCCATTTACAAGATATCTACTGACGCCTTGATAGCGGGAACCGAGAAAACGGTACGGGTATGGAATGTTTCATAGTAATGCCAGGCCCGGATGCCATCTAGAAGGCTACCTTCAAAGCCCAGACAAGAGCTGGGGCTGTCTAGAAAAAGCTGACTATACCCAATTTGCCGGGCGAACCTGCTAGGCAGATAGGGCTCCAAAAAGATAGTGTTACGATTGCGATACACCAGGTGAGCGGGGCGGATATTTCGCAGCCACAGAAGCATCTGGCCGTCCAGGAGTTGAGGGGGCCCAATACCGTCAAGATGGACAGCCGATATTTCTTTATCAGTAAAACGAGGGACAGATGCGAAAATGTTGTACATGTTTGCCCTCGCCAGTGCCATCCGACAAGCACGCATGGTCTCGAATTCCCAAGACTCATTACGATAGCAGAAGATAAAAGTGTCGTCATCAGTAACGCCGTCTTCAGAGCCCGGTCTCATCAAAGACGAATAATGCATCAACAGCCACCCCATCAAATAATGATAGGGCAGCTCGGTCCGTTCAAAATCTTTCGTCACCTCACGAGCAATAACCTTGGATGTGAAAGTATGAAGGCCACGGTGTATGCTGCACACCATGGCCGGGAGGAGAGTTAGTCGGACTCGTAAAACTAACTTCACAGCCGGAAGAATGAAATTGCGACTGATCCTCTCGATGGAACCTGCTCCGTCCGAGACTACACAGTTTTGCAGCCATATCATTAAGAATCCCACCAGGAGCGCCTTCTCCGACAACTCTTGGGTGTCCTGATAAAAATAACCGAAAGAGTCGGTCTGACTCCCGAATCTGTCACTAGAGGTAGACACCCTCTTAGCTGACGACACTAAGGCTTCCACCGCCTCCCGGGTTTTAGGACGGCGAGGAATAACTTGACCTGAGGCATCCGTCGTGAAGAGATAGCGCACCCAGTCCCTGGTATGAGGGGCATTCCCTTCCGAGCTGTTCTCCTTTTTGGCTATTTGATGACATGTGCTATTATGGCACAATATCTTTTGATAAAGAGCCACGAAGCCTGGATACGCCTTTCCAACTCTTTGAACTCCTCGTTCGTGGGAGTATATGTCTCAAAAGCTTTGTCCCCCCAAGGAAGCTTGGAGATCGCATGCATTTCGTGGAGCGCAAGCCCCATTTTCCCTACGGGCGTATAAAAGGTCCCCGTACGACGATTATACATCTCCAGCAGAGATATAAACAATCTCTTGTTTATAGGCAAGCCATGGCTGGTGCCCCGAATAGCATGGTAAAGACCAATCTCGCACAGAAAGGCCTCATACTTTTGCAAAATCTACGTAGACAGATTGGTCCACGAGGGGATCGGATGTATCCAGCTGGAGAGCATCAACCGACCAATGGGATAGGATCCCTTCCGAGCAAGTTGGTTCATAAAAGTATCGGCTGTAGAAAATGTGAAATTGGGACCCAGCACATTCAAGAACGTACCCGGGGCCAACCCCATTACAGAACAGCTGGTGTGCACCTTGCCTGCACACACCGACTTCAGGCTGTTGTTATAATGGATGTCTCCCACGAACATCCCACTTCGAATAGGAGTTAAAGAATCTTCCATCTTCCGGTCCAGTGGGAGCATATTGAACCAGGATAAAGGGAAGTGACGCTCCATCTGGGGAATGCAGATCGCCATCCCGTTAGAAACAAAACTCCAGCTCTCTGACACCTCCAGAATCTGACCGTTCTTCACAGTCAAGGCGTCTCCAAGAAGAATGCGGGCTTCAAGTATTCTCCTTCTAATTTTCCCGAGTTCATCATAGCATTAAGAAAATAGAAAGGCTGATTCTTGAGGGCATTCGATCTCGCCGGAGGCTCGTCACTCGGAAACTGGTCAGCCATGTATTGGACTATATGGTCGTACCTATAGCCCAGAGCAGCTTGGGCGCTGTCTACCAGGAGCTCTCCAGCAGCATTAATCGGCAAATTCACTGAGAAAAAGACAGAAAAAGATAAGTTAAAAGGATGGATAAAAAGGAACTAATGGGTGATTTCGAGCTCATGCGGCTCCAACTTAACAAAGCCTCATGCGGCTCAGGAGAACATTTATGCGGCTCCAGATCACTGAAGCCTCATGCGGGTCAGGGGAACGCTTATGCGGCTCCAACTTACGGAAGCCTCATGCGGCTCAAGCTCAGCAGAATATTCATGCGGCTCAAGCTCAGCGGAATATTCATGCGGCTCCACTTAATGAAGGGTCATGCGACGGTACTGTCATAAGGCCTGCAGGAATCGGATAAGTTAGTGTCACGACCCGCACCCTGATTAGGGGCACGAGAACGTGGGTACGTCCAGCCTACGCCGCAGTGTCGGCGGTAGAACGCTGTATAGGTCATCTATAACATCTAACATCTAACAAGATATATAAACCTGTCATCTCCACACGGAGGTATAACATAACATCTCAACTCTATATCTCAAACACAAATCTAGGAAAGATAGAGCATGATATGGAATCAGATGAAAGGAAGAAACTGAATATATATATATATATATATATATATATATATATATATATATATATATATATATATATATATATAGTTACCACACCACACAAAGTAGATGTCCAACACAATAAGTACAAGATCTGAAATATAACTAGGTCACAACTAACAATCGGAACAATCCGATACAAAATAAAAACTATAAACACTAGACTAGACTAGGCACCCTCTACTGAGCTAGATGCTCCTCAGGCTCCTGAAGGTCACCCTCATGTGTCCCATAGAAGGTAGGACAGTCACCATCATCATCTGTAATATTTTCAACATGTCCAGTCAGGACAGGAACGAGCACAATACATCTCACGCAGTTCATATCATGTTGGGAAATGTAAAGCATGCATAGAGTAAGATACATGGACTGTAAAGAAATATATATAAAAATGAGAGAGATTTGATAACTGGAAATATCTATATATATGATAAGTAAGAACTGTAGGTAACCTGTGATTTAGAGCATGAGATGGTTATATAAACGGGTTTAGGACATATACAAGATTTCACAAGATTTGTACAAGATGGGATTTTGATCACATAATCATTTCCTACTCACCCTCCCCAATCAATACACAACGATCCAGTCAAGTTACGTTACCTTGTACAAGAGGTTTTTATCATGTTTGCTTACGTGATCATGAGAGTACAAGATTGCATAAGAGTATACATGAAAGCGGTGTACAGAAATACAATATGTTCGTGAAAAGCACATGACAACTGTATCTGATGCACCCCGAGGGAGATAACATCGCATGACAAGATCCATATAGTACCAATCCGTGATAATGACGTGACAGTATCATGTAAAGTAATCTAGAGCAAGAATATAAATCCTAATAAGTATGAAATGATCAGAGAATGTACTCGCCTGATAACTAAATGTCTGAAGAGGATATACTGCCTGAGGAGAGATGTATGGCTCCTAATCAGAGCAACACAAGTCACAATGTATCCACAATGGTAAAAATAGAGTATACAATGCATACTACATGATTCTAGGTCAATCTGGTCAAAAATCAACTCTTGGTCAACTCAACAGTCAAACTAGGTCACAGGAAGTCATACTAGGTCACAGGGAATCAAACTAAGTCAAATAAAGTCAAACAAGGTAAAACAAGTCAAGGTTAGTCAAATCTAGGTTAAAGTCAACTCTTGGTCAACATTCTAATCAAACTAGTCAAATACTAGTCAACATGATCAATCTGGGTCAAGTCTAGGTCAAACTTAGACCGACTAAGGTTTTGGTCAAACAAAGACTAGTCAACAAGGTAATTAGGTCAATCTTGACTAATGGTCAACTTCTAGTCAACCTCTAAGGCTAACACCAATCATGACACAACTCCTAAGTATACCACTTAACCCCATACATATCTTAATCTACATAGGGCTATCCATATAACCCATATGGTCAAACCTAATCAACTAGTTAGGGTTTTAGTCAAACTAGTTAAACTAGTCATTTTAGGTCAATCCTAGTCAATTCTAGGTTAACCAGGTCAATTTGACCTAAGGTTGACTTTGGTCAACTCTTAGTCAAACTAGGATCAACTAGTTAGGTCATGGGTTATTAGTCAATTAGGGTTAGCCCTAATGGTCATAGGCTAGTATTTCTAGGTCACTACACATAGGTTCACATATAGCTATCTATGGGTAAACCTATATCTATGTAATATGTATACATAGCCCTCTATATACAATCAATATATATATATATATATACAATCAATATATATATATATATATATATATATATATATATATATATATATATATATATATATATATATATATATATATATATATATATATATATATATATATATATATATATATTGAAATATATATATATATATATATATATATATATATATATATATATATATATATATTGAAATATATATATATTTTTATATATATATATATATATATATATATATATATATATATATATATATATATATATATAAAATATATATATATATATAATATATATATATATATATATATATATAAAATATATATATATATATATATATATATATATATATATATATATATATATATATATATATATATATATATATATTTATTTATTTATTTATATATATATTTATATATATATATATATACACTTATACATATATATATAACTTATATATATATATATATATATATATATATATATATATATATATATATATATATATATATATATATATATATATATAGTGAGAGGGGGAAAAATAGAGAGAGGGTAAGAGTGATAGAGAGAGAGTCACACTGTGGGTTGGGAAGAGAGCAGTGGGGTGTGTGGGTGTCACTGTGACAGTGGGGGAGGGGGGGTGTCAATTCTCAAAAATCTGAGAATTGGCAATCAAACACACACACACACATTACATATATATTACACACACCTATACATACCTATATATATATATATATACACTCACATACACATACACATATACCCACATACACATATACCCACACATTCATATACATATATACATACATATACAGTGTATATATACATAAATACGCATGTATACATACATTAAAATCAATTTAAAACTCATTTGCAAAATCTGGGAATACTCTGAAATCTGGGAATACTGTGCAGTGTATCAGGAAATTGGGAACACCCCAATTCAAAGCCAAAAACCTAACCAATACCCACAAACAGTGGTTGGTAACCCTAGCCCCACATGTATACGTGTCGTAGGGGCCCCTAGGAGTCCACCACGACACGACACAATGTGTCCAAGTGTCAAAAACCCGAATCGGGTAAGTGTGTGCAGTGACAGTATCGTACAGAGGTTCACACGAGTGTAGGACACGACACAAGTGTCCATAGGTCTCGTGCACACGTGTATAGGTTCGCCTAGGGTTGGTCTAGGTGTCTAGGTTCCTGTACCGTGTCCATGCATCCTCAGGACAGCACGAACACCGTATCAGTCGAGAAAAACTCGACTGATACACGTGTACAGTAAGCGTCGTGCAGCGATGCAAGTGTCTCGTGGACACGATACACACAAAATTGTGTCTCGTGCTCGTGTCAGTAGGTAGGGTTGGTCTAGGGGTACTTGTCAGTGTCATGGTCCAGTGTCCAAGTTGTGTCGTGTCTAAGATAAAGGGTCGTAACAGACACGAATTTTTGTGTGTGTGCACAGTGCACGAATCAGTGCAGGCCAGATATTGTGTCCGACACGACACAAGAGGCCATGAAACTTGGGGAGGGGTATGTCAGACATGGCCCCCTCCTCTGTGTCAATTTTTACGTATCCACGTGGCGTGTCGTGTCCGAAATTGGGGTCGAGTAGCAGGGGACTAATCGAACCCCTGTGCAGTGTCAGTGCTGTGGGTTCGTGTCCGATTTGGACACGAAAATGGACCCAAAATGTGCTCAGTCAGGTATGGTTGTGATCAGCAAGTCTAGGACTACAAACACATGTAATTAGTTTTACATTTTAACAAAAACAAATCCTTTGTGGCATTTCACCAAATAAGGGTTTATATGCTAGGATACGTGTCCGATACGGACACCAAACCAACTCTAATTTTCACCAAACTTGACCCACAGTTAGGGTAGTCCTATATGCATGCATTTATGAAAAAAAAAACAGAGTTTTAACTAGGTTTGAGGGCATTTACCTATTTGTGCAATTCCAAGGAAAAATCAATAAGGAGGGGGGTGCTTCCTTCCACTTGGTGATGCCCAAAGCTTCCAAATTCTGGATTGCTAGCCTCCCTTAGCACCCTTGATGTTGTAGGGTCCCAATGCAAAAGACTAGAGTGAATTTAGATCAAAAATGGCCAAGTTGTGGGTGTTTGAAGAAAATGGGATTTTCTAGGATTAAAATTCATGTAAAATGATCATGAATGATGCAATGGAATTATATAGAATGGTGTAGGGCTAGGGGGGTATCCTTAGTCGGCCATGGCATGGGGGGGTGTCCTTGCCCTTTCCTTCATGGTTAAGGCAAGACTTTGGTGCAAAAGCCTTGATATTTTGAGGGTTTCAAGCAAAATATCATTTATGTAATATCTAGATATTTATATCACTTTAACCCATGACCAATTATCCATCCTAAAGCTTCTAGGTTAGTAGCTAACCCCTAGATTAGGGTGAGATAGGTTAGGGGCTACTCATGGTACTTAACCATGATTAAAAAATATTAAAATCACATAATCTCAAATAAAGTCTAGTAAATCCTAGAAAATTACCAAAATACCCCTTAGGTTAAAAAGCCCTAATTTGATGTTCTAAGCCTATGGCTAGGCTCACATGGTCATGGCAACTTCTAGGTTAAGAAAAACTAGGGTTTACACTAAGGTTTTGCTAGTAAGTCACAAAGTCATAAGTCATGACTTAGAAAATGGTTTTAATTACACTAATAATCACCAAAAATCATATCATGACTAAAATACTATTAATTAATAATAAAAATAACAAATTTTCAAAAATATCCCAATTTCAGAAAACTGGGTGCTACAGTTCGTGCGGACCATGTGAAAGACATATGTGGGCGAGTCTATGCGGCTCAGTATAGCTTATGCGGCTTTGTTGGCAAAGCGCGTATGCGGCCACAGTGGCTATTCTTATGCGGCTCACGGCTCGACCATAGGACGAACATGCGACTCACATGAAAATAAAGGCTCGTGCATAAAGCATGCGACGTAGACATAGTAGTTAGGGTTCTTCAAAACCACATAAAGTCCTTACCAGCAATGGGAGGATGGACGTCAGGGTGAGCTGCGGGCACGACGGCAGGCGGAGGAACGACCGCGGTTGAAGTAGAGGCAGTCTTCTTCGACGAAGATGCCGCCTTCTTACCCTTAGCCGCAACGGTCTTCTTGGGAGCCATTGGCAATTAAAGAAGAAGATGATAGTGGAGTAGGGAAATTTTGAAGTGAAGGAGAAAGTAAAGAAGTTTTCTCTCTCAAACTCCTCCTATTTATAGGAAGACAAGAGAGGGGGAACACGTAGATTGATAACCGCCTCAGAAAAGACGAAATCGACTCCTCGGATTTCGTCCCCACTCTCATAAAGGAGATTTACCCAGAGCATAAAATCCAAAAGATTTAATGATCCGACCCTTGGGATCTCCCCTAAAGGCGGCACTAAAATGAATTCGAGGCAATTAATGACGCGCACACGTGACAAGGAGCTATGCAGCCCTAAAGTCCCTGCAGCCCGAAAACTCCTGCGGCCTAGTCATCCATGCGGCTGAGACATCCATGCGGTCGAAACATCCATACAACCGAGACATCATATGCAGCCAGAAGAATACATGGCCATGCTTCTTATTCAAAGTATTTCAATTTTGCAAATTGAAAACTTTGAAGGGGGTCTTGTAGAAGCATGGAAAAGAATAAAGGAGGATCCATACGGCCAGAGAGCCCCCTGCGGCTCAGAGACCTCATACGGCTCAAGTATCCATGCGGCTCGAGCGTCTATGCGGCTCAAACAAGTCCCATGCGGTTCAAAGAGGAGCCACGTGGCCTACAAATAGCTCTCTCATTTTGCATTAAATGCCTTGACGGCTGACAGCTTTGACGAAGTGACAGTTCTGACACGAAGATATCATTATGACTCCCTGATAATGACGGACTCCTTGGGAAGCGAAGAAAATCTCTGACATAATCTCCCGAGATTCAGAAACTCTCATACGGCCTTGACACGTGGACAGTTGTATGCGGCCCAAGCGGAGACTCCTCCATACGGCTCACGAAGACCAGCTCCATGCGGCTCACGAAGACCAGTCCTATGCGGCTCACGAAGACCAGCCCCATGCGGCTCACAAAGACCACCCCTATGCGGTTCACGAAGATTAGTTCCATGCGGCTCATGAAGACTAACTCCATGCGGTTCACTCATGCGGCCATCCACACTCATGCGGCTCAAATTATTACCATGCGGTCCAAGTGTTAGGGGGGGCCACTCTTAGGCAGCCTTGACACGTGGCCAGCCTTATGCGGCCCAACTTTTCTGCGGCTCAGATTTCTGCTGTTTTGACACGTGGCATGATAGCAGGGCACGTGGCATCAGATTGATCGAAATCTCTCAGCAAATCCCAATGAAATATTGGATCAAATCAGATCATTTGTAAATAAGCCAATTAAAGACACGTATCGAGGAATCCGAGGTTGGCATGATAAATCGGGAGGATTTATGTCAATCAGCATT
The DNA here is from genome assembly GCA_029216955.1 of Iris pallida. Taxonomy (NCBI): domain Eukaryota; kingdom Viridiplantae; phylum Streptophyta; class Magnoliopsida; order Asparagales; family Iridaceae; genus Iris; species Iris pallida. Next base: position 14,190,016 of record JANAVB010002397.1, on the reverse strand, counting down.
AATTACCTACAAAAGATTTGATGCAATCACATTTATTGCTCAAATCTCGATGAACGGCCCAGATTTAATGATCCTTAGCCGCCGACTTTCAAGAAGGGGCAATCATTGTAAACCCTAATGAGCCCCCCCCCCCACTCTTATAAATATTAGGGTACAATTCCCCTGCAAATACACACACAGAGATAGAGAGAGAAAGAGGCAGACAGAGATCGACGCACATAGAGACATTGAGAGCCAGAGAGCCTGAAGAGAGAGCATTTCTTCATCAACGCCCGTCAGTTCTTCTACAGAGTCCAAAAGCTGCACCCGATCGTCCAAGGAGTAAGGCAGAGCGGCCGTCGCTTTCCCGAGCCTCTATCGTCATCCCCCAGAATTTAAAATAAACAATTATACTTAGATTGATGTACCTAGGTTTTCGTCCCTAGGCTTTCCTTGTACAAGCGAGTTTGTATTGTGAAGTAAAAGTCCAGTCCTCTGATAATTGTTCTGTTCTTTTATATTTCATGGCAAACAATGATTCGACAAAAATAAGTAGAAAAGTAGCAGAAGGAATCAAGAGTGGTTTGATTGAGACAGGAAAGGGATTGAATCAAGAGTTAAGTCTTAAAAGGGCCAGAGATACACGTTGGGGGTCTCATTATAGATCATTGTTGAACTTGGTTGCTTTGTTCTCTTATGTTGTTGAAGTTCTTGAAGTTGTTTCATGTGATGGTACGGATTCATCCAAAAAAAAATCCAAGCACGTGGTCTATTGAGGTATTTACAATCATTTGGTTTTGTCTTCAATTTGTAACTAATGCTAAATTTATTGGGGATTACAATCAAATTGTGTCATTGGTTTTATAGGTATTTGCAATCATTTGATTTTGTCTTCACAATTGATGCTAAATATATTGGAGATTACAAATGAGTTGTCATTGGCTTTGCAAAGGAAAGATGAAGACGTTTTGAATGCTATAGCACTTGTCAAAGTGGCTAAGGGGCGATTGCAAGCGGTAAGAGATGATTGATGGAAATCTCTCCTAAGTAAGATCACCACATTTTGCAATAAGAACAAGATTGACTCTTTGGATATGAAAGATGGATATGTTGATCCTTACCATCATCGGCGTAAAAGTAACATTACTAATGAATTTCATTATCGTGTGAAATACTTTTATGCGATTATGGATAAGCAACTTTTGGAGATTAATGATCGATTCAATGAGGTTAATTTTGAGTTGCTTATTTGTGTTGCTAGCTTGATTCCACATGATAATTTTGGTGACTTCAATGCATCAAAGTTGACAAGGTTGGCTTAATTTTATCCTAATAATTTTTCTCTCATTGAATGCATGACTCTTGAGCATCAATTAGAGACATATATTATGGATGTGCAAACAAATGACAGATTTAGTCAAATGAAGGGGCTAGCTTGGTGATCTATCTAGATTGTTAGTGCAAACAAAGAAGTATCTTTCATACCCTTTGGTGTATCGGCTTTTGAAGTTAGCATTGATTTTGCCTATAGCAACATCAAGTGTGGAAAGATGCTTCTCTGCAATGAATATTGTCAAGACAGATTTACGAAATCGAATTTGTGATCAGTTTTTAAATTATTGTCTTATATGTTTCATTGAAAAAGAGTTGATGAGTAGTATTACAAATGATGTTGTAGTTAAACGCTTTCAAAGTATGAAAACTCGTAGAGAACAATTGTGAGATCACTGAGATGTAATGTTTTATTTTATGAAAACTCGTGGAGGACAGTTTCTACCATTTGTACTAAAATTTCGTCCTTTGTTTGGGGGTTGTTTGGAGTGGTATGTATGTTCAATTTTTAATTATGTACTTTGTTCCTATATGTTTAATTTTTTGGGACGTTATCTCCGAACCCTCTTATGATTGTGCCCCCGGTAAAATCTCATCCTGGATCCGCCACTGGTTGCAGATGCTGAAGAGCACCACCGGCTGGATCCGGACGGTGGCGCTCTCCAGATACGGATGGAACTAGAGCACCGTCGTCGCCATTGATGGAAGGAAAGAATTAGGTTTTTTTTCCGGAGGAGCTAGGGTTTTATAGGGTTTGGGAGCGGAGAGATGAAACGAGGATTCTCTCGTTCCGGTCCGTGTCTCAGAATTAATTGATGTCATTAAAATTGAGTGGTGCGGTAACCGAGTTTGGTGCCGATCCTATAAATAAATCAGATTTCTTATCGGGTCAAAGTGTGGTTTACAAACCCGATAACCTGATTATTTCCAGGAATGTGATCTGGTGCACTTTCAACTAGAGATCATCATTTGGCCCGAAGTCCATGGGCGCCCGAAAAATCCGTCCGGTCCGATGGACCAAAGTCCGATAGAGCCCAATCATTATGGTAATCCGGTCCGGTCCATATTAGTATAGGGCTGTACTTGGGCTATGCATCCGTCCGTCCGAGTCCGGCCTGAGATCCGACCGATACAAGCTTGGACTATACGTCCATCCTAGTCCAGCCCAAGGCCAAATGATAATCCATGCCGAATTGTTCAACTCCGACATTCAACTTTCGTCTCTCCTCTGCCACACGTGTCACCTCTGCATGTCATTTCCGACATTCAATTTTGTGGATACTAATTCAATGGTTTGTTCATTAGTTCTTCCCAAGAGAGCTATAGAGAGAGAGAGAGCATGGCCTGGATTTGGCTTTTAGAGAATTAATTGTCTTCGAGTTTCTTGAACTTATCCTTTTTTTCCTTTTTCAGGACGCTCTGTAGAGACGAAATGAGACTGGATTTTCTTGAGTTTCTTTTTCATGTTTATTTGCATGTGTAGTTTAGGAACAAAAGGTGATACCTACAGGAATTGTCCGTTTTACTGCTTTCTATGTTTATATTTGACTGTATAAAATGGGATCTTCATGGAGGCTAAATTATTAATTTTTATAGAATTAGTCCGGCCGATTCCATTTGGTCCGAAAAGTCCGAATCTTGTGGATGGATTTGGACTTTATAAATAATAATTAAATTCGGTCCGATTCGGTCCGAAATTTTTTTCTAACCAAAAAAATTCGACCCATATCCGACCCGAGCCCGTACTTTATGGACTTGGACAGTCCGCCCGACCCAATGCCGATCCCTACTTTCAACTTTGCAAAACCTGAAATTAAGGAATGTGCGTTTCTAAATCGAAACATTTTGGAATGTGATCTGGTCTTCACGAAATAGACCCAACTCTAAATCCCTAGCCACCACAACCTTTTTCTATATATTCTTAACCCTTAGTCCATCTTCTTCGTCTCAAGGAAAATCCAAACCCATCTTCTCCTCCAAACTCATCATTTTTCTCAAAATCCCAAATATTATATATATCTTTCACAAACCAATTCTCTACATTAATTTTTTGCTACTTTGTGATAAATTATACAATGGAACGGACTCAACATGTGTCACTGATGAATATTACATAATAACACATGATAATATTTTACTATTTTTAATAATATCTTATTAATATTTTTCAATTGTTTGAATTTTTTTTTAACTTTTGATACCATCATGTGTCATTATATTATTGGATGGACTCTACCATTTATCATTGTTACATTCTGAGTCCGTCCCACTGAAAAAAAATTTCTACTTTGGTTATACGTCATCCTGCATCGTTTATTGTTATTTTTGGTTGAGCGTCCTAATGCATCAATCTATACTGATTTTCGACTATTATTGTCGTGCTACATTATTATTTCGGATTATGCATCCTCATAAATCGATTCCTTCTACAGACTGTATAGGAAGCATCAAAGTTTTCGTCAATTATGAAAAAGACACAAAGTTTGAGATAATTGTAATGCAATCCCAGTACATACTAAATTATGGCGTAATTTGCTTTTTGTTGATTTATGCCCCATTTTAGGGTGTAAATTGAAAAAAAAAATCCGGATTTAGGTTTACTTAAGAGTAATTAGATTGGAATAGGATTCTAAATCCTTCTTTTGGGCGCAAAATGCATGTTTCTTTGATTTACGTCATTATTTTAGACGTAAAATGCATGTCAATTGTTTTATATATATATATATATATATATATATATATATATATATATATATATATATATATCAATGTTGAAAAATACAGTAGAAAAAGAAAATTTAAATTATCCAACAAATTTTCCATTTTGTTTCCCTCTCCCCTCAAAATTATCAAACTACCATTCCCTTCCTTATTCTTCCTTCCTCCCACTTTCGTGACTTGGCTTTCACTTTCCTCAATTTTTTCTCTCCGAAATTTATTTTTTTATTGAAAATATATATCTTTCAGAATCCAAAGTATCTTCCTTTCCCACTCCATGTCCATAAAAATCCAATTTTGTAGAGAGAAAATGATTCTTCTTCTTCTTCCTCTTCCTCTTCTTTAGAGAGAGAGAGAGAGAGGGAGCAAACCTTAACCCTAGCAATGAGGGCGGACGCACGGCTGGACTCGACGGTCTTTCAGCTCATGCCCACTCGCATCAGGCCCAAAGAAACATGCATTTTACGCCCAAAAGAATGACGTAAATCAAAGAAACATGCATTTCAAGTCCAAAAGAAGGACGTAAAATCATAATCCAATTCGATTCTCTTAAGTAAACCTAAACTTGGAAGAAGAAAAAAATATTGCAATTTACGTCCTAAAATGGGATGTAAATCAACGAAACGCAAATTACGTCCTAATTTAGTAGTATTGGTACTGCATCCACAAATTTTCCAAACTTTATATCTTTTACACAATAGACAAAAACTTTGATGCTCACTATATAATTTTTTGTTCCTTACATATTAGGTTATGTGTGATTTGTAGGCTGATGTCTCCTACTATCGTTTGCAAAACATCAACCTGTTCATTGTTTGCTAGCTCTACCTATTATTGTTTCTCTCCCTCTCTCGTACATAGGAGTCTTTTGTTGTCGTTTATTAGTATGATTGTTTCTGCTCATGATTGACGACCGACCTTGTTGAGGTTGTCGTGTCTACTTATGATTGACAATATATAGTGATGTCAATTATATCATCTTAGCTATATTTCAATTTTATGTAACAAGTTTTCATATGCTCCAACTTGACTAAAAGTGTTAAAGCTAGCAAGTCTATGTAAATCCTACATTGGATAGAGTTATACTATAAATATTCTCCTATATACCTATACTCAAACCTAATATAGATTAATTTGCACTATAACACACTCATATATCCCCAAATTGTAGCACTACAGTAAAGTATCTTAATAGGCAACTTAATGCACTCGATCTTTAAATTTTTGTAATATTATATATCATCATTTTTCAATATCGAAATTAACACTACAAGAAAAAACCCTTTTTACAACGTTGAAAAAACGTTGTAAAAGGTCTTTTACGACGTTCAATAGAAGGTCGTTATATCCAGGGTTGTAAAAAGGGGGATATCTTCCACAATGTTCATTTAAACATTGTAAAAATGTTGTAGAAGTCCTTCTCATAACAGTTTATAAACATTGTTGAAATTTCTAAAATCTGACCAAAACTTTTCTACGACATTTTGTAAATATTGTAAACAATACTTTTAAAACAAATTGGACATGTTGTAAATATAATTTCAACAACATTATGCAACTGTGGTAGAAACAATATCTACCACGTTCAGTAAACATTGTACATATATGTTATACAACATTGTACAAATATTGTAAAAAAAGTTTATACAACTTTTACAAAATGTTGTATATTTTATTCAATCATGTTTGCCTAACATTGTAATAAATATTTGTATGCTGTAATTATAATATCAACAATAATTTAAAAGTATTGTAAATAAATTTTACAATATTTAGAAACGTTGTTAAAATATTATCTTACAACAATTTTGGCACGTTGTTGATAAAAAGAGTTTATACAACTTCTACAAAATGTTGTATATTTTATTCAATCATGTTTTCCAAACATTGTAATAAATATTTGTATGTTGTAATTATAATATCAACAATAATTTAAAAATATTGTAAATAAATTTTACAATGTTTATAAATGTTGTTAAAATATTATTTTACAACAGTGTTGAAACGTTGTTGATTATATTTCCATTTTAAAAAAAATACAATTTACAAATAAAAATATATTGAATACAATTATAATACTAATACAAATACACAAATACAAATACACTTCTATATATAAATTCAAGCAAAACCTCAATATGGCAATTAGACAGTATTACACAAAAGCGAGCAGAAACATCCTGGTCGAACACGCCCAGAGCAATCACGGGAAGAGACGTGATGAAGACGTTATAGAGCGACATGTACCAGTCGTTGTACGCCGGTTGGCCAGAGAACGATGTGTGGGCCTCGTACAGAAAGAGCGTTACACCAAACGTTATGTTCTTGTAGAAGAAGTAACAACATATCTGCAAGACAAGGGGGAAAGAACATCAACACCAGGTTGAGTAAGGAATTTGGGGGCATAAAAGTTCGAATTTCGATCAAAAATATTGTAATATACCATTGATGAGATCCTTCGGTAGCACCAGTGTCCGTGTACAAGCAGTAACCTCTCCAGGAAACGGAATTATGCAATTGAGATGTCGCTCGACATGACCGCCTGAAATTTCGGATATAGCAGTCAAGTTACAATTGAAGATAACATATTTGGCCTGACAATTGCAACATTTATGAAAAGAGAGAGAGTAAGCAATAATTTTGAACTTGTACTGCAGCTATATTTTTATTGGATGCTAATGTCACAACTTCTTTCAAGTTAAAAGATCAGTAAAGATCATTTGAAGAACACGAAGATCGTATCTAAAGAATTCAAAGTTCCAGATTCATTTCTAAGATATAAGATTTGACACCAAAATTTTGCCTGGTGCAGTATGCAAACTAGTTGAAAATAATGAAGCATGGTGATGTAAACACATTCAAATGCAGTCTGAAGTTGAAATGATTATAGAGTTGAATGATTCACATTCTCAGCTCTTTCAGTCAATTGGCAAATTGCAGATTTTAACCCAAGAAACAGAGAACTCTGCACTATCATATAGTTTGACAATACAAACCTGCATTCCTTCTGCGCCACTGATCCCAATCCCTATGTCTGCTTCTTGAAGCATACCGACATCATTAGCCCCATCACCAATTGCTAGAGTTACCTTATTCGTGCCTTCTTTAACCAGCCTCGTTACCTGAATGTAGATCAGATTTGATATTAAATGGAGAACACACAGTATTACACAAAAGCAAGCAGAAACATCTTTTTGAAGAGCAAATCCAGGTAGCACCTACCTTGCAGCCATCCTTGGTGCAGGTAACTCTGCAGTTAAACCCTATTCCTCAGGAAAAACTAAGCAATGTTGATTATAGTGCTGAATCTTACATTCTGCTTGTTTTAGATTCTGCAAGTTTCTGCCAAACAAAAAAAAATAGTAAAGGGGGACTATTCTGATCGAGAAAAATAAAAGGAAGAAAAAGAAGAGAAGAAAAAGGGGAAAGGCTGACAGATCATCAACTTGTGAAGGCTGAGCTTCTTTACTATGACTCTTTCTCTTGCTAGATACTGCCAGAGTTTCTTTATTGTTGCCCATTCGAGAATGGTCTGTGGTATCTGTTAACTGAGCTGAGCTACTTTTTCTACCCTTCACATTTTTTGCATTGAGATCTAACATAGCGTTGGGTTTTACAGCAACTAGTTCTGAATTACGACAATCAGCAAGGCTAGCTTCTACAGCATCTACTGATGGGCCATTGCGAGGAGAATGCTCAGTCTTTTTCTTCGGAGAAACTGGTTGTGCTATTTCATCAGTATTCCCCACCTGAACAGTACCATTATTCAATACCTCTTTTTGTGAGATTTCCGAAACTTCTTCTTTTTTCGGACAAGCAACTTCTTGTTCCTGCTTCAAAGATACCTAAAGACAGGAAGCTATAAATTGTGCTGCATTCACATGATGAAGACCATGGAGAGCAAACCAACAGAAGTAAATACCTGAAGCATCTCATCTGATACAGTCCTTTCGGATAACTTGCTATCCTCCACCTGAAGTGTCATCCCATTGGTCATAGGAATCATATAATTTATGGTTAAGATTAATTAACTCGCTCAAATTCTCACCAAAAATATTAGGAATCATATAGACGAGCAATTAGCAGACCACCATTATACAATCATGTTAAATTATTCTTCCCCTAGACAGTATCATGGAGCACTTTCAAGTTTTACTTCTAGATACAGTTTTAAATGAGAAACAGCTATTATGGAAATTGGAGAAACCAATTAACTAAATATGTATCGCATATACGATTAGGCATTGGTACCAAAAGTAAAAAAATTCAAAAGTAGACCAAAAATTTTCATTCCTAGACAACGTGGGACTGTACATAGACTACATAAAACCCATACACTCAAACACAGCCACTAACTACAAGCCTCTCCGATTTTTTTGTACACACCACCAGAAATAAAAATAAACACCAAGGGTCGTCCAGTGATAACACTTAAGGTAGAGGAGGGGGCATGGGTTTGAATCCCAGCAGACAAAATAAAAATGGGAATCAGAAGCGGTCATGGTGCTAGTAGCCCAGGACAGAGACAGACTGGCCTTATCTCAAAAAAACATAGACTACATAAATGCATACTTCAAATACACCCACTATTATAAGCCTCTGAGTTTCATTCCTAAGCAATGGTACCAAACATGGACTACATAGTCCGACAAACTCAAACACGCCCGTGTAAGGAGTCTGCTAAGTTCCCTTGTCCTGCAATTTTTCCTACAGCTTTGTTTAGTAAAGCATAGGATGGTAATTATAATATTTCTCTCATTACCAACTTCAACATTCGCCTCAAGCTTTAGGGTGTCCTTGCCGCTAATATTACTTTCTTGAAATAAACTCAAACCGTGGGACAAACTTTCATATGAAATGAAAAGTTCAAAGATGATAAGAGAAGGAATAAGAAGATTCAAAAGAAATTAACAGAAATCCCAGGAAACATAAATATACCTCTTTGAAGAAATAACAAGCTTTCCATTTCTATACTCGGGTTCCTTGTTGTTCATCAAATGGTAAGACACTGCTGACACCATAATTTCTTCTACATAATTACTAAGAACCATTGTATCTGCCAGGCAAATCGAGCTTAAATCATCATACAGGACAATGGGATTGTTTTTGGATACTGCAACAAGAACCTACATAACATAATTAGGAACCCACTTGATTAGGAAAAAAAATCAAATTTAGACAACAAAAATAAAATGTATGGACTTTATCTAAGCAAGCTAATTCATTTTCATTATACAGTTAAGGCATAAAAAGAATAAAAACAGTACCTTGTAAATTGATTGTATGAGAAGCTTCTCATCGAAAGACCAGCTGTAAGTACTTACATCAGTCTCCTCGGCTCTCGCGTCGACGAAGCTCCCGTCCTTCCGCCTCTTGTGCGTATGCACGAATACATCGTGAGCGGTGACCGTCTCCGCCTCTTTCCCCTGCTTCACCGCCCGTTGGGCCTGCATATGTAGAATTTAATTAACTTCGTATATTAACAGTACGAAATTAAATAATAGAATGAATTTGAATTTGCGCTATCTCACCAAATCTGCACGCGTCGATGCGTGGGGCCTTGATCCCCCCGTATGCAGACCCGCGACCTGTCGATTAGCCTTAGCTTTCTCCGATTTCAGCTTGAACTGCGGAGTATCCATCTTCTCCAACATCTGCTCATAGTACTCCGCCCGGATCCAGTCCTTCCTCGTATGCGCCGTACGAAGGTCGTACTCCGCATCCCGTATCTTCTTCCCGGCGACGGCTTTGTAGGTCCTGCGGATCGCCTCCTCGCGATGGGGGGGCCACCAGAACGTCCTCTGACATACAAATTCAAATATCACGTAATAAAAAATTTAATGATTTAAAGAATAATTAATAATTCACCGAAGGATTTATACCCTCATCTCGTCGAGCCAGACGTACTTCATGTCCTGAGACACCTCAGAAAAATTGAGGTAGGGGCCATGGTAGTTATCCTGGATAATGCGTCCTAGAATCCGGGCAGCATCCCACGGGAAAAACCTATAAAGAAGCAACGACTGGATTATTAACTTGAATAAATGAAACAAATTTAATAAATTAACTTAAATTTACTTACGATTCACCAGCGGGCCATAGCTCTCGTCGGAACTCGCCCACCAGCCTCTCTGGTGGCGTCGGGGGATCCGCGGGTCCGCGCACGTACTCCCCGGTAACAGGATGAAACTGAATCCCGGGGTACTCCGAGGCCCACCCTGCAGTAACTGCTGGGCCCCCTGCTGCATCTGCTGCTGCATCCGCTGGTACATCCGGTGGCGGAACGGATCCGCTAGCGGATGGAGTCACAGGCCTCGACGACGATGTCGGTGGCACCGAGGAAGAATAACGGCGGGAAGAGCCTGTGTCCGGGCTCTCCAAGTCGGGATCGGAGGTCACATCCGGGGAATGCGGCTGGCGACCACGACCGCTACCACCACGCCCACGACCACCACCACCGCCGCCGCCGCCGCCGCCACCGCCACGACCACGGCCAGCACCACCAGTATGGGTGCTCGCAACCATGCCCTGTAAATAGAACACATAAACAAAATACCGACAACATAGATTTATAAATGAATATAAAACTAAACATATCCATACCAGCAGCAGGGCGATGAGTGCCGCCCAGACGAGTAGGCCTAGGAGTGCCATCTGCAAAAAGAAACTCATACAATAATACGCAAATATCCCAAACTGAAATAAATATTACAATCAGAAGTGAAGTACGAATAAAAACTAGATACACAAAATCTGATAAAATCACGCACCAATACAACAAAGTACAATTCTTGTAACTTTTGATGAAAGGGCATCTTGTGTTTCACTAGACTTGTAATTGTAAATCCAAATGTAATAGGGTAATTTAGGATTCGAGACTAGATATTGGGTGCTTCAAGATACAACTGAAATATAGCGATATTTAATCATCGTCATCGTCCTCTTCCTCGGCCTCGGCCTCATCATCATCATCATCCTCATCGTCGAATTCATCTGTATCCTCATCCTCATCCTCATAAAGTTCTTCTTCTTCTTCTTCTTCAGTCTCAATACTTGGGACAAGACGCCTCTTTCTCCCCTGGTTGACATCTAAGTCTTGTATATCAACCTCTTCCTCCCCTCTATTTTCATCAGCAAGAGGTATATCAACCTCTAATTCAACATCCATGTCACAAGACTGTTGTCCCAAGTATTGGGGCTTTTCGATCTGGTCCTCTTGGTATGCTGGATCTCCAACGTTGAATGTATTTCTAGATTTAATCTTGCATACTGCCCACCAGTCAAAGCGATCTCTACGACGCCTTGGGTAGCTTGTATAGTAGACTTGAACAGCCTGACTTGCTATCGCAAACGTGTCGGACCCTCTATACCTCCTGCGATGATTTATATCGACGAATCCAAATTGTTTATCGATTCTCCAACCGATATTTGGTGTCGTATCGAACCACTCACATTTGAACATAACAATATGCATATCAAATGGGGCACTATATTGTAATTCTACAATATCCCGAAGCACTCCATAATAGTCAAAGTCCGGCTCGTCGTCATAGATTGTGCCTCTTATGCAAACACCAGAATCCTTCGTACTGAAGCCGTCATTGAGAAATTCGGCATTTATAGGATGTTGAGTTGTCTTAAACTTGAAGCCATTAACGACATAGCCGGGCCAAGTCTTTGCATGCTTCTTCGGTCCCAATGACAAATAACGAATGCTCTCATTTGTGAGTGTACTTGGTTCAGCTAATAAAACTTGTAAACTTTAAATGTTTTAGTTGCATATATATATTTAAATGGTAGCCGCATAACATATTATCTCAGTTACTTACGTAATCTCGAAACCATGACGGAAAGGTAAAATCAACCTCTCTTTGAAGTCCCTCATCGGTAATATCGGGTGTCCTTATTTTGACTTCATCTCTAAATACACTGTTAGAGAGAATAAAAATTAGTGTAGTCACTTACCTCACCAAATTAGAGATTATAACGAGGTGTAGTCACTTACTTCTCCAAATCTCTCACTTCTTGTATGTCACAATTTAACAAGACATATCGGTGAGCGGCATCATACTCATCGTCACTCAACCACCGTTTCTTACTAGCCCCAATAGGCTTGCCCCTTAAATTGAATATACCTCCTTCCTCAACGTCTTCGTCATTCCTTTGAGGTCTATTTCGATTTGTCTCAACATGAGTATCGAAATAAATGGAGCAAAAGTTTGACACCTCCTCGATAAGATATGCTTCGCATATCGAAGCCTCTATATGAGCCTTGTTACCAACTTTCTTCTTTAGATGATGTAGATACCTAGAGAGACAAATTATCTTGAGAATTAACAATGAATTGTAAAATCCACTTAAATTATATCGATTTTTATTTACCTTTCAAAGGGGTACATCCATCGATAATGAACAGATGCACCGATACGGGCTTCGTATGCTAGATGAATCGGTAGATGCTCCATACTGTCGAAGAAACCCGGTAGAAATATTTTCTCTAACTTGCAAATTATTAAGACAATCTTCTCCTCAAGTTGTATCATATGTTGCACCGTGAGCTTAGTTGAACAGATATCCCTGAAGAATGTAGACAGCTCGGCCAACGGAACCCATACAGCAGAAGGCAACAACTCTCTCAACGCAATGGACAGTAATCTTTCCATAAATACGTGGCAGTCGTGACTCTTCATTCCTGTTAGCTTGCGTTCATTGAGATCAACGCATCTAGACAAATTCGACACATAGCCGTCGGGAAATCTTAAAGTAGATATACACTTGCAGATTATTAATCTATCTTTCTTGCTCAATGCGTATGGCGCTATCGGCTTAGTTACTTGTCCACCAGCTCCCCTTTGTATCAAGTTTAGATTATGACGTTTACATATCTCGGCCATGTCTTGTCTTGCTTTTGGATTGTCCTTCGTCTTTCTTTTAATATCCATAACGGTATTGAAGACATTATCGAACACATTCTTTTCGATATGCATGACATCAAGATTATGCCTAATAAGATTATCTTTCCAATAAGGCAAGTCCCAGAAGATACTCCGTTTGGTCCAGTTATGGCTTTGTCCGAACCCCTCGACACGATTGTTCGATGGATCTTCCATTGCGGTGGGCAATTCCTTTACATCTTCCCAAATATCGTATCCCGACAACCTGGCAGGAGGTTCAGAAAATTCTTGTTTTTCATATCTGAACGCGTCCTTGTTCTTTCGCCAAGGATGTCTCGTTGGCAGAAATTGACGGTGACAGTCAAAGAAAGAAGTTTTTCCTCCATGTCTAAGACGGAACGCCTTACTATTTTCCATACATATCGGACAAGGCATGTTGCCGTGCGTACTCCATCCCGACAGCATACCGTATGCTGGAAAATCATTGATTGTCCACATGAGTGAAGCTCTCATCTGAAAGTTTTGTTTTCTGGAAATATCATAGGTCGTGACGCCGATCTCCCACAACTGTTTCAACTCATCCACCAACGGCTGTAAATATATATCGATGTTCTTTGTCAGATTTTTGGGACCGGGTATGATAGCTGTCAAGAACATATAAGGAGTCTTCATACACATCCATGGTGGCAGATTGTAAGGGGTAAGAATGACCGGCCAGCATGAGTATTGAGATCCCGACTGTCCGAAAGGGGCGAAGCCATTAGAACATAGCGCCAGGCGTACATTTCTTGGCTCTGCAGCAAAATCTGGATGACACAAATCAAAATATTTCCACGCCTCCCCATCCGAAGGATGTGACAATTCTCCTTCGTCCTTTATGCGATCTACACTGTGCCACGTCATGTGTTCTGCTGTATTCAGAGACATATACATCCTCTGTAAGCGCTTCGTGATCGACAAGTAATGCATATACTTGTAAGGACATCGTTTTCTAGTTGACTTTCCTTTTCCCTGTACTGTCTTGTAACGATCCGCATTACAGAACCAACAACTTTCTAATACGCAATTCTCTTTGTAATACAACATGCATCCGTTGCGACAGCAATCTATCTTCTCGTACCCCAGTCCCAGTTGTCGGACCATCAACTTTGACTTGTAGAAGTTTCTTGGGAGCTCTTTTGATTCCTTCGGTAACACCTCATTAGTTAATTGTGTGATCCGATCATAGCAAGCTTGTGGCAAGTTAAAATCAGACTTTATGTTCAACAACCGCATCGTCACTGACAGTGCGGAATGAGTCTCACAACCAGGATATAGAGGAGTATCTGCGTCCTTAAACATATCATAGAACTCCTTTGCCTCGGGATTAGGATCCTCCGGATCAAAATTAGGTCCTGCCGCAGCATACACCATATCTCGTGCAAGGTTCTGCATGTCTCCATAATCCACAGAGCATCCATCGTCTTCGAGGACATCCGTTGCAGCATTATCATCAAAAGCATAAGTACCAGCTTTTGCAGCCTGTCTTTCTGAATATAATTCACCTTGCGATGACCACAGGCCGTAATCACGTACGAAACCCTTACGGGTCAAATGATCTCTCACAGTCATCACTTCTTCGAAACGTCTATTGTGACAATTAACACATGGACACTTGATTTTGTTATCGTCCATGTACTGAGTTTTGCTCATGGCATACTTAAGAAATACTTCCACACCTGCCTAAAAATCGTCACTCACACCAATTCTGCTCTCGTGTTGTCGTTTGTACATCCATGTACGATCAACAAAGTAACGATTTATGCTCGATTTGATGTGAATATCTGTATCGTAAGACAAACTAAACATAAGAATTAATAGCCCGATACCGATACTCATATCGTAAGAAAAACTAAACTTGTGGATAACACGCTAGGCCTACGACGAGGCTACTTAGTATCACAATCTAACATAATTAGTATATAATCATGTAACTGGTGGATCCGCTAGCTAGTAAGCCGGATGTACTTAATATCAGAGAGTATCAGATTAGTATCAGTATATAGGTTAGGTAGACCGTATCAAACGCATATCGAAATAGTAGGCCGAATAGGAGGCCGAGATAGTCGAATGAGAAGAAGGGAAGAAAGGAGGAGCAGATGGGTCCAGAGCCATGGTGGAGGAGGAGAAGTAACATGAGAGCAGTTTCCGCCGTAACATCTCCTGGCTCTGCTGGCAACTGAAGTCCAGATGCTACAAAGGACGATCCTTCGCTGAAATCGACTACAACACCCATCAGTTCAAGTTCATTCCTATATGAGTATATTCCAATGCCATAGAGGAAGGTCAACAAACTGATGGCTTCTATGGCATTGGAATCTACTCATATAGGAACGAACTTGAACTGATGGGTGTTGTAGTCGATTTCAGCGAAGGATCGTCTTTTGTAGCATCTGGACTTCAGTTGCCAGCAGAGCCAGGAGATGTTACGGCGGAAACTGCTCTCATGTTACTTCTCCTCCTCCACCATGGCTCTGGACCCATCTGCTCCTCCCTTCTTTCCTTCTTCTCATTCGACTATCTCGGCCTCCTATTCGGCCTACTATTCTGATACCGATACTTTGAACCTTGATCTTAACCCAAACCTATATACTGATCGATACTAATCCGCTACGCCCGATACTAAGTATATACGGTCGATACTGATAGCGATAGTCCGATACCGATAGCGATAGTCCGATACCGATAGTTCGATCGATACCGATAGTTCGATACCGATAGCGATAGTCCGATACCGATAGCGATAGTTCGATACCGATAGCGATAGTCCGATACAGATACACATGGACCTACATATCTATATATCACTAGTAGCCATACTTCTCTACATACTACTCTACACTAGGATCTAGTAACCATATACTACTCTACACACTAGCTACGTAGTCATACTCTAAAATAAGGTAAACTAATTTACCCACACATTAAAACCAACCCAATCAAATCTTAGGCAAACTATTCATATGATATCAATCGAAATACAAATAGGTCAACTAGGCTAGTTCTAGGTCAAATTAGGAGTCCAAGTCAACTCTGTCAAAACTAACCTTAATTAGGCTAAACTTCTACCTTAGCTAATCAAATATATATACTAGACTTCACGACGTGTGTCTGTGTATATATATATATATATATATATATATATATATATATATATATATATATATATATATATATATATATTATTAATAAATTACTTAAAATTATGCCTATATATATATATATATATATATATATATATATATATATATATATATATATATATATATATATATATATATATATGTCTGTGTGTGTGTGTATCCGTGTGTCTGTGTCCGTGTGTGTCCGTGTGTGTCCGTGTGTGTGTGTGTGTGTGTGTGTCTGTGTGTGTGTGTGTGTGTGTCTGTGTGTCCGTGTGTCCGTGTGTGTGTGTGTGTCTGTGTGTGTGTGTCCGTGTGTGTGTGTGTCCGTGTGTGTGTGTGTGTGTCCGTGTGTGTGTGTGTGTCCGTGTGTGTGTGTGTGTGTCTGTGGGAGAGGAGGAGGAGGACTCCTGCGCGGGGACTCCAGAGTCCCTCCTACGCCCCCCCTGCCCCGACCCCCCCCAACCCCTGCCCGACCCCCTCTCCCACCCCCCTGCCCCCCTGCCCCGACCCCCCCCCCAACCCCTGCCCGACCCCCCCCAACCCCTGCCCGACCCCCTCTCCCACCCCCCTGCCCCCCCTGCCCCGACCCCCCACCCAACCCCTGCCCGACCCTCCCCCAACCCCTGCCCGACCCCTCTCCCACCCCCCTGCCCAGACCACCCCCCCACCCCTGCCCGACCCCCTCCCCGACCCCCCCCCCCGCCCCCTCTCCCACCCCACCCTTGCCCCGACTACCCCACCCCCTACCCGAACCCCCCCTGCCCAGACCACCCCCCACCCCTGCCCGACCCCCTCCCCGACCCCCCTGCCCCCGACCACCCCACCCCGTACCCGAAACCCCCCTGCCCCACACCCTCTCCGACCACTACGACAGCCCCCCAACTCCCCAAATCGTAAAAGAGAGAGAGAGAGAGAGAGAGAGGGAGATAGAGAGAGAGAGGGGGGGAGAGAGAGCATACCTTAGAGAGAGAGAGGGAGATCGCCGGTCGGAGAGAGGGAGATCGTCGGAGAGAGGGAGAGGGAAGAGAGAGAGTGTTTTGGGGGGAATGAAAATTTCCCCCCCGTCGGTTCAATTTAAGTTAGGGTACAGAAATTAGCGACGGAGTAGCGACGGATTATTCCGTCGCTAAGTCGTCAGTAAATCTCGCGCCAAGTAGCGACGGATTATTCCGTCGCTAAGTCGTCAGTAAATCTCGCGCCAATATTTTAGGCTTTTGCCGCCAAAATATGCGACATTCTAGCGACGGATATAAAACCGTCGCTGCTTGGCCGACGACCTATCGACGCCGTAGCGACGGATATGGACATAAAAAAATAAAAAAAATTGTCCACTACTTTCCGTCGGTATTCCGTCACAAATCCGTCGGTGATCCGACGGTAATAGCGACGAAAAATTTCTGTCGCTAAATGGCCGTCGCTAAAATACTGTAATTTGGTAGTGAGGGTCGCCATCTAACCCAGCTATAGTCCGGGATGGCTTGACATTGCCAATGGCCTTCACACCCCTTTTCACTGCTTAACAAGTGCACGGGACACGGGATGAATATGATAGTTGCTTAATGTTATACAATTTCATATGCTTGCCTCAAAACATGTTAACATGCAAATCGAGCAGGATGGTTAGAAAGATCATTGGAATAGCTAGCTAACATGTTTACGAAACTTCTTGAATCAAATGCAGAGCTTGAATTTTAATTAGCCATTCGCCAGTACATGTGATCGTACTGATCCTCGCTCCTTGCAGGTCCCGCGAACCAGGAAGGACGTGCCAGCTAGCTCGGCGGCGTTCATGATTTTGAAGCTTCGGCCGTGCGTCGAATACTTTCTCTGCGACTCCACTTTTGAATGCTCTCGACAGTCCAAGGAAGATGAATCAGCGTCCCTCCTATCCAGGTCACTGGAGTACTTTGTTGTATATAGAGGGATGTGTGCAATGTATGGAACAGCTATCTCATCGGCACTCTTTTGTAATCGAGTCATGTTGTAGCCCGTGCGGCAATGAGTCGTGTATCTGAGTCTGTAAAAGATGTTCATTATCAATAAAGATCAAGTTTCTTTTACTTATTGTGTAAATCAATTTGTCTGCGTACTCTCTTAGATCTCGTGTCTCGGATTACCTTATGACTATGCCTTGTGCGATCGCAAATTAGGTTCGCACGGCATCACGCCCGGGGGACGACTATCGATTCGACGGAATCAGGACGTGACATCATCTGTCATGATAGATAATATATAATATTATTTAGCATGTCACGTCAGCTGCCATATAAGGAGGAACGGTTTGGAAGGACAATTTGGAGGTAGGAATAGTATTACTCATTTTTATTTTCTTAAACTACAAGAAGAAAGTTGCAAAGTCAGTTATTGAGGGTATTTAAATGCACATTAGAAAGTTCAAACTTCAAAGTAACAAGTTGTTTATGACTTTGTAACTTTTATTTTGTAAATACTTTAGGATGTTAAAATGCAAACTAATGAAGTATTCCATGTAGTTTTCCACATGGATTGGATACAATCGTATCTATGTTGCAAAATGATGAAAGTATTCTATTATTCCGTAATAGTATTTTGGAGTTATTCAAAGCAGAGCCTCCTTCCATAAGCGTCTTGAGCTTCTTGAAGAAAAAAAGTAGAACAAGATTAATTACAACCATTTAGCTTACAATCTACTTACAACTGTCTAGGTGATAATTTTCAATTTAGTTCCCTCTCTCATGTGTAGAGCGAAAAGAAGGATAAATGTCACATAGGCGGTTGTAAGTGGATTGTAAGCCAATGGTTATAAACTTAGTATTTTTGAAGAAAAAAATTGAATAATGCTATTTGTCTCTCCAAATCATCCCTCCTTACGTGGCAGCTGACGTGACATGTTGATGTGGCAGCTGACATGACAAATTTAAAATTAAAATTAACATTGACATTAATATTAATATTAATATTAACATTAATGTTAACATTAACACTAAAATTAATATTAACATTATCAATAATATTAACATTAGCAGTAACATTAATATTAATATTAATATCAACATTAATATTAATATTAGTATTAACATTAACATTGACCTTAATATTAATATGAAAAAAATTGGATAATTAATTTTTTGGATTAAAATTGCCACGTCATATGACATGTCATATGACACATAATATTATTTAATATTCCACGTCAACTGTCACATAAGAAGAAATTGTTTGGAGGGATAATTTAAAGGTATGAATAGCATTACTCAAAAAATTAACATCAACACTAAAACCAAGCCTAAATTTTCTGAAACGTATCATTGAGTTCACCTCATTTTTCTCCTTTGCAATATTTAATCACACTATCACCTAAAAATAACACTAATCTGTCATTAACACTAAACGAACAAACAAACAAACAAATGATCAACCTCCCCAGCAACTTCTGGTAGGAAATTTGTGTTACCATAACCCACCCATTTTCGTTCTTTCACGCCAGAAATCTTTCTCTGCTCCTATATTCATATATTTCTGAAATTCTCTACAATTAGCTTAGCTGCTTCCAACTATATAGGGACTTGTACTACACATGTCACTGAATTAATTACTCGGTGCATCAAAGTCTAAACTACCTGATCATTAACCTTTACTTAACCATTCCTTGTTCGAAAACTTCCCCCCACTAAATGACTTCTTCTTCTTCACCACCACCAACTATACAAAAACAATTTCAATCTTTGCTTTAGAAAGGGACATTGGTCCTCAATATTCCTCACCTCCCCTCCCCACCTCTCCAGTGTTGTAGTATTAATACTGTCACACTTGAGCACAAACCATTGGCAACCTCAACATATCTACTACTGTCATGATGGACCAAGTCGTGCACGCCCATGCAACCCAAGAAGCCGGCAGCGTGCACCTGTACGCCGCCGCGGTCGTCGTTGCCGCCGTGTCGTCCTACCTCATGTGGTTCTGGGTCCTCACATGGGACCTGTCCGGTCCGCGCGTGTGGCCGCTCCTCGGCAGCCTGCCCGGCCTGTTCTCCAACCGCAAGCGCATGCACGACTGGATCGCCGACAACCTCCGGGCCACGGGGGCCGCTGCCACGTACCAGACCTGCATTCTCCCCCTGCCGTTCCTCGCCCGGCGCCAGGGGTTCGTGACCGTCACCTGCAACCCCAGGAACCTCGAGCACGTCCTCCGCACCAGGTTCGACAACTACCCGAAGGGCCCCATGTGGCAGTCCGCCTTCCACGACCTCCTGGGCCAGGGCATATTCAACTCCGACGGCGACACGTGGCTGCTCCAGCGGAAGACCGCCGCGCTGGAGTTCACCACGCGGACGCTCCGTCAGGCCATGACCCGGTGGGCCAACCGGTCGATCAAGACGCGCCTCTGGCGCATCCTGGCCGACCACTGCGACGGCGCAGCCGCCGCGGTCGATCTTCAGGACCTCCTCCTTCGGCTCACCTTCGATAACATCTGCGGGCTCACGTTCGGCAGGGACCCGGAGACGCTCTCCCCCGAGCTCCCCGACAACCCGTTCGCGAACGCGTTCGACACGGCCACGGAGGCCACGCTGCAGCGGTTCCTCTACCCGAGCTTCCTCTGGCGGCTGAAGAAGGCGCTCGGGCTCGGCGCGGAGAAGAGCCTGAAGAGCAGCCTCGAGGTGGTGGACCGGTACATGACCGACGCCATCACCGCAAGGAAGGAGACTCCTTCGGACGACCTCCTCTCGAGGTTCATAAAGAAGAAGGACGTCAATGGCAACGCCTTCCCCACCTCCGTCCTCCAGTGGATTGCACTGAACTTCGTGCTCGCGGGGCGAGACACGTCCTCCGTCGCGCTCAGCTGGTTCTTCTGGACCGTAATGCAGCGGCCGGACATCGAAGAGAAGGTCGTCGGGGAGGTGACGGCAGTGCTGAGGGAGACGAGAGGGGAGGACGCGGCCAAATGGGTGGAGGAGCCGCTCGCGTTCGAGGAGCTCGAGCGGTTGGTCTACCTAAAGGCGGCACTGGCGGAGACGCTGAGGTTGTATCCGTCCGTGCCGGAGGACTCCAAGTACGTGGTGGCCGACGACGTGCTCCCCGACGGGACGTCGGTGCCGGCGGGGTCGGCTATCACGTACTCGATCTACTCGGTGGGGAGGATGGAGTCGATATGGGGAGAGGACAGCATGGAGTTCAAGCCGGAGCGGTGGTTGTCCGCGGACGGGCAGCGGTTCGAGCCCTCGAGGGACGCGTACCGGTTCGTGGCGTTCAACGCCGGGCCGAGGACCTGTCTCGGCAAGGACCTGGCGTACCTCCAGATGAAGTCGATAGTGTCGGCGGTGCTTCTGAGGCACCGGCTGGAGCTGGTGCCGGGGCACAAGGTGCAGCAGAAGATGTCGCTGACGCTCTTCATGAAGAACGGGCTTCGGGTTTATGTGAGGCCTAGAGACCTCGGTGCCATTGATAATCACTGCTCTCCATCTTCTTCCAATTTGAAGACTTGTGCTGCTGCTACTCTTGTGGATACTGCTGGTGCTGCTTAAGCTTCTCAGTATGGATACTACGTACAGTCTTGTGTTTCAATGTTTCAGTCTCAATTGCAGAAAAAAAAAATGTGGTGGTTCATCTGTGCGATTGAGATGCAGGTGAGAGTTTTTTTTCCCTCTAAAGTATGGTTGAACATTGTTTCAGTAATGTGTTTATATGTAATACTCATTCACACTTATACATTATTCTATATACCAATTTTCTTCATGTGCGGTTAGTTTTCTGATGTTGTAAGCATAGAATACATCATACGTGGCTACTGCAAAGAAGATTGGTTTTAGTTCGATGGGGAAAAAGACATTTCCTTAACTATTTTTAGCTACACTCTGTTAGCATGGATGATGTATTTGATCTATGCACTCCAAGATCGGTAAAATCGGAGCGAATTTAACCAAACTCTAGAACAGAGAGCGGAACGATCAGCAGGAAAAATATGTTTGTGCTACAACAGGATTTGCATGCAGAAGATAAAGTACCAGAGTAAATCAGAAAATAAAGGAGGAAAACAAAATGACTGTAGTTGCAAGAAGAGTGCAGGTTGACCAAGCTAAAGGTCTCGTACCAATGTTTTAAAAATCCGACCGGTGAGTAAACTGATTTTGTTGGTATAGGTCGGACTTCAATCGGATTTAATTTTATAACTATAAAGTCTTTCGAAATCAAATCAAAAATCAAATGGTCTAAATCTCACACGATAAATATTTTTTGAGTTTTTTTATCAAAAAAAATCAAAATTGTCCGGTTCAATTGTGAACCGGTTTAGCTGGTTCACAGGTTAAATCCGATTCTGAAAAAAACAGACGGTTCTTCAAAAAACTCTGGTTCACGTTAGATCGGACCATTTTTTTGGGCAAAACTAGTCGGATCCGGTCGGACCACCGGTCCGGGTCTAACAACATTGTTTCATACAACAACTTTGCTATGCCTACAACCAAATGCTTACAATTCTCTTGCAACCGCCACGTGTCGGACTTCGATTGGATGAGGGGGTAAGTGGTTGTAATGACCCGTTCCGCCCTAGCGGAACGCCGACTTAAACGGCAAGCGCAACGACTCAAGCGAGCCGTCGATCCGAAGAGTTGGCATCGACCAGATGAAGAATCGATGCAAGGCTTACATTAGCCCGTCAAGATGAATCCAGACTTAGACTTTCAAAGGCGCACTCGGAGTGTCGCTCGGCCGATGCGAACATCGCTAAGGTGGGTGGCTCCGATGAACCCGTCTTTGCTTAGCCTAGACACATAATAATACGGACACTATCACTGAAATCGCTAGGCGATAACACCGCGCATGCTAATAAATGACCCAATGCACCTAGCTAAGAGATTAATTCCATCTTGTATGCTTGTATAGAATATGGAAAGGAACATGGAAAATACGAGAACTCTCGCACCGCGCTCCACGCTCGTGCTAAGGCACAAGCTTACGTTCAAGTCCCTTATGCGTTCAACAATGAAACAGTGAATGGTTTACAACAATGAAACGGGAAGACTATCAACATAGTCGTTCCGAGTAGAGTTTAGCAACATTGAAAGACTATGGGACCGATGGATCGCCAAGGCGACTCCCGTACGGGAAGTTACATAATTTATAAATGAAAGAATGAACGAATAAACGAGTGAATGAATGAATCAACGAATGGATGAATACGAAAATGAACCAATAAACGAATGGACAAGTGAAAGAAAGAAAAGAATGAATGAATAAAAGATAAGATGGAAAGGAATGGTTAGCGACATGTGTGACGGACACGTGCAACGGGGCTCGCTACCCGCGCTATACGGACGCCAACCTGGTCGATAACGCATTGTGGCTAAGGGTTAGCCTATGACGATAAAATACGAAATGGTCGTGGACGGACCCGTGCACGGGTGATACGGATTCCGCGGCATGATCAAAGGGAGGATCGTGGCCGGCCTAGGCGGGATCAAGTCGTGGCTTACGGGCTGCCTGGGTGCGGACTCGACCACCAGGGGGATGTAAGTGCAGAGGTATTTCAAGAGACTAACGGGGTGTGTACCAGTCCTCACCCTACGCTAGTTGAGAAATACCACGCTGGGATGTGTCCAAAATGGCTTGGGATGACAGCGACCGGTGCATATAGATCTAAGAGGGCTTTGCTGGTGGCAATCTACGTACAAGTCCTTGTATTGAAATCAAAGTAGTCTAAGTAACTGTACAAAGCACTTTCTGAATAGTTCTGAATATAATACACAAAATGATCAAGAGTATTTCGAGCAAACGAGTTAGAAAACGTGCTTACGACGTGCTAGAACCCGAGGCAAGGATACGCACTTGACATTGAATGCTTACATAAACTACGTTAAGTTATTTCATATGAATTGTTGACTAACTTGGTTTACTTTGGACAGAAAAGGCCGGACGG
This sequence comes from Iris pallida, assembly GCA_029216955.1. NCBI lineage: Eukaryota > Viridiplantae > Streptophyta > Magnoliopsida > Asparagales > Iridaceae > Iris > Iris pallida. The sequence continues at coordinate 14,166,039 of JANAVB010002397.1, read as the reverse complement.
TAAGTATGGGTAAGTCGTGCATGTATTTCCATGCGACACTTGTATTCGGCAACACGAGATAGGCTATGAGATATTCCATGAAAATGATCCTAATGCAAGATTAGAAAGACAATAAATGATAGACGGTGCACGAAAGTAAATAGAACGTGTTTGGTAATGATAGCATTATGGGCGAGCTAGCCTCCCCACCAGTGCATAACAATGTACTGATAACCCCACAGTATGCTTGCAGGATGCAGGAGACGTCGTCGGGTGCGGAGCTTCCCTCGAACGTGCTAAGGCACGGAGCTATCTCTGGAGCCTTGGAGTGTTGCAAGGAGCTGGAGCACCATATACATGACATAATGTATTGGAACATCGCCATGAATCATTCCATGTTGTAAGCCACTTGGCACGTCTTTTATGTTTCAGAGAGAGAGAGCTTGAGCGATTTGTAATATCGGCCTAGCGCCGCTTGTAAACTTCTTGAATGTCAATAAAGAGTTTGAATTCGCTTCAATTGGTGTGCATATACTTTCCGCTGCAAATGGGGACACTCTGTGCGACTCTGTGGCCTAGCTCAAATCGGCCGTTTCTGGACTTGGCCTTGCACGGGCGCAACCTAGGCCCGTGCGGCATCACGCCTTAGCGAGGACGATCGCTCCTATGGGAGCAGGGCGTGACAGATTGGTATCAGAGCACGGCTTTACGTCCTTGGACTTCATTTCGATTTTCTCAGTTTTGAAAGCTCGTTGAAACAAAAGAAGGAGACGCTCTCTCTCGTTGTGCCTTGGGATGTTCCATACAATAAGTCTAATATTTTCAAAAGCTCGTACGAGTACTCGGTTGAACGGGATCGATAGGCGAAGGCCTTTGTGCCGAACCATGACGTACTTGAGTTGGAAGGAACCGATGCTAAGAGTTAGCAAACGCAAGACCGAAGTATAGTTCAAACAGGATAGTTATGCACGCAGCCTTTCGGCTAAGTTGTGCCGAGTATCGTGCACCCAGATCTTATGGTGCAAACGAGTTGCGAGCGAGATCGACTATCGCTCGGACGAGAATAAAGGAGACTTAGAACGTATATTGATAGAGACGCTACTTGACCGGCGCGAAAGCGAACACGGGAAAATGGTTCTTAGATTTTGAGAAATAAGCGAACGCGCAATTGGACATGTCGATCGGGAGTCGAATAACCTTTTGAGGATTTGTAGAATGATTTGACTCCAAGTGGTGTATGTGATAGCTTCGAAGAAGAATAAGAGCGAGTGTCGTTGACTAGTCGAGTGGCTCGAACCCTGAGTGGTGTATGGACGTTATAGAAATTGTTCGAGCGAAACTAAAGGGTTTGCGGATAGAACGAGTATTTCGGCAAGCGATGATATCATACAAGCCTTAGAATGAGTAACGCTTGGTTGGTTTCGACTTCGAGAATCTCCAACGAGATATCGTTCGGACGAATTAAGAATGCGTAGTGCAAATCATGAAATAAATGGAGGTCTTGGTCGAAGAAACATAGAAAATCGTGCATGCGATTTTGAATTTAGTTGAATGGATTGAAACTTGAGTTAAGGTGAATTACTCATGGACAAGATTGGGAATATCATGGTCGGAAGATAGCGTGCATAGGAAACGTTGATTTGAAGATACGAGAATGACTAAGAAATTAAAATTCATGTTGCTCGATGAAGAGTTAGCACGCGACAATGTGAATTGAGGAAATTAAGTTGCGCGACTTGGAATTCGTTACAAAAGGAAGATCGTCGGGTTATGTACATCATCGATGGTATTGAGGCGTATCAAAGATCGATGTACAATAACTCGGGGGTACTCTAATTCGATGAATGACGATCGTGTTAGAAGTTATTATTTTGAAGAATGCTATGTTGGAGATTTTGATAGGAATGAACGTTTGGATGAAGAAGGGAAGTGACTTGATTGTTCGGTGATAACCACAACGATAACGATCTTGTCTTGCGCGAGCGCAACTCCAGCCTCGCACATGCGTCACGTCGAATTTGGGACGATCGTTCTGCGTGAGCGTTGGCATGGTGATTCATGTCCAGCGGGAATAATCGAACTCAAAATACCTTGACATGGCAATTTTGATTGCTACGACTTGTGGTTTGAAGCGAAGGCGGATTGAGGATTGATCGGACGTATAATAGACGGCGAAGTAAAGTCGAGGATTAAGTAGACCCAATCCGCGTATCGAAAAGTCTAGACGCAACGCAAGAGTTACGTCCCGATGAGGACGATTATTCTGCGAGAATATCGACATGATGATTCATGTCCGCCGTAGATAATCAGATTTGCGTGAGATCGGGGCGCGACATATTGCAAGGCTAGACGACCTTGTGATCGACTACTGTCACTCTTCGATCCTGGAATATGTATTTTAATACGTAAACCGATAAATTGTATTTACTTTGTATTTATACGATATTTATATAATGTATTTCTTCATGCATTTCCCAAAATATTCGACAAAATATTGTTTCGTAATTTATTTTCTGCATTTGGGCCTACAGTTTTGGCTCATTTGGGTAACCTATTCTTGGTTCACCAATGGTTCCTCATGAACCCCTTGGTTCAACATGAACCCATGGGTTCAAGATTCTATATAATAACTCATTTCATTCTCTCTCATCTCATTTATCTCCTCTCATTTATTTTCCTTCACCAACCAAGGCAAGTACCAACTTGCTCAAGAGATGGATCCATAAATGATGTTGATGTTTTCTTATAAAACTATTTACCAAAATATGTTCTTCTCCTCATTCTATACTAGTTTAGAACTTGAAATTTTCTATTTTGAAGCTTTAATTTTTGTAGATCTAGATTTTAACCATTTTTGGATCTTCTTGGTTTTGATCTAGCAAACTTCATTATTTTCAAGTTTTGATGGTTCCATGTTGTAGAGAATTTTATTCTACCCAATTTTGACCTTTGAAAAGTTGGATTTGGACTTGTTTTGACCAAGTTATGGACTTTTGAAGTTTTGGGTTCAAACCATGGAGTTCTTGCTGTTTTGGAGAAGACAGTGAGCAGTGCGCGAGCTTTTTAGCTAGCGTCACTGAGTTGCGCGCGCTCTTTAGCGCAGCGCAGTCCGATCCATATGCTGCCTTTTGGGAGCGTATGTCTTGCATACGCTCACTTGTGTGACAAGGAGTCGTATGGAGTCCATACGCTGCCTTTTGGGAGCGTATGTCTTGCATACGCTCACTTGTGTGACAAGGAGTCGTATGGAGTCCATACGCTGCCTTTTGGGAGCGTATGTCTTGCATACGCTCACTTGTGTGACAAGGAGTCGTATGGAGTCCATACGCTGCCTTTTGGGAGCGTATGTCTTGCATACGCTCACTTGGTTGAAGAGGAGTCGTATGCAGTACATACGCTGCCCTTTGAAAGCGTATGTCTTGCATACGCTGACCTGAGCGTAGGCTGACCTGAGCGTAGGCTGACCTGAGCGTAGGCTAACCTGAGCGTAGCCTGACTTGAGCGCGCTCTGACCTGGACTCCCCTATACCTTATATTTTTATATGTATATATTATATTGTATATATATATGTAAATGTTTGTGTATGCTATATATCCTTACGCCTTTTGTCCTGAGCATGATATGAGCACTAATGTGCCCCCGGTGAACAAAGTGTTCCTACCTGATACTTGTACCTGAATGTCCCAGTTCTCGTTCATGCTCGACAAATGACTCGTAACTCCACGTGGCATATTTGCAATGATGCATTACACCAAGGAGGGTAGAACATGTTGACATACTGATTGACATGGATCCTCTTTTGGGGTACTCGTACTTGAGTACGACATTTAGGAGGATAATCATGCAGGCCACAGCATGTGAGTCCAAGATTTCACCTAGGGTTAAACTAGGCAACTAAATATACTAGATGCATGAGGAGGGCAGAATCCCGAGATCGTGTTACACCAGCCACCTTGAGATATTGTCTTGACGCGCCGGCTGGTCTCCACGGATACTGTGTCATCCACAACGAGTGGATGACTGTATCCGATTAATTTCTGCTATATATTATACGTCTTGGCAAGGTGGCCTTACGAGGGACCTGTGCTCAATGACACCTGTCTATGCGAACCCCTGGGTTGGCTAGCCTTGCTGGAAAGATACGATCTGAGGATCTTGAAATAACATGATGCGAGGATAACCTCGTCCCACTAGAAACTCGTAGACTTGATTGGCCGCGAAAACGACTTACGTGTACCTTATTACCTTCCGTGAATAACTGAAGGAAGCGGACTGTCATGGTACGGGATCCAACCCATGTTCTTGTTTGATTGTTGGGTTGGTTATCATCCTATGACAGGCTGTGGACCGAAGTTATGAACGGTAGACTTATTCTGGTTGTGAAGTGCTACTCTTGTGAATGACTGAGGAACATGGTCTATCATGGTGCATGATCCAACCCATGTTCTTGTTTGATTGTTGGGTTGGTTATTGTGCTGCGATAGGCTATCGACCGAAGTCACGATCAGGAGATTTTATTGTTTATACCCTTTAACTTATGTGAAAGTTATAGAGTACGACGCGTCCCGACTCCATGCGGCACCTTTTGTCCTTGTTTGGTTGTAAGAGTGCCATATGGGTTCGAGGATGTGGCGCTACCCTATAATGGTAGCATAAGTATCACTATTATCAATCATTCTATTAACTGGGTTTTTAATCTTAACTCTTGTGCCCCTTTGGCGGTACTTGCTATTCGGGACTGACCCTGCTGGTTTTGTTTGGCCAGATCTCGTAGCAGAGCCAGAGGACACGATCTTCCTCCCTGACATCCATGGTGCATACTAGGAGCATGGCGGTTCGGGGACTCGAGTGGGTTTCTTCTCCACCACTCTTGCTTATATTTTGTGCGACATTTAGCCACCGGCACCTGTTAGCCGGATTACTTGATATTTTGTGTCAGTACATAATTGTAATTAAACAGACTACAGCTGTGTATAATTTTGTACTCCTGACTCTCTGAGATAGCTAAATTATAAAGCTAGTCTCTCATGATCATTTTGATGAAGCGTCGGGGACGCCTTACTGTTTTATCTTTAATGTTCATTTATTTGCTGATGTGATTTGATTGATTGAGACATAGAACTCTGTGGGACCATAGGAGACTTGATTGTAGCATGTACCCCCTAGTCTCTCGACAGACACGATCGCCGTATGACGTTACGTACCTCATATGGAGTAGCTGGCCTAGTCCGTCTCCGTATTTCGGTACTGGGGTGTGACAAGGTTTTAGTGGTGGCCCATGCAGGTCTGTTTTTCAGACTTGTGGGGTATTGCGAATTATTAGGAGTCTCAATCAAAACTTGTTCCCCTTGGAATTCTGTTTCGAATTTTCTGTCCTTGCCTTGATCTCTAACCTGACTTGCATCCTCGAAATCTTCCTCGTTCGGACTTGATAATCTTATATCTTTCTCCATAGGGGTGCTTCATTCTCAGTAGCGGGTGAGGCCCATGAGGAAGAGCAGCGAGAGCATGGCTCGACTGGACACCAGCAGGGGAGAGAACCTTCCCTAGGACCGACCCGAGCAGAAATGGAACCAGAGGCAGTGCAGCCGCAGGTTATTGAAACTCCTACAGCACCAGCAGCAACGGCAGTCCCAGATGTCGTAGCACTCCTAGAGGTCATCCGGGGGATTCTTGTCACTCACCAACAGCAACAGACTCAGCAGCAGGAGCAGAACGTGTTGCTGAACCAAGGGATTCAGTTAGCTCTTGAGAGGAGTGCCGGGGTTGACTCGGGAGCATCAGGAAGGTTCCGTCGCTTGAACCCGAGGTATTTTGATGGCACGGAGGATGCCATCACTGCGGATGCATGGATTCAAGACATTGAAGCCATCCTTGTGGCAGCCAAGGTTCCAGATGATGAGAAGGTTGATCAGGTCAAATTAGTACTTCAGGATCTTGCCCGCGACTGGTGGGCATCAGAAGAAGTTGGTATAAGACGCCCTGTTCGTTGGACCACCTTCAGTGAAAGATTCAAGGCCAAGTATTTTGGCGTAGTAGCTCGATATGAGCTCCAGCAGAAGTTTATTAGTCTCAAGCAAGCAGGCAAGACCGTAGATGGGTATGCAGCAGAGTTCTGCAGATTGTGCCGTTTTGCACCAGCAATGGTGGCAACGGAGCCAGAGAAAGCTATGAGGTTCCAGCAGGGACTTCATTTGGAACTATTACAGCTTGTGGAGGGACACGACTACTAGACGTTTGACGCTGTTTTGACGGCCGCTCGGAGGCACGAGCTTACCCAGCAGAGGTTGGCATCGAGGACAGGAGGTCAGAAGAGATTTCATTCCCAGGTTGGAGGAGGAGCAATGCAGCGAACATCGGCACCAGCACCCAGTGTACGTATTCATGATGCAGGAGCGCCGCGGAGGACGGCCGTGTCAACTACTACAGCGCGAGTTCGGCACCAGCAGCCGAGGAACCAACAGCAGCGTCATGGAGCACCCCAGGGCTGTACATTCTGTGGGAAGGCAGGGCACACGAGGGAGGTGTGTCGGTCAGCGAATGGCTTATGCTTGAGGTGTGGTAGTTCAGACCACCGTATCTCCATTTGTCCTTTGATGCAGAGGCCAGGAGGGCCAGCTCAGCAGTTTCCAGCGTTGCCAGCTCCGGTGGCAACCCCGAGTGGAGGGCCAGTATTAGCAGTGAAGCCCCTAGCCCAGCGTCTACCAACGCAGGCTCAGATGTTTCGCCAAGCACAAGAAGCCGAAGGCCCTCAGAGGCATCAACAACATGGTCGAGGAAGGCCGCAACAAGGGGCTCCGCGGGGCCAGGGCCAGGCTCTCACGTTATCTTTGGGAGAGGCTCTAGTGTCTAGTGACGTGGTAGCAGGTAAAATTCTCGTCACCTCATTTCCCGCTGTAGCATTATTTGATTCAGGCGCTACTCATTCATTCATCTCTGCACAATATGCTACACGGATTGGACTAGTATTTGAGGCATTGCCGGAGAGGATGGATATACTCACCGGCAATAGGCTCGTAGAAGTTAGTAGAGTGCGCTTTTCATGTCCGGTAGAGGTGTGTGGGCATTTACTTCCCGTATCATTGATTGAATTCCCTATAGGGAATTTTGATGTTGTTCTTGGCATGGACTGGTTGAGAGACAGTCATGCGACAATTGATTGTAGAGGAGGTAGGGTCATATTCAGTGTTCCTGGGATGGAACAGTTCATCTTTACTCGAATCTTGAAGAATCAGGTCGGAGGCGTCATCTCAGCAGCAGTGTCAGAGCCAGGACAGATTCTGAGAGTGGTCGAAGATTTTCTCGACGTCTTCCCTGATGAGCTCCCAGGGATACCCCCAGTCAGAGAGGTAGAATTTAGTATTGAGTTGAACCCTGGATCGAGGCCTATTGCAGACAGAGTTTACAGAATGTCGCCATCAGAACAGGATAAGTTGTATCAACATGAGGAAGAGTTAAAGTCTAAGGGATTCATCCGAGACAGTAAATCGCCCTGGGCCGCGCCAGTGATTCTAGTCCCCAAGAAGGATGGGTCGACGAGGATGTGCATCGACTACCGCAAGCTGAATGCAGTAACAGTGAAGAACAAGTACCCGCTACCAAGGATTGATGACCTGTTTGACCAGTTGAGCAAGGCCAGCATCTTTTCCATGATCGATCTTCGGTCGGGATACTATCAAGTAAGAGTCCGGGAGCAGGACATACCGAAGACAGCATTCAGATCTAGATATGGGCATTATGAGTTTTTAGTAATGCCCTTTGGACTAACCAACGCCCCCGCAGTATTTATGGATTTAATGAACCGCATCTTTCTGCCGTATTTGGATAAATTTGTGGTGGTGTTCATAGATGATATCATTGTCTATTCCAGCAGTGAAGAGGAGCATGAGAAACATCTTAGGACTGTCTTGCAGACATTGAGGGAGCATCAATTATATGCGAAGCTCGACAAGTATGAATTCTGGTTAGACCACATTTCGTTCCTGGGACATGTAATTTCTGGAGCAGGAGTGTCAGTGGATCCGAAGAAGATTGAGGCCGTAGAGCATTGGCCGGTCCCGAGAACGGTTGCAGAAGTGCGAAGTTTCTTAGGATTAGCTGGTTACTACAGAAGGTTCGTGGCGGACTTTGCCAGGATCTCTGCGCCCTTAACGCGTTTGACACACAAGGACGTAGAGTTTGTTTGGTCAGCTAGCTGTCAGGCATCATTTGAAGAATTGAAGAAGAGATTAATCTCAGCCCCGATCTTGACGCTTCCAGTAGGAGCGGGAGGCTTTACAGTATATTGTGACGCATCAGGGAAGGGTCTTGGGGTGTGTATTGATGCAGCATGGAAAGGTGATAGCATATGCATCTCGGCAGCTTCGAGACCATGAGAAGAATTACCCAACTCACGATTTGGAGTTAGCAGCTGTGGTGTTTTCACTCAAGTTGTGGAGGCATTATTTATACGGGGATCGGGTAGAGATCTATACTGATCATAAGAGTTTGAAATACGTATTCACGCAGCGAGATTTGAACATGAGGCAAAGAAGATGGTTAGAACTGCTGAAGGATTTTGATTTAGATCTTCAGTATCATCCAGACAAGGCGAATATAGTTGCAGATGCACTGAGTAGGAGAGACAGTGCCTTTATCTTGACCTCGCAGAAGCATATTCTAGAAGACCTTCAGAGTATGGGAATCGAAGTAGTTTTGCCAAGGGATATAGGAAGAATGACCAGTATGCAGATTCAGTCAACCTTAGTAAAGAGGATAAGGGCAGCACAAGCAGGAGATCCACAGATTCAGAAGTTACGGTCGGAGTGTGAATCAGGCCGTAGGAAGGAGTTAGTGATTCATGAAGATGGTACGCTCAGGCTTGGAAACAGACTCTGTGTACCGAGTGGAGACCTTCGACAAGAAGTTATGTCCGAAGCTCATAGTTTTATTTACTCCATTCATCCAGGAGGAACGAAGATGTATCGAGATATCAGGCAGTTCTTTTGGTGGAATGGCATGAAAAGAGAGATAGCGAGATTTGTATCCAAGTGTCTGGTATGTCAGCAGGTGAAAGCCGAGCAGCAGAGACCGGCAGGATTGCTACAGCCGCTTCCTATCCCAGAATGGAAATGGGAGCACATCACGATGGATTTTGTGACCGGTTTACCTAGATCCCCGGCTGGCATGAATGCAGTCTGGGTAATAGTAGATCGACTCACGAAGGTCGGTCATTTCCTTCCCTTCCGAGATGGACAGACTACTGAGCAGCTAGCAGAAATATACATGAAGCAGATAGTAAGGCAGCACGGTATTTCAGTTAGTATAGTACCAGATCGGGATACGCGGTTTACTTCCCATTTTTGGCAGAGCTTACACCAAAGTTTGGGAACCAAGTTAAGATTCAGTACTGCTTATCATCCACAAACTGACGGGCAATCAGAAAGAACCATTCAGACATTAGAAGATATGCTACGGGCGTGTACCTTAGATTTTGGCGAATCTTGGGAGGATCATCTTCATCTAGTAGAGTTCTCCTATAACAACAGCTATCAGGCTAGCATTCAGATGACCCCGTTCGAAGCATTGTACGAAAGGAAGTGCAGGTCCCCTTTGGCATGGGACGACGTCGGAGAACGGAAGTTGTTGGGGCCAGAGATGATCACGCAGACTGTGGAGATAGTTAAGTTGGTCAGAGAGCGCCTTCGAGTTACACAGGACCGACATCGTCATTGGGCAGATCGCATCGTAGGCCTCTAGAGTTCAGAGTTGGCGACCAAGTGTTTCTGCGAATTTTGCCTACTCGGGGTATCATCAGATTTGGAACCCGAGGAAAGCTTAGTCCAAGATACGTTGGTCCTTTTAAGATTCTCGCTCGGGTAGGCGATGTGGCTTATCGACTTGCCCTTCCGCCTTCGTTAACTGGCATACATGATGTGTTTCATGTGTCCCAATTACGTAGGTATGTCCCGAATCCGAGTCATGTCCTCGATCATTCTTGTAGTGCCCCGTCCCGCTCAGTCAATCGGAGGAATCGAAATGCCGACGGCGTTCGGCCTTAGCCTTGCAACGGTTGCTGGAAGACATCACTCGATCAAGGCGACCGCTCGCTCAGGTGGGGTAGTTTCGGTGAACTTACCTCATCTTTGCCTTCACATAATAATACGCATGTTTTTAACTTGCACAAGTAGGCGTAATAATAAAAGAGATGAATCCACATAGCTAAAGGAAATGATCCCGACGGGTCAAAATGAGTTAGAACATGGAAAAAGGTCCAACGGTCGGCTTAGAATTGGTGCACGACATGCTTTGAAAATGACACTCGGTCCTTCGTCCCGTGGCTTGGGAGAAGGAATGCTGGTCTTCGGTACAAAAGCTAAGCGTTAGCCTAAGTCATAGGCGTCGCCCACATAAACGCTTGATAAAGCATGCACGGTTCCATTGTGCAAGGCTTGGCATAGCCTTTGCTCGTCCCTCGGGTTAAGTCGTAGGCTTGAGTAAGTTAGGCAAAGTTATGCCGGTCGACCTAAGTCATTTCAGGTGCTGTCCCGCTCATTCTACGGTTGTCAAGTTAAGTAGTCCCTCGATCTCAAGGCCCGTCGACTTGGGCAGGAGTATCACGTAGAGCACGATTGGCTTAAGGCGCGATGCACGGGCTTAGTGTCTAAGGCAAGGACTATGATTCAAGGTGAGTTTTAAGAAAGGGATATCAAATAGGCATTTATGAGTTGAACCAAATGATAAGGTAATAAGGAAGGAAATGCTCGCGACCGTGGGTCGTCGAGAGGTCTCAAGGAAAGAATGCTCGCGACCGTGGGTCGTCGAGGGGTCTCAAGGATAGAAGTTTGGTTTTGGTGGAGGAATGACTGTGTGAGACGTCAGTTTGTGTCGAGTCTTGCATGGTCATTTGACAACTTGTCGACAAGGACGATGAACCCTCGAACGGTAACCCCTGGGCCATGGGGGCCGACTCGGCCTAGGAGGGAACAGGGTATAGTCGTGCGTAAGATTTTGGCACAGGTTAAGCGGGGACTTACGACGGGGCTAGCTACCTTACGTCGAAAGGATCCCGATTAACAAAACTATACGTCAAGGTATGGCTTGTGATGCCAGTGGCCAAGTTCATATAGATGTCGACAAATAGCGGCTAACCGCGTGTATGCCTTTGGATTGAGTTGAGTTGAAGGTGTGTGTACAGTTAGAACACAAAGTTCAGGCCTAAGATTGGATTTCAACATAGGCGTCGTGCTTCGGCACGAGATGTGGCGTCAAGTCTTGAGTTGTCGGCATATAAGTTGTTTGAGTTTAAGTCGGGAAACCGCCGCAAGGCAAAGTTGGTTGAGTGACACTAACATTCACAAGTCTTGATTGGGTCAGTTGGTGGTCAAAGTAGCAAGGGCCGCTAGGCAGCAAGGGCCACGAGGCGGCGATATGGTTAAGTCTTACTGAGTTGCGAGGCACAGCCTCAGCAAGGATTTGAAGCACGGTCACACGAGAATGGGATCTTATCGCGTAGTTGCGTCTCTGATTTTGGCCGTAAGGCAAACACGACTCGATAGGTTAACGTTGATGGCACGAGAAGGGTCTTGAGGCAAGGTATGAGTTAACGTCGAATGTTGCAAGCACGGGATGGTCTAACGACACAAAGTAGGCAAGGCGTCGGTCATAAAACTGATCCTAAGGCAAGATTAGAAAGACAATTGATAAAAGAGACTATGTTGCACAAAAGTAAATCAAACGTACGGGTTTTGTATGGGTGGGCGAGGAGCTCATTCCACCAGTACAGTTGAGTACTGACACCCACATAGTTTACATGTGCAGGCACAGGTAGAAGCTCGTGGCGCGGAGCTCGCTTGAATGCGTTGAGGCACGGAGTTCCTTGGCGATTCGAAGCGCGTGGCCGCATGGACTAAAGACTTATATGGGACATAATGTATGGACATCGCCTTCCGAAGCTTCCGCCGGCTCAAGACTTGTAATTGAGAGATGAGAGAGAGCTGAGTGAACTTGAAAAAAAGTGAGAAGAGTGAGCTTGAGTGATTATAATCTTGGCCTTGCGCCCCCAATATAATCGTTGTTTCAATATCAATAAAGAGCTTCTTTGAATAACTTGTGTTTGGTTCAAATTTCCGCTGCTATCATTCAATGTCTCTGCTTAGGACTTCTGTGCGACGACCCCGTCGCAGCCATTGAGATCGGCCATTATGGAACCCGCCTTGCACGAGCGCAATCTAGGATCATGCGGTATCACGCCTTAGCGAGGACAATCGCTCCTACGGGAGCGGGGCGTGACATAATGGTATCAGAGCACGGCTTTACGTCCTTGGACTATCAATTGAATTCTTTAACTCGTTGTTTTCGCGAACTCTGAATGTTACTTCCGCATATTGATGTCGTTGGCGCGCTCTCTCTCAAATGTCCCACGGGATGTCCATACAATAAGTCTATCTATTTTGCAAAACGTAGATGAACAATTTTCAACAAAACAAAAAGGATGGTTCGTGTCAGCACGGTTGGCTAAGTCGGGCTGGGCATATACACCAAGGATTGCGTCGACCTTAGCAAAGTCGAGTGCGGGATTCGTAGTGTTCGAGCTAGAATGAGTTGAACTCGATTGAGTAAAATATGGGATGACTGTCGATAGGGGTGCTATCGCGCGACGGTATCGTCGATGCGATATAGGTGAGCGTGCTTAGAAATAGAGGAATGGGTCGAACGGGATTCAAAGAAGCCGATTTTGATTCGAATGGATGTGTTAAGGATTTGTTGAATGACTTCATCTCTGAGTGGTGTATGCGATAGCCTCAGGGATGTCGATCGATCGAGGATTCGAGGGTGTCGATGAGTCTATCAGCAAGCATCACATTATGCAAAGCCATAGATTGAGTATCAATGAATAAGTCTTAGTCTTGAAGTTTGACGAGTGGATTCGAACAACCTAGAATTGATGCACACGGAACGTGCACAGGATTGAGGATTACGCAAGTATGAAACACGAAAATGATTGAGTAGGTAAAATCGAATCGAGGAAAAAGTTAAGGTGTAGCGAATAGATAACTTGATCGAGGAAATTGATACGGATCGTATACGAAAAGTTAGCACGACAGGTAGATAGCGTGCATGGAAGGCTTGATTTTGAAGTTACGCGAATGACTCTAGGGATTGGATTGAATGTTGCTCGATGATTTGAGTTAGAAAGAAATGATACGAATTGAGGAAATACGTTGGTCGGTGACTTAAGATGGACGGATGAACGATACGTGAGTTTGGTTTGAGGAAATTGATGTTGTGAATGAATCGAGGGATAATGATCGAACTTGATTTTGAATGTCGAGGAGATTATCCAGTCGGATGATAGCATCGTTCGCATGACTCGAAACTTGTCGCAAAGGAAGATCGTCAGGTTACGCATGTCATCGATGGTATTGAGGCGTATCAAAGATCGATATACGATAACTCGGAGGTACTCTGACTCGGCAAATGACGATCGTACAAGTGTTATTGTTCGGATGGATGCGATACTTAGGATTTTGATCGAGATGAATGTTGGATGAAAATGATCGTGTCTTGATGGTTACGTTGATAGCCACAACGTCGACGATCTTGTCTTGTGCGAGCGCAACTCCAGCCTCGCACATGCGTTGCGTCGGATTTGGGGCGATTGTTCCGCGTGAGCGCTGACATGGTGATTCATGTCGCGGGAATGATCGAACTCAGAAAATCAGGACGCGGCAACTTTGATTGTCTCGACTTGTCGGTTTGATGCGAAGGAAAACTCGGGGATTTGTAGGACTTGCGATTGATGATTGAAACTTGAGGATTGAATAGGTCCAATCCATGTATCGAGAATGAATTAGTCTAGACACAAAACAAGAGTTACGTCCCGATGAGGATGACTATCCCGCAGGAGCGTGCATGGTGATTCATGCCCACCGTGGATAATCTGAATCGCGTGAGATCGGGGCGCAACGTATTGTTAAGCTAGACGACCTCGTGATCGATTGCGTGAATTGGGATAAATGATTTAGGGAGTACGGAATGTGAATTATGGTTTAGAAATGAATCGTGTCGTAGCGTGCTTGACTTGGAGATTGATAGACGAATTACGTCGAACGTGTTCGAAGGGATAGACTATGCGAAAAGGCTTGTTGAACGAGTGAGATTGATATGTTAAGGAATTGGTTGAAATGTGAGTTATCATAGGATGGCTTTGCTGAATGACTCGGACCCCGTGCGACAAATGTTGGGATGTGCGTAGGCAATCTATGCTCGATGTTTAGAAATCAGAGTGATGCGAGCTTGGGTAGAAAACCCCGTACTATCAACTTGGTTTGACCTTAGGATGGGGTCAGTGTTGATATAGTTGTTTGGGAACTATGATTCCAATACTGACGGAAAGACATAGCCTAGCAGTTAGGCAGACGTTCCGGTGCGGAGCGATAGGAAAGGTGAAGGCACCACTCATGAGGCTCGGTTGACATGCATGTATATCAAGGACGCTTGAATGCGTGCACGATCCGACTCGAGTGGCGATGGCGGGATTCGCTATCACGAGGCTTGGTTGAAATGCATGTATTTTGGGGACGCCTAAGATATGTGCACGATCCATACTAAGTGATACGCTGAATTCAAGTGAGACTTGAGGAACGGGGAAGTATCGAGGATTTTGAGATCGTAAGATTTGAAGAATGGATTGAGGGTAGCACGAGCGTGGCTTGGATTTGGGAAACGCGTAGGCGTAGTGTGTACGAGAGTTCTTGAATATTGAGTAAAGTGATAAGTCGATAAGTGTACTCAGTTAGTTTCGAGGACGAAACTTTTTCTGAGTGGTGTATGATGTAGTGTCCCGTCCCGTTCAGTCAATCGGAGGAATCGAAACGCCGACGACGTTCGGCCTTAGCCTTGCAACGGCTGCTGGAAGATATCGCTCGGTCAAGGCGACCGCTCGCTCAGGTAGGGTAGTTTCGGTGAACTTGCCTCATCTTTGCCTTCACATAATAATACGCATGTTTTCAACTTGCACAAGTAGGCGTAATAATAAAAGAGATGAATCCACATAGCTAAAGAGAATGATCCCGACGGGTCGAAATGAGTTAGAACATGGAAAAAGGTCCAACGGTCGGCTTAGAGTTGGTGCACGACGTGCTTTGAAAATGACACTCGGTCCTTCGCCCCGTGGCTTGGGAGAAGGAATGCGGGTCTTCGGTACAAAAGCTAAGCGTTAGCCTAAGTCATAGGCGTCGCCCACATAAACGCTTGATAAAGCGTGCACGGTTCCATTGTGCAAGGCTTGGCATAGCCTTTGCTCGTCCCTCGGGTTAAGTCGTAGGCTTGAGTAAGTTAGGCAAAGTTATGCCGGTCGACCTAAGTCATTTCAGGTGCTGTTCCGCTCATTCTGCGGTTGTCAAGTTAAGTAGTCCCTCGATCTCAAGGCCCGTCGACTTGGGCAGGAGTATCACGTAGAGCACGATTGGCTTAAGGCACGATGCACGGGCTTAGTGTCTAAGGCAAGGACTATGATTCAAGGTGAGTTTTAAGAAAGGGATATCAAATAGGCATTTATGAGTTGAACCAAATGATAAGGTAATAAGGAAGAAAATGCTCGCGACCGTGGGTCGCCGAGGGGTCTCAAGGAAAGAATGCTCGCGACCGTGGGTCGTCGAGGGGTCTCAAGGATAGAAGTTTGGTTTTGGTGGAGGAATGACTGTGTGAGACGTCAGTTTGTGTCGAGTCTTGCATGGTCATTTGACAACTTGTCGACAAGGGCGATGAACCCTCGAACGGTAACCCCTGGGCCATGGGGGCCGACTCGGCCTAGGAGGGAACATGGTATAGTCGTGCGTAAGGTTTTGGCACAGGTTAAGCGGGGACTTGCGACGGGGCTAGCTACCTTGCGTCGAAAGGATCCCGATTAACAAAACTATACGTCAAGGTATGGCTTGTGATGCCAGTGGCCAAGTTCATATAGATGTCGGCAAATAGCGGCTAACCGCGTGTATACCTTTGGATTGAGTTGAGTTGAAGGTGTGTGTACAGTTAGAACACAAAGTTCGGGCCTAAGATTGGATTTCAACATAGGCGTCGTGCTTCGGCACGAGATGTGGCGTCAAATCTTGAGTTGTCGGCATATAAGTTGCTTAAGTTGTTTGAGTTTAAGTCGAGAAACCGCCGCAAGGCAAAGTTGGTTGAGTGACACTAACATTCACAAGTCTTGATTGGGTCAGTTAGTGGTCAAAGTAGCAAGGGCCGCTAGGCAGCAAGGGCCGCGAGGCGGCGATATGGTTAAGTCTTACTGAGTTGCGAGGCACAGCCTCAGCAAGGGTTTGAAGCACGGTCACACGAGAATGGGATCTTATCGCGTAGTTGCGTCTCTGATTTTGGCCGTAAGGCAAAAACGACTCGATAGGTTAACGTTGATGGCACGAGAAGGGTCTTGAGGCAAGGTATGAGTTAACGTCGAATGTTGCAAGCACGGAATGGTCTAACGACACAAAGTAGGCAAGGCGTCGGTCATAAAACTGATCCTAAGGCAAGATTAGAAAGACAATTGATAAAAGAGACTATGTTGCACAAAAGTAAATCAAACGTGCGGGTTTTGTATGGGTGGGCGAGGAGCTCATTCCACCAGTACAGTTGAGTACTGACACCCACATAGTTTACATGTGCAGGCACAGGTAGAAGCTCGTGGCACGGAGCTCGCTTGAATGCGTCGAGGCACGGAGTTCCTTGGCGATTCAAAGCGCGTGGCCGCATGGACTAAAGACTTATAAGGGACATAATGTATGGACATCGCCTTCCGAAGCTTCCGCCGGCTCAAGACTTGTAATTGAGAGATGAGAGAGAGCTGAGTGAACTTGTAAAAAAGTGAGAAGAGTGAGCTTGAGTGATTGTAATCTTGGCCTTGCACCCCCAATGTAATCGTTGTTTCAATATCAATAAAGAGCTTCTTTGAATAACTTGTGTTTGGTTCAAATTTCTGCTGCTATCATTCAATGTCTCTGCTTGGGACTTCTGTGCGACGACCCCGTCGCAGCCGCTGAGATCGACCGTTATGGAACCCGCCTTACACGAGCGCAATCTAGGCTCGTGCGGCATCACGCCTTAGCGAGGACGATCGCTCCTACGGGAGCGGGGCGTGACAATTCTGAGTTAGTCGTTGGTACCGACCTAACTTACGAGGAACAACCCGTGTCTATTTTGGACCGGCGAGAGAAGGTACTCAAGAATCGGACGATAAGTCTTGTCCGTGTTTCTTGGAACCATCACTCTTCGGGAGAGTCAACCTGGGAGCGCGAGGACAAGATCAGATCTCGGTATCCGCATTTGTTTGACTAATGAGGTATATTTTTACGTCTTATTGACATGATTCCATGCTTATCTGCACCTACTTGTTTTTGCACTTTGTGATGTATGATAATAACTGCTATGTTAGTTAACTTATATATGATTGTGCCTTACTTGCCCTGATTTCACTACCCTGTCTTGGCTGGAATTCCGAGGACGGAATTTTTCTAAGAAGGGTAGAGATGTCACTCCCCGATCCTGGAATACATATTTTAATACATAAACCGATAAATTGTATTTACTTTGTATTTATACGATATTTATATGCTGTATTTCTTCATGCATTTCCCAAAATATTCGACAAAATATTGTTTCATAATTTATTTTCTGTATTTGGACCTACAGTTTTGGCTAATTTGGGTAACCTATTCTTGGTTCACCAATGGTTCCTCATGAACCCCTTGGTTCAACATGAATCCATGGGTTCAAGATTCTATATAATAACTCATTTCATTCTCTCTCATCTCGTTTATCTCCTCTCATTTATTTTCCTCTACCAACCAAGGCAAGTACCAACTTGCTCAAGAGATGGATCCATAAATGATGTTGATATTTTCTTACAAAATTATTTGCCAAAATATGTTCTTCTCCTCATTCTATACTAGTTTAGAACTTGAAATTTTCCATTTTGAAGCTTTAATTTTTGTAGATCTAGGTTTTAACCATTTTCGGATCTTCTTGGTTTTGATCTAGCAAACTTCATTACTTAAGTTTTGATGGTTCCATGTTGTAGAGAATTTTATTCTACCCAATTTTGACCTTTAAAAAGTTGGATTTGGACTTGTTTTAACCAAGTTATGGACTTTTGAAGTTTTGGGTTCAAACCATGGAGTTCTTGCTGTTTTGGAGAAGACAGTGAGCAGTGCGCGAGCTTTTTAGCTTACGTCACTGAGTTGCGTGCGCTCTTTAGCGCAGCACAGTCCGATCCATACGCTGCCTTTTGGGAGCGTATGTCTTGCATACGCTCACTTGTGTGACAAGGAGTCGTATGGAGTCCATACGCTGCCTTTTGGGAGCGTATGTCATGCATACGCTCACTTGTGTGACAAGGAGTCGTATGGAGTCCATACGCTGCCTTTTGGGAGCGTATGTCTTGCATACGCTCACTTGTGTGACAAGGAGTCGTATGGAGTCCATACGCTGCCTTTTGGGAGCGTATGTCTTGCATACGCTCACTTGGTTGAAGAGGAGTCGTATGCAGTACATACGCTGCCCTTTGAAAGCGTATGTCTTGCATACGCTGACCTGAGCGTAGGCTGACCTGAGCGTAGGCTGACCTGAGCGTAGGCTAACCTGAGCGTAGCCTGACTTGAGCGCACTCTGACCTGGACTCCCCTATACCTTATATTTTTATATGTATATATTATATTGTATATATATATATGTAAATGTTTGTGTATGCTATATATCCTTACGTCTTTTGTCCTGAGCATGATATGAGCACTAATGTGCCCCCGGTGAACAAAGTGTTCCTACCTGATACTTGTACCTGAATGTCCCAGTTCTCGTTCATGTTCGACAAATGACTCGTAACTCCGTGTGGCATATTTGCAATGATGCATTACACCAAGGAGGGTAGAACATGTTGACATACTGATTGACATGGATCCTCTTTTGGGGTACTCGTACTTGAGTACGACATTTAGGAGGATAATCATGCAGGCCACAGCATGTGAGTCCAAGATTTCACCTAGGGTTAAACTAGGCAACTAAATATACTAGATGCATGGGGAGGGCAGAATCCCGAGATCGTGTTACACCAGCCGCCTTGAGATATTGTCTTGACGCGCCGGCTGGTCTCCACGGATACTGTGTCATCCGTAACGAGTGGATGACTGTATCCG
Source organism: Iris pallida (assembly GCA_029216955.1). Lineage (NCBI taxonomy): Eukaryota > Viridiplantae > Streptophyta > Magnoliopsida > Asparagales > Iridaceae > Iris > Iris pallida. The sequence goes on along the minus strand of JANAVB010002397.1, from coordinate 14,146,893 downwards.
ATTAATTCTTGCTATATATTATACGTCTTGGCAAGGTGGCCTTACGAGGGACCTGTGCTCAATGACACATGTCTATGCGAACCCTTGGGTTGGCTAGCCTTGCTGGAAAGATACGATCTGAGGATCTTGAAATAACATGATGCGAGGATAACCTCGTCCCACTAGAAACTCGTAGACTTGATTGGCCGCAAAAATGACTTGCGTGTACCTTATTACCTTCCGTGAATAACTGAGGGAAGCGGACTGTCATGGTACGGGATCCAACCCATGTTCTTGTTTGATTGTTGGGTTGGTTATCGTCCTATGACAGGCTGTGGACCGAAGTTATGAACGGAAGACTTATTCTGGTTGTGAAGTGCTACTCTTGTGAATGACTGAGGGACATGGTCTATCATGGTGCTTGATCCAACCCATGTTCTTGTGTTATTGTGCTGCGATAGGCTATCGACCGAAGTCACGATCAGGAGATTTTATTGTTTATACCCTTTAACTTATGTGAAAGTTATAGAGTACGACGCGTCCCGACTCCATGCGGCACATTTTGTCCTTGTTTGGTTATAAGGGTGCCATATGGGTTCGAGGATGTGGCGCTACCCTATAATGGTAGCATAAGTATCACTATTATCAATCATTCTATTAACTGGGTTTTTAATCTTAACTCTTGTGCCCCTTTGGCGGTACTTGCTATTCGGGGCTGACCCCGCTGGTTTTGTTTGGCCAGATCTCGTAGCAGAGCCAGAGGACACGATCTTCCTCCCTGACATCCATGGTGCATACTAGGAGCATGGCGGTTCGGAGACTCGAGTGGGTTTCTTCTCTACCACTCCTGCTTATATTTTGTGCGGCATTTAGCCACCGACACCTGTTAGCCGGATTACTTGATATTTTGTGTCAGTACATAATTGTAATTAAACAGACTGCAGCTGTGTATAATTTTGTACTCCTGACTCTCTGAGATAGCTAAATTATAAAGCTAGTCTCTCATGATCATTTTGATGAAGCGTCGGGGACGCCGTACTGCTTTATCTTTAATGTTCATTTATTTGCTGATGTGATTTGATTGATTGAGACATAGAACTCTGTGGGACCATAGGAGACTTGATTGTAGCATGTACCCCCTAGTCTCTCGACAGCCACGATCGCCGTATGACGTTACGTACCTCATATGGAGTAGCTGGCCTAGTCCGTCTCCGTATTTCGGTACTGGGGTGTGACAACTACGTAAATTGGATATGGGAACTGTATCAAAACATACTTGAAGAGATAGATTACGATAATTGCTAGTACGGACACACGATATTAACATGTCGAGGATTTAGTTGAGGACAACCTATCGTAGGATGACTTTCCTAACGAACTCGAACTTGGAGCGGAGAATGTGTTGATACGAATAGGGTGAACGCTGCTTGATGCACTACACCAAAATAGACGATTCCTAACGGTTATTACCGTGACAAATAATTTTAGTCACGGTAATAACCGTGACAAATTGACCGTGACAAATAATTGTAACGCTTTTCGTCACGGTTATTACCGTTACGAAAATAAATTCTTGTAACGCTTTTCGTCACGGTTATTATGGTGACTAATTTAATTTTTGTAACAATTATTATCGTTACAAAAATGTGCTATTGCGTTACTTTTTTTCCCACTTTTGTAACAATTATAACCGTTACCAATATATATTTTTCTAAAAAAATTATAATTTCAATATATTATCCGTTAACCTATATTCAACAGGCTTCAGAGAAATATATAACCGAAGATGAACTCTTATCAATATGCAGATAAATTTATATTCATATTGCAATAGTTGAATACAACTCATAACATTACAAGATTTAACCCTCAAGATGGAGACAAAGGAGAACAAACATTCTCTTCTCAACACAAACGTAAGAGAGAAAAAAAAACATTCATCTATCATAGATACTCTAACTACTCTCTAGTTTTTATGATGAGTATGCTGACATGGTGCCTCCACAGAGAAATAGCAGACCATTTAGAAGATATGTCTCTATCCCAACAGCTGAACAGAAATGGAGATATATGTCGGCCCCCTTGCCGCTCCAAGTGCTAGTTTGAGTCTCAAAGGCCAATTCATCTTCATTTTAGTAATTCCTATATTTTTAAGAAGTCAAAAATGAAGTAGTAATATAGAAAAACAGGTTTGGTTATATAGTGGAAGAGACTTCACTAGGAAAAACAAACCTGGGATAACATGATAGGTTCAGTAACTAGCACCTGGGGTGCTCTGAATTATCAACGTCTTGCACCGGGCTGAGGAAGAGAAGAAACAAATGTCACATAAGATGCAACATTGACCATCAAGCAATGGTGGCTACACCGATGATATAGGACGAGTCACACACCTATATGTGTTGTTTGTGTAATATTCAGTGACAAACCCAATAACCAAGCCAGACCACAAACCAATAGCAACACAGAAGAAAAGTTCCCTACAAATTCCAACTCAAAGCAGTTAGTTATATTTTTTTAGAGTTTAGATAAAAGAACCTTTATCTTCAAAATATTGTATTTTGCTTACCAGTTCTTCACTTCCTTCTACGCACCAAAATTGAAGATAGTGAAAGATGAGGGAAGGGCAACCCAACTAACAACCGCAATATCAATAATTATAAGAGCAGTTGAGACAACGCCTTGCTTCTTTAGTACAGGCTCGATCTCCTTCAATGTCTGAATTTCAAAGAAGTCAGTTGCAAACACGATAGTTATCAAGCAGACAATGATGCCCATTGACTGAACGAAACAAACAAAATTGGTACAGAAACATCGCAACACCTCATACCATGCAGCATAAGATAGAGAAAAATGCATATTCCCAGAATCCCAATAATGGATAGATGAAACAAGCTAAATGTAAGTTTGTTGTTGCTACCTTCACTACATAAAATAATGAAGTGGACTTGATCCATCTAGCAGGTTTCCATAAATTTCTCAAAAACTATGGGGGGAGATGAGCAAAGCTTCTCATAGTACAGTGAAGAAAGCCATGAGCATAATTGTTGTAATCTCCTTGTGTGATAAGCTCCAGTGATATTCTATTGCTCATCATTCAACATCAATCTACAAATTTCTAGTTATCATGCTACGAATCGTCAAAATGGACTACAACATGAATAATTAACGTTAAAAACTCTACTAATGTCAACCCTGAGACTGGAACTTTGAAGTTTTAACCATAGTTTACAGTAACGGTGAGGACCTGGGTAGTGAAAACTAGAGCTAATAGCCTAATATAATAAATGACGAAAGAAAAATAATTAAATGGCGAACAAGAAGCTTATAGGTATGAATGAGACAAATAAAAATCCATTTTAGAAAGAATTTCTAATAGTGTACATAGAAAAGTAAAAAACACAAATATAGATACCTGGGCCAATATCTTGCCTAACATGTCCATCAAGAGCTCATTCTCTCGTGATTATTCAGAGGTAACTTCTCAATGTGCAAACTGATTAGAAGAGCTGGTGAGAGAATGACTGGACGCTACTTCAGGGGTGCATAAATAATTTCCTTCGGTATCTTGAGTAGAAAAAAAGTGCATAGTCTTTGTTTCTCGTAATTCTATGCAAAAATGTCTTTTGGGGAAAAAAGTACCGAGGATTCACAAAAAAAAAAACTACTTACAGCTGGGTTTCTAGGGTCGTCCTCAGGAATGTTCCTCTCAAGCTAGCCAACAAGATCAGAACCAACATCAGCGGGTTTAGTGTAGATACCTCCACCAACTCTTCCAAAAAGAGCCATAGAAGAACTGCCAAGGCCATATCTAGTAATAGCCTCAAAAAGACCTTCCCAATCATGACCATAATATAACTTAAATAGGTTGATGCTAATGTACAGAACGAGAAGTCCATTCACAGCAAGTAAGAAGCCCATCACAGCACCAGATCGGAAGGCAGCAATAAAAGCCTTTCCAACACCCTTCCTTGCTTCTAAGGTTGCTCTGGCATTAGCATATGTAGCAATCTTCAAGCCAAGGAAGCCAGAGACCACTGAGGTTATAGCATATGTAGCAATCTTGCCAATCTTCATTTGTACTTTTCTTTATCTGAGGACTTGCCAAACTAACTGTTGTATACAAATCTAAAATCACATACGAGTAGAAGAAGATGGCTTTTGATGAATCGAGTCATGGCCATGATTGCATTTTGTAGTGCAAAGAGCTTCACAAGAGCAGCAAATATGTTTGCTTGTTTCGATTCAAACTCCTTCTGCAATAACGTTAACCGCATGTAGAGATAATAATTGGAGTTGCGTATCAATTGACAATTTGATATCATAATGCTCCGCTACTAAAGTTGGTACCTGAGCTGCCAATATGGACTGTTAATTTTCATATAAATTGTCGTACATTAGTTGGATTTGTTCCTGTCTTTCCAGTAATTCCTTCTATTGCTTTTGCCCAAATTCTGCTAATTGTTTGACTGTGTTCCTGACAAAATTTTCTGTGTAAATAATCGGCCAAAGTAAAATGTTCATAGGTGTCTAGAATCTAGATGTTCGATAGTTTTGGATAATGCAACTAATCAAGATATGTACTTACCAGCTTTCTTTAAGAGCTTGTGATTGAAATTTGCTAAGGTTGTGCAGGCCTGTGTTCCTGCTGCTCCTCTCAGCTTACTCATCCGCCAAGCTAATTCGTTCACCGGTCTCTCCATTTCATGCTTGAATATGTTCGACCTGGAGAAAACAAATATCCTCTAAATATTTTCATTCCTTATTCTTCTTTAAGCTAGCTAAGCTTGAATTTACATGTCAACAAGAAAAAGAGATCATTGCAGGCCAATAGTATCAACAAATACATTAAAAGATGCGTCAATGAGTATACCTGTGAAATATTGGAGGTTCTGCAAATTCAGTGAAGAGCCGAAGGTATATATAAGATTATTTTTTAACATGGAACTTTCATCCTTGTTGCTTGAGGGTCCATGAAATATAAATACAGATGTTAGAGTATCAATACAATAGTTAAGGACAAATTAAAAACTACTGTTACCTCTACCAAAAGTTCTTACTAGTACCCGTGGACAAACTGTAAAACTGTAAAAGATGCATATAAAATCACAAAAACCAGTGTTCTAAGCTTACTGTGCAGCTGCCATAATCACACATAAATACAACATTCCTATGCTAAAACCATAATGATCGATCACAATAAAGCAGATATATAGGCAATGTTGTTCTACAAAAATTTCTAACAATATAAAGATAAGACAACAAATTATATTTCACAATCACTGCAAAGTATATTGTTCAATAACAAGATATATACTAATTTGTACAACTTAATTCTGTAGGAAGCAATGATTATTTTATTGAAATAACATACGATACTATACATAATAACAACCAAGTGCTTTCACTTCTCTTCGGCATTCATGCTCTCCATCGCTCCCATTGTTTTAACATGTTCAGGGAAAATTTATACTTGTAAAGCCTTTGTTAAAGGGTCTGTAAGTTGATCTCTAGTGCCAATCTTGACGACCTCAATTTCATTGTCATTAACACTCTCTGACAACAAAATATTTTACATCTACATTCTTGGAACCTAATGATCTTTTGTTGTTCTTGGAGAAAAATATTGCAGATGAATTATCACAGTAAATGGCCATAGGCCTATCAATGGAATCCACAAATTTTAACTGAGACAAAAAATTTCAACCACAAGGCTTGATCAATAGCTTCAAAGATGGCCATATATTCTGCCTGCAGGATGGTTGAAGTTGCTGCGAGTGTCCATTTTGTTGTTTTCCAAGAAACTGCTCCTCCAGCCAACTAAAAAAAGTATAATCTGAAGTAGATTTCAAATCATCCAAATTTAATTTATAAGAAGCATCTGACTTGCATTTCACTATAAACCAACATATAATTCATGGTTTTCTTTAAATACTTTAAAACTTTCTTTCCAGCCACCGAGTGCTCATGACCTGCATTTGACTAAATTTAGACAACATATTCATTGCAAAAGCTATGTCTTACATAAATGTGATTTTTTAAGTCCATTTTCATGGCTAATAGTGTTGAAATTTTCCTCTCTTTTGTTGAATACCTAACCATTACTTGAGTCACAATAATTCCTTTCTTGGCTATGTTATAAATCAAGTTTGAACCAATAATGGAAAAATTAACTCAACATGACTTAAACTATAGAATTGGTCCAGTGCTTGGTCTTTTATATATCCATCAATCCCAGATAAACTGCTTGAAGTTCTTTTTTGATGAATAGAATCCTGATTGAAGTGTTGCTTGTTAAGTCAGATGTTCTCAGTGAAGTTCAGAGATCCATGTTGGATGGCAGACTACATGTCGAGGATTTGCCTATGGATTCCTCTCTCCGATCTGGATCTCTCCCTCATCATTTAGGTCAGGACAAGACGGTGCTTGAATGTCCATCTCTTGTAGAATTGGTGGTCCGGCTGGGCTCTGTTATTTTATATACTGGAGCATCTACCTTGACCGGTATGTGTCATCTGAATTTTCCTTGCCGAAAAATATTTCTAGTCCACAGAAAAGGTAAAATAGATTTCTGCAGTAGCTTTTGTACTTTTCTTTATGAATATTTTACTATAATTATGCAAAATTCATTTCTGCATTGGCTTTTGTACATTTTTTTATGAAATTAAAGTTAAAAGTTACCTATTCTTCTTAATAGTAGTGACATGGATGGTAGAATCCCAGTAACATCGACAAGGTACACAAAGAAACTGGGTTTTGATATTATTGTGGATTGGTCTCCTTGGTACCACAATAAGCAGGTATGTGTCTGTTCTTGCATTAGACTCCCAACCTGCCTTTTATATGGCACATTCTGCATATCTTTCTTCTGCAAAGCATTTTTAGGACATTGTCTTTTGTGTAATTTGTCTCTTTTCGATATTGGCCAATCTCCAGGTTTGTAATTCTACACACCAAATCTTTAGACACTTTGTCAATGTATTTTTTCTGAGAAAGTCCCAGCATACGCTGCTCGCTACTTCTTGTAATCTCGATACCAAATACATAATGTGCTTTTCCCATATCCTTCATATAAAATCTTTTCATGAGATAAGCCTTCGTTTTTTTGAGCAAACATATACTACTAGCAAGCAGGATGTCATCAACATATAAAATTAACAAAATGAAATTTTGTTACAAGATGACACATAGTCTACTATTCTGAATCTACATTTTTGTGACTGTAACAGAAAATTTTATGATTGCTTCAGACAACATGTTCCACATCTTAACGAGGAGTAGTAGAAGGGAGAACAAAGCTAATGAAAATGTTTCAAACGCAAAAATCTTAAAAGCAAATGGAAGAAGCAAACAACATTTGATTCACCAACTTGTACCCAAAATAAATAAATTGCAAATTAGAGCCAATTTTTCCAAATGCAGATTTCAAATAGGCAAAAGTAATTGATTGCATTCAAAAAGTACCTATTCGATAAGTACATAATTGTATCAGATGGTCAATGTTAAGGCAGAAAATATATATTGCATTCATATTGTTTAATATAAATAGCATGGCAAAGGTTCATACATGCAATTGAAACATTATGTTCTTTATATTAATGAGAAAATCCAATGTAGTTAGAAGTACATAGGATTCACATAAGAATGCAGCAAAAAATTAAATAGTGCTATACTAAAAAAACATGCCTCAAGTTGTCACAGACCCAACAACAAAGAGGACCTCAAGTCAATGGCTTCATTTGAAAAATAAATAGATGCCTGAAGCAATAACAACAGATAAAACCCATGCTATGAAGCACATAAAGAATATATAATTCATTGTTGTTAAGGAGGCCCCAAGGCGCCAGAGGTTCCAAACCCCTCAAGGTGCACGCCTTAGTGCAGTAAGTTACCAATTAAAGAAACAATTTCTTATAGCAAACAAGTAATCACACAAATAAACATGAATCATAAAAATGTCTCATAATATGATGATAGACATGATATAACAGCTAAAAAATACTTTAGTCTTTCACGAAGTTTCAAAGTTTATACTAATGCTCAAATGCAAACAAAACAAGAAAACTAAAAATTTAATAGATACGATGCTTATATTTCAACTTTCTAGAGTGATAAATTCTATCAATGATGCAATAATGCCAATCGTCACTATCTAAATTTAACATCTCCCTCATCGTCATGTATATTAACATCATATTCTCCATATTAGATGCTTTGTTAATTTATTAGGATTATTATGTCTTTATATTAAATCCTTCACACCCATGACGAGCTCTGACTTCCTTTTAAAACAAAGGTAAGAACCTCTTAACTCGGCACAGACAAGCATCTAGGCCTTGCCTTAACACAAATGGCTCAGGACTGTTTGAGGCACGACAGAGTCTTAAAGTCAGCATTCAGGTCATGATTTCATAGGATGAAGTCTCTCTTGATAGTAATAAATGGTAGAAGGACACTACCAAAATAAGTGGTTTTAGCGACGCCCAAAAACGTCGCTAAAACAATAAAATCCGTCGCTAATATGAAGCACCGACGCAATTACCGACGTTTAAGTTTTGTCGCCGTTTCTTTAGTCGCTGATTACAAAAACGTCGCTGAACGTCGCAATTACCGACATCCAGCGACGTAACTGTACGTCGGTGAGTTCTCGACGTCTACCGTCGTGTCGTCGGTATATTAGCGACGTATATGTAGTCGCTACACGTCGGTGAAGTCCTGGAATAATTCCCGACGTCTATCGTCGTTTCGTCGGTAATATAGCGACGTGAATGTAGTCGCTAGACGTCGGTAAAGGTCCTGGATAATACCGACACTCATCGACGTTTAAACGTCGGAAAAACGTCAGAGACCTGTACATTTTTTTGTAGCTAGTCGTCGGTAAACGTCGGAAAAGCGTCGGAGACCTGTACTTTTTTTGCAGTTAGTCGTCGGTAAATGTCGGAAAAAACGTCGGAAAAATGTATTTTTTGCAGCTTGTCGTCGGTAAACGTCGAAAAATGACGTCGATAAACGTCAGTAAGCGTCGCTAAACGTCGCTAAAATTGTAAAAAAAATAAAACACAGATTCTATATTACCACTCACAATTCAAGATGCTACACATATAGGTACACATTCAAATCCCCACTCACAATTCCAAATCACAGCGCATTCAAACCCCCACTCACAATTCAAGATGCTACACATATAGCTTTAATCTAAGTTAATTAACATCCAATCCAAACACAATTAACATTTATCGACGAAGGAATTAACATCCAATCCAAACATCCAATCCAAACAAGTCATAAGTCAAATCGATACAAACACAATTAACATCCAAATCCAAACATCTAATCATAAGTCACAAACATATGAAGATACAAACACAAACAAAAGTCCTAACTAGGACTACTAGTGATCTGGTGCAGGAGGGGCACCGCCGCGACGAAGGGATAACAACTCCTCATACTCCGCAAGTGAAATCGATACAGATGGAGTGCCAGGCTGTGACGTCGGTGGAGTCGGTGTCGAAGAAGAAGGCGGTGGAGGCGGCGGAGTCGACGACGATGAAGGCGCACCCAGAGTACTAGCATGCTCCAACGCTGTAAGTCGCTGGTTGTATGAATCCATGATAGATAACATTCTACCACTGCTCTGGACCATCGAATCCTGCGCCAATCTCACCGTCTCGGCCATGGTTACCTGTCCTGTCTGCAACTCCGTCACCGTGCGCTCTAACCCTCCAACGGTGCGCTCTGTCCTCTCAGTCGTCTCCACGAGCCCTATAATGCCGCGGTCGAGCGCATCCAATCGTGCTATCAGCGCAGGATCGTCCGTAGGGTGCTGAGACTGCTACTCGATCCGTCGTAGCAGGTCGTCACGGAGAGACTCCATCATCTGGTGGACTCGGGCAGACTCCTGGGACGGCTGTGGACCATGCACACTAGCAGGAGATGTCCTAGAGGACTGGGTCGCAACTAGGGCGCCATAGGATCCCGTACCGTAGTACGTACCCCTATGGAGGCCACCAGCGGCGGTCATCCACAGCTCGTCCGCCGACGGAGCTTGAGTGGGCTGCGAGGAAGTACCGGCCACTCCTGCATCAGGTGCACTAGCAGTCGCCCGTTCCCGCAGCCTCTGATACTCGGCCTAGAAAGTATGGATAGTACTCTATGATTTCTAATTTCTAATTAATGTACTTATTTTTACTAACTTCATGAATATTTATTTGCATCATATTTACTAAGTTATATTAAAATTGACACGAAGTATTAAATTAAGATAACGTATTGTAATACTTACATAGGTCTGCTCGGCCCTCTCGTCAATAAGGACTCCGCCCTTCCGATGGGTGGCCAGGAAGACGGTCACCATGTCGACGTTACCGACCTTCCTTACCTGTAATTAAATATATTATCTTAGTAATAATTTATCGGATTTGTATTAAAATAATATTTCTAAAAGAGAAAGACATACCAGACGACGGAAATGTTCCGTCATCGGAATCGACCCACCGCACCACTTCGAGGCATGTTGCCTAGCCGCCTTAGCCTTCTCCGACTTCTCCTTGTACCTTGGCTCGTTGAATCGAGCCTTCATCGCATTCCACTGATCAGGGGTGATCCAACCTTTGATCGGCTTTCCGGCACGATCACGTTCCTTCTGATCATTAATAGAGTCGCGGATCAGCTTAGCAGCGACGGAAGGAAACATCCCCTCGATCAGCTCGGCCCGGTACGGTAGATAGTAAAACATATCCTAGAACAGTACGAAACCAAATATTTATCAGTTATATATAATATGCATAAATTAAATGATTCATGTTAAAAACAAATCTATTTTAACCTTGAAGCGCGTAAACCAGTAGTTCTTCCTTTCGTCTGGAGCATCAGAGTAGTTAATCCAGGGACCACCATAATTATGCCTCAGCATATCGCCTAGACGTCTCTGTACCCCTGGAGGACGATATCTATACAGACATATTATATTCATGAAAAAAGTTAATTTATGATAAAAACGGAAAAAAAAAATCATAAACCAAAATACCTACTTTGTACCGTCGGCCCAGATCTCCGTCCTCCCCTCCTCCGGAGGTGCGCACGCATCATCTTCATGATGCTGGTCGGCCGTCGGCGCATCCTCCTCCATCGGCTCATCGGTCGTCTCCATCATCGTATTAGCAGTAGGAACGCTAGACGGGTGAGCACTCTCATTAGGCCTGGAACTGCTCGTCCCAGGAGACAATCCACGTGGCATCGTCCCAGGAGGCCCAGCTACTGGCCGATACGACGGAGTAATCGGCGACGAAGTTCCAGAGCCGGTACCAGTAGGAGGTACCGAAGGAGGACCTCTATCAGTACCTATAGGAGGACCTCGCCGTCCTCCTGGTCGGTACCCTCCACGACGACCTGCCATACCTGATAACAACATTGGATAATACAACAAATTAATAATAGAGACTAGAAATATGAAAGTACAACAAAGACAAGATAATAACCAAGACAACATATGATGATACATTCTACAAGAATCATCTAAGTCCAGATAAGTACATCTCTCTCAATCATCTTCAGAATAATCATCTTGTTCGTCTTCCTCGACCTCATCTTCCTCTTCCTCCTCATCTTCACTTTCGTCTTCACCTTCGTCGGCTTCGTCTTCCTCTTCGGATAATTCTACATCTTCTATATTATGTGTCGTGTAATACGTAACTTCTGTGGAGTCCACATCGACAATATTGGTTACAGGAGGTAGCTCGTCCTCCTGGTAAGCTTTTTCATCAACATCAAAAGTATCTCTAGCTTTAGTCTTGCATACTGCCCACCAGTCAGACTTCATTGCTCCCCGTCTCGGATAAGCTGTGAAGTACACGAGCTGAGCCTGAGTTGCTAGGACAAACGGTTCGTAGCCTTGATATCTACGCTTGTAGTTTATATCCACAAGACCATGCTTGTCAATTTTCCAGCCTTGATTTTCAATCGGATCGAATCATTCACACTTGAACAACACGATCTTTGCAGGTTCTCTGCCATAATTATATGACAACTCCACAATCTCTCGCAAGATGCCAAAGAAATCATTTCCTGAATCGACGTCTTTGTAGTTCGAAGACTTGATACACAAACAACTGTTCTTCGTGGAATCAAGATCCAGGAAGCTATCTCTGATCGGAGCATTTGTCGACTTGAACCGAAAGCCATTGACACAATAACTTGGCCATGTTTTAACAAAAGTAATTGGTCCCTTGGCAAGAGTTCTAATTAATTCAATCTCGGGTGAAATTAGACGATCGACCTGAATATCAAAGAAGAGATAATAAGTTATTTATTGCGCAGTTGCATTAGAAGAGGCCAGTAAATATTACCGAGCTGCTTACATATTCGCTCAACCAAGAAGGAAAATGACGTCTCATTTCTTGTTCTAATGCTTCGTCTGTTAGGTAGGGTCTAACCAGCCTCAACTCATCATTATATGTGCTGGAAAACAACGAAGCATTAGAACGATTAGTACAATAATATTAGCTTATACTATTACATTGAGATGACGTAAACTCATCATTCCTTACTTACCCCTCTAGCTTCTCCACTTCATCCTCGTCGCAATTGAGTAATACATACAACTGAGCAGCCCTTAGCTCTTCGTCATTCAAATATCTCTTCTTCATTTTCCCCGAAGGCTTTCCGGACGCATTGAATACTTTCAGTATTCCATCATTAAATTCTTGATATCCGTCGTCGTTTCTCGGAGCCCTCGTTCTATTCGTAGCAATATGAGGTTTGAAATAGGAGAAGCAGAAATTTGTAATCTCCTCGAGAATATAGGCTTCACAAATAGAACCCTCGACCCGAGCCTTATTTTTTACCTTTCTTTTTAGGTGATTTAAATGTCGCTCGAACGGGTACATCCATCGATATTCGACGGGTCCACCAACACGTGCCTCGTAGGAAAGATGAATCGGCAAATGCTCCATATCGAAATAGTAGGCCGAATAGGAGGCCGAGATAGTCGAATGAGAAGAAGGGAGGAGCAGATGGGTCCAGAGCCATGGTGGAGGAGGAGAAGTAACATGAGAGCAGTTTCCGCCGTAACATCTCCTGGCTCTGCTGGCAACTGAAGTCCAGATGCTATAAAGGACGATCCTTCGCTGAAATCGACTACAACACCCATCAGTTCAAGTTCATTCCTAGATGAGTATATTCCAATGCCATAGAGGAAGGTCAACAAACTGATAGCTTCTATGGCATTGGAATCTACTCATAAGGAATGAACTTGAACTGATGGGTGTTGTAGTCGATTTCAGCGAAGGATCGTCCTTTGTAGCATCTGGACTTCAGTTGCCAGCAGAGCCACAGGAGATGTTACGGCGGAAACTGCTCTCATGTTACTTCTCCTCCTCCACCATGGCTCTGGACCCATCTGCTCCTCCCTTCTTCCCTTCTTCTCATTCGACTATCTCGGCCTCCTATTCGGCCTACTATTCCGATACCGATACTTTGAACCTTGATCTTAACACAAACCTATATACTGATCGATACTAATCCGCTACGCCCGATACTAAGTATATACGGTCGATACTGATAGCGATAGTCTGATACCGATAGCGATAGTCCGATACCGATAGTTCGATCGATACTGATAGTTCGATACCGATAGCGATAGTCCGATACCGATAGCGATAGTTCGATACCGATAGCGATAGTCCGATACAGATACACATGGACCTACATATCTATATATCACTAGTAGCTATACTCCTCTACATACTACTCTACACTAGGATCTAGTAACCATATACTAAGTCAAAATCTAGGGTTTGACTGAATATGGGTTAACTTTCTGGTCAAACTAAGTCAAAATCTAGGGTTTGGTCAAATCTAGACTAGTCAACAAGGTCACTTAGACTATTAAGTCAATTCTATGATATACTAACTCATAACTAACTATAGGCCAATATAACTAGGATATCCTAGGATACCATAATACTATATCATATATACATATCAAGGTATATATACCCAATGTCTATAGTCTAAACATATATCCCTTACAAGGACTCTCAAACACATTACATAGTGTAGCATCTCATTAGCCATATACCTATACTCTAATCCATTACCTACTCTATAACTCAACTGTTACCCACCATACTCTAAGAGCATCTCCAACCCTATTGTCTTGTTATATGTTGTGAATCATATGTGGCATTAGGCACAAGACAATGTCTTGTCTAGGTGGCAAGATTATATTGACAAATGACAATGAAGTAAGAAAATCTTCTCCAATGCAAAATGTTTACTTTTTTCAACTTGGAAGATAAAGTATTAAGATATTTACTTCTTTCCCAACTTTCAAGACAACTACTCATATTCTTTCTTTTCCTAATATTTTTTATTCATAATTGATGACATGGAGAACAAGACATTGTCAAGTGCATTGTCTAGAACTAGACAACCAACTTCACAATGTCTTGTTTAATTTTTGCCACATAAGCTTCACAATTGACTTGACAATTGCATTGGAGAAGAACTTTTGAATAAAATTTTGTCATTCCTATGTGGCAACAACTTTTTTCCAAAGTCACAATAGGGTTGGAGATGCTCTAACTATCTACTTGCATTCACACACATTTATAGCAATATGTATAATATACTCACTAACATCTAACCCTCTCTTCCATTTGTTCCTTTAAATCAACACATATATATATAGATAGCCCAAATCTGTAAGGTATACAACCGGTTAGGGTTAGGGTTTACCTGACCGTCACGGTGAGGGGGAGCGACGACGGCGAGGGGGAGCGGCGGTGGAGGTGCTCTGGCGAACGGCGGCGGTAGGGGGTCGGGTTCGGCGGGGGCTGCCGGGAAGGAGGAGGAGGAGGAGGAGGAGGAGGAGGTGCTCTAGCGAACGGCGGCGGTAGGGGGTCGGGTTCGGCGGGGGCTGCCGGGAAGGAGGAGGAGGAGGAGGAGGAGGAGGAGGAGGTCGGAGAGGCGGTGGAGGAGGAGGCTGGACGGGGTCGGTGCTCGCGGCGGTCGGTGGGGGTCGCCGAGGGCGCGGTCGGACGGGGGTCGAGGGGACAGGGGTGCTCGGGGTCGGGAAATAATGGGGGGAAGGAAAATATTGGGGGGGGGAATGGGGGGAAGTGAAATCGAAACTGACCTATATTCGCACATTAGCGACGTAACATAAGCGCGTCGGTAACCGTCGCAACTTTATTGATATTAACGACGCCATAGTAAAAACGTCGCCAAACGTCGCTAATATCAATGATATTAGCGACGTTCACCGACATATCCGCGACGTTGAGTTTTTCAATACACAAACGTAGTTACTATACGACGCTGAACGTCACTGAACGTCGCTAGTAGTGACGTCTTGCGACGTCATAAGAAAACGTCGATAAATTGTTTTTTATCTGCGACGTTTTCGGAAAACGTCGCAAATTACGTCGGTAATATGACTTATTTTGGTAGTGGGAAGCCACCAAGTCAGCATTTAGGTTATGAGTTTGCCAGAATCATTTCATCTTCCAAAATATAGTTGAAAGCATAGCATTCATAAATAAGAAATAAAACCAACTACGAACAATAATTTCTTGATCGGGAAAAGAGAAAAGAAGAAAGTACCTTTGGGTGGGCCGACGGTATCCTTACGACTGCAACGAGCTCTAATCAAAGAAAAATCGAGATTGTGAGAGAGAATGGGAGAAAACGAAATTCTCAAACCCTAATCATATCAAAATCAAACATAATCAAATTGATGTCAAACCCTAATCAAACCCTGATCAAATCAAGTTTTTGAGAGAGAAGAAGAGGATGTATTCTTCACCGGTGATGGAGAGGGCTGGATGCACTCTTTCGCCGGTGATGGAGAGGGCATGACATACTCTTTCACGATGATGGAGAGGACAGCAGGTTCGATTTGGGTTTTTCTTGAGAGGGGTGTGTTTTCTCTAGAGAGTGAGGAACTCCATAGAGAGAGAAACAACAGTGAAGGGGGGAGTTTTCTTAGAGGAGAGAGAGAGGAAACAACGAAATATGTTGCAGGAAAATTTTCTAGGGAAATTTTCATCTGTATCATTTGTAACAGTTTTTAGTATGACAATTAATACAAAAATAAATAAAATAGAGAATTAGCTCTTTCCTAACGGATGCTTATTTATAGTCACGGTTATAACTGTTGCTTATCTATAACGGTAATAACCGTTACTAATAGAAAAAAAAATGTGTTACAAATTACATATTTTGGTGTAGTCATGTTTAGAAGTTTGAGCGAAACGAACTTGGGTAGAAACTCCCGTACAAACGAACAAATGGTTTGACCATAGGATTTGGGGCGAGCTTCGTGCAACGACCTTGCACGATAAGCAACGGACTTGACGTGTAACTATGACTTTGTGAGCTGACCTAGCGGATAGGCGGACAACCCTATGCCGAGTGATTGAACTTGTACGATTGACCTTACAGTATCGTCTGGACGGACGATAGACTTGGACAGCAATACTTAGAGTAGGACGGGAACTGTGAGTGTGCGTGAACGACGGTGAGATTGGTCCCAAACGAAGTGAATGATAGAAATGGATGATGCGCAAGTAAAGTTGGGATAACAAATTGAATCATTGATTGGAAGACGTACTCGATGATAGTGCGATACTTAATTTGGAATTGGACGAAAATTACTTAGACTTGGTCGACCCCGCTAAGAAGAAATCGTATTGATTTCGTTGACAAGAGCGCTTGAGAAGCGAATCGAATCATCTCGAGGACCGAGATAAACGATATGTGATACACACATGAGTTCGGTTTTAAATCGAAGTTAGCAAAACGATCGGCAAATCGAAACTATCACGAGTAGCTTGTCCGACTTCGCTAGTCGCTAAGCTTGGTTGAAATGTACGTATTCGGGGGACGCTTTGAATGCGTGCACGATCCAAACTCAGCGATATGATGAACTCGAATGCAGCTGCAAGTGGGCGTTGAGATGCGCATGAACGAATGAGTGAGTTTGTCCCGGCCTACGACTCTCGCATTTGATGAATTTTAATGCACCTCGTACGACCAATTCAGTCCCATGACATAAAGAAATAGAACCAAGTCGAAGAAACACGACGATGGAATAAGCATCATCAAGTCTAAAATGAGTGAACAATTATTCGAGAAAATTCACCAAACGTATGCAACGTAAAACTTGGAAGGTATCGAGTATAGTTCGATGACATCGAGCGATAAAGCCAGTCGGTAGGAATTGTCTACGATACGCACACGATATGAGTTAGAGAACGGTAGGATGACCTACACTCAGGAAGTCTCGAGGACGAGACTTGTTTTGTGTCACGACCCGCTCCCGAATAATCGGACACGAGTCGGACACGCCCAGCCTTCGTCGTTAGACACGACGAAGTAAGCTGTACCAAGCTAGGGAAAACTAACCAGATAAACATGAAAGTATAGAATCACAGCATCTAAAAACGTATCCCAGAATGATCACCATAATCCACAATTCTATGTATATAAATGTACGAGTCATCAAGAATGAAATGTACATGAATTCTAAAGACAATATCAAAGAGTAAAGCTAACATTCTAAACCTGAAACCTCAAGCTAAGCCTCATCCTGCTCAGCTAAATCCTGGGCTCTGGCCCATAGAGTAGAACAATGTCCTGCAAGCATACCTGCAACATATCCTATTCAGGAGCGGAGCAAGTACAATTCTAGGTAATGAACAAGACATTATGATATGAAAGTACGAGAAAACATGGAAAGTACAGGAAAGAACAGGTGAATAAGTACACAAAAGAACAGTGTGTAAAGTACATGAAAGAACATGGTATGTAAGAACATGAAAGTATATGATATGTAAGCACATGAAAGAACATGGTATCATGGAATCACAGGAAATAAGTACAAGGTATATCTCCTGCATGTGTATACTATATTTGAAATATAACTAAGTATGTGACCGACTAGGGGTAAGCACATGAAAGCACATGAATGGTACGGCTTAGGACCCGCGTGCACAATGCGGGGTCTAAGCTAAACACACCTGAGTTGTTTCTTAGGATTGGTCACATAGATAGTATATTTCCCCACCCCAGGTACAAGTAATAAGCACAAGGAACATGGACACCAGAAAGTACATAACGTGTTGTAATGTGTCAATCAAGAAAGCACAAGATAAAATGAAATGCACAAGACCATAGAATGTACTTGCCTTTGCTCCGGAAAGATCGGGAATATGGAGATAGTAGTCTCTATGTCCACCTGAATTGAATAATGTGTACAAGTTGGTTAAGTTATACACAATTATCAACTAACAATCTAATCTTCTAACCACAACTTTATCTAGTAATGTACTAGCTATACTCTACCAATTTATGGATAATTAGACAGTCTCCAATCTACACACCTTTCTAACTTAATAATTAGAAATCTCTTACAAGATTGGCGTAAAAATACTATACCCAAAATAATATAGGTAGTATACTCAAGTAAAATATTTGAATAATGCTACACAAAAGTTTATTAGGAAACTAAAACATGTTTAACTCTATTAATTACCTTTTTCTCCACATTCACTTTACTATAGTCCATTTTAAAACATCACTCAACAGTCACATATCCAAATTGACCAGGTTACTGGAATTAGATTAGTATCAAGCTAAAAATCTCTAACTCTATTGGGCTCCTTGCATCAAGGTTCATGCACACAAGGATCGGTGCAAAGCATCAACTAGAAGAAATTTGGCCAACACAAGCCAACCTACCAAGAACAATCCCACATGACAGTTTATAACTCTATCATGCAGAGTGAAAGTCCGTATAGAGTTTAGGCTTTGCCTCTCATAACTAGTCGACCCCCAATTGAATTTATATGATACTAAAGCCCAACATTATGCTACTCAACATGGTAGTGCAAAAGCTCAATCTTGAAAACATGAAACCACAAATTTCCAACTAACACAACCTGCAAGGAATTGCTCAGCCACACTTTAGTAATTCCCAGGATAATATTTGTGAGTTCACCTAGATCATAACTCACTCCTGCTACAGAACGTTCCAAAAGAAGTTAAATCCAGAAATGATATCTCAAATAGAAAGCACTTCCAGGATTCACACAGTTTAATAAAGTGTCACTCCCCGTTCCCGGAGTGCGTATTTTTATACATGTACAACTCATGTATATTTATTTAGTATTTATCATGTATTATTCTGTATTTAAATTTCTTTAAATTTTTATGTTAATTAATTATCTGCTCTTTAAATTTTTATGTTAATTAATTTCCTACAAATTTTATTTCTGTAAGTTTATTTTTGCAATTTTATTTTTGCAATTATATTTCTGTAATTTTATTACCTGTATTTTATTTGTTGCTTTAGTCTTATTGGGTTCGGCTTGGGTTTTCGAGTTGGCCTTGGATGGATCCTTGCAAACCTGGCCCACACTCCCACCTACCACCACTCTTCCTATTTAAAGCTTCCATCTCTTTCTCTCTCCTCATTACTTCATTCTCACCATTACTTCTTCTTCTTCCTCTCATTACTCTCCACCACCTACCAGCAGCAGGAGAAGGCAAGTGCAAACTTGCTTCTACTTGAGAACCATGTTTTTATGGTTCATTTGGCTTCTCCTTGTGATTCTAAGAGAGTTTAGTTCTTAGTATTTTGGATTTCGTTGGTTTTTTTCCCCTAGATCTAAGTTTTGTATTCGGCTGTTCATGGGTTCTTAGTCCACCAACTTTGCGTGTATTTCTCTGGCACTGGAACAAAGGCTCCATAGGGCGAGTTCGGGAGATGTTGTACGCACACGTTCTTACGTGCTCGCGTGAAACATCAGTCCAGTCACGTACACGTCTTTACGTGTTTGCGTGTATTTTAGTCACGCTAACGTTCTCATGAGCGTGCGTGTATTTTAGTCACGCTAACGTTCTTATGAGCGTGCGTATATTTTTAGTCACGCTCATGTCTGTGCGTGTCTGCGTGACTTTTGAGTTACGCTCACTCTGTACGTATCTGCGTGTATTTTAGCCACTCTCACGCTGTGCTTACGTGCGTGACTTTTTACGCTCATGTCCCTGAGCTTGCGTGCGTGACTTTTGGCGTGCGTGACTTTTCACCCTCACGCTGAGCGTGCGTGCGTGAATCACTTGTCACGCCTCACTTTTCACGCTCATGTTTTCCTGAGTGTACTACTTTTTACGCTCACTCCTTCATGCCGGACTTGGCGTACTTTTCACGCATACAATTCTTGCGTGACTTTTGGACTTAGCTTAGACTGGTTAGCATGACTTCCTGACTTGGGAGTTTTATTTGTTCTATATTTTATTCATTTAATATTGGTATGATAATTCCCTATTATATCCTTACGCCTTTTTGCATGAACCCGAAAATCTTAGCATGTTAATATTTTAATACCTATGGTTGTATATTAGTGCCAAGTGTCTGGATTGGTATATGGATATCCAGTGAGACTGGAACTTGACCTCGAGAGTTATAGACTCGACCCTATTTGATGATAAATGACTTTCATGCCTTGTCACCATTAATGACGATGGTTATTTGACTAATTGATCATGCGTTCCTAGTTGGAACTAAGAGACTGGCTAGTCGTCTTATTAAAATGAATGAATGAGACACGTTCATGTTATGAACTATTGCAAATCGACTGGCTGATCCCAAATATTGACATACATGCACATGCAAGCTTCAATCTATTTATTTATTTGTTTATTTATTTATTTTCTACAAAAGAAGCATGTGTACTTTATGGTCAAGGCATGATTACCGTGGTTAGATTTGATTGTTGCATTACGCTATGTAAGACCTACAACCTAACCGTACTGGTATCGTTGTAGAGTTATGCATATCGTACCCCGTACGAAAGTACTCATTTGAATGACCATGATCCACGGCATGGGATTTCACTCAACGTAGGGACTATTAAGTTAAATAAAATAATGATTGCATGGAGAGAATGGATTTCCGAGTTCTTACATGGCAGCCCCCTTGGGACGAGTAGTACCCGACGGGCCGGCTGGTTCCCACAGATACTGTAAATCTGCCACACGGGCAGGGAACAGTATCTGCTTTTATTATTATTGTATATTGTATATTGACGGGCGTCCTGCTAGGACTCGTCTAATTCATGCATGGCGCACATGATTGACTGGATAGACTAGCCTTGCTCGTACATAGTAAGAACTGAGGAATCTTTATTGCATTATTCCAGGATAACTTGGGACTCACAATAGCAAGCCGTAGAATTTGACTGGCCGTTCAAGATGATTTGTTTGTGTACTGTACTACTCTGTTACCTAACTGGGACGATCAGAATGTCAGGACATGACGGGCCAACTTCTGTCCTTGTTTGGTTGGGAGGTTGGTTCGAAGTGTCGTGATGTGATGTGAATCCTAGTAGCAAGCAGAGATCTATTATTATATTCTTTTACTTACTGGTTTATGTCCTTCATATCGTCCTTCCTTGTGGTACTTGCTATTAGAGGTCTAACCTCTCTGGTTTTGCATGGCCAGATTTAGAGCCGGTTTCCGAGGATCCAGCGTACTTCTACCTCCGAGATGGTTAATACTAGAGGCATGATCGCAGGAGGACTCGAGTGGGTTCCTTACTTCACCGCTCGTTTTGTTATTTACCTTTATACTTAGCCGTTTGGCACCAACATGTTAGTCGGATTGTCTTGCACTTACTTTTACATGATTGTAATTAAGTCAGACTGTAGCTGATAACAATTGTGTATACTTGCTATACCATCTGGCTATGTTTTGTAAAGCCAGATATTAAGAACATTTTGACAGAGCGTTTGGGACGCCTTACTGCTTTATCTTACATGTTCTCTATTACTATTTCTTGCTTGAATGATTGAGACAATAGATGTGAAATGGCCATAGTAAGACCTTTAGGTAGTATGCACCCCCTTGTCTGATTAGACAGCATTGATCGTATTATACGGTATTTATCTATCCGTAATACGTAGCTGGCTGAGTCATTCCCCCGCTCTCCAGTATTCTGGTTCTGGGGCGTGACAAGGTTTTAGTGGTGGCCCATGCAGGTCTGATTTCAGACTTGTGGGATGTTTTGATTTAGAGGATGTCTCAATCACACATGTTCCTCCTTGATCTCCTGATTCGTTATTCTCAACTTTTGCTTGATATTTCGGTATTCTTTGACTTCATTGATCCTTCATGTCCGGTCGTTTGATTGTTCTCTTGTCCCTTTTCTTAGGGGCACTTTGTCCGCATCGGTCAGAGCTGGGCAGCAACAACAAGGGCAACATGGACAACATGACCAGGTTGGTCAGCAACAAGGGCCAGTCTCACCTCAGGAGACTATCCAGGAAGAAGTGATAGTAGAACCAGCAGTTGGACCGCAGTATCCGGATATTCCAAACCCACCCATAGTTCCACCTACCCCTGTGGAAGTGGACACACCAGCCCTTCTGGAGATCATGAGAGGAATGATGGCTGCTCAGCAACATCAGATGTTGGCCCAGCAGCGCATGCACACTCAGCTACAAGAGCAGAATGTGTTGCTCAACCAAGGATTGCAGACGGCTTTGGAAAGAGGAGTGAGGGCTGATTCAGGAGCATCAGCCAGGTTTTGCAAGTACAACCCCCGCCGTTTCGAGGGCACGGAAGATGCTATTTCAGCGAATGCATGGCTTAAGGATATGGAGGCTATTCTGACAGCGGCTAAGGTACCGGCGGAAGAACGTGTGGATCTAGTGAAGTTGTTACTTCAGGATCTCGCACATGATTGGTGGAAATCGGAGGAAGTGGGCATCAGACGTCCTGTGGCTTGGGACGATTTCACAGCAAGATTCAAGACCAAGTACTATGGAGTTGTGGCGCAGTTTGAGCTACAACAGAAGTTTATCAACCTCAGGCAGGCCGGCAAGACTGTAGATGCTTATGCAGTAGAGTTCTGCAGATTGAGTAGATTCGCCCCAGAGATGGTAGCAACAGAGCGCCATAGGGCCATGAGGTTTCAGCAAGGGTTTCATCTCGAGCTCTTGCAATTGATAGAGGGGCACAATTACCAAACTTTTGAGGAGATATTGACGGCAACTCGAAGGCATGAGCTCACCATTCAGAGGCTTGCGACAAGGACTGGGGTCAGAAGAGATCCCACAGTCAGATTGAAGGAGGAGGGGGAGCAGCGCCCCGAACAACAGCACCATCCACTGGCATTCGTATCCACGATGTGGCGATACGAGGATCAGCACCACCCAGGCAGCAGCAGCAGCAGCAACAGAGAAAGAACCAGCAACCCCCGGCGGGCTACACTTATTGTAGGAAGATGGGACACACTAGAGATGTGTGTCGGACATTGAATGGACTATGTCTGATATGTGGAAATCTAGACCATCGGGTTACCACATGTCCCATGAATTCGAGGTCAGGAGGACCAGGGCAGCAATTTCCTGCTCTGCCAGTACCAGGGGCAGGCCAGTATCGAGGACCAGCGGTGGCAGTTAGGCCATTGGCGTAGCGTCCGTTAGTACCGCAGGCTCAGATGTTTCGGCAGCAGGGACCGCCGATGCAGCAACACCAGCATAGACTACCCCAGCATCATCAAGGCAGGGGCCAGCAGCAGCATCAGGCTAGGCCGCAGCATGGGAATCAGCAAGGAGGTCGAGGGCAAGCATTCACTCTGTCCTTGGAAGAGGCATTGGCATCGGGAGATGTTGTGGCAGGTAACATTCTCGTCGCCTCATATCCCGCAGTAGCATTGTTTGATTCGGGAGCATCCCATTCATTTATATCTGCACGATTTACGACACGACTAGGAATGGAGTTCGAGGCATTGCCAGGGAGGTTGAATATACTCACTGGTAATGGGCTCGTAGGAGTTAGTAGAGTTATTTTAGCGTGTAGCGTTGTAGTTTGCGGGCATTCCTTACCCGCCCGGTTGATAGAATTTCCTGTTGGAAATTTTGACGTTATCTTAGGCATGGACTGGCTGAAAGACAGTCATGCGACAATAGATTGTCATAGAGAGAGTGTATCTTTTGATATTCCAGGCACGAAGAGGTTCACCTTAGTCAGATCAGAGGCAACTCAGCGAGAGCAGGGAGTAGTGACGGCAATGGAGGAAGTTCAGATTTCGAAGGTAGTTGAAGAGTTTCTAGACGTATTTCCCGAAGAACTTCCAGGTCTACCACCAGTTAGAGTTATTGAGTTCAGTATAGAATTGGCACCAGGAACTAAACCGATATCAGATCGGGTTTACAGAATGGCAGATTCAGAGCAGGCCAAGGTATGTCAGCACATAGAAGAATTGAAGGAGAAGAAGTTCATCCAAGCTAGCATATCACCATGGGCAGCACCAGTGGTACTTGTGGGAAAGAAGGATGGGTCATCCAGGTTGTGCATTGACTACAGGAAGCTTAACGCGGCAACAGTGAAGAACAAGTACCCATTACCCAGGATCGACGACTTATTTGATCAGTTGAGCAAGGCTAGAGTTTTCTCCAAGATAGATCTTCGTTCAGGGTACCATCAGGTGAGGGTTCGGAAAGAAGATATTTCCAAGACAGCATTCAGGTTGAAGTATGGGCATTACGAATTCTTAGTAATGTCGTTTGGTTTGACCAATGCTCCAGCAATATTCATGGATTTGATGAACCGCATCTTTATGCCATATTTAGACCAGTTTGTCGTTGTGTTTCTTGACGACATTCTCGTATACTCAGCTAGTGAAGAGGAGCATGAAGACCACCTCAGGAAAGTGTTGCAGGTTCTGAGAGAGAACCAGTTGTATGCCAAGCTCAGCAAGTGTGAGTTTTGGTCGGATCACATTTCATTTTTGGGTCATATCATATCAGGAGCTGGAGTAGCAGTAGATCCCGAGAAAGTAGAAGCAGTAGAGAGTTGGCCAGTACCCAAGACCGTAGCAGATGTGCGGAGTTTCTTGGGATTGGCAGGATATTACAGAAGGTTTGTGTTAGACTTTGCAAGGCTTTCAGCACCTATGACCCGCTTGACCCGGAAGGATGTGCCATTTGTTTGGTCGGCAGAATGTCAGACATCATTCGAGACTTTGAAGCAGAAGTTGATATCAGCACCTATCCTTACATTGCCAGTCGGACCCGGAGGTTTTACAGTATATTGTGATGCGTCAGGTAAAGGACTTGGATGTGTCCTTATGCAACATGGGAAGGTGATAGCGTATGCATCTAGTCAGCTTCGGGACTACGAGAAGAATTACCCAACTCATGATTTAGAGTTAGCAGCAGTAGTATTTGCTCTGAAGCTATGGAGGCATTACTTATATGGTGACCGAGTGAAAATGTACACAGACCATAAAAGTCTGAAGTACATCTTTACTCAGAAAGAATTAAACATGAGGCAGAGAAGATGGCTGGAGTTGATTAAGGATTATGATGTGGAGCTTCAGTATCATCCAGGCAAGGCTAATATAGTGGCAGACGCTCTCAGCAGAAGAGGCGGCGCATTTATGTTGACAACGCAGAGGCATATCTTAGAAGACCTTCAGGAGATGGGCATCGAAGTTATATTTCCTAGTGATGTAGGAGTTCTAACTAGTCTACAAGTCCAATCTGACTTGGTAGACAGGATCAAGGCAACTCAGGCACAGGACCCAAGGATTCAGAAGCTTAGGGCAGAATGTGAGTCAGGGCTCAGGAAGGAGATGAGAATTCATGAAGATGGTACACTTAGGTTTGGATCACGTCTATGTGTGCCTAGTGGAGATATCAGACAGGAGGTTATGGCAGAAGCTCACAGTTCTCAGTATTCTATTCACCCTGGAGGGACCAAGATGTACCAAGATATCAAGCAGCACTTCTGGTGGAACGGAATGAAGAGGGAGATAGCTAGATTTGTTTTCCTTTGCTTGGTATGTCAGCAAGTAAAGGCAGAATAGCAGAGGCCAGCTGGGTTATTGCAACCGCTTCCTATCCCGGAATGGAAATGGGAGCATATTACAATGGACTTTGTGACCGGTTTACCAAGATCGCCAAGTGGTAAAGATGCTATTTGGGTGATAGTAGACCGACTTACGAAGGTAGCACACTTTTTTCCTTTCAGAGTAGGACAATCTACAGAAAAGTTGGCAGAATTATATATGCAACAGATAGTCAGGCAGCATGGAGTCCCTGTCAGTATTGTGTCGGATCGAGATACCCGCTTTACATCACATTTCTGGAAGAGCTTACATCATAGTCTGAGTACCAAGTTAAGATTTAGCACGGCTTACCATCCGCAGACGGATGGACAATCAGAAAGAACGATTCAGACCTTGGAAGATATGTTGCGAGCTTGCACTCTAGATTTTGGAGGGTCCTGGGAGAGTCACCTGCACTTGGTCGAGTTTTCATACAACAATAGTTATCAGGCCAGTATCCAGATGGCGCCATTCGAAGCATTATATGGTAAGAAGTGCAGGTCACCGCTTGCATGGGATGATATCGGAGAGAGGAAAATGTTAGGCCCGGAAATGATTGTTCAGACGGTTGAAGTAGTTAAAGGGATTAGAGAGCGACTTCGAGTTGCGCAGGATCGGCATCGTCATTGGGCGGATCAGCATCGTAGGCCGCTAGATTTCTCTGTTGGGGACCACGTATTCTTGCGGATCTCACCTACTTGTGGGGTCATTAGATTTGGCGTTCGCGGGAAATTGAGTCCGCGGTACGTGGGCCCATTTGTTATCCTTGATCGGATAGGCGATGTTGCTTATCGTTTATCACTCCCACCTTCGTTACGAGAGGTGCATGACATGTTTCATGTATCTCAATTACGTAGGTATGTATCGGACTCAAGCCATGTCCTCGATCACTCTGAGCTGGTTGTTGGTACCAACCTGTCTTACGAGGAACAGCATGTGTCCATTTTGGACCGAAGAGAGAAGATACTCAAGAACCGAACAATTAGTCTTGCTCGTGTTGCTTGGGGTCATCACTCCTTGGGAGAGTCAACGTGGGAACGTGAGGATGATATCCGATCACGGTATCCACACCTGTTTGACTCACAAGGTATATCTCTTTCTGTATACCTTGATTGTCTTGATTCCTCATGCTTATCGCCTTATGGATAGAACTACCTGATATCGTAGATTGATGGATTTACATATATAGTACTTGCTTTTGGTATGGTAACAATGATTGCTTGCTCACTAGAATTGCTTGTATTAGTTTAGCCCCGATGTTTCTATCCTGCTTGGATTTGAAATTCCGAGGACGGAATTTTTCTAAGGTGGGTAGTTATGTCACTCCCCGTTCCCGGAGTGCATATTTTTATACATGTACAACTCATGTATATTTATTTAGTATTTATCATGTATTATTCTGTATTTAAATTCCTTTAAATTTTCATGTTAATTAATTATATGCTCTTTAAATTTTCATGTTAATTAATTTTCTGCAAATTTTATTTCTGCAAGTTTATTTCTGTAATTTTATTTCTGCAATTATATTTCTGCAATTTTATTACCTGTATTTTATTTGTTGCTTTAGTCTTATTGGGTTCGGCTTGGGTTTTCGGGTTGGCCTTGGATGGATCCTTGCAAACCCGGCCCACACTCCCACCTACCACCACTCTTCCTATTTAAAGCTTCCATCTCTTTCTCTCTCCTCATTACTTCATTCTCACCATTACTTCTTCTTCTTCTCATTACTCTCCACCACCTACCAGCAGCAGGAGAAGGCAAGTGCAAACTTGCTTCTACTTGAGAACCATATTTTTATGGTTCATTTGGCTTCTCCTTGTGATTCTAAGAGATTTTAGTTCTTAGTATTTTGGATTTCGTTGGTTTTTTTCCCCTAGATCTAAGTTTTGTATTCGGCTGTTCATGGGTTCTTAGTCCACCAACTTTGCGTGTATTTCTCTGGCACTGGAACAAAGGCTCCATAGGGCGAGTTCGGAAGATGTTGTACGCACACGTTCTTACATGCTCGCGTGAAACATCAGCCCAGTCACGCACACGTCTTTACGTGTTTGCGTGTATTTTAGTCACGCTAACGTTCTCATGAGCGTGCGTGTATTTTAGTCACGCTAACGTTCTCATGAGCGTGCGTATATTTTTAGTCACGCTCATGTCTGTGCGTGTCTGCGTGACTTTTGAGTTACGCTCACTCTGTGCGTATCTGCGTGTATTTTAGCCACTCTCACGCTGTGCTTACGTGCGTGACTTTTTACGCTCATGTCCTTGAGCTCGCGTGCGTGACTTTTGGCGTGCGTGACTTTTCACCCTCACGCTGAGCGTGCGTGCGTGAATCACTTGTCACGCCTCACTTTTCACGCTCACGTTTTCCTGAGTGTACTACTTTTTACGCTCACTCCTTCAAGTCGGACTTGGCGTACTTTTCATGCATACGATTCTTGCGTGACTTTTGGACTTAGCTTAGACTGGTTAGCATGACTTCCTGACTTGGGAGTTTTATTTGTTCTATATTTTATTCATTTAATATTGGCATGATAATTCCCTATTATATCCTTACGTCTTTTTGCATGAATCCGAAAATCTTAGCATGTTAACATTTTAATACCTATGGTTGTGTATTAGTGCCAAGTGTCTGGATTGGTATATGGATATCCAGTGAGACTGGAACTTGACCTCGAGAGTTATAGACTCGACCCTATTTGATGATAAATGACTTTCATGCCTTGTCACCATTAATGACGATGGTTATTTGACTAATTGATCATGCGTTCCTAGTTGGAACTAAGAGACTGGCTAGTCGTCTTATTAAAATGAATGAATGAGACACGTTCATGTTATGAACTATTGCAAATCGACTGGCTGATCCTAAATATTGACATACATGCACATGCAGGCTTCAATCTATTTATTTATTTGTTTATTTATTTATTTTCTACAAAAGAAGCATGTGTACTTTATGGTCAAGGCATGATTACCGTGGTTAGATTTGATTGTTGCATTACGCTATGTAAGACCTACAACCTAACCGCACTGGTATCGTTGTAGAGTTGTGCATATCGTACCCCGTACGAAAGTACTCATTTGAATGACCATGATCCACGGCATGGGATTTCACTCAACGTAGGGACTATTAAGTTAAATAAAATAATGATTGCATAGAGAGAATGGATTCCCGAGTTCTTACATGGCAGCCCCCTTGGGACGAGTAGTACCCGACGGGCCGGCTGGTTCCCACAGATACTGTAAATCTGCCACACGGGCAGGGAACAGTATATGCTTTTATTATTATTGTATATTGTATATTGACGGACGTCCTGCTAGGACTCGTCTAATTTATGCATGGCGCACATGATTGACTGGATAGACTAGCCTTGCTCGCACATAGTAAGAACTGAGGAATCTTTATTGCATTATTCCAGGATAACTTGGGACTCACAATAGCAAGCCGTAGAATTTGACTGGCCGTTCAAGATGATTTGTTTGTGTACTGTACTACTCTGTTACCTAACTGGGACGACCAGAATGTCAGGACATGATGGGCCAACTTCTGTCCTTGTTTGGTTGGGAGGTTGGTTCGAAGTGTCGTGATGTGATGTGAATCCTAGTAGCAAGCAGAGATCTATTATTATATTCTTTTACTTACTGGTTTATGTCCTTCATATCGTCCTTCCTTGTGGTACTTGCTATTAGAGGTCTAACCTCTCTGGTTTTGCATGGCCAGATTTAGAGCCGGTTCCCAAGGATCCAGCGTACTTTTGCCTCCGAGATGGTCAATACTAGAGGCATGATCGCAGGAGGACTCGAGTGGGTTCCTTACTTCACCGCTCGTTTTGTTATTTACCTTTATACTTAGCCGTTTGGCACCGACATGTTAGTCGGATTGTCTTGCACTTACTTTTACATGATTGTAATTAAGTCAAACTGCAGCTGATAACAATTGTGTATACTTGCTATACCATCTGGCTATATTTTGTAAAGCCAGATATCAAGAACATTTTGACAGAGCGTTTGGGACGCCTTACTGCTTTATCTTACATGTTCTCTATTACTGTTTCTTGCTTGAATAATTGAGACAATAGATGTGAAATGGCCATAGTAAGACCTTTAGGTAGTATGCACCCCCTTGTCTGGTTAGACAGCATTGATCGTATTATACGGTATTCATCTACCCGTAATACGTAGCTGGCTGAGTCATTCCCCCGCTCTCCAGTATTCTGGTTCTGGGGCGTGACATAAAGCATGGGTTAAACCACTGCCAACAGCCTCCATCATATCAGAAGAATTTGAGAGCTAGGTCTAAACTATACTAGCTCAGATGGAACAACTTAATTATCACACCTACAGTCATTGAATGTATAATCACAAGAAGACTTATTAATTTGAATCAAACTCTGGTTTCAGGTTCATAAAACAGAACTACACTGCAAAGTGATCTCAGATTCAACCATTGCACAAGAAAACTTAGATTCAGTAAAATGAACCATAGGCTCAAAATCTACTCAACATCCCAAATGTTAAAACAACTTAACAAAATTTCAAAATAAAAAACATACAACCATATTGAAATTCTGGAAAAACATGAGTTCAAATGATACATAGAAGGAACCCCGATCTTGCTAAATTCTCTAGCTCAACCGAGACCCATGCCAATACACAGTTTGAATCCCACAAAATCCATAAAAATAATTATACAAGAATTATATACAAAATGTAAAAATCAAATTAAATTCTACCAAAGTCCGGCAACTGCTATTCTTGACCAGTCTGCTACTCGACGCCTCAAGAACGGACACAAGCCCACCGGACACGACACTACTCCAGACACCCCATAACGAACACACCAAAATAATATGAATGCAGCAGGTCACTACTCCACACCAGGACACGACCGATATCGAACACGACAACTGCTGGACACGAACAGTATTCTGGACACGCACACATGCTACAAGTTAGGGTTGACACAGCTACCCACACCTTTCCTGGCCAAAACCATATCATTCAAATCGTAGCAAACAGTCTACAACATCGAGAGGGATAGGAAAATACCTTAAGAGAAAATTCAACCGAAAAGAGGACACGCCTCACACAGTCGGACACAGTCTCTAGGTGTCCTGCTTTGATGCTGGGATCCTGATCTTGCATAACATCGAACATGTTCCGAATCAAGAACAGAGAAGAAAATACTTAGTGTCAAACTTAACAATTTCTTCCGAAATCGTATGAAGAAACTCGGGTTCGAATACTCACACTGGATCTTGATCCCAATTGTCCAAAATTCCAGATCAACCACTCCCGAATTGAAGAATTTGATTCTAACACAAAATGAAAGGAAAACAACTAATCGATCGATCACCAAATAAAATGAAAACATCCAAACATCTGATCGACAACTCACCGGATGTCGTCGGAAAGAAGCTTCAGCTCCGCCGTCGTGGAGACCGGCGCCTAGCCGCTGGCTATGCTCGCGGTGGTGAGGACCATCGCTGTGGTCGATCGCTGGAGAAGAATCGGAGCCATCGAGATTGTGCTATCGGGAAGGAGGAGCCGTCCTTCACCGCTGGTGGAAGAGTTCGTGTAGGTCAGCGGGGTGCTTCTGCGGTCACCGTCTCCATCGTCACCATGAACTCTGACATCGCCGTGGAGAATCGTCCGCCGCTTGCTGTCGAAGAGATCTGCTAGTAGCGGGGTGGCTCCGCTGAGTAGCCCAGTCGGTGCTCATCGTCGTCGGTGTCAAAGACTCGCCCACCCCGGAGAGATCGGCTTCGTAGTCATGACTGGAGAAGACCGCCGCCGTCGAGTCGGAGGGGATGCCTCGCCGTCGTGTCGCCGGAGTCCGCCTAGCGTAGCTTGCTGCCGGCCGAGACTTTGGTTAGGGCTCGAATATTTGGGGAGAGGAAATTGTGAACCAAAGAAAGTTAAGAGCTGCTCTCACTCTCTCTCTTCAATCCATAATAAAAGGAAAGGAAAATTTGCAGTTAGGCCCCTCCCGAAAACCAATTTACGGATAAGTCCCCCCACCAAATGGAACTTTTGCAATAGAGTCCTCCCCCTTTTCACTTATTATGAAACTGTTCAAAAATTAGTTATAAAGTTGTTAGGAGATTCAAAAGTTTTGGGGACCACTCAAATAGTTGTAACCAACTTTCAAAATTTAAATATATATATATATATATATATAAAATATATATATATATATATATATATATATATATATATATATATATATATATATATATATATATATATATATATATTCCTTCTTCAAATTCCTTCCCTCCAAAAATACTCATAATTATATATTTATAATAAAAGAATGAAGTATTTTTTATTAAAAATTTAAATTTCACCAAAATTTAGAAAAGTGGAGTTACAAATCTCTCCCCCTTGAAAAATTTCGTCCTCGAAATTCGAAGACGCACAAAGTAAATCTCAAATTTAAAAAGTTCAGACACGAATCATTTATTGGAAATAGAATTCCCGAACACAAGAATGATAGTGCTCCCGCATCTTGTTCTCACGCTCCTATGTGGACTTTCCCGAAGAGTGATGTCTCTACATGACGCGGTCAAGTGGAATAGTCTGGTTCCGCAGGCACTTCTCCCTCCGATCAAGGATCTCCACTGACTGCTCCTCGTAGGTCAAGCTCGGGCCCACCTCTAGCTCTGAATAGTCCATCACATGGCTCGGATCTGGAATGTAGCGTCGAAGCTGGGATACATGAAAAATGTCGTACACTCCCTCCAAGCTAGCTGGAAGCGCTAGTCGATATGCCACCTCGCCAATCCGTGCCGTCACGTCGAAAGGGCCGATGAATCTCGGACTGAGCTTCCCGTCTCTGCCAAAACGAATGGTGCCTCTGGTCGGCGAGATTCTTCAGGAACACTCTACTTCTAACTGCTTACTCCGGTGACCATCTGTTGTTGTCCGCCCAGTATTTCTGCCGATCCTGTGCAACTCTGAGACTCCCTGAGCCTTGTGATCAAATATGATAATTACTCACAAGAATATATATATATATATATATATATATATATATATATATATATATATATATATATACGATCTAACAATGATCAAGGATTAAATAGGCACGAATGGAATGAAGTTCAATTACATCTTAGAGGAGCAAAATCATGAATACACAATTATTAAGTACGATCGAAATCGATAGTTTAACACGGGTAGACTAGAACAAGATAGAAAATCATGGTCAGATAGACATGACTTTAGATCGAAGTTTAGACAAGTCACAACGAAGTACGGAATCAAAATCTGACAATGTATAATTTTGAGGGAATCAATGATATAACGATAAAATGCTAGAAGGAAAATTTAGCAAGGATTGATTGAGGAGACGTACGCAATACTCAGGAGATACAGTATCAAATCAGGATGAACTTGTAAGGATCTGTGATTCTCGAAAACCAATAATCATATAAAAAGGAAATATAGTCTCCAGAATATCCAAGAACATGTTGGTATCTGAAATCACTTTGCTTAGAATCCCTACCCCGCCAGTATGTATCTGACTGCAGTAGACTTTCGACTTCGTGACTCAAATAACAATATGTCTCCAAATACTCTATCAACCTTATCCATTTTCCAACAATCATTGACGAAACAACCCAAGAGATCAAGATATGAAGAATATGACAAGTCTCGACAATACTCGAAAACCTATGGGTCTGAAATCACTTCAACTTAGAGTTCCTGCCTCGCCAGTGCGCTACTGGCTGCAGTGAACCCTCAGTCTCCATAATCCAACTAATAGCTGCAGCGCGCAACTGTCATGCCATAGTAGGTCATCGAATAGCCTCTCGACTTTATCCCTAAGAATTTTAAAAGAGTTTCAAGGAATTCAAAATGAGTTTAAATAGTCCAAGTCACGAAAATGGTGAAGTTACCTGACTGTTAGAATACAAGGATTTATTAGGTACTAAAAGACGACAAGGGATCCCATCAGTGAGTACAAATGTGCAGCCAGGGAGATTTAAAATTTCAGACAGGGAGCGAAGTTTCAAATTATAACGAAATTTCAACTAATATCTGGAATGGTAACAAGATTCCATATATGAGACATTATCCCGAAAGGATAACATAGTCTCGAAGGATGAACTGAGGCAAGGTAATAGATAGAAGACAAGTTTCAAAATAAGAAATAAAATTCTGCACTAGAAACAAGTTTCAATAAAATTTTGAATAACAATGAAATCTCGAGCAAAACTTGGATTGAAAACGAATTCTCCAAATAGAAAATCAAGTATTAACAAAGTCGTAAATAAGGAACAAATTTTCGAATAGAAAAAAATCTCAACGAGAAAACAAGATTTTGAATAGGAAACACGGTCTCAACGAGTCGCGAGTAGGAACTGAAATTCAAAATATGGTAAATCTTGAATGGGGGACAAAATTACGAACAAAAATAAAGTCTCGAAATAGAAAATAGGATCTTAAAATCTCGAATGGAATCAAGTTACGAGTAGGAAAAAGAATCAATGGATGAATAAAACAATTATCCATGAAACAAGCGATACCTCAAATAGAGAAAAAGATTGAAGCAAAGTTGTGAACAGAATAATTTTCAAAAATAGAAAATAAGCCACGTAGAAAACAAAATCTCACATAGGGAACAGGTCGAATCCGAAGTTTTCAAACGATGTCTTGAATGGTGAATAGAAACAAGTATTGAATAAAAAAATCAAATTCCAACAAGCCACAAATAGAAAACTGAACTTCGGAAAGAAAACAAAATTTACAAATTGTAACTAGTCCTGAATAGAAAACAAAATTCTTGAGTAGAATCTCGAAAAGAGCAAGGTTACGAAGAATGGATGGAGGAGTATCAATCAACGAATAGGAACAATATCTCGAATTAAGTTTCGAATACCAACCAAGATTCCAAAATACAAAACCAAAAGTTCTACAAAATGGTCTAGGTGCTAAGAGGATTCTAAGGAGAGACTGGATTGCTAATCAAGATACATGGTTTTCCCAACCATGCAAAAGAAATCTTCTGTCTTCAGTCTATCTTCAATATTCCTCCGGGACTGGAATCTCTTCAATCTTCTTTAATTGTCTTGACGTAGACTGGTCCCTGTGGTAGTGCTTCATGCTGTTGCTGAATCTGGAGAGGTGGGTCCACTTGCTGTAGTCCTGGTGCTCTTCGTGTTCGCCCTTGGGCAGTGTGATCAATGGTCTCTGGCAATCCCTGACTGGGTGGGCAGATGATCCGTAGAACAAGCATAGCCTCCGTCTTTTGCGGTACTCCTCGAAGCGATGTCCTGGATGGCGGCAGGAAGCACAATTGGTCATTGTCTGAATCTGACGATGCGATTGAAGAAATACTATCCGAGTCTGATGACGCTTTGTGGATCCAGGCTAGTTGTTGTCTTCGTCATAAGTCTTCATGTCTCTCATGTGCTTCAGCTTCCCATCTTGTTGTATGTGCTACGAGCTGGATCTCCCGGTTGGCAACTTCAATCTTCGGAGGAGTCGGATCCTCACATGCTGAGATGATCTTCAGTGGCGGCTTCAGGTTCTCCATCCGCTCCTCGGTGCAAGATATGCGCTCGGTGTCGGAAAGTCCAAGAATCCGAAGAAATCAGAAGTCATTCCTGGAGTGTGTATCCACAAGTCTGACTTGAAAAGAATGACATGCTCCCTCTGGTTGTCAAGGGACTCTTCAAACGTCTCCGTCATCTACGTA
This sequence comes from Iris pallida, assembly GCA_029216955.1. NCBI lineage: Eukaryota > Viridiplantae > Streptophyta > Magnoliopsida > Asparagales > Iridaceae > Iris > Iris pallida. The sequence continues at coordinate 14,111,313 of JANAVB010002397.1, read as the reverse complement.
CTATCCATGGGGATAGTAGAGTGGTAGAAGGTAGTGGAGGCTGGAAATCTTCAAGTGTAGGTGGATCAATAGTTCCGGTGTCGCGTGCTTTTGAACTATCTGAAAAACAGAAAACTGTTAAAATAACCTAGACCTAAATACAACAAGGGTTTATAGAATATCAATATACCTGATATACCCATATTTTTCGATTTTCCTATGCTGTGATCAAGTTCCCTAGTATAATCAAGTCCCCCAATAGTACGCTAAGTCCTAGCTACTATTAGGATAGACCTGCATGGGCCACCACTAAAAACATGTCACGACCCGCTCCCGAATAATCGGACACGAGTCGGACACGCCCAGCCTTCGTCGTTAGACACGACAAAGTAAGCTGTACCAAGCTAGGGAAAACTAACCAGATAAACATGAAAGTATAGAATCACAGCATCTAAAAACGTATCCCAGAATGATTACCATAATCCACAATTCTATGTATATAAATGTACGAGTCATCAAGAATGAAATGTACATGAATTCTAAAGACAATATCTAAGAGTAAAGCTAACAGTCTAAACCTGAAACCTCAAGCTAAGCCTCATCCTGCTCAGCTAAATCCTGGGCTCTGGCCCATAGAGTAGAACAATGTTATGCAAGCATACCTGCAACATATCCTATTCAGAAGCGGAGCAAGTACAATTCTAGGTAATGAACAAGACAACATGATATGAAAGTACGAGAAAACATGGAAAGTACAGGAAAGAACAGGTGAATAAGTACATGAAAGAACAGTGTGTAAAGTACATGAAAGAACATGGAATGTAAGAACATGAAAGTACATGATATGTAAGCACATGAAAGAACATGGTATCATGGAATCACAGGAAATAAGTACAAGGTATATCTCCTGCATGTGTGTACTATATTTGAAATATAACTATGTGACCGGCTAGGTGTAAGCACATGAAAGCACATGAATGGTACTGCTTAGGACCCGCGTGCACGATGCGGGGTCTAAGCTAAACACACCTGAGTTGTTTCTTAGGATTGGTCACATAGATAGTATATTTCTCCACCCCAGGTACAAGTAATAAGCACAAGGAACATGAGCACCAGAAAGTACATGACGTGTTGTAATGTGTCAATCAAGAAAGCACAGGATAAAATAAAATGCACAAGACTATAGAATGTACTTGCCTTTGCTCCGGAAAGATCGGGAATATGGAGATAGTAATCTCTATGTCCACCTGAATTTAATAATGTGTACAAGTTAGTTAAGTTATACACAATTATCAACTAACAATCTAATCTTCTAACCACAACTTTATCTAGTAATGTACTAGCTATACTCTACCAATTTATGGATAATTAGACAGTCTCCAATCTACACACCTTTCTAACTTAATAATTAGAAATCTCTTACAAGATTGGCATAAAAATACTATACCCAAAATAATATAGGTAGTATACTCAAGTAAAATATTTGAATAATGCTACACAAAAGTTTATTAGGAAACTAAAACATGTTTAACTCTATTAATTACCTTTTTCTCCACATTCACTTTACTATAGTCCATTTTAAAACATCACTCAACAGTCACATATCCAAATTGACCAGGTTACTGGAATTAGATTAGTACCAAGCTAAAAATCCCTAACTCTATTGGGCTCCTTGCATCAAGGTTCATGCACACAAGGATCGGTGCAAAGCATCAACTAGAAAAAATTTGGCCAACACAAGCCAACCTACCAAGAACAATCCCACATGACAGTTTATAACTCTACCATGCAGAGTGAAAGTCCGTATAGAGTTTAGGCTTTGCCTCTCATAACTAGTCGACCCCCAATTGAATTTATATGATACTAAAGCCCAACATTATGCTACTCAACATGGTAGTGCAAAAGCTCAATCTTGAAAACATGAAACCACAAATTTCCAACTAACACAACCTGCAAGGAATTGCTCAGCCACACTTTAGTAATTCCCAGGATAATATTTGTGAGTTCACCTAGATCATAACTCACTCCTGCTACAGAACGTTCCAAAATAAGTTAAATCCAGAATTGATATCTCAAATAGAAAGCACTTCCAGGATTCACACAGTTTAATAAAGCATGGGTTAAACCACTGCCAACAGCCCCCATCATATCAGAAGAATTTGAGAGCTAGGTCTAAACTATACTAGCTCAGATGGAACAACTTAATTATCACACCTACAGTCATTGAATGTATAATCACAAGAAGACTTATTAATTTGAATCGAACTCTGGTTTCAGGTTCATAAAACTGAACTACACTGCAAAGTGATCTCAGATTCAACCATTGCACAAGGAAACTTAGATTCAGTAAAATGAACCATAGGCTCAAAATCTACTCAACATCCCAAATGTTAAAACAACTTAACAAAATTTCAAAATCAAAAACATACAACCATATTGAAATTCTGGAAAAACATGAGTTCAAATGATACATAGAAGGAACCCCGATCTTGCTAAATTCTCTAGCTCAACCGAGACCCATGCCAATACACAGATTGAATCCCACAAAATCCATAAAAATAATTATACAAGAATTATATACAAAATGTAAAAATCAAATTAAATTCTCCCAAAGTTCGGCAACTGCTATTCTTGACCAGTCTGCTACTCGACGCCTCAAGAATGGACACAAGCCCACAGGACACGACACTACTCCAGACACCCCATAACGAACACACCAAAATAATGTGAATGCAGCAGGTTAATAATTCCACACCAGGACACGACCGATATCGAACACGACAACTGCTGGACACGAACAGTATTCTGGACACGCACACATGCTACAAGTTAGGGTTGACACAGCTACCCACACCTTTCCTGGCCAAAACCATATCATTCAAATCGTAGCAAACAGTCTACAACATCGAGAGGGATAGGGAAATACCTTAAGAGAAAATTCAACCGAAAAGAGGACACGCCTCACACAGTCGGACACAGTCTCTAGGTGTCCTACTTTGATGCTGGGATCCTGATCTTGCATAACATCGAACATGTTCCGAATCAAGAACAGAGAAGAAAATACTCAGTGTCAAACTTAACAATTTCTTCCGAAATCGAATGAAGAAACTCGGGTTCGAATACTCACACTGGATCTTGATCCCAATTGTCCAAAATTCCAGATCAACCACTCCCGAATTGAAGAATTTGATTCTAACACAAAATGAAAGAAAAACAACTAATCGATCGATCACCAAATAAAATGAAAACATCCAAACATCCGATCGACAACTCACCGGATGTTGCCGGAAAGAAGCTTCAGCTCCGTCGTTGTGGAGACCGGCGCCTAGCCGCTGGCTATGCTCGCGGTGGTGAGGACCATCGCTGTGGTCGATCGCTGGAGAAGAATCGGAGCCATCGAGATTGTGCTATCGGGAAGGAGGAGCCGTCCTTCATCGCTGGTGGAAGAGTTCGTGTAGGTCAGCGGGGTGCTTCTGCGGTCACCGTCTCCATCGTCACCATGAACTCTGACATCGCCGTGGAGAATCGTCCGCCGCTTGTTGTCGAAGAGATCTGCTAGTAGCGGGGTGGCTCCGCTGAGTAGCCCAGTCGGCGTTCATCGTCGTCGGTGTCAAAGACTCGTCCACCCCGGAGAGATCGGCTTCGTAGTCATGACTGGAGAAGACCGCCGCCGTCGAGTCAGAGGGGATGCCTCGCCGTCGTGTCGCCGGAGTCCGCCTAGCGTAGCTTGCTGCCGGCCGAGACTTTGGTTAGGGCTCGAATATTTGGGGAGAGGAAATTGTGAACCAAAGAAAATGAAGAGCTGCTCTCACTCTCTCTCTCTCTCTCTTCAATCCATAATAAATGGAAAGGAAAATTTGCAGTTAGGCCCCTCCCGAAAACCAATTTACGGATAAGTCCCCCCACCAAATGGAACTTTTGCAATGGAGTCCTCCCCCTTTTCACTTATTATGAAACTGTTCAAAAATTAGTTATAAAGTTGTTAGGAGATTCAAAAGTTTTGGGGACCACTCAAATAGTTGTAACCAACTTTCAAAATTTAAATATATATATATATATATATATATATATATATATATATATATATATATATATATATATATATATATATATATATATATATATATATATATTCCTTCTTCAAATTCCTTCCCTCCAAAAATACTCATAATTATATATTTATAATAAAAGAATGAAGTATTTATTATTAAAAATTTAAATTTCACCAAAATTTAGAAAAGTGGAGTTACATTTTGAGTGGTGTATTATGTAATGACCCGTTCCACCCTAGCGGAACGCCGACTTAAACGGCAAGTGCAACGACTCAAGCGAGCCGTCGACCCGAAGAGTTGGCATCGACCAGATGAAGAATCGATGCAAGGCTTACATTAGCCCGTCAAGATGAATCCAAACTTAGACTTTCAAAGGCGCACTCGGAGTGTCGCTCGGCCGATGCGAACATCGCTAAGGTGGGTGGCTCCGATGAACCCGTCTTTGCTTAGCCTAGACACATAATAATACGGACACTATCAATGAAATCGCTAGACGATAACACCGCACTTGCTAATAAATGACCCAACGCACCTAGCTAAGGGATTAATCCCATCTTGTATGCTTGTATAGAATATGGAAAGGAACATGAAAAATACGAGAACTCTCGCACCGCGCTCCACGCTCATGCTAAGGCACAAGCTTACGTTCAAGTCCCTTATGCGTTCAACAATGAAACAATAAATGGTTTACAACAATGAAACGGAAAGACTATCAACATAGTCGTTCCGAGTAGAGTTTAGCAACATTGAAAGACTATGGGACCGATGGGTCGCCAAGGCGACTCCCGCACGGGAAGTTGCATAATATATAAATGAAAGAATGAACGAATAAACGAGTGAATGAATGAATCAACGAATGGATGAATACAAAAATGAACCAATGAACGAATGGACAAGTGAAAGAAAAAAAAGAATGAATGAATAAAAGATAAGAAGAAAAGGAATGGTTAGCGACAGATGTGACGGGCACGTGCAACGGGGCTCGCTACCCGCGCTGCACGGACACCAACCTGGTCGATAATGCATTGTGGCTAAGGGTTAGCCTATGACGATAAAATACGAAATGGTCGTGGACGGACCCGTGCACGGGTGATACGGATTCCGCGGCATGATCAAAGGGAGGATCGTGGCCGGCCTAGGCGGGATCAAGTCATGGCTTACGGGCTGCCTGGGTACGGACTCGGCCACCAGGGGGACGTAAGTACAGAGGTATTTCAAGAGACTAACGGGGTGTGTACCTGTCCTCACCCTACGCTAGTTGAGAAATACCACGCTGGGATGTGTCCAAAATGGCTTGTGATGACAGCGACCGGTGCATATAGATTTAAGAGGGCTTTGCTGGTGGCAATCCACGTGCAAGTCCTTGCATTGAAATCAAAGTAGGCTAAGTAACTGTACAAAGCACTTTCTGAATAGTTCTGAATATAATACACAAAATGATCAAGAGTATTTCGAGCAAACGAGTTAGAAAACGTGCTTACGACGTGCTAGAACCCGAGGCAAGGACACACACTTGACATTGAATGCTTACATGAACTACGTTAAGTTATTTCATATGAATTGTTGACTAACTTGGTTTACTTTGGACAGGGAAGGCCGGACGGTAAGTATGGGTAAGTCGTGCATGTATTTCCATGCGACACTTGTATTCGGCAACACGAGATAGGCTATGAGATATGCCATAAAAATGATCCTAAGGCAAGATTAGAAAGACAATAAATGATAGACGGTGCACGAAAGTAAATAGAACGTGTTTGGTAATGATAGCATTGTGGGCGAGCTAGCCTCCCCACCAGTGCATAACAATGTAGTGATAACCCCACAGTCTGCTTGCAGGATGCAGGAGACGTCGTCGGGTGCGGAGCTTCCCTCGAACGTGCTAAGGCGCGGAGCTATCTCTGGAGCCTTGGAGCGTTGCAAGGAGCTGGAGCACCATATACATGACATAATGTATTGGAACATCGCCATGAATCATTCCATGTTGTAAGCCACTTGGCACGTCTTTTATGTTTCAGAGAGAGAGAGCTTGAGCGATTTGTAATATCGGCCTAGCGCCGCTTGTAAACTTCTTGAATATCAATAAAGAGTTTGAATTCGCTTCAATTTGTGTGCATATATATACTTTCCGCTGCAAGAAATAACATGGGTATGCGCAAATAAGTATCTGATGAACTTAACCACAAGTAAAAGTAGGGCAAGACTTATCAACATACTTAGAAGCCTGCTGTCAAGAATAAATCTAACTTCCTTTTTATATATCCAAACATGTAATGCTTAATAACAATATTGTAATAGATCATAGGATATCTGGATGTTGCATTGTCAAAATCTGTGTTTTTCATTATTTTCCTTTCTCAGCTTGGAGTGTATGTTTGGTTGAGTTCTACCTAAAAAAAAAAAAAAAAATCACTTCAGTTTAGTTAATGCACCAAACTGTAGCCCACCAAACACAAAGCTCTCCTGATCAAAGCAACTACAAAATAAAAGTAGAGATGAATCTTGATCGATGATATTGTCAGTATATCATAACAGTTTCGGGATGAAAATTCAACTATTATGGTCGGGTTTGCTGCTTACGATTTTGGATCTGATTACACCTTGAACGGAAATAGGACTTTAACAAAGTGACTCAAGGAACAGAAAACATGAACTAGAATTGAAAAAAAAAATGAAAAAAAAAAAAATAAACTTTTTTTTAATTGCAGTTGCTACAATAAGATAGAACATGTACAATAGAAGAAGATGAAAGACAGAGTAGAAATCTCCTTGCTGGATGATAACGAACCGTTGCTCAAAACAAGATTCGTCTCTTTCGACGATCTATTCCTAGGAACCAGCAAGTTCAGTGTGTGTGTTGAATTTCTGCAACGCTCGTACAGTGTCCGCATGGAGCGCAACCGCACACCAATGTGCATACGTGCACCATCAAAGCCCATGAGTCGAAACTTAGCGCCTAAAAAAAATTCCAAAGAATTAATGACAAAAACAAAAATTATTTCCACGGTGTATTTGATCCTTGCCCTCTTGAAAGAAAAAAAAAAAAAAAAAAATCCTACAAGCTACATGGGCTACCAAGCCACATGCGTTCAAGTCAATCCAAAGAAAAATATTATATATAAAAAAAAAAAACACTTGGGGGATCTACCGTTCTAGACAACGTGGGACTAAATTTCTTAATGGCGGATCACACAACCCCCGCCCCGGCAACAACAACATATATAATTCTTTTTCTTCAGGCTAAAAACAGCAGAATTAATTATTTCCAAATACGTTGATCAATTCTACTAAGTAGTAGTGATATAGACCCACTCAAATCGATCGGTGGCAAGCAATAATGTTTGCTTGCTATAAAATGGTGAACGCTAGGTGTTCTTCTTGATGGGGACGACGCCGTCGGTCCCGGCCAGCATGGCGTACTTGTCCTTCCTGGTGAAGTTGGTGCACTCGAACCCGAGGGCGGCGCCCAGCACCCTCTGTATGTAGTTCGCCACCTCGATGGGCGACTTCCCCCCGGCGCAGGTGAGCTCCCTGGGCAGCTGGCTCAAGAAGGTGATCTCGTAGGTGGGCCTCGGGTTCATGAAGACGAAGTAGGGGTCGCACAGCTTCCACCCCCTCACGGACGTGCCGTAGAACATGCTCTGCTGGGTGTTGATGGCGACGGGGACGATCCTGTCGGTGAGCTCGGCGAAGAGCGCGCTGAAGCGCAGCAGGAAGGGCTGGCGGCAGGTGGTGCCCTCGGGGCAGATGACCAGGTCCCCTTCCTCCAGCAGGCGCTTGATGTTCTCGGCGTCCTTCTCCCTCTCCCTGGTGAGGGCCACCGCGTTGATCGGGGAGATGAGCTCGGAGAACCTGCTGATGCTGTAGGTCACGCAGCTGACCTTGCGGCCGAGGGCGACGGCGATGACCACGGGGTCGAGCACGGTGCGGTGGTTGCAGACGAAGAGCACGCCCGGGTGGCCCTTCTTGGGTGGAGGCGGGGGGGTTCCCTTCACGACCAGCTTGATGCCCATGATCTTGTAGTTGTAGTAGACGATGCTCTCGGGAAGGCGGAAGTTGACGTAGATGCGGAGGAGGGAGAGGAGGAAGCCGACGGGCAGCCAGAGGAAGGTCAGGAGGGCCCACACGGGGGTCGGGCGGCGGGCGAGGCGGCCGTCGTGGAGGATGATGGGGCTCATGAGTTTGTCTATGGGCACTGCACTGCGTTTGGTTTCTGGCACCATGTATCCTTCCTGCAGGCAGGCAGGCAAGCAAGCAAGCACGAGAATTAATTAATCAATACAATATGAAAGTGAAAAACATACAAAATTCAGAAATTATAAAGATCCCTCTCTAGTGTCAACTTTGCAAGAACTCAACTCTGGTCGGTATCTGATCCAAATGTGCATGGGTGCAACAAGATTTTTCCTATACATAGTTAAGAGTTTCTGTCCTCATATTTTATTTCTAGCTTATACATGGTCATCCACACTTTACTAATAGAATAATGCTATTTGTCCCTCTAAATTGTCCCTCCAAACTATCTCTCCTTACGAGACAACTGACGTAGTATATTAATGTGGCAGCTGACATGACAAATTTTAAAATTAAAATTAAAATTAAAATTAAAATTAAAGTTAACATTAAAATTAATGTTAACATTAACATTAAAATTAACATTAACATTAATATTAATATTATTATTAACATTAATATTAACATTAACAATAATTAATATTAATATTAACATCAACGTTAAATAAACATGGAAAAAAATAGGTAATTAACTTTTTGGGTTAAAATTTGCCATATCAGATGACACATATTATTTAGTATGACATGTCAGCTGCCACATAAGAAGAAATGGTTTGGAGGAACAATTTAGAGGTATAAATAGCATTACTTTTACTAATACTAGGCAGAAGAAATCTAATCATTTATATACATAAATATAGATATATTGATGACCATTTTAAGATGTTTGAATGTAACGTTTTCCTGCTGAGCACTCGTGTGTGCAGTAATATTTTACTCTCTTTTTATTGTCTAGGTAGAATTTTCCTGCAAATTATGGTTATACGTATATGCTGATTTAACCTCCTTTAATATTTGGTATTTAGGAGCACAGTCTGTTTAGGGGATTCAAATTTCGGATCCATTTTTTTTGCTAAATGTTAAAAGCATTACAAAAGTTACCAGGAACGATACACTTTTGGCAATTATGTGTATATCCAGGACTATTAAACTTTGACAATCCTAGGACTATCAAAATTTTGATAGACTTTAAGAATTTTAACAGTCCTATAACGTTAAAAATGTGTTGTCCCTTAATAATCGTTATAGTACCATTAATATTTGTCTTTTTTTAAATATTTTTCTCTCTTAAAGTCAAAGTCATGAGCACTTGGAACAATATTTGTTGACACATACACAAATATATTCTTTGTGACGGACAGAATGTTAAAAAAACACCCCCAACTTTTAAGTAAGATGCGTGAAACAAATTGGAATTGTTCCTGTTAGACAGAGATCAGTCAGAGGTTTGTTGTGTTCTTATTGGATACCAATACCATGTTTCAATCATGCACCTCTGACTTGATTGGTTGGTTGGCATAACCAAGTGCATTTCCCAGTTCTCTGACAGTAGTGTGCAATGGAAGGGAAGAGAACGGGTATATACTGATTGAACAAGAGAGGGATAGGAGAGATTATTATGCGCAGACAAGTTGCAAGATGGGGATTTAATGTGGATTGTCTCTGTTGACCAATAGAGAATTAATGAACTTCAGCTATCAAGAGGAGCCACAACTGAAAGCACTCTGTGTATTTAATACACACCGAAAGTAGGCTCAATTAGTAAGATTGTCATGAAACTCCAACTACTCCCCCTCTGCTTTATTCAGGAAAAAAAAAAACTCTAACTGTGCTCCATGGTTGACTTGGAATATACGAATATAATACTTTATGTACCTTCAAAATTAGGTCCCTCCATGTCTCTCCGTCATGTGTCTTTTTTCTATTCACTCATGTCTTTCCACAACTTCTCCTCATATTTGCTTGGGTCAATAAGATAGTGACATGTGGCGGAGGGACATGGAGGGATGGAGTTTTTGGAGGTACGTATAGCATTACTCTATAGTAAAATGATGCGTCGGTATCGTATGCAAATTGTCTATTTAGACCCTTGTCTTTTACAAACTTGCAATCAAAAAATAAGATACATATAATCCAAAGGTTTGTGATTGATGAGATTGAAAAAGTAAAAAAAAAAATCATTAGTTCCTCTAATATTTTTCATAGATCTGTCTCACGTATGTATCCTTATAAGTATTCATAATTTACTTATGTATCCTTGTCCATATTCATAATTTACATATGAGTTTCTCAGCAAGTAATTATTTGTAAGGATTATTTTGTAGAAGGGTACCATATTTAGAACATAATTAGATTTTGGGTACATGATTTTTTTGTTTTAGACTTTGGATACTCAATTTTTTTAGTGACAAAATTGGACTTTCAGTGACAAAATAAATCTTTTAATGACGAATGTTCGTCACTAAAATATGTCACTAAAAATTTCGAGTACCCTAGCAGTACCCAATGTCTAATTAAATCAAAAATCTGATACCTTATACAAAATAATTCTATTTATAACTTTGATGTAACCTTAATAATATACTATATATGGAACTGTTGCAGTTACCTATGTTTTCTGGCGGTAAAATTTATTTGAAACAATTAAAGGGTACCAAAAGAAGTAGTAAATGACGGAGTAAGACCAAAGATTTTTCACCTTGCAAATGGACATGAACTCGTGATCGGTCTCTCTGTCGCCAAGGCCCACGTCGGGCACTCTCTCGCCCATCTCACGCTCGACCGCCTCCTTCTTGAGGCCCCCTACGAGGATCCCCGGCGTGACGACGAACCCCGTCGCCCTGCCCGATTTCGTGACCTCCAGCTCCGTCCCCAGGACCTTCTCGGCCCCGAGGAAGCTCTTGACGAACGGCTCGACCATAATTCTCGGGTTGGCCGTGACGACGTACCTCCTCCCGAACGAGCTGAACACGCGCCAGCCCTCCGGGTGCACGTCCTCCGCGTAGAACTTGGGCAGCACCGAGCGGGCCACCGTCTCGATGTGCCTGACCTTCAGGCCCGCGAACGACACGTACACGAGGATCTGTATGGCCGCGGGCTCGGAGAGGAACACGTAGGTGGCGTACACGAGAGGGACCGAGGCGAGGAGGACCATGCCGCGGAGGAGGCTCCCGGCCTCGAGCGCGACCAGCATGTAGTAAGGGAAGGCGCTCCTGGACTTGAGGAGGGTGCCGTCCAAGTCTGCCGCCACCGTCTGGCTCGTCCTCCCTTCGACGCTGCATTTCTCGACGGACTCGAAGCGCCGAGAGGAGACCATGGCTAATTGTGTTTGTGTATGATCACTTGAGTAGTGATTGCTGGGTTGATGAAGTTGAAGGAGGGAACGAAGGGACAAATATAATGGGAGGGGTAGGAAGGCTGGGGTTGGCATACAGTTGCCAGCTAACTTGAGGGGCTTTAATTGTAGAGGTTGCATATATATATCAACGTTATTGTTATGATTGGTCTTAAGCCTAGGTAAAATGATCATGCACTCTAATGTTCCAAATCATCAAATAAATATGCATGCATACATACATGCTCTATGTACTGGTAACTACCAGTATACTTATTGGTAATCTAATAGTCCTCTCTCATAGATAATCAAACCTAAACCATTAAGGAGGCGTTTGGTTCAAGTTTTTGAGGCTTGGAAATGGGATTTGAATTCCTTACCCATGTTTGGTATGTTTAGGATTGGGAATGAGGAGAGAATAGGAGGAGATTATGTGGGAAAGCTATTCCCATGGATGTGGAAAAGCTATTCCCAAGCCCCCCCTTGGGAATAGATTTGCTTTCCTAGGAATGATGTTTGACTATTTTGTTTGGACGGTTATACCCTCTCTTTATTTTCAAATTTTCAACTCATATCCCAAACATGTGAATCCTCATGAAATTAGTGAAAGGGTATTAAAGTAAAACTAAATAAATTAAGATTCCTATCCATGTGTGAACCAAACATGAAAATAAAATTTTTAAAATTTTTGAACTACCTACTCCCAACCTAACCAAACATGGGTATGGGAATGTTGAATTCCTTTCCCATGGGAAAGGAATTGAAAATCTATTCCTCAGAATCCAAAAACTTGATCCAAACAAGCCCTAAGTGTTGGAAATGCGGTGTGACCCGAACTGAAATTGGTCCCTGAGGTGCTATATTGGACTGGACACATGTCTTAAAAGTGAATTATCATTATCTACGCCTCATGATTCCACCTCCTACCGGATGTTGAGCTAAATTATCAACTCCGTTGTCATCAATTTTGAGGGTTCAACCGATCCAACAATAAGCTGATCATGTCAGGTACTATATTGAAATAGAATATACAGGGTGCATATATACACTTCGACGTATCAAGGAATGTACTTTTGTTAGGTGATACTGATACCTGAGACTAAAATTAAGAATCCAGAGTATGAAAAACCCGCGAACGCTAGTTTCATGAATCATCCATGTGTGTAAATTGGTTCTCGCTATCCTTCTGTCACAATTGGGGGGCTTGAACCTTGCCAGTCCCTTCGGATGTCCGTTCTAATACCACTAGGCTAGAGAGCTCGGACAACTGGCAGAAACTTATTCTGCAGACATATTTGTAGCTAGTTCTCACTTTCAGTCAGTTATTAGCTTTCAAAGTTGCAACCATTTAGAAACCTCTTTACCAGTTAGATCTCCTGATGCATATTAACTCATGCCTCAAAAAATCAGGTAGGCTCTTCTAATTTAGTAAAATTGGCAATTCTAGCTCTGCAATATTCTCTTAATTATGGACGCAGACCGTGTCAGAATAGGGGCAACGAAATCTGAACATCAAGCAACTAGCAAATCAGATGCAGGTATATAAATTCGACTTGAATGAACGGATTTAATTGAATATTTTCTTAGTTTTTTTTTCTCTTTCAGAACACACCATTTCAAGAAAATTTGGCCATATTTAGAAGCATAACAATTCTGCTTTCGAGCTTGATATATACAAAATATAAATAGTGTGGAAGGCTTGTCACTCGAGAACCTAGTCTAAAATTATCATGCTGCAGGAAATTAGGGCCTTATTTTGTTGATTGCATCTACAATTACATGAATTGTTGCAAGTAAATGTGTGTATATATGGAGGATGTAATAATAAAACAGGGGGAAGACATTCTACTATAGTCGGATCTCGGCACAGAAAATCCATTTCCCTACTCTCTGTTCCAGAAAAGTCGCACATTGTTCAGCTCAGCTTTGATTAGAGTCTCATCATTCTCTAGGAATGATGGAAAATTAACTTCCGTGAACAATGTTACAATAGTCTGGTCGATAGCCCTAAATCACATTCCGTAGAACCCTCAATCTTTGGCATTAAATCATCAAGAACTTTTAGGTTTTGGTAATCAACTTTTACCGAAATGTCACGGACTTAGTGTTTTAGGGTACACTTCGATCCGTGCGGCGCACAAACTTCTCACTCGAAGACCCAAGATCCGTACCAGCCTTTCCGAACCCGCTTAGCTAGATCGCTAAGGTGTAAATGAGAACTAGGGGTGAGCGTCGGTATAATCGGTCGGTATTTGGTTGAATTTTTCGGTATTTTTTAAAATCGGTATTTAAAAAATCAATACCAATATCGTACCATTTAGAATCGGTTTCGGTTAAATCGGTATTCGGTCGGTTTTTGTTCGGTATCGACATTTTACCATTTAACATTTGATCAATCAACACACTTAATATGAACCTCTTAACCTAGAAAAATATTTTTTTACTTTTTTTTGGAAGCATTAAATTTCAAAGCCAAGCCTCTACCGAGCAAGCAATTAATCAAATTTATTAGAATAATATGTAACAAGTCGCAAACACCTAAAAAAGAGCTTAAAAGATCAAACACGATCACTAAGTTTAATTCTTAGTATAAGTTTAACTACACAAAAATTCATTTCAAAATTATATGAAAATACAAAAATATAAGCTCAAAAGACCAAAACTCAATTCTTAGCATTCTTAACATAACTTCAAGTCCACCAAAATCCATTTTAAGTTCTAACAAACTAATTTCCAACTAAAAGAAAGATAAAAATGAAAAAGATTAATATAAAATTAATCACGAACAACATTCTAACGAATATATATATATATATATATATATATATATATATATATATATATATATATAATCGGTTCGGTTCCGTATTTTCGGTATGGTATTACATTCAAACCGTTACCACTACCATTATACCATATTTTAATCGGTTCGGTAATTCGGTATCGGTACATAATTTCGGTTCGGTTTTTCGAAATATTTTTAATCGGTATTCAGTCGATTTTTCGGTAGCGGTCGGTATTTGCTCACCCCTAATGAGAACAATGTAGAGCAAAAGAGAGAGATAAGAAGTATAAAAACTTTACTAGACTAGAAGAGATTACAACTTTGCGTGGTGAAGAACAAATGAGGACTCCCACTTATTTATAGTGTCCATAGGACTTACAAAAAACTTCTGAAAACAGAATATTTCAGAGATTATCTACTAGATAACTACAAGAAAACTTCTAGTCTATCCAGAAAGATCATGTGAACCTTCTGAAAGATACTCGGACCTTCTGAAAGATTTTCGGATCTTCTGAAAATTCCACCAGTTTCTGAAATATTCCGCCATCTTTTAAAATATTCTGGAAGCTTTCCGCATAATTCCGATCCACAACTTGTCTGTTGAGAAGACATAAGGAGCTGCAGGGAAGCAAAGCGTAGCAAACTTTCAAGAACTCCTCAAGGGATCCTTGAGCAAAAGAATAATCAACCATCGTTTAGCTTCAGTACTTGTGCACTTTTTGCTATGCATCGGTTCTCTTCAGTGCTCTTAACCTCAAAAATCGGCTCGATGCTTGTAAATAAGTATAGTTCTCAAGAACTATTAGCATTACATTCCTTCCGAGAGACTAGTTCAAGATTCAATAAATAGCATCGATCACCGAAAACACTGTTAGATGTCTGCTGTATTAGCATGCTATTGTTTGTTGGGAAGTAAAGGATGTTCAGACCCATTATAGGGAACCAGAGTTAGACAAACCTTTAAGAACATCAACAAGATAGCACTGACAATAAATAAAGAAATCAATATCTCGTTTCTTCAAATATCATAATGATGTCACGATATAGAGACGTGCGCATAAGATACTTAAACGTCGTCTACCGAAATACCAACAAAAGATATTAGGGGTGAGCATTATTCGGTTTTGGACCGAAAACCGAACCGAACCGAACAGAATAAGAAATTCGGTTCGGTTTTAAATAAATTCGGTTCAGTTTCGATTTTGAAAATACTAAATTTTTTTATTCGGTTTCGGTTTCGGTTTTGGGATTCGGTTTCGGTCCAAAACCGAAAACCGAATAAGAAATTTTAGTTTATATATATATATATATATATATATATATATATATATATATATGTGTGTGTGTGTGTGTGTGTGTGTGTGTGTGTGTGTGTGTGTTAATTATAGGTATATACTAAATATATATAGTTATATGTTATAGGTATATATTGAATATATCTAGGTATATTTAGTTATTATATATATTAACACAAAAAAACACAAAAAAAATCCAAAAACCGAATAAACCGAAAATCGAACCGATTTAATTCGGTTCGGTTCGGTTATTGACCAATTCGGTTCGGTTTTGGTTTTGCTTATTCGGTTTCGGTCCAATTCGGTTTTTGCTTATTCGGTTCGGTTGGAACCGAATAAACCGAATGCTCACCCCTAAAAGATATTGACCAAGAACCAGATATGCAAAAATAAAGCCAGATAAAACAGGTATATTTGGTGATTTCGTCACTCGAACAAATTTCAATCTATAATCATAGTAGTAAGAATCTTCTTGTAGATTTGAGCACTCTTAGGCCTCGTTTGGTTCACGGAAAGGAAATGAATTCTCTTGTATTTTCCATGGGAATGGAAAAGTAGGATTTCTGTCACATTTTCTTTCTGTTGTTTGGTAAAACAAGAAAACTACCTAGGATAACAATGTTCCAATAATATCCTTACCTTTTAAAATAAAAATAATATTATAAAAAATAACATTAATGGTAAAATAAGCAATGACACATGGTTACTTCTGTCATAACATTTGTAATAAATGTTGGAAAAGGAGGAGGGAAAATCAATCCCATGGGTCTTGAGTGGAACCATATTCCCATCAATTTTTTTTCTTGTCAGAAAATTGATTCTCAAGTTTGAGGCTATCAAACAAAGGAAAGGAACAACTTTCCTTTCTTGGTTCCTTAAATCCGTGAACCAAACGAGGCCTTATATCAAACCCCTTGGCCTCTATAAATAGGGTTAAAAAACCCCTAATTTTTTATTAATATAATTCCTAAATTAGCCCCAACAAAATCTTGATTGTCCAAAGTAGATCCAACAGTCCAAAATCTGCTGAAAATTCTTTGTTTCGCACAAATTTACATAGCAACGGTATACTGATAGTATATTGTCAATATACTCTATGGACACCCCAAAAGCTATTGAAAATTTATGCCAAATACCGGTATACCACCAACACATCGCCGGTATACCAACATGACCGTGTTTTGGCTCTGATACGAGTCAACAACTGATTCGTCATCTTTTCTGCAACTTCCGTCGACGTTCTAGAATGTCCCAACTCGAATCGAGGCTGGATTTGCATCATACCCCACCTCTAGTCTGATGAGAGATATTAGCCCTATGGCTCCTCAATCGGACTCTACGTCTTTCACCCCCACAACGTATTTCATCTTACCCGTCGTAATCTATCTCGAATGTCCTTAACCCACAAAAGATTTCTTCTTCCCCGTCGTAACATATCTCGAATGTCCCTCGAGCCATCATCCGATGTTTATGAGCTGTTTGTACATCTCATCGACCTGATCATGTACACGTTACAACATATATCTTCTCGAGTCAGTAGCTAGAAATCATTCGTAAGCTTACAGTCCTCGTCCCTGAAAATACTGCGACAGCCATGATCGCCCACTTCACAACAACCGGTCGTGAGCAGTGTGAACGAAAGAAGTTCTACTAAGTGTATAAGAACCGGTTACATGTTAGCAGCCGTCCTACTGATTGAGAGAAGACGGATTAAATACAACATTTGATTAAAGACTAAACCTAATTTAATGAAAAGTCTACAATCTTGGTTCTCTTTAGAAGGAAGGTTTCTTTTTTATTTGAGAGTGGAGAAGACCTACTTCGATCATGAGGAACAGTCTCACAAACTCGGCTGTGATACGATGAGTCCCGAGTTCAGCAGCAATCGATCCGTCGTTTACAACTTTCGTCGACGAACCGGTCCATTGACGTTTTTGATACAACTTCATGATGTTCTACATGGTCCCACCTCCTCGAATCAAGGTTAGAAACCTTGATTCCCAACAAACTAAGTTGAAAAAGCTTACGGCATGTGAATCCAAGGTTTAAAGGCACACTCTTGGCCTCGTTTGGTTCACGGAATCATCGGATTGGAAAAAAAAGTGATTATTTTTCTGTTTGGGTGCCAAAGGAATTAAGGAAAGGAAAGTGATTTCCTTTAGAATGAAAATTAGGAGGGAAAGTGATTCTCTATCCAAGCAATAAATCACTTTCACACATTAAAGTCACTTTTTTTTTCCAAATTTCTTGATATTTTCAAATATCGACAAGAAAAATTAATAAAATTTATAATTTTCCAAATAAATTAAATGTCAAAGAATTTATTTCATTTTTCTTCCATTCCGCCAACAAAACGAGGCCTTAGAGCATCTCCAACCCTATTGTCTTGTTAAGTGTTGTGAGTCTTAGGTGGCTCCTATGTGGCAGGAGCCACAAGACAATGTCTTGTTTATGTGGCAAAATTATATCTCAAATGACAATGAGATAGAAAAACTCTCTCCAATGCAAAAGTATTGAGAAGACAATAAAAATTATTTTTTTTCCAACTTCCAAGACAACTTTTAAGACAACTACTCATCTTCTTTCTTTTTTCTAATATTTTTTATTCATAATTGATGACATGGAAGAAAAGACATTGTCAAGTGCATTGTCTAGAACAAGACAATCAACTTCACAATGTCTTCTTTAATTTTTGCAACATAAGCTTTACAATTGACTTGACAATTGCATTGGAGAAGAACTTTTGAATAAAATTTTGTCATTCCTATGTGGCAACAACTTTTTTCCAAAGTCACAATAGGGTTGGAGATGCTCTTAGGGGGTTAAGGGGTTAGGAGGGTCCTCTTGGAATTGAAGGGGAGAGGACGGTGGTCCTTGGGAGTCTTAATGAATGCTCTCAAATATAGGAGAGTAGTTTGTTGGGGTTGATTTTCCTTAATCAATGCTTCCAATGGCAATGCGATTGCACCAACAACCAAGTAAACGCCTTGATTGACACAGCCCTTCCCACCCAATTTCTTATTTCCCTGATAAAAATATTCTTACTCTTACATTCAAGAGCCTTTCCAAACAACGTGAAGCAGCAGGGGTGAGTATTTTTTGTTTTTGGACAGAAAATTTGATGGATTTTATCGGTTTGTGTTTGGTTTTGTAAATACTAAAAAAAAATTTATTCATTTCGGTTTTGATTTTGGGTTTTGATCCAAAACCGAAAATCGAATAAGATGTATACAATAATGTAAATATTCTAATTCTATACATATTTTGTAATTACAAATGTGTATATTTTGAAAACAACAAATTTATGTATATATTTTGAAGCCCAATTTTGGACAAATCTTAAAATACAACAAACGTATGTATAAAATTATAACTTTTAACATAATTTATCCACGATTCCAACTTTGGATCATATCCATTAAACAATAGCAATCAATAGTCCAACCGAACAAACCGAATAGTTTATTCGGTTCGGTTTCAATTTTAGCTAATTCCGATTCGATGTCGGTTATGAATTTTTAAATTTTCGGTGTAATCGGTTTTGACTATTTCAGTTCAGTTGAAACCCAATAAACTAAATGATCATCCCTAGAAGCAGCTGTGTCAATTCTGTTATGTTTTCCGTTGCTGATTATTTTTTATTTTTTAAAGTTTTTATTATTATTCGAGTTGTTGATTATTTATAAGAGCATCATTAGTAGTTGGGACTCTCCAATGCAATTTGGAACCCAAAATTTCAAAAAAAAGGTAAATGTAGAATGGGTTGGGTTTGTATGAGAATAGTAGGAAATGATAAAGTGAGCTCCGGTCCCAAAAATTGTGTGGTCAAAAATTAATGTAGGAAAATAATAATATAAAGTTTAGAATCTAGAAAGTTGGGCTCCAAATTGGAACTTACTATTCTACAGAACGAGTTTCTACAATCTAGAATCTAGAAATTGGGAGGCCCAACCCTTAGCACCCATGGATGGGTTGGGACCGAAATTGTAGAAATTGGGATTAGGGATGAGACTTATTATTCTACAAAATGAGCTCCTATATTCTAAATTTAGAATTTAGAAAATGGGATGGGCCTTACTAATGATGCTCTAAGGAACAATCAGGGCATCTGTTCACACAACTTTGTGATGTATAGCCAGGTCATGTCTGACAATTGCAAGCCATATTTGTATTTTGACGGAAAAGTTACTGCGTAAATAAATTGGATCCAGGCTCATCGACCACCACCTAAATTGACAACCGACATTTATAAATTCTATCACGGATAGGGGGAAAAAAAAACCCAGAACCATATGAGATTATATACCCAAAGCTGTTATTGCTGCAGCATGTTGGTAGCTGAGGGGGAAAAACACATACATTGAGCCTAATGTAGGGGTGAGCAACCATTTGGTTCAGTTCAAATCGAGCAGAATATATAAAAACCGAAATAACCGTAAACTATATATTTCAAAACAGAAAATCGAACATTTCCCATAAAAAATCGAACAAAATCGAAACGAATTAATTCGGTTCGATTTCATGGACCAATGGGTCGGACATCCACATTTTAGCAAATTAACCACTTTCAATAACAAACCCTAAAAAAAATGACACTACTGAGGGTAGGGAGAGCGCAAAGAAGCGGCGACAAGTGTCAAGAAAAAAATGGAAGAAAAGAGTGCGCATAGACACGGGTAGCAAAAATATTAGTATATATAAATTGAAGGTAGTTTAATAAATTATTGAATCTAAATCAGTTTTTGGTGCGGTTACTCAGACCAAGAAGCAAAAAACCAAACTGATATTTCAAATTTTCAAATCTCCACACCGTAAACCGAACCGACTGTCATATTTCGGTTCGGTTTACGATTTCCAACCGTTATATGCTCACCCCTAGCCTAATGAAAGTCTGTTACTTGTTGATGAGGAAAAGATTAGGACATGATCGTTGAACATGTTGCACCTACAAGTAGTTATGATTTAGAGAAGAAGAAGAATATTCACTGTGTTAGGCCTTGGACTTAAATGGCATGGCCCGGATGATGATCTGGTGATAGATGGCAGCCAGCGCAGCTCCGATCAATGAACGGACCCACCCAGAATATCCACTGCAAAAGTTACATGACGACCATACGAATTAGATCATTTCAGATCAGAACGCAGAGATATGTAGTCCTCAAGCAGTGCAATTGTACCTATTGTTGCGTCAGAAAGTTATTACTAGAGTAAAGTTGTTGAGCATCCATTAGAGCATCTCCAACCCTACTGTGATCTCCAACCCTATTGTACCCTATTGTGAGTTTGAAAAAAATGGTTGCCACATAGAAATAACAAACTTTCTTTTCAAAAGTATTTCTCCAATACAAATGTGAAATAAAGCATGGAGTTGACACGGCATTGACATGACAAGGACAATATGAAATTGGTTATCTAGATCTAGACAATATTATGTATGGTTGCATATTGTAAGATACTATAATATAAGTTCGTATCATATTAGTTTTGGCAATGTATAGATCCTATTAACTTTTCTCTACCGACTTTGAGGGTCTCTTACTAAGTCAATTCGGCAGCAGAGAAATGTTGAAGACAAAATTTGAACCAAAGTGAGAAATACAAAATAATATTGTCAACACAATAATTCGGTTGTATCAAAAATCAGTGTCTATAAAATTTCTTTCTTATCAACATACTGCAATCCTTACAGTTTGTTGAATTTGTAATATATAAAATTATGTACAAATGTATTAAATATTTTCCTATCTTTTTTATATACTTTTTATCAATTTTGGTTTTCCGAAACGAAAAAGAACATGATGCCCCAATTCTAAACCATCAAAACTATCGGTACCAATACGCATAGGATATGTTCATTATCGATACGACGAACCTTGGATACGACATTCATGTTAATTGGGAAAAAAATGAAGTTCCTAGCGGAAAAAGGCCAGTCATCTTTTTCCCTGTGACACTAGCACGAGGCATTTTTTGTCCTTGTCCATAGTAGGATTAGAATCCACACTTATTTCTCCCATTGTTTATTTCCCAGCCAAATCTGAAGGTGATGTCATGCACATCGCTTATAATCGATTCTGGAAGATCTTGGGCCAGATTTCATTGTTTTCTAATAAACCAATGTGAACAAACAAGAGTAAGCTTGTTGCAGTTTAGCTGGTTGAAGGGGAAAAAAAAAAACAAATAAAAACAAGTCTCAAGTCATTGGAAATCTACTATTTGGATCAAACGCATAAGAATTAACAAGCAACAAGCTAACTGGAATCAAAAGGACAAGGTTCATCCACCCTTAATATGAATGCAAAGAAAAATCCAACCACCAAATCTCACGTTTAGTACTTCATGCTTCGTTGAATAGGTCAGTCAAACTGCAAGTCTGCTACTCATGTTCAATATATACTTGGAATAACCAACTTACCAATTCAGGTTATATTTAGGTTAAGTTGCGCAACATATTCAAGCTATATAATTCCGAACCAAAATATTCATAACAAATATCTCAAACAACATTTATAGAGGCAATGTCGAGCACTAACCAGAATGAGATGAGAGCAGTACTTTTCCAAGCTAGTTAGTTGGTCAGAGTAGATGTTCGCAGCTGGAAGCACAAAAGCAAATAATCTACGGATCGCACAAATGTTATCATACGGGGAGCCATTTGAACATATCAAAGCGATTCCTTTCAGTGATCCATATTTAGATTTATTTAATCATAGCTGAAATAGATATCAAAGGTAATCAACATAATTATCGGGTGAGGTACGTTAAGTATGAAGATCGTCTCACTACTAATAGAGAGACCTCTTTTAAGTTTCAAAATACTGTCCCAGGCAAATATTAATACATCTTAACATTCAAATCCAAGCTCATCTACTTGTAGATAAATATTAGTCGATATACCACATGCTATACAGTACTAGAATTGCCTTTGTAATAAAAGACATACAAATTGTTAAGTACCTTCAAGTTTCCTCACCACTCCACTTGTGACATTTTCTATATATCACCGACAATATTGATATTAAAAATTAGCCTCTTCTCAGCTTTATCAGCAGACACATAAATGCACACAGATGGAGGGAATGACAAAAGATAAGGGTAGACGCTATCAATAACAAATAAAATAAGGATACCGTTGAGATGACAACTGCTATTATATCTCACAAGGCATCTCGGGCAGCAATTCTGCATACGATTGCATCAGGCAACGAAGAAATACCTAACTCTGGGCTGGATATTTTATAATGCTGAATAGGCAAAGAAGATAAACATCAGCGGAAGGCAGTTCAGCAGAAAAGATGGAACGGTAGGAATAAGAAAAACCTTTAGAATCTGGGCGTTATTAGCTCTTTCTCTCAACTTGTCTAAATCAACTTCTTGACCATTGATGAGCTTTTCTACATCCTTCATCTGCTACAATGTAGGAAAACAAGAAATTCATCAATGCATGATACATGCACTTGACTTCAGGTCCTCTAAAGAGATGTATGGCAGATCCGTATTGCCAACATAAAAGGTAAGATGAATCCGTTCTAAAAATTTCTTATGAAGTTAGCTGCGTGAAATATGAAAACAGTAATCTTAATAGCGTTCAATCTGTATCTGTATAATTACACTCTTTGTCCCATAAACAAAGACAAGTTTTATTGTATAGCAGATCTTAATTGGGATCTTCATGTTTGTCTTAAAGCAATTCTATAGGGAATCTATTAAGAGGGTGCTACAAAGGATGGAGGTTATAAGTAGCATCTAACATATGAGACAAGCCTAGGTACAAGAGAGAACTGTAGAAAATATGGTTAATTTACTTTATTTACAAAGCTCTTACCCTTTTTGTGCAACTAAAGCTACACCGATAGTGCTGGTGATACAGAATGCCAGAGTCGACTGTTCTCTTATATCTTGGGAGCAGATATCCTCAAACCATTCTCATTAACTCGAAGTTGCACTCTTTACTATATAGTTAATGTTTTGGGTATCATTTGGCATGAAGATAGTGAAGATGCTCTTAGGGCTGTCTAGAC
This sequence comes from Iris pallida, assembly GCA_029216955.1. Classification (NCBI taxonomy): domain Eukaryota; kingdom Viridiplantae; phylum Streptophyta; class Magnoliopsida; order Asparagales; family Iridaceae; genus Iris; species Iris pallida. Next base: position 14,087,776 of record JANAVB010002397.1, on the reverse strand, counting down.
AGATTCATTATCCAAACCATTCTCCTAAACTCTCAAAAGTTCACTTGTGTTCTTTACTATGTAGTTAATATTTTGCAATAAGTTATGTGGCACCACCTGGAGCACGGGAAGATTTGGGTCTTACATTGAAGAATGTAGGTTCAAAAAAGGAAAAGGTAAGGCTGAATGCATCTTGATCCCCCACAGTGTGGCACCGGGATCCCCTTACGCCATAATGAACATCTCAGACTTAAAAAAAAAAAATAAGCGAAGAAGTGTATATATCTACGCCCTAAAGTTTCCACTCTCAGAGGGAAACAATATCAAGCTATATACCACTCATAGTTTTAAACATCCATTCAGTTATACCAATTTACGTAAAACTTTAAAGCCGTTATATATAATTTCAATGATCGCTTAAAATGTAAATTAGATAAGGAGCACAAAAAATTTCAGTATGGGTAATGAGTAGTACTTGCAATGCTCAAGACTTATGGCGACTTCTGCTCCCAAGGTACAAACAAACACAAATTCTAATATTCCACACCATGAGAATAATAATTACCATGATAAGACCATATCAAGGTTAGCTAATAATCCATCAATCATTATTTTATACAGCATCCACATAGTCTTTAGGGTTGGATCTCTCGGTGAGAGTGCCCACTGCCAAACCTACAACTTCTATCTAGCACTGCCTAAGAATACAATTGCTCCCTCCAGTAGACTTACGCCTCATTTGGTTGGCAGAATAATGGGGTTGGGAAAGGAAGTTATTCCTTTCCTATGTTTGGATGTCAAAGGAAAGTATGAGGAAAGGAAAATGATTCCCATAGGGAAAAAAAAATAAGGGGAAAGTGATTCCCCCCATCCAACTAAGGATTCACTTTCCCACTATAGGGAATTCAATTTTCCTTCTAATTTTCTTGTCCTACTCCTTTCCAAACACCAGAAAGGAAGATGGATGGAAATTGCAATTTCCCAAGGAAAGGGAAAGAACGAGGAATTGATTTTCTTTCCTTTCCGCGAACCAAACGAGGCCTTAAGGTGAACTTGGATGTAGAACTGTCAATGACACCTAATAATCTGATCCAGTTTTTTACTAAATAATCAGGTTTTGGTGGTAAAGATAGAGCCGGTGTGTATTGTGGATTGCATTCGGATGTAAAACATGGAACCCAAATTAATTTTCGGCTAACTTGTAACTAAATACCCTGATCTATCCCTCATTTGCAACTTGCTACATAACCTGTTTTTATAGGCAATTTAATACGTGAACATTTTAAGTTTTTGTGACTTAGTACCTTCCATTAATAAATTGTCATCAAAATTGAAGGACATGTGCAAAGAAGATGAAAGCCTAAGTACGAGGGAAGAAGCTCGGAAAGAGTCATCCAAAAGTTGAAGCACGAGGGAATTCGGCAAGGCATGTTGGTTGGCCATGGGGTTGTCTATGATGTGGGAAAGCGAGGAGAGAGGTCAAGAATGACGAGGGTGGCACAAGGTGGGTCGGGCAGGACGAAAAGACAGGGGATGTACGAGGAAGGAGACGTGGCTAAATATTTATTTTTCTTTTAAAACCGTAGGATAAAAGTTGCAAAATACAAATTAGATAGTTTAGGTTAGCAAGTTGTCATTTTTGCTAGTATAAAATAGCAAGTTGTAAGTTGGGGATAGTACATGGTATGTATAGTTTGCAGTATCGACTGCTACCGATACGATGTTGCCGGCAACGATACGGTTTGGCATGTCCCAATCCGATACCGACCGCTACCAATACTGACCGATACCAATGTTAGGAGTTAGGAGGTGTCTTCCCGAGTTAATTCGGAAAAAAAAATTGCGCAAAAAATAACAATAAAAAAGGATGTAAAAGCATAGTAAGATTGTGAAAGCATGTAAATGAAGAAAACTTATTTATCGCAAGTAAAACAATCGGCAATTGTGAATATTATTTCATTCAATTTCAAAACTACTAAGAAACAACATAAAATACATAAAATTATACCTAAATTTATACAAAATCTACATTTTTAATATTTATTCATAATTATTTGCTTTCCGATATCAAAAATTTCGATACTCCGATCCGAAATTGCCGATACCAATACTTACTCATAGGAAAGGTCTGATTCCGATACCGCGAACCTCTATGTTGTTGCAATTTTTTTGATGGGATTTGTGATTGACGATGATTGTGAGTTCGGGCAAGGGTTCAATTTTGTTTGGAATAGTGATGATAAATCTGTTCGAGGATCCTATACCATCTCTAAAAACTTTTTCAATTAATAAAGACCACTAGAATTGAGGACTACACAATAAAGAGTAATCAAACATGGGAAGGAACATCTTCAGTCACAATCAACTTGAAGTTTTAACAGAAGATAAAAGTAATAGTTGAATTAGTAATCAAGAAATCAATTGCTAACGAAAATAGAACCATGTAAGGAGCCAAACATATCATAAATTGCACCGGTTACCTATTAAGCATATTGCAAAAATAACGTCCCCCAGTACTATGCTTGTTTACATTTAAGTGGTTTTACCAAAAATTGAAGAAGAAAAAGAGCCAAGATAAGCACACCTCGTCAGAAGAGGCACCGAAGCGTGCCGCAAGAATGTAGGTTGTGTTAACAGATATTCCACACCTCTTCAAGGACTCTGATATCTAGTAAAGGAAAATGATCAAAGTGATTATTCTGCAGGATGTGAAGTGACAATAAACAAGAGTAACTTTAGCAAGTTCCATACGTGTTTAGAACCAGAATAGTTATAAACCAGCTCAGAATGAAGAGTACGTGTTGTAAGAGATTCCCTAGATTTAGCAACAAGTGCTTTCTGAGCTGCCACAAGAACAGGGAAAACATCTGGTATCTGCACAATTGGTGAAAATATAACATATGAATAACTGTGAAAGGAAAGGATAAAACAAAGATAATTTACATATGTTCCAACGGTATACAAAGAAAGTCACAAGGTCATAACCACCATATTATGTGATATAAACTAACCAACACAGAAGGAACGAAATTTTAAGGTACGGCTACAGTCAAAGAAAATATACCAGTAAGGCATTCAAAAGTCCAACTTCTGGTGCCAAGGTTCCTGCTTGCATAGAATCAAGAAGTTCCCTGAAAGAGAGTAGTTCAAGAGAGAGATGTAACTTCTCACCGTTTAAACAAATCTATGGTAGGTATTATATAATTTATACCATTGAGCAATATATGAATTATATAATAATGTAATTTTAAGAATTGGATCATTGTAGCGGTGAGTGCTGCGGCAAAGACACATGGAAGCACAGACGGTCCAAAAATGTGGGCTGTGTCGTGTCGGACACATAACGTACACTCCAAAATACACTGGTTACACACCAAAATGGGTGCCTTTCCATATGTGTGCAACATTGTGTGAAGCTAAGGATATATTAGGGATATTTCTACAAAATCAATGGATTTATACCATTGAGCAATATATGAATTATATAATAATGTAATTTTAAGAATTGGATCATTGTAGCGGTGAGTGCTGCGGCAAAGACACATGGAAGCACAGACGGTCCAAAAATGTGGGCTGTGTCGTGTCGGACACATAACGTACACTCCAAAATACACTGGTTACACACCAAAATGGGTGCCTTTCCATATGTGTGCAACATTGTGTGAAGCTAAGGATATATTAGGGATATTTCTACAAAATCAATGGACTCTAGCTGTACAAATCTTTGTACTATGGTGCGCGATTTCGCAATGGAACATGTGCAAGAGAATTTCACCCACTGTTTAATCTCGAAATAAAATTAACATCAAGTATATTCAGTAAGTATACAACTTAATATATTGCTCCAAATATTGTTTACAAACCATCAAGTTAATACTTCTAATAATAATATGCTAACAAGCCTAAAAGCTTAATACTTACCATTTACAAAACATCAATTGAGTAATTTAAAACTATATGTGAGCGTCCAATCAAGATATAACTTTATAAAAGGAGAGAGAAACAAACATTATACAGAAAAATGTCGCCGCCATCATTAACTGTCAAGGGAACATGACGAGACAATACCGACACGGACACACGGACATAAAACATTTTTCCCGGTTTGTTTCCTATACGTGTCCGATACGACGCGACACGGACGCGAACGGGACTTCTGGAGCGTACATGATTCTTACGGAAAGGAATGGCGGGACAGAGGGAGGAGGGAGACTCACTTGCTGTTTGTGACGTCAGTGAAGAGAGCGAGGGAGAGAGTGCTCCCTTTCAATTCGAACTCCTTCATCGCTTTCCTTTTCCAGAAGAGAGAAAACCCAAACTCTCCAAACCCTAATTTTGTTCCATTGGGTGGGAGGAGTAGGCTGCCAACGGGTCGGGTCTATTCAAAATCCGCTTTCAAAATAATGGAGGGACAAATATGTACAAGAAACTCTACTCTTTTATAAGGATGGTCAAAAGGGCTCAAAATAAGCGGTAATGTATATCTTTGCATAATTAAAAATTTATAAATTGTTGTGATTTGGATTATCCAAAATGTGGATGTCCTTATCCATATACACAATAACTTCCATCACATTCTCTCTATATATGTTATCAATAAAAAAAGCTATGAGTATTCTTTTCTGGCTATCAATATTCTTTTCTTTCTCTTTTATTTTTACGACACGTTATCAGCACGACTCTAGGAGTTTTAGGCCATCACCGAAAAATATCAAAAAGGAGTTTCAGACCACCACCACCAAGAAAGATCAAAGGTCAGAGAAGATCCAACCAGGTTCATAGATTAAATATTTTCTTTTGATAAGAATTTTTTGCTATGATCTAAATATGTAGACCAGGACTGCTTGGCAGATCATATGCAGATGATCAATTCATCACCTACTATTTATTTTTTGCGAGTTACGAATAATAATAGGATGCATTTAATTTTGATTGTGATGCCATTGCCCTTGAAAAGAATCATACTTTGTGCTTGATTGAAGGGTAGTCTAGATTGATCTCTATGCAGTTTGGTCTATTGTGAGTATTTGACTTATTTAATGTTCAATATTATCTTTCAAACACTTTAGTAATTTTGTCAGTGACATGTTGGGACTATTGTGCTCATGTTATGCTCTGATTGTCAACTGATTCCTTAATGTAGAGTTTGAGGGCTTCAATGAATAACACTTTACGCATATGTTTTGTAGTGTCCCGTCTCGCTCAGTCAATCGGAGGAATCAAAACGCCAACGGCGTTTGGACTTAGCCATGCAACGGCTTGCTCGAAGTCCCGCAGGTATATCTGACTGCAGTGGACTTTCGGCTCCATGACTCAAATAACAATATGTCACCGAATATTCTATCAACCTTATCCATTTTTCAACAATCATTGACAAAACAATCCAAGAGATCAAGATATGAAGAATATGACAAAGTCTCAATAATACTCGAAAACCTATGAATGTCTGAAATCACTTCAACTTAGAGTTTCTGCCTCGCCAATGCGCTGCTGGCTGCAATGAACCCTCAGTATCCGTAGTCCAAATAATGACTGCAGCGCGCAACTGCCACGCCCCAGTAGATCATCGAATAATCTCTCAAGCTTATCCATGGAAATTTAAAAAAAATTAAAGGAATCCAAAATAATTTTCAATAATCCAAGTGAGGTTATCTAACTGTTTAGAATACAAGGGTTTATTTGGTACTAAGAAGCAACAAGGGATCCAATCAAAGAGTAGTGAGTACAAAAGGGCAATCAGGGAGATTTAAAATCTCAAACAGGAAATCGAAGTTTCAAATAGTAACCGAAATCTCAAAGAAAATTCGGGATGGTAACAAGATCCCGTATATGGAAACGTAATCCTGGATAGGTAACGAAATCTCAAAGGTGTCAAAGAAGCAATGTATCAGATAGAAGACAAAGTCTCGAAATAAGGACCAGAAATCTTGTACAGGAATCAAAGTATAACAGAATCTCGAATAGCACGAAGTTTCGAACAATACCTCGAATGGAAAACCCTAACTGGACGAGGTCTCTGCGGATCTCCCGATCCGGACTCTCTCTCTCTCTCTCTCTCTCTCTCTCTCTCTCTATATATATATATATATATATATATATATATATATATATATATACTATTTTTATTTTATTTGTTTTCTGTGTTAACTTAATTGTATTTTATTTCTTGATAATTGTATTTTATTTCTTGATATATAGTTAGAAGAAGGAAACAAACTATTAGTGAGGAGGCCAAGGAGGACGTATCAATTGAGACTAAGATAAGAAAAAGTTGACGGAGTATAATGAGCAATTGAAAATGAATAGAAGTAGTTGCCGCAAGTAGGTTAAATAAATCAAACTTGGCTTAACAAAGAATATAACTTGTAATAATGTTACACACGTTTTCTCAACGGAGTTGAATGGGGAAAAAAATAATTAAATAGCTTATCCGAAAATTTGGGATAAAAATGTTGTTGTATAGTGCAATTTTTTTTTGGACATTTTAACAAAAAAAAGGGCATGGAAACGTCCTCACATTGGAGAGTACCGATACTCTTAGACTGAGAGATACGTGGACCGAGAAGAATAGAACATGGTTATTATAAGAGTCAATGCTCCACATCGAGAACCAATTCTACATCTCCATGTCAACAAGTTCCTTGCGCGTTATTTTTATAATAATTTAAATTAGATACATCTATACTTTGAAAATCCTACTTTTTTTTGTTGGAGCTGATTCTTTTTATTCAAATCATTGATACAAGTTGCGCAAATATTTTTGCTAAACAATACATATAACCCTCCCAAAGTACTTGCAATAGAAAATGGCAACACTTGATTTCTAAAGTAAAAGTTGTAGAAAATGGAACTTATACTTGATATAAAAAAAAGATCCATATAAATTTGAGATATTTTAACAAATATCCCCATTTTAAATCTAGAAACTAGCATATATTTTTATTTTTTAATAAAACTAACAAATGTTTCAATTCCTTTGTAAACCATCCAAAATTTTGATTAAATAGTGGAGGATCTTAAAATGTTATTTGTTCCATAAAAATGAATGGTTGCATTTGCTAATTTTTTTTAAAATAGAGGTATATGCTAGTTTTAATATTTTGAATGAAAATATTTACTAAAATATTCCTATAAAATTCCACGTATCATAAAATTGAAAATTGAAAATTTTCAGGAATCATATATATGTTATATGGAAAAATTGCATCAAGTAACAAGCCTGAGAGGAATACACACAGGTTACATGCAAGTCAATTTGAAGGCAGTCACAATTCTGGAACTGATTTTTCTGATCACTGACCAAAGCAGAAACCCTTAGAAGAACCCAATGACTGATTTTATGGTATTGAAGTTTGCTCTTTCAGGAAGAGAGCTTGATCCCTTAAAAGTGTTAATACGAGCAGGGCAGGCCCACGGAGTTAGATTGTTCTATCCGGAACTAATTTTGGTTGCTTCTTGATCTTGATTGTAGGCCGATCCTCGAAAGTCACCCGCGACTTCGACCTCTATTGGAATCAAGCTGAGTGTGGAAATTGTCATAAGCAGAGGGGAGTTGTCCAAGCCCCAAGTCTTATCTGACTGACCCCTGAGCCGACCCTGGATACGAGTGAACTTTTAACTAAACTAATTAAATTTGATATAATGTAACATATATATGGGAAATAATTAAATGTATGTAGAACGTGAATTCGGCAATTTGCGTTACGAATATGAGATATTTGTTTTTATTTTAACAGTGCAAAATCTATTAGAACAAGCTGTTTGGGTACCCGGCTAGCTCACACAATTACTCATGACCCTTTCTGAGCATGTCCACGTTGTAATTTTTAAGATCAAATTATTTTAACATTCATATATACTACTAATGTGAATCTTCATATTTAGTTTTAGGTCTTCCTGTTTTTTTTTTGAAACTGTAGTACACATTGTCCTAAAATTGTCAGAAAAATAATATATTTTTAGGATAATTTGTACATGATCTTTAGAATGTCAGAAATGACCATTACCGTTTTCTTGATAGCCCGAGTAAGAAAAAGCAATGCTCATTGGCACGACCAAGACGGATCGTGACCTAATATTGCGTCAGCGCCACGGTGCAACGTGCAGCATGTAATATCTTGATCGTCTCCATCTCTAATATAAACCCTTTTAAGGTCTCTGTCATGTTAACGTCTCGGTCATGCTAAATTGTAGGTGTTAGGATGATTATTTGTTACTGTAGGGAGGAAGGAACGGATGGAAATCGTTCTGAAAATTAAGCTGGTAGACCCAGAGAAAATCTCTACTGATTCTGCACAGAAATGTCCTTTCTCTTAAAAGGGCTTCTTTCTATATTGACAACGAAATTAGTAGAACCCCAACAACTTGGGGGACACAAGAATCATGCTCAACTTGATCTGAGCAATGGGCCATTGGGACAGATATTCTTTCCGTTCTCCCCACCATTAATAGACATCTACTCCACGTTCGATACAAAAATCTCCGAGTGGTAGTTCTAATAATCCACTTTCCATTATTTTTTTTATGCAAAAATAAATTCAATATTTTTATATCCATGTTTGGTCATGTTGAAAATATGCCGTCAGAAAAATTCAATTTTTCCGTTCTCATGTGTTTAGATAGCAATAAAAATCTTAATTTTGTCTAATTTTTAACAAATACTCTTTTATTAATTTTGATGCTACTATTATTTAAATGTTTTTCTATTTTCAATGTTTTGATGCCCAAAAAAAAGAACAGAAAAGAAATTAATTTTCCAAAAAATAAAAATATAAAGAAATGTTATTTATTTTTCTTTCTCCAATTATTCAATTTTTTTTGGACCTTACCAAACACCACTTTTTTTTTAGATGAAAATTATACTTTTCACAAAAAAAAAAAAAAAAAAGTTTTTCTCACTAACCAAACGAGAGTCGAGACGGAGTAAATTAGCTTTTAATTAATTTTCAAACAACTCTTACAATGTTTAAAAAATGTTTCCATGGTAAGCGATCACTAACCTAGCCGGAAAGAAATCAAGATTATTACGGAGAGGAAACAAAACTCATAAAACCGAAAAGACAAACTATGTAAGAGTATGATAATCTTTATAATAACAATAATAATAATAATAATATAGTAATAATCATAATAGTAATAAAAATAAGAGAAATTTTGAGTGGCACCCCACTTTTGTTTACCATATTTACAGTGCACCCCACAAGTTTACAATAATGTAAGATACCCCCCACTTTTGACGTTTTCCGTCCAATATGGACGGTCAACAGGTTCACCCAAATTTTTTGACAAAAATACCCCCGACATGTTGTTTTCTTCACCGTGTCTCTCGTCCCCACCCCCCTCGCCGCTGCCCCCCCCCCCCCCCCCCTCCCCCCTCCCCCCTCCCCGACGTCGTCGCCCCCGTCCCCGACCCCGACGGAGTACTCCAACTCCTCCGAAGAGAAGCAACAGAAGAAGAACGAAATCAGTCGCTAAGCCGGAGCTCCTCTAGGAAGGGGGAGGAGTCCCCTGTAGAAGAAACCCCATGGTCGAGGTTGACGTGAACTCCCTCCGGTCGAACCAAAAGGCTACGAAGAGTAGGGAAGGAGAGGAGGCTCTCCGAAAGCCTAGTCCGGTCAGAAGCCATGTGAGCCAATAACCTGTTTGCTTGATTTTTTTTTTTTTTTGTGCATCTTCACTCCTGTGCTAATGTTGAATGTACAACAACAACATTAGCAGCTATGTTCGGGAGCAGCTTATGAGTTGCAGAGCAAACGAGAAGCTACGAGAGTCCGAAATGGTTACCGATATGCAAACCGCACGGACGGTAACAAGAACTAGATCCTCGAGGAGATCGTCGAAAGACTTCGACCACCACCATCTAGTCAGTCCGAACCCGGAGGACGCGTTCCCCAATCTGAGCTCCTACGCCTCGCTCCTGCTCGAGGAAATCCAGAACTACCACCAGCAGAGCAGCGTCGCCGCCCTGTTCGCCCTTCCGACCTGCGTGCCATCGGGGAGATCGGAGAGGGGGGACGGCGAGGTCGGGGAGGGAGGCGGCGAGGTCGGGGAGGGGGGGGGGGGGTGGAGCTACGGCCCGACGAAGGGGGGCGGCGGAGGCACGCCGACGGCGGGGAGGGGACAGACACTGAAAATATAGGGAGATAAGGAAAAGAATACAGGGATATTTTGGTCAAAAAAAATATGGTCAAAGGGGTTGACCGTAAGTTGGAGACGAAAACCGTCAAAAGTGGGGGGTACTTTACATTGTTGTAAACTTGTGGGGTGCATCTTGAATATGCAAAAATAAAATGGGATGCCACTCAAAATTTCTCTAAAAATAATAAAAAAATTACTATTCGACAGAAAGTATTGGCTCCGTCCCGTTTGACCTGTAGTTGTGTGTGTGGGCCGCTCGCTAAGCACCGTCCATATTTTGACAGCATGCTACAAGTGGAGAGGGTGAGAGAAACAGCTACTACAAGTGGGCAAGCCATGGAAAGAAAATAACTTCCTTATAGTTTGACAGCATGCTACAAGTTGATCGCCCACTGGAGATTTTTTTTTAAATTATTTTATCAAACACTTCTGACTTCTTTAGTCAGCAAGCCACGGAACGAAAATAACAAAACAAATAGAGTGCTGCATGCTTGCCCGCCTGCGGTCCGTCCGTCTCATGACGTTGTTCCATTGGCAGAGGACCAATGGACTTCGACCATGAGACGGACGGGCCAGTCCGTCTGCGAACAAACTACATTCTTCCAAACAAATAAGAGCCCATGATTTGAACGCTAAAGGTGTCACCACCGGCCAACAATTTGTAATGGCAGTGTCGTTGCTTTCAAACAGGGTTGGCCCAAGGATAAATCAAGCAAAACTTCGAATTTGAACAACCTGCTATGCTTAGGGCAACTCTAAGCTCAACAACAGTATATAACTCCATAAGAAATTGGAATGATCGGATGACCCTCCAGAATCGACACACAATATTACTAGATGACAACCAAAACTAGCTTTGAATATAAGAAAAAATATGTGGTATTGAAACGGAAGAGCAGGTGGCACCATCGAAGGAATGTTCATTTGATTGAAAAGATTTGTGCCAGTTTTTTTTTGACCGGAGGAACTTATTCCTTCTGACCAAGAAAGTAGGGGAACCCCGACGGAATATCCTCCTAATTTAACTGGCAAAAGGGAAGTTTAATTATTTTTCTTTCTTGAATTTGGATTTCAAAATATAATTTATATTTCATTCCAAGAAAAAAAAAAAAACACCACCTGTGGTTGTCAAACTTTGTGTACACAGCACAGTTATAGATCCGTAACATTTTTAACGGTAGCTATCAAGAAAACCTCAGGTCCACCTGTGGCTAACTGTAAGTATCGTGGAATTGTAAAATTTTTAGAGACAAATATCCTTCATATCAAATAACTACCTAAAATTAGAAACTTAACTTCAATATCAAACCAGTCGACCGAAATTCGAGTGACTTTTGTGGTTACCGAAGAAAGGTATACGATCTTAGTTGGATAACAGAAGATCAGTGAATCGAGCCGCGAAGAGATATTATTCCTTCCATTTACAATAATGTTGAAATTTGGGACATTGGACTCAAAAGACATACAATACAACGTGCACAAAATTTCGTACATTTCGTCGGACATCTAAAAAATTAAGCTAGACGAACCGAGTGAGAGATGAGGCCGTACCTCAACCAACCGAGAGAGGGACCGTCCTACCAAGATATACAATACAGCATACACGAATAAGTTTTGTGTATATTGTCGGTCATCTATTTAAAAAAATCAACCAGACGGAGGAAGGCGTATCCAATGGGAAGTCTCACGTCAGCCTCGTGCTGACACACACAGTCTTTGCCTCGGATGGTGAATAACCATAATATTAGCTCTCATACCTCATCGACTTAGAGCATCATTAGTAGTTGGGACTCTCCAATGCAATTTGGAGCCCAAAATTTCAAAAAAAAGGTAAATGTAGAATGGGTTGGGTTTGAATGAGAATAGTAGGAAATGATAAAGTGAGCTCCGGTCCCAAAAATTATGTGGTCAAAAATTAATGTAGAAAAAAAATAATATAAAGTTTAGAATCTAGAAAGTTGGGCTCCAAATTGGAACTTACTATTCTACAAAACGAGTTTCTACAATCTAGAATCTAGAAATTGGGAGGCCCAACCCTTAGCACCCATGGATGGGTTGGGACCGAAATTGTAGAAATTGGGACTAGGGATGAGACTTATTATTCTACAAAATGAGCTCCTACATTCTAAATCTAGAATCTAGAAAATGGGATGGGCCTTACTAATGATGCTCTTAGAAAATAATATATATTGTAGAGTATGATGGTGAATAACAGTCGATATCACCCCAGAGTATTTTGACTTCAAAATAATATATATTCTAATCCTCTTACACATTAATTTTAAGGAGATTTTAAAAAAAAAATTCTAACTACGTCCAGTTCTTGGTCCACAAAATGGACCTTCATAGTGTAATATAGTTCGTGTCAACTATAGAAAGCAACGGCAAACCGTTCATGATGTGTGAAGCAAATATCCTTTACATTGTAATATTCTAATCCTATTACACACTTTTTTTTAGTTTTATTTCTTTTTAAATTTTTGCATATAAGTCTATGCATTTCATAATTTGCATACAAGTATAATTTCAATTTGGTCGTACCAATACAGACGCACGTATTTTCATATGAACCTCGTATCATGACAAGACATACGTTGTAGATATGTAGCATCAAATTAGCATGTGAGAGTATTTTTATGAATTGTGGGACTTTTTCATAGAGGTACACACGGGCCCCACGTGTGATGTTCTGTGAAAGGGTCGTAAAATTTGTCGAAAATGTCCTCACATGGATAATTTGACGATGTTGATCCAACGGCGTAGGTCTTGCCACGATGCAAGGTCAGCAAAAAATGTAAGTTCGTATCTTTGTGGTCGAATTAAAAATATATTTATATGCAAATCATGATAAGATAAACATTTATATTCAAAATATCAAAAACTTTATAAAAGCATTTTTTTACACAAGATAAGCAATTCTACATAACATTCATTTTACCAAAATATGCCCTAAATTAGTTGCTTGTTAATCTCCAGTCTGAAGAAAACAAACGCTCTACCATATAGCTTAGCATTTGTTTTAAAAATACCCAATGGTATGACGTTTGAGTTCTTATTTTACAAATTTACAAAAAAAAAAATGTTAAAAAAGTCTAATTTCTGCTACTTTGATATTTTCTACGGAAATTTCAGCATCATTGGAGTGGAAACCAAATTAGCCTACAAATGGAAGACAAATTAAAATTATATATAAAATAAGGAAAGTATATGTCAAATATTCTTTCATTCAAATAAAATCCTATTTGCCGATAATAGCTGTCATAAATAAGAGTTTGGCATCTACGTAGTGGGTTGGGATTGCACGCTTGCACGGATCAAAGGTCTGATGAAAGCGACAATATTCTAAATCACGGAAATAAGTCCACTTAACTCGTGCATGTTACCTCGTTTCGAGTGAGCATTCATACGGATGCGACCGATCCGTGAATATGTCTCGATTCGGACACGAAATCAAAAAAGTTATATTATCTTGTACATATGGTCGAGTAGGTACGATCGGTCTGTGAACATTCCTTATCTCGTACACGATCAAAAGGGTGTCAGTATTGACAAATATACAAATAAAATACCGTAAAAATGTAAGGCCGTCCCATACACGATTGCACAACAACATAATCTGTCTCTCCTGTAAAAAGAATATATATATATATATATATATTGGGTTGGGATCTGCTGTTGCGGCAGCTGGAGATGGATGCGTAGTTCCCTCTCCTTGAAGTCTGTGCTGTTGCGGCAGCTGGAGGTGGACGCGTGGGGTTCGCCGCCGCCGCCGCCGCAAGCTGTGTGTCACCGACCTCCATTACCTCCTCCCCGCTCACCGACGGTGCATCCACGTGAATTAATACCAAACAAATAATAAACAAAAACCCACACAAAAAAAAAAAAAAATACTTGTACGAATACTCGACACCACTAGCGAACCCAACCCAAAAAATATGGTCCCACGTCAGTTCCCGAACCGACTTCTTCCGGGACCCACCTCCCAGATTTTTTCCCCTCTCTTCTCCGAAGTGCAAAATTTAAGCACGTGTGTCATAACTTATAGGACTCGTTTGGATCAAGTTTTTGTATTTCTAGGAATAGGTTTTCAATTTCTTTTCCATGGGAAAGAAATTCATCATTTTCATACCCTTGTTTGGTTAGATTGGGAATAGGTAGTTCAAAAATTTTAAAAATTTTATCTCCATATTTGGTTAAAAAATGGATAGAAATATTAATTTATTTAGTTTTTTTTTAATACCCTTTCATTAATTTCATGATGATTTACATGTTTGTGATAGAAGTTGAAAATTTGAAAATAAAAAGAAGGTATAACCGTCCAAACAAAATATTCAACATCATTCCTACAAAAGCAAATCTATTTCCAAGGGGGACTTGGAAATAGCTTTCCCAAGTCAATGGGAATAGTTTTTTCCCCTAAGCTTCTCATATTCCCTCCTCATTTTCAATCCTAAACATACCAAACATGGATAAGGAATTCAAAACCCATTCCTAAGCCACAAAAACTTGAACCAAACGCCCCCATAAGAGAGAGAAGGAGAGAGAGAGGGTTGTAGAATATCCGGATCTCAGTGAGAATCAACAAAATCTTCAGCAATGGAGGTCGCCGGAAGCTGCCTGCAGTGGCAGTGGCAGAACTCCCCGTCGATTCCCCGCCTCCGACTGCTGACCTACCCCTCCCTCTCCCGACGACAATCTCTCGAATGTCTCCGCAGGACTCCCCGAACCCCCCTGGCGAGATCCCTCAGCGCCGGCTTCACCAACGACGGCGAGTCCGACGATGAGTTCGTCAAGCGGATCCAGCACCTCGTCCTCAAAGCGAACCACCAAACGGAGTCGTCCACACCGCTCGACGAAGAAGAAGAAGAAATCACTACTACATCTAGTGCGTCCTTCTCCGCGGAGCCCCCCTGGCCCGCGGTGCGTCCCGAGCGCCGCGACGACGGCCTCGTCGTCCCGGCCAGCGTCAAGCGTTGGGCCGACAGCGTCGGCGGCGCCCTTCCGCTCTCGCTGCGGATCATCAAGAAGAAGAAGAAGAGAGCACTGGAAGGAGACGCGTCCACCGCCGGCGAGTCGGCGGTGAAGAAGGCGTTCTCCTCGACGGTGTTCATCGTCCGGGAGCTCCAGAGCTACGCTCTGCGCATGAGGGAGGTCCTCTTCTTCGAGAACCTCCAGGGGGTTCTCGCCAGAGTGCAGGAGGACATGAACGCCTCCTTCGTCTGGCTGTTCCAGCACATCTTCTCCTCGACCCCCACCCTCATGGTCTACGTCATGCTGCTGCTCGCTAACTTCACGGTGCACTCGGTCGGCGCCGGCCCCGCGCTCGCCGCCGCTCCGGTCCCGATCCAGCACCAGTCTTCCGCTCTCCTAGCCGTCGAACGACGAGACTGTGACCGTAACCAGGATCAGAGCACCAGATTCGACTCGTCGGCAGTGCTCAAGACGTCTGGCATTGGCAAAACGGCCTCCGTCAATGGCGGCGGCGGAGGCGGCGGGACGACGACGACGAAGCCAGTGGCAGGAGGCACGGATGATGGCCCTAATTATAACGGCGGTGGTGTTGGCGTTGCGGTTCCGGAAGAGGAGGCGGCAGTGTGGAACAGGATGGTGGAGGAGGCGGCGAGGATCGGGGCGGGCGGGAGAGACGAGGCGCTGATGGACCGCGGCGCGCTGCGGAGCCTCGTGGCGCCTGTGAAGGTGGACGCCGCGGAGCCGGAGGAGGGCTACGAGGAGCACTCGAGGACGGAGGTGATGTACCGCCGGGAACTGGCTGCCGACCCGCAGAACACTCTGCTGCTCTCGAATTTCGCTCAGTTCCTCTACGTTGTTCTTCACGATCACGACAGGTATTACTGGTTCTTGTTTCAATCTTCCTAGCTTCAGATTTACACAGCAGTAATTGTTGCAAATAGTTCGGTTGCATTTGATTGTGAAATGTTGGGTTGATGGTTAGGTCTTTTCCATTTTAAGGATGGACATTATACACTGTTCCTAACTGACATTTCTACTTGGATTCAATAGTAAGAAACTTAACTACTCCCAAAATCTTCCTTAGCTTAGGATAGCAATTTCTTGTATTTAGGATGAACTTCGCCGTTTTAGGTAGGGTTATTTAGTAATAGGTTCTCATATAATAGTAGATATTAGGGGTTTGGTCTCGAAAATGACCGACATTAGAGTTTAGATCTCCAAATCACTGTTCACGTAGGCAAATGAACAGTGATTTAGAGATTCAAATCCTAACGTCGGTCATTTTCGAGACCCAAACTCTAATTTTAACTATTATACGAGACCCTATTACTAAATAACCCATTTAGGTATGCCATACATATAAGAAATCCTCAAAAGGATTTCGTCAAATTTTAGTGCATTTCTAGGGGAACAGTGGAAGTATCAATGTACCTTTTTTGTATGGTGCATCGTGAGCTATGTTGCACGGACACAGATATGATACATAACAGACAAGACATGACATCTATTTTGGTGTGTGCTAATATATCTTTGAACTTCTAATGTGTCAGACATGGCATGGTCCACTTTTTTGGATTGTCCGTGTTTCCTAGATCTTGAGGATATGCATAGAAAGGTTCCTTTATGAGAACACACATTACTACAAGTACCAAATATGTGGACGAAGGTTTTGTTATCGAATACGACTGACTGGCACTCCCTACAGGAGGACTGAACTAATCCTTGTTCATTTTAATTTTACAGAGCGGAGTACTACTTCAAGAGGGCAGTGGGGATGAAGCCCGCAGATGCAGAGTCGTTGAGCAGATACGCGAGCTTCCTATGGCTGGTCCGTAAAGATTTGGGCGCGGCCGAGGAGACCTACTTAGAAGCCATTGCTGCCGAACCAAGTAACACTCACTACGCCGCCAACTATGCGCACTTCCTATGGAACACCGGCGGCGAAGACACCTGCTATCCACTCGACGGGGATGATGCCTGTTAAGGTTGACCATCGGCAACTTTGGATCACTACTTCAATAATATGTAAATTACCAGATGGTAGAAATAATGTTAAGAGATGGAGAGAGAGGCCTGGGGACTTCCCTAGTTAGTTTTGTAACTGCAGATCAGCTGAGAGAGGACTGGGATTTTGTGTTGTTGCCTGAAAAGAAAGGGTCGAGAGAGAACGAAACCAAATCCGCAAGCTCATTTCAATTAGTTACAAACTATATTTCCATTCCAAGAAGAAGTGTGTATTCGATATATGTGTTTACGTACATTATGGTATGTGCTCCCACATTCCATCTTTGGAAATCAGTTGGGTTCTGGGTTTTTGATTTGTATCATCATCCAGAAGAGGAGAGGAGAAACACAGAGACATGACAAGTAGCATGTAAGGATGAATGGAGAACTTGTTCAGACTTCATATATTTCTCGAGCCATAAGCCAATGGAAGATTTTGTTTCATGTACATGGGAGGTGTAACAACTATAACTAGATGTGTTACAAGCTAACATGCTGCCACTATAGTATTTTGTGTTGTTGATTAATTCTTGCATCGAGATGAGCCATTGGGTTAGTTTGAGAATTTCATCGGTTACTTCAACAATAAAGATGATTGGTATAGTTAATGAACTCGACAAGTAGCATGTAAGGATTAATGAACTCATCCACAACTGTGGAAATGACGTTGGATTGATAAATTTGGAGGATCCTCTAAATTTTAGGGAGGAATTACTTCAATCAATGATGATGACCTTGCTGTTGTAGTTACTGGTGAACTCGACAAGTAGTTCGGGGAAAACGATAAAATTTTCGTAGCTGATGAACTTGTCAAGGGAGTCTGGGTATGACGTAAACTTCATAAAATTTGAACTGTACTGTTCTTTCTTACGCAATAATACAAAGGAATCAATTGTTAGGACAATCGAACTCATTCATTTCCATGTTGGAACTCAGAAGTGCAACTTTGCCGGAGTTGAGCTGGCAAGCTGTTTTGTTGCACCAAAAATCTCAAGGAACTGAATTCGTGAGTTCTTCTATTTGTATGTAAAACATGCTAAAATCAGTATGGGAGTCCATTGGAAAAGCGAATTTGCCCACTCTTCTTCACATGGTGGAAGCTGTCTTCTTCACTATTCCTAGGACGAAAATGACGCTCTTCACATGGTGGGCGTTGTCAGTCTTCAACTATTCGTAGGACGAAAATCGTACTAACACAAAGTTGGACTTCAATAAGCATCCAAGTATTTGAACCGAGTAATGCTACTCTTACAATCAAATGCTTACAATCTACTTACAACCTTCACCCATTGCTACATGTCAGCAAATGGGTGAGTGGTTGTAAGTGGGTTGTAAGCATTTGGTAGTAGACTTAGCATTATTGATTTGAACCTGATGACTGAACACTCCGCACATGCTTGTGAATTCCAGCATTCCAACTGCAGGGACTTTGGTAGAAGATTTATTTAACAATTTTAAATGTACCAGTAAAATTTAGACTAGATCAGAACCAACAAGGAGGAATGTAGGAGCAATCAAAAGGTTCAAAACCGTACGTTTCAATTCTATATAATTGGTCTCTTTCATATAAGTTTATAAATGGAATAATATGTAAGTGCAGTGTCTTTTGGTGCTTGTATCTATCCTTATCATGTCTGTTCAATCTTCTGCAATTTAACATTTCTTTGTAATGGATCTCTACTTCATTAAGCTCTCCGCTAGGAGCAACTGCAGCAGCATATCTCAATGGTTATGTCCAACTGGCTGCATAACTATAAAAGTAACACACATTTCAAATTTTTGGAATGAAGACTTTATTGTTTTTTGTTGTTGTTATCTTTCATCTGAACTAAGTTACTAACATTAGCACACAACACAACTGCTGGTAATGAAGATTCTTTTCAGGTTAAAACAGAAAAAAAAAAAAAAAAAAAAAAAAAAAAAAAAAAAAAAAAAAAAAAAAAAAAAAAAAGAACATATTCCCACCCCCACCCCCACCCCCCCCCCCCCCCCCCCACCTTAGGGTCTTGTTGGCAATTGTAAGGCTAACGGTTATGAGATGTTTTGTAGAGTACCGGTTACGAGCGGTTATGAGAGGTCCGGTTTTGGATGATTTTTAAATAGCGGCTTTTAAAACAGTCCAATCCATGCTTGATAATTCACTAACGAGCGGCTCTGAAATTTTTTTACATGAATACAATTAAATAGGGAAGGGTATTAGTAGTTACGATTATATATTTTTTTTGAGGATATAAATGAAATAAAATAATAAAACCTTTCAAAATCCATTGATTTGGGGATGTTTATAAAGCCATCCAAAATTACATTACACCGGTTTTGGAGGATTTTTGAGCCGATCAAAACCAGTGCCTCAAAAAAATTAACAAGCAGGACTTTTCATAAATGGTCGGTTCGAAAACACCCCAGAACTAGTGAAAACACCGTTACGAAGCAGACCCTTAATGAAAATTGATCAAATCAGACACAATTACAAACCAGACCCAGTTGACTTAATGAGCCGAACTCAACTAAGATACGCTAGATGGCAACTGTGTAACCCTAATGTCAAAGGTTGAACAACGTTGATAAACCAGCAAAGTAAATATATATATGCAAAGCCAGTTAGCTCTGTTATCAGAACTAGGAGCCCAGACCTCTTCCAGTCTAGAGGTAACAAAGAAAAATTCTTGTGTAACTGCTTTGATATGCTGTACCAGACTTTACCTGTTGATGTTGTGGAGGAGGCAGTATGGTATCCACTAATGCAGACTTGAATGTCTTTGACAGCAATATCCATATGATCAAACCTCACCTGCATCACATTCAAATTTATTTCTTTTAGTTGATACGACATTACGATAAACTCATGTTTCACTGCTACTTCGATCCAACTAAATAATTTCGCAATCGTAGCATGCCTTCTACCAAACTCCAATCGTATCATGCCTTCTACCGAACTCGAATGACACTTGTGGTTATCGAGGAGAGAGATAAGATCCTGGTTGGATGGCGGAAGATCAGTAAATCGAGCCACGGGGACGTATTGTTCTTTTCATTTATTTGGTGGGAGTTGAGGGCACAAAGTCCTGTGTGTCGCCGGGCATCTCAAAAAAAAAAAAAAAAAAAAAAAAACTAAAAGTACTTAATTTTTACTAAGAAGGTACATGTATCAAATCCACGACAGTTGCAAGCGTCTTAATGGTTTTAAAAAGGGAACTTATCTTATGTAGAATATCTTGTACAAAACTAGATGCTGAGAGTGGGTCAAACTTATTGAGATGAAGGATTTTATGCAAAAAAAGGAAACTCGCTAATTCAAGCATCATATACCATGGTTTTTGGGTTTACTCCCGATATTGATCCTTTGGTTTTTGCACAATTTGCCAGATGAAAAGCTGAGCCCCCTACTCGATATCCAGAAATCATCAATAAGAATTGGTTCAGATATAAGCAAAAATGATGCATAAAATGGAAATAATATATATAACAAGAATTAAAGTTTATGCTCATAAAATATAGCCCCCTAAACTCGGTTCTTCAATATATTGGTATATTTATGAAGGTTCGCAGTATCGGAATAGGTATCTGGCCATTCCTAGTATTGGGATCGGCGGTATCAGCAGTATCGCCTATTTCGGATCGGAGTATCGAATTTTTTGATATCGAAAATCAAATAATTATTAACAAATTATTAGTATTTCAGAAATTATATTTTATACATTTAGTCATAATTTAAGTATTTCCATTGTTTCTTAGTAGTTTCGAAATTGAATAAAATAGTAGTTACCATTGCCGATTGGTTTACAAGTGATAGGTAACTTTACTTCTTTTATATGCTTTTACAACATTAGCATGCTTCTACATTTTTGTTGATTGATCTTTTTCATTCCATTTTCTTTGCCGAATTGACCGGAAAAGAGAGCACCAATGTCGGTATCGGTCAGTATCGGGTATCGGTCGAATATCGGATCGGAACATGCTAAACCGTATCGGTATCCGTCGTATAGGATGGGTAAGCAAACTGATATTTATCCATGATTATGCAGCAATAACATGTATGTTTTTCATGAAAATTACCACATAAAATATGCTAACATGATATATTGTAACACTTGTAAGTTTCAGCTGTAAATACAATACCAAAATGCCGAATATCTTACAATGTTGATTTTCTTCATTTGTCGTTGCATCCCTAAGCTCCGCCTCAAGCACTTCATTGCACTCCTTAATTGCACTCATATCTATAAAGAAAATGCAAAAGATCGAAGTTGATTTTGACAATAATTGATGTTGCACACAAATCAGCATGAAGAAAGAATCACGATGGCATCAAAAAGGAAAACACTATGTGGCCCGCAGGCGGGCCAGTCTGTACGTCAGGTGGTCGAAGTCCATTGGCCCTTTTCTATAGACATGGATTACATGTCGGTTGATCTGCTAATGGAGTGACGCCACCTGACGGAGGGTCAGCCCGCAAGCGGGCCAACTAGCGGTGCTCCATCAAAAATTGAGTAAACATATGTTGCATCAATAATTGCACCAATACAAACGTACCTACACATGTGGGGGTATCAAGGTTTTGATACCCTCTACGTAGGACATGTGGGCCCCCTTCCTCTTCGTAAAATGTGTAAACATATACATATACATAAATATTGAGGGGTGTTGGAGTGGGTGGGGTTCCCAACCTATGTGGAGAAGATCCCGAAGTGCGACGAGCGCCGTTCGTGTGTCGAAGAAGCTCGGGAAGTAGGAGACGCGGAGTCGCTACTGCTGCTGCTGCTCCTGAAGGAGTTTCTGGCCTGGGCCTGCCGAGTTCGGCCCGAACTCGGTCCCAGGCCGAGTTCTGGCCGAACTCGGTCTGGCCACTCCAGGGTTTGGCGAGTAGGTGCTGGATGCTCGACACAGAGTTCTGGCCGAACTCTGTGTCGTCGGGGCTGAAGCGAATTTTCGGGTGATTTGTCACCATTGGATCTAATCAAACGGTCCAGGTTTGCTGCGGGATTAGGGAGTTAAGTTGAGTTTTCTCAACCCTAATTCATTACGCATTGTAACACAAGAAAGAGAGAGGAAGGAGGCAAGAGTGCCATTACAACTTCGGAAGAGAAGACGGAAGATTGAAGGTCGTTTTCGAAGGAGATCGTGTTTCGGGTAATCTCTACTCGTCGTTCTCGCTCTTCGTAGCCTTGTAATCATTGTTCTTACTTCTGAGTGTTGTGGGGATCCGATTTGGATCGGGAGGAGTTTGTAGAGGGTGTAATTCTTCTATTTCATTAGTGGAGGCTTCTCAGGGTTGGACTCCGATCGTCCCGTGGTTTTTTTCCGCAAGATTTTTCCACGTCAAAAATTCTATGTGTCTGTGTGGATTGTTTTGTGTGTTTGTTTTTGGGTTCATGCATTTGTATTGCTCGGTCCTCTCGCAGGTACTCTCCGGTTTGGGGAAAGATTTCCGCGCTTCTTTTCCAACAGAGTGGTATCAGAGCCAGGTTCTGGAATTCAGAAGGGTGTCAGTAGTTGACAGAGAAACCAGAGAGGAGAGATGGACGCGAAGCCGGTGCGCATGGTGAATCTGAACGGCACAAACTATCATTATTGGCGGAGCAAGATGAAGGATTTGCTATTTGTCAAGAAGCTGCATCTACCCGTGTTTGCATCCGAGAGGCCCAGTGATAAATCCGAGGAGGACTGGACATTCGAGCACATACAAGTGTGTGGGTACATACGGCAGTTTGTTGACGAGAACATGTACAACCACGTTGCCAATATTGAGCACGCGAAGACGTTGTAGGATAAGCTGGAATCCTTGTATGTGAAGAAGACCGGGGTAAACAAGTTATTCCTGATCCGGACGATGATGGGTCTGCGATACAAGGATGGGACGTCGATTTCGGATCACTTGAGTGAGTTCCAGGACGTGGTTGACCAGCTATCTTCTATGGGAGTCAAGTTCGACGACGAAGTTCAGGGACTGTGGCTGCTATGTACTTTACCAGACTCGTGGGAGACCGTACGAGTATCTATGATCGCTTCTGCTCCAGAGGGCGTGGTCAGTCTGGAGTTTGCCAAGAGCGGGGTGTTGAATGAAGAGATACGGAGACGTTCTCAGGGCACTTCATCCACATCCCACCACTCAGAGGCACTTGTTTCAGAGAGCCGCGGAAGGGACAAAAGCAGGGGTCCAGGTGGTGGCAGAGACAAGAGCAGAGGGAAGTCCAAAGGTCGTTACGAGGACTCAGAGTGTTACCATTGCGGTAAGAAGGGCCATATCAAGCGGAATTGTTTCGCTTGGAAGAGAGAGAAGAAGGACGACAAGGGGAAGCAAGAAGAGAACACTACAGCGGCGGCCTCGGTGCATGGAGGCGATGTGATCGTCGTAGGTGATGAGGTCATTACTAACCTCGCCTGCGATGACAATTCTTGGCTGGTGGACTCAGGGGCTTCAGCACATGTATCTCACAACAGGGCACTGTTTGCCACTTACACTACAGGCGACTGTGGAGTATTGAAGATGGGCAACGGAGATGTGTCTAAGGCGGTTGCCGTTGGAGATGTGCATTTGAGAACGAAGACGGGTGCGGTTCTTGTTCTCAAAGATGTTCGTCATGTCCCTGATATCCGTTTCAACCTGGTGTCGGTTGGAAGGTTGGATGACGAGGAATTCTTCAGTCTCTTCGGGAACAGTCAGTGGAAGCTTTCCAGGGGTTCGATGGTGATTGCCAGAGGAAGCAAGAAGTCCGGTCTCTACTATATGGAGGGGAGCGCAGAGGGGGCACAGGAGGTGAACGCAGTCAGTGATGCGTCTACCGAGTTGTGGCACAGACGGCTCGGCCATATCAGCGAGAAGGGGATGAGCTACTTGGTGAACAGGAAGATGATTACGGGGCTCAAGTCTACAAAGTTGGAGAAGTGCACGCATTGTTTAGCTGGGAAGCAAAATAGGGTGTCTTTCCAAAGTCACCCAAGTTCGAGGAAGCCGGCGTTGCTCGAGTTGATTCACTCGGATGTCTGCGGTCCTATGAAGGTAAAATCTCTTGGTGGTGCTTCTTACTTTGTAACCTTTATTGATGACTGTTCCAGGAAGGTTTGGGTCTATGCCTTAAAGACCAAGGATCAGGTGCTGCCTACTTTCAAGGAGTTTCAGGCCTCTGTTGAAAGGGAGACGGGCAAGAAGTTGTTGTGTGTTCGGTTCGACAATGGCGGCGAATACATCGGTCCCTTTGATGCGTATTGCAGAGAGCAAGGGATAGGACACCAGAAGACTCCGCCAAAGACACCTCAGCTCAATGGTGTAGCGGAGCGCATGAACAGGACACTGATGGAGAGGGTGCGGTGTTTGCTGTCAGAAGCAAATTTGTCGGGAAGTTACTGGGGTGAGGCTCTTCTCACAGCTGCTTATGTTATTAATTTGTCTCCTAGTGCTCCTTTGCAGGGTGATGTGCCTGATAAATTATGGTACGGCAAAGAGCCGTCATACAATCACCTGCGGGCGTTTGGTTGTAAGGCCTTCGTGCATGTACCGAAGGACGAGAGGACCAAACTTGAGCCGAAGACGAGGCGATGCGTCTTTGTCGGCTACGGTCGGGATGAGTTTGGCTATAGACTCTACGACCCAGTGGAAGGAAAGCTCTACAGAAGCAGGGACGTGGTGTTCGTCGAGGATCAGACCATGACCAACACTCAGGATTCCGAGACGCCTTCTGAGGCTGAGGAATTGCCTGAGTTAGAGTCATTTCGCTTCGAGCAGTTTCCAGAGGACATCGCAGAGGATCCAGTTATGGGGGAGCCGGTACATGGAGTTGCTCCCAACCTTGATCATCAGCCTGCTGATGGTGGTCAGGGTGTCCCTCAGGAGGATAAGCATGCCGGAGAGGTAGTTCCTGAAGGGGAGGAGGCTGTCGGTATACAGCCAGCACCAGTGGTTCCTTTGAGAAGGAGTGACAGGGATCGTCGACCATCTACGAGATACTCACCAGATGAGTATGTGCTATTGACTGACGGAGGAGAGCCCGAAAGTTTTGCAGAGGCCATGGAAGACGAACACAGGCAGGAGTGGATGGAGGCTATACAGGAGGAGATGAGTTCCTTGTACACCAATTCCACTTATGATCTGGTGCGGTTGCCAAAGGGCAAGAAGGCTTTGAAGAATCGATGGGTGTTCAGAGTGAAGCAGACGGATGATGCTACTCGTCCTCGATACAAAGCGAGGCTGGTAGTCAAAGGCTACGGTCAGCGGAAAGGCGTGGATTATGATGAGATCTTTTCGCCTGTCGTCAAGCATTCGTCTATTCGGGTGGTGCTAGCATTAGCAGCCAGTCTCGACTTGGAGGTCGAGCAGATGGACGTGAAGACGGCATTCCTCCACGGTGATCTTGAGGAGGAGTTGTACATGGAGCAGCCAAAGGGATTCTGTGAGAAGGGCAAGTCACATTTGGTCTGCCGGTTGAGGAAGAGCTTGTATGGTCTGAAGCAGGCTCCGAGGCAGTGGTACAGGAAGTTCGAGTCGTTTATGGGGGAGCATGGTTATGCACGGACGACGTCGGACCATTGTGCATTTGTGAGGTATTTTGCCGAGGATGATTTCATCATTTTGTTGCTCTATGTAGATGACATGCTATTAGTGGGTCGGAATGCCACTAGGATAGCGGAGTTGAAGCGCCAGCTGGGCGCGGCCTTCTCTATGAAGGATTTGGGCGCAGCGAAGACTATTCTTGGGATGGAGATCAGCCGAGAGAGAGAGAGTCCAAGCTGCTACACTTGTCCCAAAAGAAGTACATTTATCGGGTACTTCAGCGTTTCGGGATGGACGGATCGAAGAAAGTGAGTTCCCCCCTCGCAGCTCACTTTAAGCTCACTGAGGAACAGTGTCCATCTACCGAGGACGAAAAGGAAGATATGGAGCGGGTTCCATATGCCTCAGCTGTGGGAAGCCTTATGTATGCCATGGTGTGTACGAGGCCAGATATTGCTCATGTAGTTTATACGGTTAGCAGGTATCTTTCGAATCCTGGAAGGGTACATTGGAGTGCGGTCAAGTGGATTCTACGATATCTTCAGGGCACTGCTGGTTGGAGACTTTCCTTTGGTGGTGACGAGCCGAAGCTGGTTGGGTATACCGACGCTGATATGGCTGGAGATGTAGACACTAGGCGATCGACTTCGGGCTACGTGATGATGTTTGCGGGAGGAGCAGTATCGTGGCAGTCGCGGTTGCAGAAGTGTGTTGCCTTGTCGACGACAGAGGCAGAGTACATTGCGGCGACGGAGGCTTGCAAGGAGCTGTTGTGGATGAAGAAGCTATTGCAGGAAATGGGACTGAAGCAAGAGCAGTATACTTTGCTTTGCGACAGTCAGAGTGCTATCCATCTTGTGAAGAATCAGACGTTTCATAGCCGGTCCAAACACATCGAGACTCGGTATCACTGGATACGGGATGTGGTTGAGAAGAAGGACGCGGAGCTTGAGAAGGTTCATACAGATGACAATGGAGCTGATATGTTCACGAAGATTCTATCAAGGGGAAAGTTTGAGTACTGCAGGCAGATCGTCGGGATGATGACATCCTCCCCATAGTTGTGAAGGGGGAGATTTGTTGGAGTGGGTGGGGTTCCCAACCTATGTGGAGAAGACCCCGGATTGCGACGAGCGCCGTTCGTGTGTCGAAGAAGCTCGGGAAGTAGGCGACGCGGAGTCGCTACTGCTGCTGCTGCTCCTGAAGGAGTTTCTGGCCTGGGCCTGCCGAGTTCGGCCCGAACTCGGTCCCAGGCCGAGTTCTGGCCGAACTCGGTCTGGCAACTCCAGGGTTTGGCGAGTAGGTGCTGGATGCTCGACACAGAGTTCTGGCCGAACTCTGTGTCGTCGGGGCAGAAGCGGATTTTCGGGTGATTTGTCACCATTGGATCTAATCAAACGGTCCAGGTTTGCTGCGGGATTAGGGAGTTAAGTTGAGTTTTCTCAACCCTAATTCATTACGCATTGTAACACAAGAAAGAGAGAGGAAGGAGGCAAGAGTGCCATTACAACTTCGGAAGAGAAGACGGAAGATTGAAGGTCGTTTTCGAAGGAGATCGTGTTTCGGGTAATCTCTACTCGTCGTTCTCGCTCTTCGTAGCCTTGTAATCATTGTTCTTACTTCTGAGTGTTGTGGGGATCCGATTTGGATCGGGAGGAGTTTGTAGAGGGTGTAATTCTTCTATTCCATTAGTGGAGGCTTCTCAGGGTTGGACTCCGATCGTCCCGTGGTTTTTTTTCGCAAGGGTTTTCCACGTCAAAAATTCTCTGTGTCTGCGTGGATTGTTTTGTGTGTTTGTTTTTGGGTTCGTGCGTTTTTATTGCTCGGTCCTCTCGCAGGTACTCTCCGATTTGGGGAAAGGTTTTCGCGCTTCTTTTCTAACAAGGGAGCCTCACTTGTCATACATAGGGGGTATCAAAACTTTGATACCCCCTTCGGTATCAAAGTTTTACTCGCCGAACACTCTTCTCATATTTAAACTTTTAAAAGTACTATATACACTTTGTTTTTGTGCAAGGCTATAAAGTAGACATGGTAAAAGACATGTTATCTTCCCCTATAATCCATAGATAGTCGGTGGTGCTTTACATTGTTCGAGGCTAAAAGTGATGATCAATCGACAAATTCCCTCAAAGATGGAAAAGGGAGATTCTTATTTAACCGATAGCTATAGTAAATAAATATCTGGAAGGGAAAAAAAAAACATTTCGTTTCTCGTTAGTGTTGGAACAAGTCTGTTATGGACATTCGAACAATTTATTTACCTATTAGTATACATGAGGAAAATAAGCAAGTGGTAAGCATGAAAAGTTCATGGAGCACACATGATCTTTAGTCATTTAGGATCTGTTTGGCAATTGTAAGGAATAGCGGTTATGAGGTATTTTTAAAGTACCGGTTATGAGTTATTAGGGGTTCGATTTTTGGTGGTTTTTAAGTAGCGGCTTTTAAACCAGTCCAATTCATACTTGGTAATTCATTAACGAGCGGTTCTGAAAGTTTTTAAGGGTATTAGTAGTTATAATTATATATATTTGCTGAGGATATAAATGGATGTATAAAACCACCCAAAATTATATTATACCAGTTTTTTTTTTTTTTTTTTTGGGAGGGGGGGGGGGGGGGGGGGGGGGGGGGGGGGGGTGGGTTTGGGGTTGAGCCGACCAAAACTCGTGCCTCAAAAAGATTAACAAACAGGAATTTTCATAAACGATCGGTTCAAAAATACCCCAAAACCGATAAAAACACTGTTAGCAAACAGACCCTTAAGTGATCCATCTCATCAACAACGAACAATTAACCTGAAAAATCATGGTGTTTAACAATGAAGAAATTAGAACTCGGGGAAGAAAATTCTTGTTGTTGTGCAGAAAATGTAGCGTATGAAGAACAAAAATGCAAAGTTTACAACCAAATGCCTACAACCATCTTACAATCTGTCTCTCTCCCCATGCTAACATGGGCCCACCGAGTCCTCTCTCTTCCCCACTCCAACCCTCCCCCCCCCCCCCCCTCCCCCCCCTCCTCCTCCTCCTCCTCCTCCGCCAATCGAAGGCCGCCACGTGGAGGTTGTAAGCTCTTACAACCGCTTTTGGTTGTTAGAGTAGCATTGCTCTATGAAGAATGCACGATCGCAGTAGTATTTTAATTCTTCTTACATCGTTCTTCTAGAAGTAGACTGACCCTTCTGAGACAAGAAGTTACTGGAGATGCTGAAGAGGAGATGCTGAAGAGGTGAGAAACTACCGCTCGTCTTCTTCCTAGGATGTAACCTTTATTGAAATATGTAGTTTCGATTAGGGAACTCCTTTGTCATGTCTTCAAATTATGTACAGTTCCCCAATATATTTTTTTATCGAAATCGTATGAGTACCTTGCTGAAGATCTCAGATGTGCTAGTTAGTGATACACAATTTTTACGGCAAGCGTATCCGGCGATTGGTATCCTACCTAGTAGTAGTTAGGTCAAACTAGTAACAGACACGAAATCAGAAAGATAGAAATGTGTCATTTACAAAGAAGTAATAAAGATAAGACTGTGAATCATTTGTATGTGCAGAAGGCTGCCAAAGCATTTGTAGGTGATTGATCATGATTCTTTGGTCAATCTTGACCGCAATTAAGTTAGAATTTTGAGTCAACACGAACTTCTTCAGAATCTACAGTTTTAGTTAGTGTAGTGGTTAGAAACTTTGAGATAATCTCTTCTTCCATACTCTACTGTTAAACTATATAATTTCATTTCACATACACTCCGCAATGTTCATAGACAAACAAGCACTGCACTACATATTACGGTCTCTTTCGACCAATCGTGTACTAGTCGCTTCACCCGATCGATGCACATGGTTTTTTCGGTCCCGGGGCACCCGCAGACCTACAAGCACCCAGCCCTCTCCTCCGACGCAGGAAGGAGATGCCGCGACGTGGCCCGTCTCCTTCGCCGCACGCATCTGCCCCCAGAGCCGGCCCAGGGGTGAGCCTGACAAGCCCCCGGGCATGGGCAACCACCCGGGCCTGGGCAACCACCTAGGTTAGGGCAATCTTTCTCAAAAAAAAAAAAATCCCTTCATCCACATCGGCCCTGGACCTATTCCAATTTCTATATTCCCAGACGGCCGCACCTCTCCGCCAAATCGCCAAAAGTTCAATTTCTACCTTTCTTTTATCTATCCTCATGCACTCGGAAGAAGCAAAAAAATCAATATATTCAGTCTTAAAAAAAAATATTAATTTGCTTTCGAATGCATATTGTCTAAGGAGCTGTCCAGTGGGTTCTTCCTGCTTCATACTTGGATGTTACGAACAAAGATTATGGAGGTTGGTGATAAAGTATTTCATTTTTAAATATTACAATTTTTTGACGAGTGAGTTGTTAGATGCTAGATTTTTTTTATTGTTTTCTTCCACTGATATCTTAGCACTATTAGGTTTTTTTTTGCATTACATGATACTTCACTGGAACACGATATTGGCAAATCTAGCTTGTCTTGCTTACCATAACACAATATTGATAAAATGTATTATTATTTTGGCTTAATTGCTAATTGCTACCATCAACTATCACACTTTTTCAAGTTGATACCCTAAACTTTTTTTTGTAACAACTTGATACCCGGATATTATTTTGGACAAAAATGCCCCTACCCCTAACTTCCCCCCTGCTCGCTTGCCCCCCCCCCCCCCCCCCCAACTGCTAGCTCCGGCCGCCCACCCGCCTGCTGGCTCCCCTCCCCGCTGGCTTCAGGCCATCCCCACCCCCCCCCCCCCCCCTCTCGCTCCGGCCGCCCGTCCGCTCCCGTCTCTCCCCTAGGGCGTGGCAGCGCGGGAGGAGGGGGGCTGGGGAGGGGGGTGCGGGGCGGGAGGCGGGGTAGGGGGTGGCCCGGAAGCGAGGAGGGGGGGGGGGGGAGGTTGGCCGGAAGCGAGGAGGAGGGGGGGGGGGGGGAGTCGGCCGGAGCTAGCAGGGGAGGGGGGGATGGCCGGAGTGGGGGAGGGGGTGGAGGGAGGGAAGGGATAAGGGCATTTTTGGATTTTTTAAAATATTAGGTATTAAGTTGAAAAAAAAATATAGTTGAGGTATCAATCTGTTACGAAAAAAAGTTTAGGGTATCAACTTGAAAAAGTGTGATAGTTGAGGGTAGCAATTAGCAATTAAGTCTATTATTTTAATAAAGTTTAAGGGCAACCAAAATTAGTTTCGGCTAGGGCAACCCAATCCGCTGGGACGCCCTGTCTGCCTCTGATATGCAAATAATTCGTAGCAATAATCAATGGACGCTACCATGATTTATGGTCTGTTAAATACTTCGTCGGTGGATAGGCTTTTCCAAGGAGATCTCCATATGATCGGGGATTGGGGACTCGATCGCTCTCACTCCGATGGAGAAATTGGTTCGATCGGATTTTGGGGGATTTGTTGCCAGGAAGATTTTGGGATTTGGGAATTGATCGGGAGGGAGGAATTATCAAACTAGGAATATAAAAGATTTATATCAAAGGAGATGTTTTCCCGCCACCCACATTTTGGCAGTTGTTTACTTACCCATAATAAACATTAACAAAGTAAGGAATGATTGATATAATCCGAAGGGAAGATTTATGAAATGCCCAAAAACTAAAAAAGTTTTATGTAAAATCCACCGCTAAAAAAACTTTCATCGCCTGTCCAGAATTAGAAAAACTTATCCAAAGCGGGTTCCAAATGACCCTTTTGTCCTTCCTTTTAATTTATTGGAAACACCCACAAAACTGCTCTTTAAAAAAACGTTTCAATACTCCATCTTCTTCCATACGCTGCTCACTTTCGAATCTAGGTTTTCTCCTCAAAAATTTTTAAAAACTCGTCGGAAAATTTCGGAAAGACCGGGACGAACGACATAAGTGCTAAAACGGAGGTCCAAACATCATTTTTTTGCGATTCTAAAATTTCGGAAGGCCGTCTAACAGTAAAACTGTTACTTTCAGTCTCCTCGACGATACGCTCATTTTGCGACAAACGGGACCTCGTTTCGACCTCCCAGTCAAAAGTTATGGCCCTCCAAAGTTTCAGCTGACCATAAAATGCATGAGAATGGCCATTCTCCGTTTAGAACACGAAAAATGTTAATTTTCGCATGAGGGTGGTCATTCTCCGTATTAGTAACACGGAGAATGGCATTCTCCGTCTTAATTTACACGGAGAATGACATTCTCCGTCTTAATTTACACGGAGAATGGTCATTCCAGTGTTAAAACGCAGGAGAATGACCATTCTCCGTGTTAGAAACACGGAGAATGCCATTCTCCGTGTTAAATAAAACGGAGAATGTCATTCTCCGTGTTAAATAAGACGGAGAATGGCCATTCTCCGTGCTAAATTAAACGGAGAATGACCATTCTCCGTCTTAATTTACACGGAGAATGACCATTCTCCGTCTTAATTTACACGGAGAATGCCATTCTCCGTGTAATTTATCACGGAGAATGGTCATACCAGTGTTAAAACGCAGGAGAATGACCATTCTCCGTGTTAGAAACACGGAGAATGCCATTCTCCGTGTTAAATAAAACGGAGAATGTCATTCTCCGTGTTAAATAAAACGGAGAATGGCATTAAGACGGATAATGGTCATTCTTCGTCCTAATTAAGACGGAGAATGGTCATTCTCCGTGTTAGAAACACGGAGAATGGTCATTCTCCGTGTTAGAAACACGGAGAATGGTCATTCTCCGTTTTAAATAAAACGGAGAATGGCATTCTCCGTGTTAGTTTACATGGAGAATGGTCATTTACAGTGTTAAAACGTTAATTTAGTTTTTTCATGAATAAAGAGTTTCGTTCTTCTTTCAAAACGATGATAATTCTTATGGAAAAGAAGAAGAAAGATCTTCTCTCCACAATTGACCTAATCGTCGAAAAACTTCAAATGTCTCCACGATGAAGATGATGATGATGGTGATGATGATGACGAGCGATGATATGAGTTCGACTGAAAAAAAACACACCGAACTACGAATGATTTTTGCGATCTCTGCTGAATATGAGAGCAATGGAATTCAGATTTCCCGTGAAGAAGAAGAAGACGAAAATCGCAATCCAGATATGAGTTTTTTGAATTCAAATACATATAGATGACCAATTCGCGCGGAGGGGTAGTTTCGGTATTATAAAAATAGCATTTTCCAGCGGGTGACATCTAAAAAGGAATCTTGGAATATTTAACGTGAAAATACTTAATTCTGGGTATTTCATAAAACTTATGCAGCGGATGGGCATTTCATAAAAGTCCACTCCGAAATTGGGTTTCTCAGCAATTTTCAGTAATCCGAATTCATCAGAAAATACTAGACTCTACTACAAAAGTACAGAATCAAGCAAATATTTTTCTTCACCATATCACCGGAGATACATCGACTAAAAATATAATCAAATCTGGATTATTTATAAGGACTGGGACACAGGATTATTTATAAGGACTCGGACAACCCCAACATGCAACAATAACCCAAACAGAAAAGAAATTTAATAATAAAATCATCCTAGCATAAGTCAAGATCTGCGTAATCTTCTTAGCTAGCAATGCTTGAATAGTTAGATAGTTGTTTTTTATTTTTATATATATATTTTTTCCAGCACG
Source organism: Iris pallida (assembly GCA_029216955.1). NCBI lineage: Eukaryota > Viridiplantae > Streptophyta > Magnoliopsida > Asparagales > Iridaceae > Iris > Iris pallida. The sequence goes on along the minus strand of JANAVB010002397.1, from coordinate 14,054,581 downwards.
TACAGGTTCAGTTAAATTCATATCATTTCGGACTCTTCGTGCAGATATTATCCGCACTTAGATCTTATCCGCACTTGCTTTGTCATCATCGTCCCACACGCACACCCCGCACGCTCCATAGCTCCACGCGACCGCCATAACGTTTTTCGACGCTCACAAATCAACGTCTCGCTTCGCCCACGACAACGAAGGCGTCTCCGATGTCTTCACGACGCCTACGACAGCCGATGCCGTCCAGCCGTCCGTTCTATGCGCACGACGTCCTTACGGTGCCGCACGACGGACTGCATGGTCAGCCGTCGTTTATATCCGTCATAGAATGGTGCCGGTTCTCGACCGTCCGCACGGCGTCCTATCAGTTGAATTTTCATGAACGGACGCTCATTCTGATCCACACCAACTCAGATTGTGGCCATTTTTCGTAATGCTCCACACCGTGCAGGCGCCCTGAATAGTTAGTTTTTTTTGTGTATCCAGCACGTGTTAGTTGAATTGCTTTCAATTGCTGGATTGTCGAGCAATGTTCAAGGAACAAAACATCCGGCTATCAACAAAATGATTATTGAATGAAAACGAAGCTTTACCATCTCTGGATTCGGTAATATTTCCCCAAATGTTTAACACCTAATCCAACAAAGCCACGAGGAAACATGGCTTTCAAACCCATCAAAACCATTTTACACAAAACAGAAATGAAAACGAAAGTCATACCTTCACAAAGGACATGTAACCTGGAGGCCAGACATTCAAGTTGTTGAGACACGTTCACAAGCTTTGCTTTAAATCACTAATATAACAAAAGGAAATTTACCACACATCAATATCACTGTCCCAATATAGTTAGTCGAGCGCATAACTGTACTACAACATAATAAGGTAGACAATTTTCTTAAAAAATAGTATAGAATGATAAATGAAACATTCTCAAGCAACATGAATCGCACAAACCAAAAATCTCCTGCAATTTAGTTGACCACAAATTCAAAACAAAATAAGCCCACTAAAGGAACATTTTCTCAAACAAATCCTAGAGAAATCTACTAATCAATATCTAATCATCAAACAAGCTAAATCCAATGTCCTCATCAGACTCTTCCTCTGGCTCCTCTTTCTTCTCTTCCTTGGCAGCAGGTGCAGCAGAAGAATCTGCAGCAGCGACTGGAGCGGCAGCAGTAACAACTGCAAACTTGCTTGGATCCTGTATTTCAAAAAGAATAATTGATCAGAAAGCATAATCATAAATGTAGTTTCAAAAACAATGTTCTAATAGACATAGCACCACATACCTTCAAATACTCCTTAACCTTCTCAGCAAGTGGGAAACTATATTCAGTTGCCACAGCAACTGCAAGAACATTCTTGTATCCATTGATAAACATGTGAGGTGCAGCAGCTACAGTTGGGTAGGATATGGCCAAGGACAAAGAAGCAACCATCGAAACACCAACTGCAAACTTCTCAATAAGATCATCCTCCGTGAGGTCCAGTACCTCTGGACTAAAAACAGATCCATTGTCATAGACAGATGTGACAACAAGACCATACGAGAAAGGGCGAATGCCAAGCTTCGCAAGAAGGGCAGCCTCTGAAGAGCCCACCTTGTCACCTTTCTTAATAAGCTCAACGGGGGTGATAATTTCAACAGTACCCTTGTTAATTTTGGTGGGGATGTTCAGCACCTGAAAGGGTAAAAAACAGAGTTAGAGAAAGGAAACCACAATGATGACTAAAAATGTGCATGCATGTGCAGGCTGGACTGTGCATTTTACCTGAAAGAAGGAAGTTTGGGAAGGGTCCAACCCAGTATTACCGGGAGGAACAATGACATCGATAGGTGCAACCAGACCAACACGAGCTGGGGCTCCAACCTGATTTTAAGGAAAGAGGAACATTTGTAAGCATGTAAGGCATGCAGCATAAAAACAATTCAAGTTATAAGATCATGACGCTAAATTTGCAGTAGATCGGAAGATCCTGGACCCCAATCAGTATGTGCTGATAAAATAAAATTGGTTATGAAGTGCACCGGAAATAAAGAATATATTCTGTTCCAATAAGCTACCAGTACTATAATTAGTTCATCAGGAAAACATTTTCTGCTGGTTCCAGTTGCAAGGAATTTTGGTTATAAACATGAAATATTAAAGCACCATTGTCAGTGTCTGAATTATCCATCTTTGGATACCAAAGGTTTTTCACACTAGTTCAAAAGTACAGTTTCCTTTATGAATTATGACGGTTTTAAAATTGTCCTTGGATTATCAAAATACATTTCTAAATGGATATGTTTACTAGAATAAATTCAAGAGGGTATACTTGTGAACTAAACAGTGTTGTCAATGGCATATCGAAGCAAGTGTCATTGGCATGAGACGCAACATGGCGTACCAAGGCACCTTGCCATGACGCAAGGCGATGCGTTTCATTGAGACGCACACACCTCAGTCACACGTCATGGAGCATTTAGGTGCTGTCTCATGAAACCTAACATGGTCTTTATGTTTTACATTGTTTTGACTCAATCGTGAACCATAATAACATGCACCTTACTCTACCCCACCACTACCCCACTTTAACTATCTTCTTTCAGAATTCCATCTTCACCCTTTTTGTCTCTCGAAACTCTTCGAATAATTTAGCAGTCGTTGTTAACAGTCATCCCTTGATTGCCAACTTATTGACGTCCAAAAGATTCAACTTATTTTTAAATTTGCAAGTTTCAATATTTTATCCTTTTTGTAACATGGACTTTATGTTTTACATTGTTTTGACTCAATCGTGAACCATAATAACATGCACCTTACTCTACCCCACCACTACCCCACTTTAACTATCTTCTTTCAGAATTCCATCTTCACCCTTTTCGTCTCTCGAAACTCTTCGAATAATTTAGCAGTCGTTAACAGTCATCCCTTGATTGCCAACTTATTGACGTCCAAAAGATTCAACTTATTTTTTAATTTGCAAGTTTCAATATTTTATCCTTCTTGTGGTCTTCTCTATTTTATAACTTCAATTTATTCTTTGATAATGATTTTGCTGCGTCGCCAATTTTTTTCTACCAAAATCTAGTTACCTTACTCAACTAGGCTCCTTTATGTTCCAATTTATTTCTTGTGAATTATACATTTTTCCTCTCACCACATCAAACAATTCACCATTAGGCTAGCATCGATCTTACTTTACCTGTCTAAATGGATATGTTTGCTAGAATAAATTCAAGAGGGTATACTTGTGAACTAAACAGTGTTAATGGCGCATCGAAGCAAGTGTCATTGGAATGAGACGCAACATGGCGTACCAAGGCACCTTGCCATGACGCAAGGCGATGCGTTTCATTGAGAAGCACACCTCAGTCACGTCATGAGCATTGAGGTGCTGTCTTATGAAACCTAACATGAACTTCATGTTTTACATTGTTTTGACTCAATCATGAACCATAATAACATGCACCTTTCTCTACCCTACCACTAGCCCAATTCAACTATCTACTGTCAGAATTCCATCTTTACCCTTTTTGTCTCTCGAAACTCTTTGAATAATTTATCAATCGTTGTTAACACTCATCCCTTGATTGCCAACTTATTGCTGTCCAAAAGATTCAAGTTGTTTTTTAATTTGCAACTTTCAAATTTTTTTATCCTTTTTGTGGTCTTCTCTGTTTTATAACTTCAATTTATTCTTTGCTAATGATTTTGCTGCATCGCCAAATTTTTTTTCTACCAAAATCTAGTTACCTTACTCAACTAGGCCCTTTTATGTTCTAATTTATTTCTTGTGAATTATTTTGTATATTTTCCTCTCACCACATCAAACAATTCATCATTAGTCTAGCATCGATCTTCCTTTACCCATCTACAATTCTCAAGTCTAACAACCACTAGGGTGAGATTTTTAATTTTTGCATTGTTTCTAAACTTTACTTCTTCTGAAACTTCCTACTAAAAACTTAAATCTGTTAACATTCATTTTTCTTACATGTGAATATGGTTGCAATTGAAGGTGCTAAAACATAAATGAACATGGGCTATAGCACTAAAAGAAGACAATAAACAAGAAAAAATTGGAAGATCAAAATAGACTTATATTTAATAGATGAATGTAAAAAGCAACCAATTTGAGTAATGATATGGGATCACACTTCATAACCACACTGATGTGGCAGTGCATTATCGGATGTCAAAGGTAGCCTTAAAAGGGAGGGGTAATAATTGACATCAAATGATGCACTGCCACATCAGTGTGACTATGACGTATGTCAAGAAAAGTGCATCCGCATAGCATTATTGTCAGAGTAATAAGAAACAACAGTGTGCTTGATGAGACACTTTTTTTTTCTAAGCCCAAAACATACAGCAATCAATTCAAAATGATATCTACACAAAAACGCTCTTTCTTGAGTCATATACCTGAATTGGGCCATCTTTTTAGAAGCACAAAAAATTAAAAAAGAAGCAAATGTCTTGTGTTAAGTTATGATTCATCATAGCCTATCCCTTATAGTTATTTCTTCTGAAACTTCCTAATAAAAACTTCAATATGTTAATATTCATTGTTCTCATCTCTAGTCAAAACTGGTATCATGTCTTAAGAATAATTAGTTTTTACCATGAATAACAGTTGTTTTCTACTGTTCAATCAATATAATTCTATTTCCTACAGAACGGAGATATCCGACTGTCTTAATTATTTTGTCCTAACAATATTTGCATAGAAAGAAATAGCATTTGAAGCATCGAAGTAGGAGCAATCAAAAAAATTCCATCATTCTAAAGCTTTAGGTAAAACAGACTTGTCATGTAAATTAAACAGAGACTTCAAAACAATCCCATCGTGCTAAAGCTTCAAGGATAACAGAATTGTCATGTAACTTAAACAGAAACTTTCAAAGAAAACCAATGCAAATGAACAGCTGAAACAGCAGAAATGTACCTTATACTTGGCAACCTCCTCACTGACTTCCTTCAGGTCACCCTTGGTGAAGATCAAACCCACATTGCCCTACATCAATCAAATAGCATCAACATAAAAATAGTAATAACAATCAGAATTGAGCCAGAAGATGCAACTGCATATGAAAATTGAAAACAAGGTTCAAAGTATCAGTTTTAGGTCCTTCCTATAATTTTATATCTAAGTTGTATAATTATATACAACTTTCTAGCTAAGCTATGCAGTTTATAAATTTTAGAAAGCATTACTTGTCCGATTGCTGCTAATTTAAAAGGGCGCATTTTCATTTTTCCCAATTTTAAATTGCTGAAAATAATCTAAAAATTGTACTATATGTCATATGCATTTTAGTATAAGTCTACTTTATTAATGTTCTGGAAATAATAAACATATAAAAAGATTTAATGGAGTAAATTGAAATTTGAGATAGGATATGCTTCTAAGAGACTTATAACAAGAAAAGAAAAGTAACCAATTCATGCATGACTCACACAAAAATTTCACACACATACCATATGGGAACTAAGATAAGTTTCCATGAAAATACTCTAATCCACCAGTTTACATCCAACCTATCAGATTTACTATTTTCATTGGCTCCTTATGGTATGTGTGGCTGGCTCAAAGGTATATGGTTCACTAAACTTAACTGTTCCTAATATAAGTTATACCATGGCATAATCACGATCATGACCCAAACCAGCTGTTATATCAAATTGGCTGATATATGTATGCTTCATTAGTAATTAGCATGTATGCAGTAGTGGAATGAGACAAATTATAAATTACACAGAAGATTAATTCTATAATATTTATATTAATAGTCCAAAATTTGCCATGCAAGTCATATATGAAGTGAATCATTATAATATACAACCACGAGGTCATATCTTGTATACCACCATGTATCCAATTTTTGACATGGCAACTACCAAGTAGTATGAGTCGGATATCCAATATGGGGATATTTTGAACATTCCTAAACAGCCAGTCCCTTGATTGTTTCTGGCATACCAACTTACTTCACTAAAGTGAAGGCGCCAGTTTTTATTAAACATATATAAAAAAATCCTAAATTACAACTATGTCTCCAACTATATAATCTACATGAAATTAAAGCCTAACCTAAACTAAGAAGGGATCAGCAACCTCTCTCTTGATATCAACCTCCACTAATATCCTGTGTCTTGTCCCATCTGTCGTGGTGCAGGCATTTCCAAGGGAAGCTTAGACTGCTAACTTAAGTTTGAAGCTTTGATCTCGTGGGTTTAACAACATTAGTGTCATCAAAATGACAATAATACCAGCACGAATAGTGGCAGTAACTCCAACCAACAACTCCTTGGAGGTGAACTAGTGTTCCTTTTCTTTTAGGGTCCAACAATCCACACCACACCTCTTACTAAGCACACCCCAAACCCAAAAAAGAAAAATGAAATTCCTATCCTACCCTCACCCTCCCTCTGCTCCCCTCCACCCTACTCCCCTCCCTCCTCCTCCTCTTCCTCCTCCAGGGTCGGAGGAGGAGGGGCCGGGGTCGGGGGAGGAGGAGGAGGGGGGATGGGGGGGTAGGATTGACATTTCAATTTTTTTTCTTGGTTTGGGGTGTGCTTAGTAAGGGGTGGGGTGTGTATAGATTCACCCTTTCTTTTATTTGCAATATTTTACTTCTAACTTGGTAAACGCCGATATAAACCTAAATCCAGTCAATATTCATCATGGTTAACCAATATTCATCATTAGCAGCTGGTACCTTCCTTGATTGTGCAAGACCCTATATTTTGGGCTTGGTTTCGGATCAGCCCCATACAAATTTCATCACAATTTGATAAGTTCATAATCTATAGGCACTACCAGACATCATAACTCGATCATTATTAACCGTCATAGCTACTATGACAGGTAAGTAAACCACTTTACACACGATTAATAGTCCGACTAATCTATTGCTTAATCCAATCATAAGATGGTCTAATAATAAAAAAAAATTACAGGTATCCATCCAAATGTAAATAGCGAAATAGTGATTAGCAAACAATAACGATTACCATGATGCAGACTTTCTATTAGCAAACCCTAAAAAACCCAAAAAGGAGTGCTTTTTTCATTACCACTAGAAGTGGGAGAAGGTTGAGGTAGTTGGCATTGCCGGAGTTCTCAGCGTGCAGCCTGATGCACCTCCTGATGAGCGTGTTCTTCCCCATGAGCACCACGGAGTCCCCCCTCAGCCCCTTCCTGATGTTCTGAAGCTGGTTGGAGCCGACATTGTCGGCGACGGCGATGAGCACCTGGCTGTACTGGTCCAGCAGGCTGCAGAGCTTCTTGTCGTACTGCACCTTCTTCTGCGCCTTGGTCTGCTTGATTGCCATTGGAGTCGAGGTGGAGGAAATCGAAACCCTAACCCTAGAGAGAAAAAAAAAAGGGGAAGAAAGAAACCCTAACCCTAGAAAATAATCGAGGGCCAAGAACAAGCTCGGGGGCTTGGTCAAGGCGGGCGAAGATAGAGATCGCCTCTTTAACCTCGATAAAATTTTCCTGCTGCCTTTTGTGGAAACCCTAAAAAGAGGCGGAAGAGTACAGTGGGAGAAAACCCTAGCTTTGGATGGTGGGTATTTATAAGTGTTGGAGGAAGGAGATGAGATGAGATCTGGCGGCTGGGATCTGTGTGGTGATATCTTTGGGCTTATATCGATTAGATATAGGCGTGGCCCAGTGGGCTGAAGTGTAAATATCTAAATAAAATGTAGGATTATTTAATATTAGAATTTAGGTCTACAAATTATAAAATGTTAGAGTTTGGATCTCCACGTCACTCTTCACTGGCTGTTCACTCTTAACGTAGCTTAGTGAATAGTGATTTGGAGACCAAAACAAAAATTAATGGCTCAAGTCCTAATATCAAAAAAAATTAGATGTCATTTTCTCCGGCTTGACAAATGTTAAGGGGGAATTCGAACATACATCTTCTACGTCGGAGCCTCCGTTGCTACCACTATGCCACAACCCACGGACAAATCCTAATAGGATTGGGTTCAAATATTTGAACCCGGTCACAAATCGGTTTGGGCTTGGGTTCATGTGTCAGGTTACCCGAAGAACCCGAAACCCAACTTTTATATATATATATATATATATATATATATATATATATATAGATATATATATATATATATATATATATATATATATATATCATACTTCTTAAATAAAAAATTTAAATCCTAAATTCTTTCACCCAAACTCTTCAACTACTTATCCTAAAGCTTATTTCAGTTTATATTTTGTCATGATCAAGCGTTGATTGCTATTTGATTATTTGTTTAATATTATTTTTGTTTAAAATTGTTTCAATTAGTATATTAGAGTCCGATAAATCCGATGGACCCGACCCAAATCGAGTCAATCCGAGCCAAATCCAATCCTCCGGACTTGATTTTGGACTTCATATGTTGAACCAGAGGTCGGACCGGACTTTGGCTCGGACTAAACTTATGATTCATCGGATTGGGCTCGACTTGATCTCAAGTCCGAACCAACCCGTCCGAGTTGCACCCGTAGTTGGAGTCTGTTGGTGCGTCAATCCGGCCGTAAGTGCTCTTTATTGTTTTCTTCCCCTTTTCACCGACCCCTGTGTTAGTGCTCTTGAGCTGAGAATCTCATGGGCAGATTATTGTTTTTAAGGGGCCGGCTATACACACCCCATGACCTGCTAAGGACACCCCACATAACTTAAATTTTATGTTAAAAGACCAATATACCCCCAAGTCTTTCTAAGAACACCCCAAAAAAAAAAAAAAAATTCTGCGACAAGCACGACAAATACTTGTCGAACGGACAATGGTCTGTTCGACAAGTATTGGTCGAACATGCCTTATTCTGTTCGACAAACACTGGTCGAACGTCTCTTCTTGTGTTCGACAAAAACTGGTCGAACATATTATAATCGAACATGCCATCTTCTGTTCGACATATTCTGGTCGAACGTACACACTATAGTTCGACTGTCTCGGGTCGAACATTGCTCTGTGTGTTCGACAAACCAAGGTCGAACCTACCCGTGAATACACCCAAATTTTTTTCTAATTTTTTTTTTTTGTTTTAACAACAATTTATGGTCGACGGAGGGGGGATCGGAAAGCGGGGGGAGGAGGAGGAGGAGGAGGAGGAGGCGGGTCCGGGGGGGTCGGCGGAGGCGGGTCGGGGGAGGAGGCGGCGGCGCGTCGGAGGAGGAGGAGGGTCGGCGGAGGGGGGAAGGGAAGGGGAGGGGGTGTGCTCAGCAGCAAGGGTAGAATAGGAAAAAAAAAAATTTTTTTTTTTTTTTTTTAAATGGGGTGTCCTTAGCAAGTGTGGGGTGTGTATAGCCGTGCCCTTTTTTTAACTCTCGCTATTAATTAAAAAAAAGTTTGTTTCCTCCGGATCGAACCCATCAATTCACCCTATTTAATCACACCAATTGGTGCAGCATTCTCGTAAACTTAGTATTGTAAATAGATCCCAAACTTTGAACAATTGGGCTTACTCACACCAAATCAAAGCGAGTTTCATGGGCTCTCTTCTCAAAAAAATCCTATGTTGATTGTCACAAATTTGCATTTATGGCAAACTAATGCCCCGTACATTCCGAAGAGGAAAAGTGGAAAGTATGGTAAGGATTAGAAAGAGTTTAATTGTGAATTTATTGAGTAATGTTCTTCTTACCTCGTACTACGAAAATATCCTTCAAACTATTTCTTCCTGTATGACAAATGACGTTTCATCTGAGGTGTTAGCTGACATGACAAATTATAATCAAAAAAATTAATTATCCAAAAATTTTAATTTTAATTTTTGTCTTGTCAGCATCAGATGTTATGTCAAACAACACGTAAGCTGTCACGTAAAAAAGGAATACTTTGAAGGAATATTTTAGAGGGACAAATATTATTCTTTTACTAAAATATGAAGCTAATAATATGTGCTCTTCTCGTTTAATGAAAACTCCTCATGGTAGTAGAAATACTTGGTTTGTGCAGAGAATGGATGTTTTTAGGCCTAGTTTGGTTCGTGGAATCTCCCGGTTGGAAAAGGAAAGTGATTATTTTTCTATGTTTGGGTGTCCAAGGAATTGAGGAGGAAAGGAAAGTGATTCCCAATGGAAGGGAAATTAAGGGGGAAAGTGATTCCATCCATCCAAGGAAGGAATCATTTTCCCACATTGAAGTATTCACTTTCCTTTCCAAATTTCTTGGCATTGCCAAACATCGGAAAAGAAAATCAATAGAAATTAAAGTTTCCCAATGGAAAGAAAATGACAATGAATTGATTTTCTATCCCTTCCATTCCGCGAACCAAACGAGGCCTTAAGGTTGAATTATAGGTAACAACTGTTTCCTTCCCTGACCTCGGAAGCTTTGGAAAGTAATATCCACAAGTACCATACTGATGGTGGCTAATATATGGTTCAGGCATAAGAAACAAATTGTGTTCTTGCTCGAGGAAAGAAATTATTTTTGTCCATAACTCGTATGAACTTATGGGGTTCATTCGACAAAGCAGCCCGAGTCCTCCTTGGGATTGGAATATGACCCAACACTTTGGTTTTTTTCTCACTTAGACCATCTCTAATGGGGTTTCTATCTTTTCTATTTCTATGGAAGAAATTTATTTTGGAAAAAATTTCTCCCAATGGTGATTTCTATAACCATTTCTATCCTAGATGGCAATGATGTAGGATGAAAACTTTCTAGGAGAGTTTGTAGAAACTCAACAAACTCTCATAGAAATTCTCCTATCTCTCATGACAATTATTATTGGCCCCACATCATTAAATTGGTCCTTTTACTATGTGACACATATGATAAAAATGGAGAACCATTGGAGAGCATTTTTTGTATATGTACAATTTCTATGTAGAAACTCTTCCGATAAAAATCTTCTTAGAGTACAATGTCAAGTAGGATAAGAACTAAATTTTAGAAATCACCATTGGAGATGGTCTTACAAACTTAATCAGATTCTCTTGAATACAAAATGTACCTTTGGTTTCGGTTACAAAGTTGCAAGAAAAGGTAGCCCATGACTCCCAATTAAGCGGCATTTCTGCAACAAGGCCTTCTTATTGTAGAAATTTGAATATGAAAAATTTCTTGGTAAAACAAATCCCATTAAGGAAACCTGCCTCTGTATGTCCAAGAACAGATCATGCAATCTCCAAGGAATGAGAGATCTTTCCCCCTTGAAGGATCGGAAATTGAATATTTTGTTGTTGTTTCAATCTTCCTCCACCTTTATCATCACTTTGTTACTCATTACTTTTAGTAGTTGTTTTTTATACTTATCAAGGGTTCACATGAAACCTCGTTTGGTACACTGTAATATAATCGTAATAGCAATGTAATCAAATAAAAAAAAATTATTTGATTACAATGCTATTACGATTACATTACAGTGTACCAAACCGGGTCCAAATTGACAAGATTTTGTTTTGATCGTGATTTTGGTTGAGCTAGATTGAACTAGGCGTACACTTGTTAATTTATTATTGATTCCACAAGCATCCACACTTCGCAGGGTTACATATTATGTTGTAGATTTTGTTTACAATTTTATATTTGTATTTTGTTTCATGTTTTGAGGAACAAGGTCATTGATATTCTTCATCATGCAGAGGAATTCTTTAATTAAAGATCCTTTTGTTTTCATATTCTCAATATTTTCCATGTATGTTTGATGTCCCTCTTTGTAGTAGGTTGGCAAAAATGTGCATGCCTATACCTGGAAAGCTGATAGGTGCAATAACGGGATCGAGGTTGAAAAGCGGCAAAAAGATTTATATCACGCCATGTTTCTCCAAATTGAAGTTTCTACGTACATACATTCTTTCATATAATTTTTTTTTTATTTGTCAGGTTTAGAATGATGAATAGAATGTGAGTTCAAGGGGGGTAAAGTGCAAAAAAATCCCCCGTTAAATATGTGCCTTTTGCACTAAAAGATCCCATGCTCTTAAAATTTCCAAAAGTATGAAATATGCTCATTTTGTTCCCAAATGACAATTTTACCCCTCCCTCCTCCCCTCCTTCTTCGGCTGTGTTCGCCGGCGACGGAGGCGGAGGGGGGATGGGGGTCGGGAGGGGGGGGGGGGTCCGGGGTCGGGGGGTCGCTCGCCGGCGAGGAGGAGCAGGGGTCGGGGCCGTCGAGGGAGCCGGGGTCGGGGCCGATGAGGGACGGGGGGTCGGGCCGGCGAAGGAGGAGAGGGGGTCGAGGCCGCGAGGGAGGAGGAGGGGGGGGGGGAGGGGGGAGGGGTGGGGCGGGGGCGCTCGCCGGCGAGGGGGTGGGGCTGGGGGCTCGCCGGAGGGAGGGGATCGGGGGGGGGGGGGTCGGGGGGCTGGGATCGCCGCGCGGGGGGGGGGGGGGGGGGGGGGGGGGGGGGGGGGGCGGTGGGTCGTCGGCGATGGGGGGGGGTGGGGGGTTGGGGGCTCGCCGGCGCCGGCACCGCCGAAGGGGGGGGGGGGGGGGGGGGGGGTAGGGGTATTTTGGTATTAAATTTTTTAAAATTTAGCTGGAGGGGCCTAATCGAGCGGATATATAATCTAAGAGGGGTAACTGACAAAAAATTCTAAAAGTCTTTTAGTGCAAAGACATTTAACGAGGGATTTTTTGCACTTTACCCGAGTTCAAGGTGTTGAGATCATGATTGCTAAATTTGATGTCAAGCAGACTGGCACAAAGCAGAAGGCATCTTGAACGGATAAATAAAATATTTGACTTCTCTAAACGAATTTTATGGATTTTTTTCTTTCTCGGATACCAATTTTATCAATTACTTTTATAAATAAAATCTTCTTAAAAAATTAACAAATAAAAAGATAAATAAGTAATTGGATAAACTTGGTGACTTTTTTTCTAACAATCAAACAAAGCAAATAAAAACAAGATCATATGGAGACTAAAAGACAAAGGAATGTGACTTTCAATGTATTTCTTGATCTATGATTCGAACCCTATTATTGTCATTTTGGTTACTAAAACTTAATGTGTATAAATTGGTGCAGGTTCTTTTGGCCGCCTTCGTACTAAAGTTATTAATGTTTAAGCGGGTCTAGGGTTTGTTCGGGACTTTCCATCGCAAAGGCTGGTTGGACTAGTAAGTAATCTTGGATCATGTTTGGTGCCTTGCCTAATGAGAGGCATGGAACGGTCGTCCAGCTCGCTCATCTTCTGGGCCTGCCCTGATGTCAGGTTCTGTTCTGACCATGTCCATAAAGCTTTCCTGCTACTAATAAAATCAGATTCCAAATATGGGAGAGGGAACGAGAAGTCTATGTCAAAATGTATCAAGCTAGAAATCTAAGTGGTTTTTCTTCTTTCAAACTAGATAAAGGGGGAATAGTAGTGTTTGGTGCATGAATTCTATGGCATAAGAGGTGGAGGTATATATATATATATATATATATATATATATATATATATATATATATATATATATATATATATATATATATATATATATATATATTTTGAAGCAAGGGTAATTAGTTTCTGGAATCGCTCCCACTGGGATTCGATCTCCTGACCACTTGGGCCGCATGCATCTCTCTTAACCACTAGGCTAGAGGTCATTTGCCATATATATATATATATATATATATATATATATATATATATATATATATATATATAATATTTTTTTTGTCTATGTATAGCTTGAACCCTCTTATGTATACAATTTTTTTTTGTATACAAAAAGTATATATGTAGACAAAAAAAATTGTATATATATATATATATATATATATATATATATATATATATATATATATATATATATATATATATATATATATATATATATATATAAAATTTTATATATATATATATGTATATATTTTTTTATTATATATATATATATATATATATATATATATATATATATATATATATATATATATATATATATATATTATTATTATTATTATTACTCTAGTTGGTTCAAACTATACCTAAAGTTAAGTCTCTCTTCATTTTAGATCCGCTAGTTGGGCATGCTTGTTATTTTAATTTTTTTTTTCTCTTAAAAACCAAGCGGCCGTGTCGAAGACACCCAGCCGCCACTAGTTGGGCATGCTTGTTATTTTAATTAGTTACTTAGTTACCCACGGAACTCAACTAACTTTTATGGTCAATAAGGAGAGGTATAACCTCTTTGGCTAGGCGGACGGTCTCGAAATCGAACCGCGGATGAGACGGGTGTGTGTATGAAAATTGCGGACAGTGGGTTCAAATGGCTGCAAGGCAATGTGCATAAAGTCTCGTACGTTATGTCGGACATCGTAAGAAAAAAAATTACGCAAAGTACACCGGCTGCTGTTTAATATGGGCAGATATTGCAACCTGCATTCTCAAACTTCCGGGTACGATCCTCCTTGCGTTAATCCTGGGATTTCAGAATGTTCGTCTTCGCTTCTCGTCTCCTCACCACCCAAATTACTTGCACGTACGAGCTTGAGCGGATTGAAGCAACAATTTGTTGCCAATTACTGGTTAAGGTCTATTCTTGATTACCATGTTTTGTCTTTGATCACTATGATTATAAATAATATGGTGTTGTCCACAGGTTCGTGCAGATTTTCTGGGTCTTTGCTTTTGAACTTGTACAGAAGAATTAAGACAACTATTTTGTTGTCTAGTTTAATGATATGTTTCAAAATAAAAAAATGCTATAGTTATCAGAATAAAGTTTTTTTTTCCCTTCCCAAAATAAGGTCAGTTTTTGACTGTCCCGCTAAGTGGGAGAAATCATTCCGTGAACTTATCTCACCACCACCTAACAACGGTGAAGATTTACTCTCCTCCAATAGGAACATGATACACCAGGGAATATGCACGTCGTGCTGCTATTGGAGAAGAACAATCCCTCACAATTCCCAAGTGGTTGTGAGGCCGGACCACTGAATGATTTCTCGCGACATTGGATTCGGAACCTAGGACATCCTCTCCCTGCCTTGCTGTTTTCGAACAAACAAACTATGCATCGTTTATTTTATTATCATTTATCATGTGGGTTTAATTAGCAATGCCTCGAACTGTTCTTGCATATGCTTCAGGTATATGATTCATTGTTTAGGCTAAGGTCCGGTATCATCCTTTAGGGCTCGTTTGGATCAAGTTTTTGTATTCTTAGGAGTAGGTTTTCAATTCCTTTTCCATGGGAAATGAATTCAACATTTCCATACCCATGTTTGGTTAGGTTGGGAATAGCTAGTTCAAAATTTTTAAAAATTTTATCTCCATATTTGGTTTACAAAGGGATAGAAATATTAATTTATTTAGTTTTTCTTTAATACCCTTTCATTAATTTCATGATAATTTACATGTTTGGGATAGAAGTTGAAAATTTAAAAATAAAAAGAGGGTATAACCGTCCAAACAAAATAGTCAAACATCATTCCTAGAAAAGCAAATCTATTCTCAAGGGGTGCTTGGGAATAGCTTTCCCAAGTCAATGGGAATAGCTTTCCCCCCTAAGCCCCTCTCATTCCCTCATCATTTCCAATCATAAACATACCAAACATGGGTAAGAAATTTAAAAAAACTCATTTCCAAGCCACAAAAACCTGAACCAAACGCCCCCTTATTCTTTTGCCCGTCTCAATTGACGAAAAGAAAGTCATACAAAATAGTACGTTGTAATAAGTGTTCTAAAACTAGAGACAAATCGACAAAATTTCTACGACGCTGAACTATCATAAAGAAGGAAAGAACGAAGGAAATACGAAACAACCATCAAGAGGAGGCATGGAAAAAGAAAAGAAAAGTTGACATAAAGTGGCTTCATACATGTTTAATAAACATTTGATACTTATCCGTAAGAAATATATTACGAGGATTCTCAAGCTGCCATTCCCAAGCTCCCCGAACTCAAAATGATGAAGACAAGAAGAATAAGAAAGAAAACTTGAACAAGCAATCTACTAAATTTATTTCTGGGCAGAAATTAAAAAAAAGTTGCGTAAAGAATATAAAGCCCAACCAAGCTTAATTAATCCAACATAATAAGAGGATGGCTAATCTATAAAATACCACATTATTGTGATAAACTTGAAAAGATCCAGAGCAAATCAAGACTGACCATAGCCATTATCGCGACAAGCTTGAAAATACCACATCAGGTTAACTTATGGTAGAAATTCAAAAGCATGTGATTGGAGTAAGAGCATATATTAGGATTTGGAAAGCCAGTAATCGAACATTAACAGCCATCATAATTAAACTCGTCATCATCAGCAGAAAAATACAAGCAACATAGTCTGTGTTTGGGAACATTTGGGGGGAGGGAGAGGAAAATTTGAGGGGAAGGAAAATGGAGGGGAAGGAAAATGGAGAAAAGATAATTTTTCCTTCCTTTGTTTGGATGGACAAAAAGTAGGAGAAGGAAAAGTTTAAAAACAATTTTTTATTTGTTTATGGATATAGGTATAATTACTATTTCCTCCTTGGTATTCTCAAATGATGATTTAATTTTAACTTTTTGAGGGGTGGTGGGGTAAATTCACTCAAATTCCTCTCATTTCTCTCCATTTTCCTCCCACATTTGGGAGGAAAATTTTTTGGTGGGACCCACCTACTTTTTCCTCTCAAATTTTCCTCCTCCATGTTCTCTCCCCCTTTCCAAACACCATCATTTAAAATTTTTCTCTCACTTTCCCCTCAACTTTTTCCTTCCTCCCATTTTCCACCCTTCCCAAACGGTACCATAATGTACAAGCCTGCAATTAGCCCTTCAACCAAATTAAGTATTAAAAGATACTCTTAACATCCACCTTATACCATCTCCAATGGTGATTTCTAAAATTGAGTTCTTATCCTACTTGGCATTGTACTTTAAGAAAATTTCTATCCTAGTTGGAAGAGTTTCTACATAAAAATTGTAGACATACAAAAATCCTCTCCAATGGTTCTCCATTTCTATCTTATGTGTCACATAGTAAAAGGACCAATTTAATGGTGTGGGACCCAGTAATAATTGTTATGAGAGATAGGGGAATTTTTATGAGAGTTTCTACATGTAGAAACCCTCCTATAAAGTTTCTATCCTACATCATTGCCATCTAGGATAGAAATGGTGATAGAAATCACCGGAGAAGTTTTTTCTAAAATGGATTTGTTCCATAGAAATAGGGAAGATAGAAACCCCCATTGGAGATGGTCTTACCTTTGCAAAGAAATTCCAAATACTGAAAATTCAGACATGTTAACAATTATATCCTTTACCTTCGGGTTGCTTACACTCATCCAAGTGAAAAGCAAGTAAATAGCATTATATAGAAACCACCTGAAAATCAGTATTTTTCTTAATTCTAAAAAATCACGAGGGTTTGCTCTGCATGGTAGAGGTTATGAGGTGTTCCTAAACTAGCGTTTCTGAGCGGTTACGAGGGGTCAGATTTTGGATGTTCTTAAACTTTTGTTTGGTAATTTATTAGTGAACGGTTCTGAAATTTTCTTAAAAAATAAAATTATTTGTATGTCCATACATAGCAAATGTCCTCCCAAAACAAGATTATATCATTGTATATATATTGTCAGGTTACAGAAAAAAAAAAAAAAAACATCGTCACCCTTGTCAATTTATCGTTTGGAAGGAGGAATACTGCACATGAGAAAACTAAAGACAAGAAAGGAAAATTAAGGTATTAAAATATTTTTGGTAGTAGTTGTAATTGTGTTTTTTGATCAGTGTATAAATGAAAGAAAAAAATAGAAATTCTCAAAACCCATGTTTATGAAAACACCAAAAATTATACTACACTGATCACTTTAGAATCCTTTTGTAATCACTCTTGCCAACTGATAGACTAGCCAAGGATAAATTATTCATTAATCACTGAGCCCGGCTCATCAGGTGGCAATAGTAAACCTTAATTTTTCTTCAATAGTGTATTGAAACATCATTTTTTTTACTTTTTTTTCCCCTCTAATTTAGTAAGAATGGTGTGACAATGTACTATTGGAGAAAATTCGTGTGCTGGGTTTTCTGAATAATTTCTCCTAGCCGAGTGTGGAGATAGAGGACAGGTTTAAGTCAACTTGTTTGAGAGTTATGAGCATTAAACTCCAATCTAGCTGTTTTTTTCCCACATCCTAGCTCCACTGACAATGAATTCTGACCACTTGGGCCTCGTTTGGTACACTGTAATATAATCGTAATCAAATGAAAAAAATGAACTTTTTTCATTTGATTACATTACGTTTACGATTACATTACAGTAAACCAAACGAGATCTTGGTTTTTGAAGGATAATCCCTCCTTTACTTCTAGCTATCAGTTGCTATAATCACAATTTAGCTATTTTACTATGTCCAAACTTATTTTAAGGGCAAGGAGAGGAAGAAAGGAGGAGGCTTGCGTCTACAAATACTAGGGTTAAAGCTTGGATGGAATACTTCAAATAAAGGTTTTAGAAAGAGTAATTGTATTGTGGGCAAATTTAGATGGGAAAAAGAAAAGACAAGAAAATCTTAAATGCACATCCCATCGAAATACCCAACTTCGTACGCAAAGCATTCTAGTTTTAGAAATGCTAAATTATTCTAGTAGCATCCTAACTATAGCGCTTGAACGTTTTTGACATATATATTAATTTTTTAATTCTCAATTTTGACGTCACATTTATTTTGAAACATCTTCCGTCCAAATAAAAGTTCATCATGAACAAAAAATAGTATTACTATTCATTTAATTACAAAAATCAACACACCAAAATAGAACTATTAATGACCCAAAAATCGATAAAATGTGTTTTTAAAGATCAATTTATGAAGTTGTGATGCCAAAATAAAATAGTATAAAATAAAAGTATAAAAAAAAATCTCAAATACTATAATTATTATGCTACTTGGATCATTTAGCCTTTTAGAAAACATTTACTTTTATCCAATTGTGTTCATCAGCAGATGTACTAGACTGCCATCCTGGTTAGGAGCCTTGTTAGCAATTCGGCAGCTGAAAAAAATTTCGGGACGGAAAAAGTTTTAAGTAACGAGTATAAATCGGGTAAGTGCAAATAAAATACGTTAAAAAATTCGATCAAATATTTAAAAAATAGAAATAATGAGGTTAGAAACTTCACATTCTTAAATATGTTGTCAAATTTGGTTAATTAAATAGGTCACCACCACGTTTTTGTGTCAAATTTTTTAATAATTTATATGGAACATGTTTTAGAACTTCGCATGCTTAAAATTTACTGTTGAGAATCAATAAGGGACTTTTAGTCCCACATCGGAATATGTAGTATATAGAGGAGCTAGACTCCCTATAAGTAGTGAAGTAGTCCATCAATAAAATCATCCAACCATTATTTTCTACATGGTATCAGAGCATTTGGTGACACATCTAACACAGGTGGTGTTCGATGTGAGGGGAAGATAATAAGCCCAAATGTGGTCGTCGGATCGGTTCCGTATCCGGTTGTAGAAAACTGGACGAAAGGGGGAGAGCACAGTGACTCAGATACAGAGAATGAAGAAGAAGATACATATGTTACGCAGGGGGAGCAGCAGACAAGGAAAAAGGAGCTCCAAGTCTACAGAAGGAGACAACAGAAGTCCAGTACTGTGCCTATGTCGTGTCCTGTGCCTACTGTACCAAGTCCCTCGTCTACTCCTGCTCCAACTCTTGAAGATGTTGCCCCCGCACTGAATCACTCGGATTCTGATGCGGATCTCTCTGACTCGGATGGTATGATCTCTCCACCACCTATTGCTCCCTTAAGGAGATCTTCTCGCATCAATGCGGGTAAGACTCCTAGTCGTTTTGATGATTATGAACATGACATTGCCAACTTCTTGTCTTATTCTAACATTTCTTCGAATTATCGAGCCTTCATTGCATCGTTAGACTCTACTTCGTTGCCCAAGTGTTGGCAGGAAGCAAAAAAAGATCCAAGGTGGAAAGCTGCAATGATGGAAGAACTTGAGGTACTGGAGAAAAATAAGACATAGGAGCTGGTTCCATTACCCAAAGGGAAGAAAGCTGTGGGATGCAAATGGGTGTACACAGTGAAAGAGACGCCAGAAGGAAAAGTAGAGCGGTATAAGGCGAGGTTGGTTGCAAAAGGATTCACACAGTCATATGGCATAGACTATGATGAGACGTTTGTCCCAGTAGCAAAAATGAGCACCGTGAGAACTCTGGTCTCCATTGCAGCGAACTATGGGTGGAAACTATACCAGTTGGATGTGAAGAATGCCTTTCTTCATGGGGACCTGCAAGAAGAAGTTTACATGGAGCTCCTGCCAGGGTGCTACGCGACGGAATCAAACGGAGGGACGTCGCAAGGAAAGGTGTGTAAACTGAAGAAGTCGCTATACGGGCTCAAGCAATCTCCT
Organism: Iris pallida; assembly: GCA_029216955.1. NCBI lineage: Eukaryota > Viridiplantae > Streptophyta > Magnoliopsida > Asparagales > Iridaceae > Iris > Iris pallida. Next base: position 14,034,256 of record JANAVB010002397.1, on the reverse strand, counting down.
CGAGCCTGGTTTGACAGATTCAGAAAGGCTGTCACAGGCATGGGATACCGTCAAACAAATGCAGATCATACGGTGTTCCTCCAGCATGCAAGAGGCCACATCACTATACTTGCTGTATATGTGGATGATATAGTGATCACAGGTGATGATGAAGTCGAGATCGCTAAGCTGAAGTCAAAACTCGCGAAGGAGTTTGAGGTGAAGGATTTAGGGGCGATGAGGTACTTTCTGGGTATCGAAGTGTGTGAAGGCGAACAGGGAATTGTTCTATCACAAAGAAAATACACACTAGATCTGCTGAAGGAGACAGGGATGCTAGGATGCAAAGCAGCAGTCACTCCAATTGACCAGAAGTGCAAGTTGGGAGCAGAAGCGGGAGAGCCAGTTGATCGTGAAAGAGATCAACGACTTGTAGGAAGATTGATTTATCTGGGGCACACTCGTCCTGATATCTCATTTGCAGTAAGTGTAGTGAGTCGCTACATGCATGATCCAAAAAAGGGTCATATGTAAGCAGTATTTCAGATCTTGAGATATCTGAAAGGAACGCCGGAAAAGGGGCTATGGTTCAAGAAGAATGGACGCATAGAAGTTGAGGGATACTGTGATGCAGACTGGGCGAGCTGCATAGACGACAGAAGGTCTACCACGGGATACTGTATTTTTGTAGGAGGAAATCTGGTCTCATGGAGAAGCAAGAAACAGTCAGTGGCAGCACGGTCGACAGCTGAAGCAGAATACAGAGCAATGGCTCTGGGAGTGTCAGAGTTGCTGTGGGTGAAAGCATTGCTGACAGAGTTGCAGCTGGATAAGGGAGCACCATTGCGTCTTCTGAGCGATAGTCAAGCTGCAATAAGTATAGCTAACAATCCAGTTCAGCACGACAGAACGAAGCACATCGAGATTGATCGATTCTTCATCAAGGAGAAGCTGGAACAAGGGATACTGAAGATTGACCATGTCCGCTCAGAAGAACAAGTTGCAGACTGTCTGACTAAGGGTCTTAGTTCATTAAGTCTGTCGAAGCTATGTAACAAGATGGGGATGATCAATATCTATCGCCCATCTTGAGGGGGAGTGTTGAGAATCAATAAGGGACTTTTAGTCCCACATCGGAATATGTAGTATGTAGAGGAGCTAGACTCCCTATAAGTAGTGAAGTAGTCCATCAATAAAATCATCCAACCATTATTTTCTACATTTACATACCGATTCGAATCTTTCAAAAGTACGCAAGTATTATACGTTTCTGAAAGATACGAAAGAATTCGCATATAATACGAAATTTATGCGGGTGATTGCTAACCAGGGTTAGGAGCAATCTATTTGGCTAGTGACGGATATTTGATTTTGATTGCGCAAGACGAGTTGAATATTCTAGTTCTAGCTGGGCAGCTGGTGCCATTAATTTCTCATAGATTTATTTATTAATGGATTGTTCTCAACCAAGTTGAGAGACTTCCCAGTTCAGTTCCCCCCACCCATTTCTTTGGGAAGTGGCAATTATTGATGATAACTGAGGTGGAATCAATTTGAATGACAGACATGAATGGTTTGGAAAGGGAGACCTTATCCTTGTTTTGCCAGTCTCTTCACATGGCTATACTTGACATGCTGCAATTCCCTAAGTTTATTTGCTGGCTAATACTAGATTTATCCAATTAAACTAGCTAGTTAAGTTTCTGGAATTGGAAACCTTCAAGGTTCATCCTTCCTTACCAATGCATATATACAGTTTAGAGTAGTTCCAATAATTCCTGCCAGTCTACTTACTAGGGTTTGTTTGGTTTGGAAAAAAATATATTTTTTAATATATTTCTTGAAAAATTGTAATTTTTATTAACTTTTTTCGGTGTTTAAAAAGATCGGCTTTGCATCCAATCGCTACATTTTTGTTATTCGATAAGAAGGAGGTCCCTATACCCCCTCGACGACATATGTCGCAATCGCATTGCTTGAAGTATAAGGTGTTACTAGTAGAATCATTCTACCTGATTATATGTCTACATATAGTTGTCAATCGTAGTCGTTTTCTGCATCATTAAAGTTTGGTTAATGTACCTATTGTTGGAGGAGTCCTACACTCAATTGCTCCCATGATGCCCATCTCCACTCTGCCGAGGTTTTCGTAATCAACTTCTTAGATTCTCCCCCCCACTCATTTACTTGCGCTTTGCTATAATTTCCTTCCACTTAACAAAGGTTAGTTAGTATATATGTACAAGATACGTATCTTGTTGTCTAATGATGAGCTTAATTTGTTCTTCTTAATTATGCTCTCCATCGTGCTTACACTAATAACCCTAGCTTCTTTGTAAAGAGTAAACAAAAGTAGAATATTTTGGACCTTTTTTGCGTAGTGGTGGACATGAAGTTAAAAGAATTTTTGGTACACTTTGAAACGATGTCCATATTTAACTAAAGTTCATATGAGTTGTGTGTGAAACCCATAAGATAGGTTGGGTATTATTAAATGATACTAAAAGTTTAAGCTCACCATACAAATATAGAGAGTTTTTGAAATTATGTGGACAATTCGGCTATAAGGATATGAAATTAATTATACTTCTTCTTTTTTCACTCTCATCATTAATCGGGAAAAAAAAAATTTGTGGAATCGAACCCAGTCAGCCATGCATGATGGATTGTGTTTCCAATTAATACATTTTTTTTCCAATTAATATATATATATATTTTTTTTTGAAGCAATGGGTAATTGTGGTGAACTCGCCTCCACTGGGGCTCGAACTCCTGACCACTTGGGCCGCATGCATCTCTCTTAACCACTAGGCTAGAGATCATTTGCTAATATATATATATATATATATATATATATATATATATATATATATATATATATATATATATATATATATATATATATATATATATATATATATATATATAAAAAGCTCTAGTGGGTATGAAATGGACATCAAGTGGATAATAATTGTAAATAAATTGAGATAACCATATTTGTTAAAATTTGGATTTGGTTGTATTGTGTTTATTTTCTTTTTTACATCCTAGGTCTACTAAAAAAATTTTACCATGTGGTACGGTTTAATGGATCTTTGCTTCTCTATTCTTAGCTTTATTTTAAAGAGAAAAATGATAATAAATTCTACTTTTTGGTTGTATTGGTTGCAATTCTTTATGGGAAAGAAAACAAAGAAAAAAAAAATTCTAAAAGACAAAGATCTAAGAAGATCTTAGAGGACGTTTGGATTAAGATTTTGTATTTCTAAGAATCCACGTTTCGTTCTTTTCAGATTCAACATTTTATACTTATGTTTGGTTAAGTTGAGAATATATTTCCAAAAAATTAATTTTTCCATTCATATGTTTGGTTCATATAACAGTATAAATCTTAATTTGTTTAGTTTTTCATTTATATCATTTCATTAATTTCACAGTGCTTCTGTTACTCAAATTCACATGTTTTGAACATAAGTTTAATAATGAAAGTAAAGGAGGGGTATACTTTCCAAAACAAAACATTCAAACAATATTTTCAATAAAATTATTTGCTCGTATTTTTTTCTCCAATTTCCAACAATACAAATAGCAAATGTTGGTCCGGAATCCAAAATCTATTCTCAAGCCTCCAAAATTTAAACCAAACGTTCTCTTAACTGTCCCTCGGGGAACCCATAGTTGTGGTTTGGACTCCTAGATTTGCTTGTACACCATTGAAGTATGTGATTGTGTTAGAGATGGGAACATAGTGCATGTTGGCGAGCATGACGAGCCATTAGACCCAAGCACCACATTGGTTCCAACCCATCCCCCATTTCTCCCACATTACCACAGGAAATCCCAAATTGCCCTCACTCTTCCCCACACAAATGATGATGAACGCCCTACAAAATCCCATATCGATTATGTGGATCTCGTAAAGAAAAAAAATGATTCTCTATTCCATGTGAGTGAAGGATTTTGTAAAGTTAACACCAACTGCCAAATCCCACATTTTGTGGTTTCAAAAGCATGCTTCAATTTGACTCAACAGTCAACATGTTAAGTTATTTCTGTTTATTTATATGTGAGGTTTAGTCAAATGGGATGTCGGTGCTATTGAATTGAGTTTCGGTTGTGGACTGTTTTTTCTTAACAATGTAGAGTAAACCTAAAACATTGGCTACTTGCTTGGAGCACACATGGATGCAAAATAATTTAGGTTACATTTTGGTTTACATCCCTACCACTTTTGTAAATTGGTCAGGTTCTATATGACAGGTCAACTCTATGGTACATGGAATAAAGTTTTCCATATAAAATTTTCAAACCACTAAGATTTTTATTTTATTTCTTATTATTCACAATTAATGTTGCTTCCTAAAATTTGAGTAATACATAAACTCTTTTTATTTTATTTCTTAATGTAATTTGTTGGTCATAACGTTTAACACATTGATTGATAAAGATGTATCGTCTTGTAACAAAGCATATAGAAGTAATTGAAAATAAAGAGTCCATTTTTGTTCACCTATTAAAATTAGGATGTTTATTCAACTCTCAATAAAGGATTGACACGTGTCAAATTATTTAGTTAAAAACACTTTGAATGTTTATAAAACCACTTCCAAAGTGGTTTATGTTGAATAGATTTAACACGTGTCAATTTTTATTGAAGGATGAACAAACAATATAGTTTTGATGGGTGAACAAAAATGAACTCTTAAAATAAATGTATCATGTTATTTTTATTTAGACCTTGAATTTTATATTAGCTTAGAAAATAAACATGAGTGGAAGGAAAACAACCAACTCGTACTGAAAACGAGAGTATAATGAAAAAAAAAATTCTAAAACAAAAATTCAGGGTTAAACAGTTTCAAATTAGATATATCATGACTTAAACTCTAAGTTAGTATGATTCCATGGTCTAAAAGACCGAGAAGAGGACCGCGGTTCAAACAACGGCCACGTGTTTCTCCCTATTGGCTCAAATCCAGTCCCACACACGTCCAGCTCCCCCTGCTAACATGAGGCACAATTTCGACTATGGGGCGGACACTGGCACCATGATTTAAATAACGATCCCCCCCCCCCCCCCCCCCCCCCCCCCCCCCCCCCTCTCCTTGATATGTGTAGACATATTAATTTTCTATACTACTTTTATTTGTCAAAGATCCAGATTATTTACTAATTAAGTTTCATAGACTTGTTTGGCAGTTGACTGGTAGAAAAGTTCCTAACCAGTCTATGAGAACTGACCTGGACCTCAACCAAGTTTGCCTATTTTTTTAGTTCCCTGCCCTCACGTGAAGATGTTTGGTCAATGACTAAAGGTTGAAGCAAAGAATAATGAGTGATTAGGATAATTAACATGTTGGACACAATGGGAATGGTCTTTCTTATGGTTGCTGAATTTGAGTGAATCGTGAAAATCAGTCAACATCTCGACACTAATATCTTATTGAGGAATGTTATTCATACCTCCAAATTATTTCTCTAAAATCGTTTCTCCTTATATGATAGTTGACGTAGCATGCTAAATAATATTATGTGTTATAGGACATGGCAGATAACATGGTCAATTTTATCCTCAAAAATTAATTATCCAATTTTTTTTCATGTTAATGTTAATATTAATTTTAATTCTAATTTTAATATTAATGTTAACTTTAATATTAACATTAATGTTAATATTAATGTTATTGTTAATGTTATAATTAATATTAACATTAATTTCAATATTAATATTAACATTAATATTAATATTATTGTTAACGTTAATATTAATTTAATGTTAATATTAATATTAATTTTAGTGTTCATTTTAATTTTAATTATAAAATTTGTCATGTCAGCTGCAATATCAATATGTCACATGGATAATTTGGAGAGACAAATAACATTATTCTATCTTATTGGTTGCACTTTCATAAAATATTTGTTCTCACTGGAACAAGGACGAATCGAAGCATGAATTTTAATTATTAAAAACAAGAAAACAAAGTATATTTTTAAAATTAAAATTATATATATATCTGTATTAATATATAATCCAAATATAAAGAATACCACTATGTTATATACTATCATTATTATTGATATATCAAAAAATAGTTAGTCGCTCGTTGATTCTACTTTTATATTAATCTAAAATCGTTATAATCCTCTCTTTCTTTCTGTCTTTCTTTCTCTATGTTTGTGTCCATGTTCATTGCTTTCACTGAAAATTGGTTGCCTTTTATTGCACATGCTACCTCTACGATCTCTCATCTCCCACATCTACTCCGAACACCTCATTACGTATCACGCCTCTGTCCTACACTCAGACTTCATAAGAATTTGTTAACTCTTATATAGATACACATACATGCTAGATCGTGTTGGATTTATCTCGTTTCTAGTTGAGTCCTCAAAAGGGTGACAATATAGTTAAAAATTTAGTCTCATATCGGATAAAAGGTAGGATCATGAGAGATAAATAATTGAAAATGGTTTAGATCTTACATAAAAAAAAAAAAAAAAATTAAGACATATGAGTTGAGTCCAATATCGTAACTTATGGGCTAATTCCGATTCGAATCATACTGCGTTTCCAGCACGTAATATCGGAGTTCATGATTACGAAAATGGATTGGTCAATTTTAATTAGTTCGAGACAGATGACACTGAATGTTCATACGTATGCACGAATATAAAGACGCAATATGTTGTTCATCATAATCCTTTCCCGTTCTAAACTATGAACAAATTGGATCCACTCAGAATACTTCCATTCCCACATCTAAGTAAGACCCTCATCAAGTTGACTATCCCTCTTGTCCATCCATGTCTTCAGGTGTGTCATCGTTATCCTCCACTCTTTATTTTTTTTTTTTCCAAGTTTTCTCTTAACTTGGAGGTTCTGCACCGGAACATTTTACTTTGAAGTGGAGATGGCGGAAACGCGTTGTCAAAGAATGCCTTTGAGTCTGCTCTCATCTAGAGATGACTGGACAACACATAGGACCGGCCTTGGAGTAAGTTAGACAAGATTTTGAACTTGGACAATCCACTTCTGTATAGGACAATCTCCGGACTCGTTTCTATTTGGTTCACTGTAATGTAATCGTAATCGCAATGTAATCAACTCTTTTTTTTTTCTTTTTTTTTCATTTGATTACATTACGATTATAATTATATTATAGTGTACCAAATGATGCCCAGTGTGATTCCTATAGAGGTCAGAATTGCGAGTGATCTTTCATAATTGACCTACAATAAAGAACAACCAAAATTAGTTTCGGATAGGATAAGCCAATCATGTGGGCCGATCCTAACTCGGCAACTGCATGGACTTGTTGCTAATTGTCATCTCCGCTGATTAAAAAATGGAAAAAAAAAAAGAAAAAAAAAAAGGAGAGGTAGATTGTGATGATCCTCGTAAGTATCAAACTGCGGAATTGGGAGACGAGGCCTTGGATCTTGAGCATTTTAGTTGCGACAATCTAACGGCACCGTGCGCGAAGTACAGAGTAACTGCGGGTGCACCATCCTAAGATGTTAGAATGATGCGTGGTGCTGACGCAGGCCGTAAGACTAAGATCTACGTAAATTTATTTTCCTGGAAGTGAGTGCTGAGGAAGTCGGTCGGTGTGAACTGAAGGAAGTGAAAACCCTTATATTAAAAAGTCAATGTCGGTCACGTTGACATTTCTATTGAAAGCCATGATAAAAGGATGCAAAAAAAAAAGCATTAAACAAGCATTTTGTACTTCCGTAACACTCATTCACACAATGGGGCTATCGGGTGCGGACGTGCGGTCTACGTCCTGAATACGAGTCCTACTTGGTTCATGTACTGATTGAGTCCAAGTTGGGTCGGGTTGTATCCAGATCTTTCTTGTCCGTCCACTACAAATTCAGGAGAAAAAAATTATTACAACCCACACACACATACATTTTTACAGTTGGAGGATTCGAATCATGTCGGCCGTCTGGTGTCCATGCTGATTTCTACTTGAACCACGAATGCTAAACCCTACAAATTAAGGTTGAACTCTCTTAGTTGGTGACAATTTATATAAAAAAGTATGAAGAAAATAAGAAAATAGATCTGATTATTACATGTAGGCGATCATATAGGGGGGCCATACTCTTCAAGGAAGTAGTCAAATTTTGAGAGCAGAATCCTACTAGTCCAAAATCATAATCCAACTAACATCTCTAATTTTTAATCCCACCTACATTTATTCACCCTTTATTTATCTATTTTGCTCGGCGTGCATGAAAGATTTTCTTCCTATAATTTTGATTTCAAGAATAATATGTTGTATATGGCTCGTATTCCACTTCACCTACGGGAGTACTACGAGCTAGTGTCATCCGATGAACGGATAAGTCCGGAGGACTGAAATGAAATTTGAAAGAACCAAGAGTATCAACATTGGTATACTGATGATATACCACCGATGTGCCATCAGATACTCTCTTTTTTTCCAGAAAATTTGTGCACATTTTTTTTTGCATCTAGTATACAGGAGGCATGTTGTCGGTACATCGTTGGCTTCAGATTCATGTTCAAAAGATAAAACGATTCACATTTCATGAGGAGTTGCATTCGACTGTCAATGTTGCTCCCGACTTAGGGATTTGGAGGAGATCATATTTAAGGTCTTATCCAGAGTTGGTTGATTTTGGAAGTACAATGAGATTATGTAAGAGAAGATTTGGAGACAATTAAATGAATTGTGTGTGTGTGTGTGTGTGAGAGAGAGAGAGAGAGAGAGGAGGAGGATTGAAGGAAGCTGGTTCAAGATATTGTAGGTTTCAAATTACAATTTGTGCGGGTAATCTTTGTAAGATTTTCTCTTTTACTGTTTCAATAGAGTTATTTTTCTTTTATTCCCTGGAGTATGTCGAATTTAACTAAACCACATTAAATAATGTGTGTATTTGTGTTGTTCAGTTATTTGCTATTTATTTTATTGTCATGGTCATTTATTATTTGCAAACACAAGAGGGTGGGGAGCAGATATGATGTCCCAAATATTATATATCGTATATAGTTGGTGATTATTATTATTTTTTAAATTTATTTATGATTATTAGAGTTGTTGATTATTCTCGAACAACAAATCTACTACCGGGAGAACATGTGACATCATTCTTTGCTCATGACTTATGACTTGAAACTTGCTAGATAGGGGTCTACCAAAATGATGGTACGGGTCCATGTCTAAGTCCAAGATTTGGTTCTTTCTCCACCCACATAGTCCTAGATTACCAAATAGATCTATACTATGGTTCATGATGGAAAGAAGAAAAAAAGGTTGGGATGATGAACATGAATGAAAGCTCATCCTCCTCATGTGATGGACCACCCATCACCAAACCTGAATCATCAAGGAATGAATCCACAAATATATTTATTAATTTGTAGTTGTTCGTTTGGCATGATGGTGAACATAATTAATTGTAATATGCATTGGGTTGTTGAAGAACCTTTATCGTCACAATAGCTAGTGCCACTACTCATGAACAATGAACGAATTTGTTAATTTGGTGCGAACTGCCCAACCAAAGAAGTCTATTTTCTTAGCTGTGTGTGATTCTAACTACCACTTGATTGATTCCGTTGTTCACGGCTTTCTATGTTCATTAGTTATAACTTACAAGTCAAAAAAATAAAGTCTGTAACAAAAAAATTGTCGAAATATAATTTCTTTTATTTATAATCATGATAAAAGTTGGAGAATAGTAAACCTTAAATTTTTTTACAATACATTGTACACAAAATCATGTACCTATGATAAGATGTTTAGGTATAAAAGCACTTTGCATATATGATAAGTACTTAAGAAAGCTAATCACATTGATAAGATGTTTTCATCAATATGTTATGCTAACAATAGGGAATTGGGATAGCAAAAATTTATAGAGGAAATCAGGAGTGCCAGTTTTTTCAAACCCATCAATTACAACTTATTGTATTACATGCATCTCATTCCATAATTGTAAGTTCCTAAAATATTAAAGGTCGAAATAGAAAATTTTATTTACATGTCATAGCCATATTATAAGTTACTATTTTAGTTTATAGTTGAACTATTGGGATAACTACACATGTTTGTTTCCCAAGTATCATCACACTTAATCCATTGGTCCGGTAAATTTGTTTTATGTGTTATTATTAGTGCAATCGATACAACTTATCTGTTGTTTCTATCTTTGAATTTTGTTAACATGTGCTGTAAATTTTGATTAAATATAAGAGATATATCTTAAAATATTATTTATTTTCATACAAAGGAAAGAAAACATTTGCTAGATGTTGAAAAAAATGGAAGAATATACTAGTTTTTATAATTTGAATGAAAATATTTGCTAAAATATCCATAAAATTTAACATGAAGTCAGGAAGACATTAGGACTCTTACGACTAAGTCCATCCAATCCTAGCTCAAACCAACCTCAGCCAATTGTCACGGAGAAGAGTGGAAATATCAAACCCACAATAATAATGTTAAACATATCATTACCAAGACTTAAGTACAAGATTAAGTAGTTTTCTAATCAAACAAATCATTAGAAAGGGAGGAAGAATGAGGACACATGACATGTGTATAATAGAAAAAAAAAATTACCATGTAAATTTGTTTCTTCCAAAAATATTCTTATACGTGTTTATTAAATAAAATTGTTCATTAAATTTAACATAAATGATTAAGTAATTGCGTATAGGAAAAAAGAAGAAGATATGTTATTTACTCTTATCAAGTGATACAAAATTAAAAGTTTTAATTTTGTTTCAAATTGTATTAAATACGTGCAATGTACGTTCATTTTACTAGCTCCAACAGAGAGACATTGTGCCGGTTAAGCCCTTCCATTAATCTTTGCCACTCCACTAAGTAGCAAGTAAAGTCAAAACCACCCAAATCATAAAAATTAGGACTTGGGAATCTAGGATTGAGGTGACATTTGGCAAAGTTGGATCGAGTGGCGCACCCCCTTTGAACCGCGATGGGAGTTGAGTGGGGTTATGGAACAACACATCGGATAACATGGAATTTTGGGGTTACATCCATCGATCCAACCCCACCCCCACTATATATATATATGTACTAAAAGGTGCTTTATGGAGGAGGAGTTGAAGGAAAGTGTGGTGTCGTGTTCCTCTTCCTTTCTTAGTAATTTTTATAGTCCAAAATGTGCAATCTTACCCACCATGCCTCTAGATAGGGATACAATTTGGACGGGCTAAATTCGATCCGATCTGATAAATCCGTTAATAGAATGGGTTATGATCAAAGATACTTGAATTCAGATTTGCATTTTGGTTAAAATATTTGAATCGGATAAAAAAATTGGGTTGGACTCGGGTTCAAGGAATGGATTACCCGAATAATCCAAAACCCGACTTACATATATTGTTTCATATTTCTTAAATAAAAAATTTAAATCCTAAATTTCTCCATTCAAACTCTTGAAGTCCATATCCTAAATCTTATTTCAATTTGTATTCTGTAATGATCAAGACTTGATTGCTATTTAATTATGTGTTTAATATTACTTTTGTTTAAAATTATTTCAAATATTATATTAGAGCCCGATAAATCCGATGAATCCGACCCAACCCGATCCTCCGGACTTGGTATTGGACTTCATATGTTGAATCCGAGGCCGGGTCAGGCTTGGGCTCGGACTAGGCTTATGATTCATCGGATTTGACTCGGGTTGACCTTAAGTCTGACCCCACCCGTCTTGTACCCCTACCTCTAGATTTGTAGGAAACATTTATTCATGCACTCACACTATACAAAGGAGCGGGATGAGATCTGTTGTTTCCATTCTGATGTCCCTAATCATGTTCTCTCTCATAAGTAGAGGTGGACTTCACTAACTTTGAATGTTATTTTTCTCTAAAATTGGTGGGATCCAATCAACTTGTTAGAGAGGATACTGTTGTAGAAACAGCAGATTTCATCCCTTGAATGGACGGGTTAGTGTTGACCCATGTCATCTCCAGGGATCTCTCTTAGTCTCTTATCGTGCGTCTTCATCGTCTAGTGCACTACCTTCTCTTTTCTTTATTTTACAAATAAAATTCAACACAATCTTTCATTAATTAATTTTTATTTAATTAATTCATGCTTTCCTTGTCGCCGGTGTCAACCCTTGTTAGCAATTCGGCAAACGGAAAAAATTCAGAACGGCAAAAGTACAAGTATAAATCGACACAATATAAATAAAATACGGTCAAAAATTCGTCTAACGAAAAACATTCGGATCAGATTTAATTCATGTTTAGTACGTTTCATATGAACGAATTCGGCACTAAAACTTCGGCATATATATAGGGCCCACCCACCTCTACTCCTTCATAAACAAGGGTTCAGTGTGAGAATAAGAAGAAGTTGGATGATGAAAAATCGAAATATTTTCTTTGATTGTTACAAGCAACATGTGCAAAGACTCTTGGATTTCTTTTTTTAGTTACTGTGAGACTTTTTCTTCTTTTCTTTTGATAAATTTTTGGAAATGTGCCGGTCTTAATATCTAATAGCAGCAAGAGTCAAGAAAGTTAAGACTGTTGGGTTTCTCGGTAACATTTTTTCGGCAAAATTTTTTAAAAATTCGTACGGTACATGTTTAAAACGCCACAGGCTTAAAATTTGCGTACAAATTCGAATTTTTCAAAAGTACGTAAGTATTATACGTTTATGTAAGATACGAAAAATTTTGCGTATAATACGCATTTTATTCGGATGATTGCTAACAAGGGTGTCAACGACGGTAGTCATCTTCATCAGCTTATCTATATCCATCTAAAACAACATATCTATTTTAAGCTGTTTCTAGTGACCACGGTACTGCTTGATAATTACTTTCTAAAATAAATCAATAGAAATTATTCAAAAAAAAATTACTAAAATTATTTATTCTTTCTGTGGACGCTTCTATTACTGAACATGAGGAAAAAAAAAAGGAAAGAAGAAAAAAAAACTCGAAATCCTAGTTCTATCTGTCATCAAGCGGTACAAAAGCCAACCATGTCCCTGTGTGTTATCATGGAGTGTTGTCAAATTACACTTGATCAGTCGGTCTTGGTTGTTGGAAAAATTATAATAAAATCTATTATACAAAACACAAAGGTTTTTGAATCCTAAGGGCTGACTGTGCCAAGATAAAGAGTGGTTGGGATTTAATCTTAGTGAATCAACGGTTGTGGGATTTTATGGGGAATCCAAAGAGTGGGGTTTGCACTCATAATGGTTGTGGATGAGCATTATTGAGAGTGGGGTTTTATGGTGAATGAGCATTATTGAGAGTGGGATTTTGTGGGGAATCCAAAGAGTGGGGTTTGCACTCATAATGGTTGTGGATGAGCATTATTGAGAGTGGGGGCCTCATAATTATTATTGTTCGTTTAAAATTGGGGGTCCAAGATTTTGAGGGGGAATACCTTAAATAAACCATGTCCTATGGGCACGGGTTATGACTAGTTAATCATTATGTCACGCATTATACTACAAACACTAAACGCATCTCCAATGTGGATTTCTATCCTATTTGTCATTGTACTTTATAAAAATATTTGTCTATTTTATTAAATTTCTATCTAGGAATTATACCTACATAAAAATACTTTCCAATAATTCTCATTTTTTATCCTACGTGACAACAAATGAAAAGATCAATTTAATGGCGTGGGATCCAATAATAATTGGTACAAGAGATGAGAGATGAAGAATTTCTACGATATTTTCTACAATCCTACATCACAGCCACATATGATAGAAATAAAATTATAATTTTTATTGGAAGGTGTTTTAAAAAAAAAGTAGATTTCTACCATTGAAATAGGGAAGATATAAATCCCCATTGGAGATGGCCTAAATAAAGAGAATTTATTTCTCAAGAATCCTCTTGACACAATGATCCTAGTGAGATCGTCGTGACAAAATAAAACACTGGATCCGACATCAACCTACCAAAAAATCAACTAAGAAAGAAAGAAAGGGAAAAAAAAAAAGGTCAAAAGAGAATGAGAGGAAAGAAAGAAAACTATTTCTGTAAAAAATTTCCCCTTATGATAACCCTTTAAATATGTAGTTATTTTTTTCTTGACGATTTCTTGGTCATCTGTCCTATTTGCTATCATGTACTTAGAGAAATTATTTAATGAGTGGGATTCGTTGTTCACTTTCTATCCACAATAGTCCTCCTCGTAGAAGGAGGACCAAATTCTAACAAAAATTTGACCTACCATGACTCATTTATTATACCACTATTTGTTTAAGAGGGACAATTTATAAAATAAATATATGTTCAAAACTATTATATTAATATCGATTTATTTATAATAATATAACAACAATTATATCTTCCGAAGAATATTATGTGTTATACTAAACCCAATATAACAAAACATCTAGGAATTAAAGGACAAAGGAATATTATTTCACTAAATATGAAATTTCTGGCCGAATCCGGATGAACCTTGTGGTCATCAGAGAGAGAGAGAGAGAAATTCTGAGTGGATGGTGGAAGATCGGTGGATTGAGCTACAGAAGCGTACTATTTTTTTCATTTATGATGGAAGTTAAAAACAATCGATCCAAAAGACGTACAATGCGGTGTGAACAAAAAGTTTCAGAGTGTTACTCCGAATATCCTAAAAAAAAAAAAACGAAATTTCTAAAACATCTCAATGTACCAAACAACCCCAAAACTATAAAAAAATGACCCCGTGTAGAAAAGTTGATTTAATAAATTAAGGATACAAAGGAATTATTTGATACCAAACCTAGAAATGGAGAATACAATCAGCTCAATCTAGAAATATTTACAGATGGAATATTTGACTAAATCAAATAATTCTTCGGTATGTCCGTGGCGCTTCAGATATATGTGCTGAATGGTTATTTTATATGTGACATCAATCCTTATTTTATGGGATAATTTAGCAAATGCCCATAATCCAAATGTTGAAAATAGTAAATATTCTCACTATTTTTTTTATTTAGCAAATACCTCCACTCCTTTGTAAAACAGAAAGAAAAAAAAAAAGTGGAAGTATATCTTTTTTTTTTTTTTACTATTCCATACTAAAAATGGAGACATTTGCTAGTTATTTTTTTTTTTTTTGAAGTATAACGCTAGTTTCAACATTTGAAATGAGAGTATTTGTTAAATTATATATATATATATATATATATATATTTTTTTTATAAAAAAGAAGCCCTCGCCACCCCCCCCCCCCCCCCCCCCCCCCCCCCCCCCCCCCGCTCACTTTGATTTCCAGATTGTGGGAATAAATTAATTAGTGCCCTGTCCTTGTAACTGAATTCTCAAGAAATCCAAATGCAAGACAAAGTAGAGGAATTAAATTATTTTTCAGCACATATTGAATATGATACATGTGTACTTTGAAGCCATCCACAGCAGTATTCCTTTACATAGTTCCTTTTTTTCCCCACTAGATTTGAAGAATAAACATCTTCTCACTCCAAATCCAAACCTAATAATAATTTTTTAAAGTAATCCCTCTTCATTGATCTCTTTTTCTACCTAATCATCAACATAGATTTTGATGTAGTCTTTAAAGTGACTTAGAAGATGGTTTTTTAATCTTGTGGCAAAATGTACCTAATTTACATGGTTGTCTTAAGGTTATCAGGACTTGGAGAATTATTACGGAGAATATTCTTACGCAACTGAGAGATAATGGTTTTTTTTATACAGACAACATGAGATAATGACTATTAGTCTTGTGATATAGATTCCTCCACGAAGACATGAACATGAGTTTCAATTCAATAATCAGAGTATACAAATTGTTTTAAAAATTTAACACGAGTAAGCAAAAATGGTTTATTTGGATAATATAATATCATATTTATTTGTATTTCGAACACGAACAAATTTAAGGTGAAAATTCTATTGTCATGCTTGGTTTAAGTTTTTTTTTTTTTTTTTTCTGAAAATTTTGAATGTCGGAACAAATAATAACTCTATGAATCATGGAAGATCCATCCTCCAAAAAAGGAAAATATATTAATTTTTCATGGAAATAAATTGGGTTTGGGTCCGAGTTCATTCGGGTCGAGTTTAACTCATGGGCATATTAATTGTTGGTATTTTATGTTTTCTAATTTTTTACTTTTACTTTTTTTCTTCTCAACTTTTAAATTATTTTTTATTTCTTTTCATTAATAAAAAATGTTTTCCCCTTTATTATATTAGAAAATTGCTTTTCTTTTTTGGGTTTATTAAATTGTTTTCTTTCACTCTCCTCGTTTTAAAGTTTTTTTGTCTTTTTATTGGTTTGCTTTTACATTTTATCTTTTTATTTATTTCTCATTTAATTTACTTCCTTCTTCCTTTTTTTTTTCCTTTTATCGTTCTTTTTTTTTTTTTTTTTTTCGTTTTCTTACCTTTTCTATAAACAACTTTTTCTGTTTTTTCAAATTAATTTCTTTTATGTACAATGCTTTTTTTTTCCGTCTTCTCTATCTTTTTTTGCAAATTATTTTTTGTTCATTTCGATTTGCGCCAGTTTGAGTTTGGGTTATGTTCAATTTGGACTGAATCGTGAAAATTAATTTATAAGTAAAAAAAATATAATGTAGATATGATTGAACATTATTCTCTCGAATATTTAACCAACATTATAAAAAATCATGAATAAAATGAAAAAAAATCGTTAAATATATTTAATAGTCAATCGAAAGTATTATATATATTTTTTATATAAAATACGTTCTCGAATAGATTATATGTATATTTACCAATGATGGGAATATAATTTTCCAAAACATAATCTCAACAAAAAATAATTTTCGAAACTATAGTATAAAGTATTCAGAACATGCACTCTTAAAAAAAACTATATAATTAACTTTGTTATATCATATATTATAACATGAGGTTCCCTAATAGAAGTTCGCAGACTTCAGATTGCTCATACATAACTTTAACTGGAAATTGCTGAAAAATTCAATTTCGGGGTTGATTTTTATGAAAAATCCACCCGTAGGATGGGTTTTATGAATTGTCCAGAATTATATATGTCACGACCCGCTACCCAAATTGTTGGGCCGGGCCGAGTCATGTCCAGCCTACGCTTGGTTAAGGTGTAGTAAGCTGTTCTAAGTATAGACAATAAAGGATCTAAGCTGCTAACAGTTCTAATATCACATTTAAAAGGTTCATCACAACGCAGCATCTATAAGCGAAAGTAAAATAAGTACAGACTTAATAATACACTTCCAAAGTATCAAACTGGAGACAAAGTCCAGTGACTGCAAAATATAGTCTAAACTGTTTAATAACTAAGCCAAAAAGAATCTAAGCGAGACTACCAAGCGAGGTTCCCTGCTGGGACTTCCTCGGGGGCAAAAGCCTGGTCCTCTGTAGTGGGTCTATAGAAAAGATCACATAGCAAATCGTCCTCCGAAAGTATGCCTACAACGTTATCCTGTCAGGACGGGAGCAAGTACTGATTCTACAAACTAAACATACTGAGCATGGAATGAAAAGATATGTAATAAATAAGAATCGTGTCATATCTCATGTCGTATCACAATCATGTCATATCACAAATCTATCATGTAAAGGATACGTTTCATCATGGCAATATATGTTTGTTTTAAAGTTTAAAACTGTAGCATGTACGTGATCGGTCAATAGGTAAATAGGATGTACAGTGGTACATATCAATTTTCTGAAGTGTACATACGTACACTTAACGGCATCGGTGTATATCCATACACAAACGCGGGATCAGACATACGATAAAGTTGCATATAGAATGTAACAGTGCACGGTAAATACATACGGAGAAGGGGGGCATGATCACGTACTCTACTAACAGTTTCTCCATAACCCAGATTCTAACATGTGAGAGATACGAGAACAGTTTAAAACATGTGAAAGATATCGGAAGCAGTATAAGCATGGTAGGTACTGAGAGCAGTATAAAAATATGGTAATTACCGAGTGCAGTTTAAAATATGTGGAAGATCATGAGTGCAGTATAATTAAAACATGTTAAAGATCCTGAGAGCAGTATAATTAAAGCATGTGAAGCATACGCTAGATATATAGAAACCTGTAAGATATGGTTTTCAGTTTAAATCACTGTATTAACATAGTTCATACGCAATTCATTATCATATGCAGTAAAATAAAGTTTGTAGGGGTACTCGCCTCGAGCAAAGCAATAATAAGAATATGTAGCTATAGATGTCCGGTGTCTTGTCAAAATGATACACAATCTCAGTCTCTAAACTATGTTCAAGATTTTACACTAGTGGTGTGACACGACTCCTAACTGGACACTAGCTAAGTGGTGACCTAGCATAAAAGTCCAATGTGGGGTGATACTATATCTAAACCAACACTTAGGGTCCTTAGAAACACAAGGATTACTTTAGAGTTTCCCAAAAACCAAACATATAAATATATACACTAATAATAATAATTAATTATAATTTAAGGATGATACACAAGAAAAAATCTACAGATGTCGTCGGATGTAGTGCCCCGTCCCCACATCGTGCCTTGTTCTCCGTCCACGGGGTGCGCGAAAAAGAAATACTGTTGTTATCGACTCGGTCGGGACCGATAGGTCGGGATCGATCGAATCGATCGAACGGGAACAGTTGAATTAAGATCTATTCCCCGTTATGGAATGGCTTCTTCGGAACCAAGTCCCATATTCAGCGGGTTGCACCTCAAGGATTGACTCTGCGGTTGAGTGGGAAGAGACCTTCCGTTGCTCTGTTTTTCATGCCGCTTGCGTTGGTTTTGGCTTTATTTTCTGAATGCATTTTCGTAAATGTTTTCGATGGTTTTTATGGCTTGCATTTCGAACTTCGCATTCATATCGAATTTTCTTGAATAACACAGTGTTCTAATCGGTTGCTTGTACGATTTCAGGTGATCGCGTAGGCAACGTCTAGCGCGGCCAACCAGTTTCTCGCCTCAAATAAATACTAAGGTGAGTGGCTAACCCTTCTTTCCTCGACCCTCTTCTCTAATACATTATCGATACTAGACATGTGCTATGCTAGATGTAATGCAATGACATAAATGATATTTCGATGAACGGTCACACGACGTCCTACGAACACGAACTATACAAATGCTTGTCGTATAACCTTATTGTGCTTGCAATTACCGTATTATATAGAACCGTGCTAAGAAAGGATGAATCGATTAAATGAATGTCGCAACGATACTATAAGATGTGCCTTGAAATAATAATTAACTTAGCACGGTCATGGAGAACTTGTCGACAAGGGCGATTGTTTCTTCGGACGATATTCCGAGGCCACGTGACCGTTCCGGCCTAGGAAGAAACAGGGATAGCTATGCCGGATGCATGTCACAGTAGGCAGTGGCTTTCAACGGGGCTCGCTACCTGCGCTGGGGGACCACTGTCTACCAAGCTATATGTCCAGGATGGCTTGTCGTGCCAGTGACCTTCACAAATGCACTCTATTATGTCTTATTATTATCAACATGACAGGGAAGAACATGGTAAGTTTATGCTACAACGGTGCGCTCTGCCGGGGGTAAGATCTATCGTCGTTATACGGTTGTGCCTATAAATAAAAGTTTGAATTTAGTAGGACGGCTAGAAACTTCACTAATCAATTGCATGCACGCTCACTTAACTTCTTCAACAAGTGAGAGCACGGAATTTAATGTAATGACCCGCTCTGCCTTAGCGGAATGCCGATTCAAACGGCAAGTGCAACGACTCAAACGAGCCATCGACTCGAAGAGTTGGCATCGACCTGATGAAGAATCGATGCAAGGCTTACATTGGCCCGTCAAGATGAATCCAGACTTAGACTTTCAAAGGCGCGCTCGGAGTATCGCTCGGCCGATGCGAACATCGCTAAGGTGGGTGGCTCCGATGAATCCGTCTTTGCTTAGCCTAGACACATAACAATACGGACACTATTGCTAGAATGCTAGGCGATAACACTGGCATGCTAATAAATGACTCAATGCACCTAGCTAAGGGAATAATCCCATATTGTATGCTTGTTTAGAACATAGAAAAGAACTTAGAAAATATAGGAACTCTCGTGCCGCGCTCCACGCTCGTGCTAAGGCACGGGCTTACGTTTTGAGTTCCCTATGCGTTCAACAATGAAACAATGAATATTTACAACAATAAAACGAAAGACTATCGACATAGTCGTTCCGAGTAGATAATAGCAACATGGAAAGACTACGGGACCGATGGGTCGCCAAGGCGACTCCCGTACAGGGAGTTACAAAATGTATAAATGAATGAATGAATAAGTGAATGAATGAATCAATGAACAAACGGACAAGTAAAAGAAAGGAAAAGAAAGAATGAATGAATGAAAGATAAGAAATGAAAGAATGATTAGCGACAGGTGTGACGGGCACGTGCAACGGGGCTCGCTACCCGCGCTGCACGGACGCCAACCTGGTCGATAACGTATTATAGATAAGGGTTAGCCTACGGCTCGGAGACAGCCGTTAAGTTAAAATGACAATAAAATATGAAATGGTCATGGACGGACTCGTGCACGAGTGAAAAGGGATTCCAAGGGCAGCGAACGACGTTTTCGTGGCCGGCCTAGGCGGAATCATGGCCTACTGGCGGACAGGTGTGCGGGCTTGGGCACATAACCAAACGTAGGGCCGGTTATTCAATAGTCTATCAAAGTCTACCAGCCATCACGCTTGATAGACGAGAATGCCACAGGGGAAAATATCCAAAATGGCAGACATGCCAGCGACCGGTACATATAGATTTAGGTGGGCTTTGGTGTTGGCAATCCGCGTGCAAGTCCTTGCATTGAAATCAAAGTAGTCTAAAGTTAACTGAATGAGACGACTTATAAATAGGCTTGAAATGTAACGCACCAAATGATAAGGAGTACTTCGTGCAAATGAATTTGAAAACACGCCTACGACGCGTTAGAATCTAAGGCAGGAACACGCCCTTGGCACTAAATGTTTACGTGAATCATGTTAAGTTGAAATATATGAATTATTGACTAACTTGATTTACATTGAACAAGGAAGGCCGGACGGTAAGTATGGGTAAGTCATGTATGTATTTCCATGCGACACTTGAAATTGGCAACACGAGATAGGCTATGAAATATGCCATGAAATTGATCCTAAGACAAGATTAGAAAGATAATAAATGATAGAGATGCACAAAAGTAAATAGAACATGTTTGGTAATGATAGCATTGTGGGCGAGCTAGCCTCCCCACCAGTGCATAACAATGTACTGATAACCCCACAGTCTGCTTGCAGGATGCAGGAGATGCCGGCGGGTGCGGAGCTTTCCTCGAACGTGCTAAGGCGCGGAGCCAACTCTGGAGCCTTGGAGCGTTGCAAGGAGCTGAAGCACCCTATACAGGACATAATGTATTGGAATATCGCCATGAATCATTCCATCTTGTAAGCCACTTGGCACGCCTTTTATGTTTCAGAGAGAGAGAGAGCTTGAGCGATTTGTAATATCGACCTAGCGCCGCTTGTAAACTTCTTGAAAAATTAATAAAGAGTTTGAATTTGCTTCAACTTGTGTTCATTTACTTTTCGCTGTAAATGGGGACACTCTGTGCGACTTTGTGGCCTAGCTCAAATCGGCCGTTTCCGGACATAACCTTGCACGGGCGCAACCTAGGCCCGTGCGGCATCACGCCTTAGCGAGGACGATCGCTCCTGCGGGAGCGGGGCATGACAGATTGGTATCAGAGCACGGCTTTACGTCCTTGGACTTTATTTCGATTATCTCCGTTTTGAAAGCTCGTTTTGAGACAAAAGAAGTATACGCTCTCTCTCATTATGCCTTGGGATGTTCCATATAATAAGTCTAATATTTTCAAAAGCTCGTACAAGTACTCGGTTGAACGGGATCGATAGGCAAGGGCCTTTGTGCCAAACCGCGACGGACTCGAGTTGGAAGGAACGCATGCTAAAAAGTTAGCAAACGCAAGACGTGCTTGAATAACCTTACGCTGACAATAGCGAACGAGTACGCAAGACCGAAGTATGGTTCGAACGGGATAGCTATGCACACGGCCTTCTGGCTAAGTTGTGCCGCGTGTCGCGTACCTCGACTTTTGGGTGCAATCGGGTTGCGAGCGATATCAAGTATCACTCGATCGAGAATGGAGATACACTTTGAGTGTCTATCGATAGGAATGCTATCGAGTTAACGCTTAGGCGTACCCGAAAGATTGTCTTGGATTTTGTGGATTAGTGCGAACGACTTAGTACGTCGAGGCGACGTGAGCGATTACGCTAGAGATTCGTCGAACGAATCTAAAAGATGTCTTAGTGCATGACGCGAACGTGATTGAGGACTAGATCGTATGGCTTGAATCCGAATGGTGTATGTGATAGGTTCGGAGAAGAATAAGAATGAGTGTCGACGACTAGTCGAGTGGCTCGAACCCTGAGTGGTGTATGGACGTTATAGAAATTGTTCGAGCGAGACTAAAGGATTTACGAATAGAACGAGTACGTCGACAAGCGATGATATCGCGTAAGCCTTAGAATGAGTAACGCTTAGTTGGTTTCGACTTCGAGATTCTCAAACGAGATATCGTTTGGACGAATTAAGAATGCGTAGTACGAATCATGAAACGAATGGAGGTCTTGGTCGAGGAAACATAGAAGATCGTGCATACGATTTTGAATTTAGTTGAATGGATTGAAACTTGAGTTAAGGTGAATTACTCATGGACGAGATCGGA
This sequence comes from Iris pallida, assembly GCA_029216955.1. Lineage (NCBI taxonomy): Eukaryota > Viridiplantae > Streptophyta > Magnoliopsida > Asparagales > Iridaceae > Iris > Iris pallida. The sequence continues at coordinate 14,011,544 of JANAVB010002397.1, read as the reverse complement.
AATAGCACGGTCGAAAGATAGCGTGCATAGGAAACGTGGATTTGAAGATACAAGAATGACTAAGGAATTGAAATTGATGTTGCTCGATGAAGAGTTAGCACGCAACAATGTGAATTGAGGAAATTAAGTTGTACGACTTGGAATTCGTTGCAAAAGGAAGATCGTCAGGTTATGTACATCATCGATGGTATTGAGGCGTATCAAAGATCAATGTACGATAACTCGGGGGTACTCTGATTCGACGAAGGATGATTGTGTCAGAAGTTATTGTTTTGAAGGATGCTATGTTGGAAATGAATGTTTAGAATGAGGAAGGAAAGTGACTTGATTGTTCGGTGATAACCACAACGACAACGGTCTTGTCTTGCGCGAGCGCAACTCCAGCCTCGTACATGCGTCACGTCGGATTTGGGACGATCGTTCCGTGTGAGCGTTGGCATGGTGATTCATGTCCAGCAGGAATGGTCGAACTCAAAATATCATGACATGGTAATTTTGATTGCTTCGACTTGTGATTTGAAGCGAAGGTGAATTCGAGGATTGTTAGGACTTGCGATTGAAGAATGAGAAAACTTGAGGATTGAGTAGACCCAATCCGCGTATCGAAAATGAGCAAGTCTAGACGCAACGCAAGAGTTACGTCCCGATGAGAACGATTATTCTGCGGGAATATTGACATGGTGATTCATGTCCGCCATGGATAATCAGACTTGTGTGAGATCAGGACACGACATATTGCAAGGCTAGACGACCTTGTGATCGACTACGTGAATTGGATAGGATGGATAGGTGGATTGTATCAAACATACTGAAGAGATAGACTATGAAAAGTTTTAGTGTGGACATACGGTATTAACATGTCGAGGATTGGTTGAGGATAACCTACGAGCTCGAACTTGGAGCAGAGAATGTGTTGATGAGAATAGGGTGAACGCTGCTTGATGTTTAGAAATTTGAGTGAAACAAACTTGGGTGGAAACTCCCGTACAAGCGAACAAATGGTTTGACCATAGGAATTGGGGCGAGCGTCGTGCAACGGCCTTGCACGATGAGCAACGGACTTGACTTGTAACTATGACCTTGTGTGCTGACCTAGCGGATAGGCGGACGACCCTATGCCGAGTGATTGAACCTGTGCGATGGCATTTACAGTATCGTCTGGACGGACGATAGACTTGGGGCAACAAGACTTAGAGTAGGACGGGGAAACTGGGAGTGTGCGTGAACGACGACAAGATTGGCCCCAAACGAAGGGAATGATAGGAATAGATGATACACAAGTAAAGTTGGGATAACGAAATGAATCATTGATAGGAAGATATACTCGAGGATGGTGCAATACTTGGCCTTGAATCTGTAATGCTGTAGTTCGTATTACGTATCTGTGGGATACATGTACGTATTTTATCTTGTATTACATGCTTCCTTGCTTAGTTTCCTTCTTGGCTTGGTTTATTCTTGGTTTGGGTTGGCTTGGTTCGGTTGGGATTGCTTTTGGTTCATCATGGACCAAAGGGTGAACCCTCTACCTACCACCACCACTACCATTTATTAACCCTTCTCCTTTCTCTCTCTTCATTACTCTTCTTCTTTCCTCCATTACTTCCTTACCTACCAAAGAGAGGGAGAGAGAGGTCTAGGCAAGTGCAACTTGCTTCATGGAGGAACTCAGATTTTATTGCTTCATTCTCTTTCTTACAGCATTCTAACTTACTTTAGAACTTGGCTTTTTCACTTTCCATGGCTAGATTCTTGTAGATCTATATTTACATTATTTTTGGATTTCTTGGGTTTTGATCTACTTAATCTTGTTATTTCCGAGTTTTGATGGTTTCATGTTGTAGAGAATTTTGTTCTACACTATTTTGACCTATAGAAGTTCGGATTTGGGCTCCGGATGATAGAGTTATGCAACTTGGAAGCCATGGCTTATGGTGTACTTTTTCTCGGAAATTTGGAGAAGAAGCACAGTCCCGAGCTGCATAGTAGCACTTAACCGCATGAACATTCATGCGACAAGTCAGTTCCAACCGTATACACTATTGCCTTGACTTGACCGCATGACAAGTTCATGCGGCAAGTATTCCTTCTAGCCGTATGAAGTCCTTCTTACTTAACCGCATGACTGAGGCCCAGTCCTTCCTGGCCGCATGGATTTCCAGCAACCCCGCAGCCGTATGAACTCAACACTCGCGAGCCGCATGGACCGCAGTCTCCCAGCCGCATGGGTTTGCTTTCCTTGACCGCATAGTCATTGCTCCCCGCAGCCGCATGGGTTGCTCCTCCCCGGTCGTATGTACCTGATTGGTCAGCCAGCTGCATGGACCCATCCCCCGCCAGCCGCATGGGTTCCCTATCCTCCTGACCGCATATGTCTTGCCTTTCTCAGCCGCATGACCGACTGGATCTCCGAGCCGCATATGACTGATACCCCTTTGACCGCATAAGCCTTTTCCTTTTAGCCGCATGCGCCTGACCCTATTCAGCCGCATGGGCTGTTCTCTTCCAGCCGCATGAGATCATTCTTTTTTGGCTTAATTGCAACTTGATACCCTCAACTATTCCTGTTTTTCAACTTGATATCCTAAACTTTTTTACTCAACAACTTGATACCATCAACTATTTATTATTTTCAATCTGATACCCAAAATTTAAAAAAGGACAAAATTATCCCTCCCTTTTACTTTTTAGCAGAATAGTTTTTGGGTGGAGGGGTGTAGTTTTGAAATTATATTAAGGATATTTTTGTCCAATTTTATTTCAGGGTATCAAGTTGTTACAAAAAAAAGTTTAGGGTATCAATTTGAAAAATGGGAATAGTTGAGGGTATCAAGTTGCAATTAAGCCTTCTTTTTTTTATGAACTTTATAATCACGGATTTACTTAATATGTTTGGACGTGGTAATTGAACATGACATGATAGTGGCCCGTCGTGGCGCACCCCTGACAAGTACACCTGACATGATAGTGACCCGTCGTGGCGCACCCCTGACAAGTACACCTGACATGATAGTGGACCGTCGTGGCGCACTTCTGATTAGTACACTTGACATGATAACCTGACATGAATTATCTTGAACAGCTGTTACGACGGCTACATGACATGACATGACCTGTATAATTAATCTTGGACACCGTGGGCGATTGTGCTTATACAAATAATCCAGTCCTGTCTTGCATCATGTCTAGGAGGGGACTCCTGAGTACCACGGTCAGGAGTACCTACTGAAATGGACTAAGACTAATAACTAGATTAATACACTAGTCATAAAGAGATCTCCCAGCTACAGGCAATTCCGTTACCTGGGCACGCCTTGGGATCTGTAGCCTGCCGTCGAGTAGGGCATATTTCCAGCATACTGTCATATGTTGCACCCTTCAAGCTACCTAAGGGTACATTCGTTTCCTGGACGATGTACCCACCTGAATTCAACTCTAAATCTTTCAACCCGGGTAACCTGGATGGTCTGCAGGGCTTGTGGCTGTGGAGTAATCTCACTGCATCTTGTTAGTAATTAGGCCTGTGACAACCCTAGTTAGTTAAAGTATCAAGCCGTAATTCTTTCTGGGCCGTGAAATGATTGGATGGAGTCTAACCAGTCTAGTCTTGTCCTGATCCCGTTCCAGATTACTGCATGACTGGAATGTCTGTATTTATTTTACCGATAAATGGTAAGAATTCCAGGTTCTGTTCAGACGAAAGGTTACAACCCCGGTCCTTGTTTGGTTTACGGGTTATAACCTGGTTATCTGAATAGTTCCATGGTTATTTCGTCGTATATCATCATGATGTATTTTCTTTAATTCCAGTTATTACTTTATTTATACTCTTGTGCTGATTGTTGGTTGTAGTTCCTAAGTGGAGCTTCCTTTGTGGCACTTGTTCTTTCTGGGATCTGACCCAGCTGGTTTTGTATGGCCAGATTTCGGAGCAGCTCCACAGGATCTACCGCTTTTCCAGCCCGATGGTGAACACCAGGCGTAACCAGGGCAACGAATGGGTTATTTTTGGCTCTCCCACTCTATTGTAAAAATATTCTTTTGAGGCGTTTAGCCGACGAGCACCTGTTTAGCTCGATTGTACTTACTTACTGTCTGCCTACGGACTGTAACATGATTGACAGATCCTAGGGTTGATCATGTATGACTAAACTCTTGCTAGTCCTAACATTTTGTAACGACTAGCTTCATGATCAGCTGAATATGTAATATTTGGGACGCGTTATTATTGTATATTTAATGATCATACATCTTGTAACATTTACTTACTTGCTTGTGATTGAGACACTAGGCTTGTTCATGACCATAGGAGACTGTTGGCTTGTAGTAAACCCTCATGTATCTAGACAGCCGTGACCGTATAGCGAGATGGAATCCATTTCATATACGTAGCTGGCTATGTCTGCCCCCCGCTCTCCAGTATTCTGGTTCTGGGGCGTGACAGAATCGAATGGAAACTACTTAGACTTGGTCGACCCCGCTAAGAAGAAATCATACTGATTTCGTGGACAAGAGCGCTTGAGAAGCGAATCGAATCATCTCGAAGATCGAGATAAACGATAGTGAGATGCACATAAGTTCAGTTTTAAATTGAAGTTAGTGAAACGATCGGCAAATCGAGACTATCACGCGTAGCACGTCCGACTTCGCTAATCGCTAAGCTTGGTTGAAATGTACGTATTCGGGGGACGCCTTGAATATGTACACAGTCCCCACGCAGCGATATAATGAAGTCGAATGCAACTGCAAGTGGGTGTTGAGATGCGCATGAACGACAATTGAATAAGTACCATCAAGTCTAAAATGAATGGACAGTCATTCCATAAAATTCACCAAACGCATGCAACATAAAACTTGAAAGAATAACCGAGCATAATTCGATGCCATCGAACGATAGAGCCATTCGATAAAAATTGTCTAAGAAACACGACGACACAAGCTAAAGAAATGGTAGGATGACCTGTACTCAGGAAGTCTCGAGGACGAGACTTGTTTTGAGTGGTGTATTATGTAATGACCCGCTCCGCCTTAGCGGAATGCCGATTCAAACGGCAAGTGCAACGACTCAAACGAGCCGTCGACCCGAAGAGTTGGCATCGACCTGATGAAGAATCGATGCAAGGCTTATATTGGCCCGTCAAGATGAATCCAGACTTAGACTTTCAAAGGCGCGCTCGGAGTATCGCTCGGCCGATGCGAACATCGCTAAGGTGGGTGGCTCCGATGAACCCGTCTTTGCTTAGCCTAGACACATAATAATACGGACACTATTGCTAGAATCACTAGGCGATAACACTGCGCATGCTAATAAATGACTCAACGCACCTAGCTAAGGGAATAATCCCATCTTGTATGCTTGTTTAGAACATGGAAAAGAACTTGGAAAATATAGGAACTCTCGTGCCGCGCTCCACGCTCTTGCTAAGGCACGGGCTTACGTTTCGAGTTCCCTATGCGTTCAACAATGAAACAATGAATGTTTACAACAATGAAATGGAAGACTATCGACATAGTCGTTCCGAATAGATTATAGCAATATAAAAAGACTATGGGACCGATGGGTCGCCAAGGCGACTCCCGCACAGAGAGTTGCAAAATGTATAAATGAATGAATGAATAAGTGAATGAATCAATCAATGAACAAATGGACAAGTGAAAGAAAGGAAAAGAAAGAATGAATGAAATATAAGAAAGGAAAGAATGGTTAGCGACAGGTGTGACGGGCACGTGCAACGGGGCTCGCTACCCGCGCTGCACGGACGCCAACCTGGTCGATAATGCATTTTGGCTAAAGGTTAGCCTACGGCTCGGAGACAGCCGTTAAGTTAAAATGACAATAAAATACGAAATGGTCGTGGACGGACTCGTGCACGAGTGAAAAGAGATTCCAAGGGCAACGAACGACGATTTCGTGGCCGGCCTAGGCGGAATCATGGCCTACGGGCGGACAGGTGTGCGGGCTTGGGCACATAACCAAACGTAGGGCCGGTTATTCAATAGTCTATCAAGGTGTACCAGCCATCACGCTTGATAGATGAGAATGCCACAGGGGAAAATATCCAAAAAGGCTGACATGCCAGCGACCGGTGCATATAGATTTAGGTGGGCTTTGCTGGTGGCAATCCGCGTACAAGTCCTTGCATTGAAATCAAAGTAGTCTAAAGTTAACTGAATGAAGCGCCTTATGAATAGGCTTGAAATGTAACGCACCAAATGATAAGGAGTACTTCGTGCAAATGAATTTGAAATCACGCATACGACGCGTTAGAATCTAAGGCAGGAACACGCCCTTGGCACTAAATGTTTACGTGAATCATGTTAAGTTGAAATATATGAATTATTGACTAACTTGGTTTACATTGAACAGGGAAGGCCGGACGGTAAGTATGGGTAAGTCATGTATGTATTTCCATGCGACACTTGAAATTGGCAACACGAGATAGGCTATGAAATATGCCATAAAATTGATCCTAAGACAAGATTAGAAAGACAATGAATGATAGAGATGCACAAAAGTAAATAGAACGTGTTTGGTAATAATAGCATTGTGGGCGAGCTAGCCTCCCCACCAGTGCATAACAATGTACTGATAACCCCACAGTCTGCTTGCAGGATGCAGGAGACGTCGACGGGTGCGGAGCTTCCCTTGAACGTGCTAAGGCGCGGAGCCAACTCTGGAGCCTTGGAGCGTTGCAAGGAGCTAAAGCACCCTATACAGGACATAATGTATTGGAACATCGCCATGAATCATTCCATCTTGTAAGCCACTTGGCACGCCTTTTATGTTTCAGAGAGAGAGAGAGAGCTTGAGCGATTTGTAATATCGGCCTGACGCCGCTTGTAAACTTCTTGAAAAATCAATAAAGAGTTTGAATTTGCTTCAACTTGTGTTCATTTACTTTCCGCTGTAAATGGGGACACTCTGTGCGACTCTGTGGCCTAGCTCAAATCGGCCGTTTCCGGAAATAGCCTTGCACGGGCGCAACCTAGGCCCGTGCGGCATCATGCCTTAGCGAGGACGATCGCTCCTACGGGAGCGGAGCGTGACATTTAAACTGCCACGCACCAGCACAAAGTGTAATGTGCTGACCCTCGCTTTCAACAGGTACTCGAAACCAGGATAGCGTGCCAAGGAACTGAAGGCGATGCTCCTTTCTTTTAAAGCCTTGCTAGCGCGAAGGCTAACTCTGCAACTTTTGAAGACTCCAACCCAACTGCATCATGAGTCGCAAACTCTCGTCGATCCCAGGTCTTAGAGAGTCATTTTGATATTTTGTAAAAAGGGATGTAAATGTATGGAATGACTATCTCATCGATGTCGGTTGTAAGTCCGAGAGGCCTCTTTTGTAATCGAGTCTGTAACCTAACTTATTATCAATAAAAATGTAAGTTTCCTTCTCTATATAAATGTGTTCAAATTCTCTGCGTACTCTTTTATATGCTATTGTTTCGGATAACCTTATGAACCGTCTTGTGCAAGCACAATTTAGGCTTGCACGGCATCACGCCCGGGGGACGACTATCGATTCTACCGAATCGGGGCGTGACATAATAGTATCAGAGCACGGTTTTACGTCCTTGGTCTCCAGTGTCGAGTTTTTAGTCTCAAAACTGTTGGTCTCGTGTCGATGAGATATGTCGTTCCATACGAGTGAGCTGTAATAAGTTTTGTGACGAATGTAGTTTGCCTTCAAAAATCATAGAAGGTACGGCGGTGAGCGTGGTGGCGAACGAAGAAAGTGCTTCGAGCGGCTCGAGTAGCTCGAGACCCGGACCCTATAACGATGCCATAGAGCGGATGTTGCGCAAGCTGGAAGCGCAACAACGACAAGCTGAGGAGAGTCAACGCCAGAATGAGCAACATCGACGGCAGACGGAGGCACGCCAGACTCAGTTTGAGGCCCGATTCGATGCACAATTTAAGCTACAGCAGAAGCAGCTCGACACTCTTCAGCAGATCGTTCAAACAGTGGTGGCCAACAACAACAACTCCGCGATAACCCATGCCATAATCGAGCCTGCGGCCAGACAAAGTGAAGTCGAACCGGAGGTACCCGAGCCTATGCCTGCAGCACCGAGAAGTTCCAACTTCGACGTGTCAAAATTCACGAAATGCTGCCGTACTTCCTTCAACGGCACGGAAGATCCCTCCATGGCGATCGACTGGTTTGAGGAACTGGAAGATAAATTCGAGCTTCTGGGTGCCGAAGAGTCCAAAAAAGTCGCATGTGCTAAACTTCTACTCCGATTGAACGCGCACGACTAGTGGGCCGTGCAAAAGCGAGCGATCAGACGTGACGACGAGACAGCGACAATTTCTTGGGCCACTTTTTGAGAGGAATATGACGGTAAGGCAAGGGAAAATGACGGTACGGCAGTATGCAGCAGAGTTCAACATGTTATCCAAATTTGCTGAAGAATTTCTGCCCTCCCTGGCAAGTCGTGCTCGACGGTTTGAAGTGGGTCTGCGGCCATCTATTTACGCCCATGTGTCTGTTTTCCAATACAAAACGATGGAGGAGTCTCTCAACCATGCCCTCCGCCTTGAACGCTAATACCCTCCAGGTGCTGCCGGCGCTGTGTATACCTACAATCACAAACGCCCTAGCCACGCGGAAGGAAACAACGTGACCAAGAGTCCGAACAACGGGCACCAGGGCGAACATCAGGCACGGAACCAGGGACCTCACTGCACAAAATGCAACCAAAACGGACACCTTACCGTCGACTGTGATGTTCAGAATGGCGGGTGTTTCATCTGCAGAAAAAGGGGTCACTTTTATGGAGACTGCCCGAACCGTAGAAAAAATAGCTTGAACACGCCTCAGCATCAACAGCACCGTCCGGAGAATCAAGTTTCGGCGCCTCGAGCACCTCAACCCGTACCGTAAAATAGCCAAGACTGTCGCCCGAATGCCTAGGACCGCGTCTATGCCATGACTCGAGATGAAGTGCTTGCATCAGATACGGTCGTGACAGGTATACTAAGTTTCAATAATGTGCATGTACGTGTACTATTTGATTCAGGTGCTTCGTATAGTTTTATATCGGCGGACTTTGCCGCCGAGCACAAATTTTCGATAATATCATGAGATCTCGACCTTAGCGTAAGTACACCTTCGGGCACACCAATACTCACTAATTTAGCCTGCGTCGACGGGATTATCTGTATCGGCGGTCAAAAGATCGGTCTTGACGTGATAGTTCTAGACATGAAGGACTTTGATATCATTCTGGGAATGGATTGGCTCGGACCGTGCAACGCAACCATAGACTGCGCCAGAAAGACGGTCACCTTCCGCATACCAGGAGTGCCTGAATTTTGCTTTTCGTGTGGTGAGGCGTCGTTGACCTGCATGCTGATCTCGGTAATTTCTGCTCGGAGGATGCTGCATTCTGGGTGCAAAGGCTATTTGGCGTCCGTTTGAGACACGCGAAAGGATGGTGCAAACGTGGGTTAGACCGACGTTGTGGCAGAATTCCCCGATTTATTCCTGGATGAGCTACCCGGCATGCCCCCCGACCGAGAAATCGAGTTCAGCATCGATATATTTCCCGATACTCGACCAATTTCCAAGGCCCCGTACAGAATGGCTCCCGTCGAGCTGAAGGAACTCAAGGTCCAGTTACAAGTGTTGCTCGATAAAGGGTTTATTCGGCCTAGTGTTTCACCGTAGGGAGCGCCTGTGCATCGATTACCAAGAGCTGAACAAGGCCACCATCCAGAACAAGTATCCATTACCTCGCATAGACGACTTATTCGATCAGCTGCAAGACGCCTCGGTATTTTCGAAGATTGATCTCCGCTCGGGCTATCATCAACTCAAGATCAAGTCAGACGACATGCAAAAGTCAGCCTTTGGTACTCGATACGGCCACTATGAGTTCCGGGTAATGCCATTCGGCCTGACAAACGCCCATGCCGCCTTCATGGATCTGCTGAATCGGGTATTTTGACCCTTTCTTGATAAATTTGTGGTAGTCTTTATTGACGATATTCTCGTCTACTCGAAGGATAGGGTGCATTAAGCAGAACATCTACGGGCCGTGCTCCAAACACTTCGAGAGAATGAGTTGTATGCAAAGCAGAGTAAGTGCGAATTTTGGCTAAGCAGCGTATCCTTTCTTGGTCACATCATTTCGTCCGAAGGCATTGCAGTCGATCCGAAGAAAGTGGAAGCCGTTGCTGATTGGAAGCGGCATGCGTCTGCTAGTGAGATTCGAAGCTTTCTTGGTTTGGCGGGATACTATCGACGCTTCGTGAAAGACTTTGCGAAGATTGTAACGCCATTGACTCGCCTCGCTCAAAAGGGAGTCGTGTATGAGTGGTCGGATGACTGTGAAACTTCTTTCCAGGAGCTAAAATATCGACCAATTTTGGCCCCTATACTCGCACTTCCAGATGGGCCAGAGGGTTTTCAAATATTCAGCGATGCTTCAGGCCAGGGCTTGGGATGTGTGTTCATGCAGCGAAACAAGGTGATATCCTTCGCCTCCAGACAGTTGATGTCGCACGAGAAGAACTATCCTACGTACGACTTGGAGTTAGCGGCGATTGTGTTCGCGTTGAAATTGTGGCGTCACTATCTATATGGCGTGGCGTGCATGATCTAACCGACCACAAGAGTCTCAAGTATCTCTTCACCCAGAAGGAATTGAACTTGCGACAGAGGCGCTGGCTCGAACTGATCAAAGACTATGACTTGATGACCGACTACACTCCGGGCAAGAGAAATGTGGTGGCGGACGCTCTGAGTCGAAAATATCTTGCCTCATTATCCATCAACCGTAGACTTCTACAAGATCTAGCAGAAATGGGTATCGACCTCCGGGTTTGATTCAGGGATGTACGGTTGGCGCAGCTGCAGTTAGAGCCGAGTTTGCTGGAAAAGATTATGACCGCTCAGAAGGATGATCCGTACCTGAAGAAAATACGCGAGCGAATTTCAATAGGTAGTGCGATCGACTTTGCGTGCTGAGATTGAATGGCCGACTATGTGTTCCGGATGATTCAGAACTTCGAAAGGAGATAATGTCGGAGGCACATTATACGAAATATACCTTGCATCCAGGCAGTACCAAGATGTATAAGGACCTCCGCACGACCTTCTGGTGGCACGGGATGAAGAAAGATGTGGCGTGCTTCGTGTCACAATGCATGGCCTGTCAGCAGGTGAAAGCTGAGCATCAGCGACCGGGCGGGAAGATGCAGAACCTTGCTATTCCAGAGTGGAAATAGGATCACGTCACTATAGACTTTATCGTTGGCCTGCCGAATACACCACGGGGGAGCGATGCCATCTGGGTCATCGTCGATCGATTAACCAAGTCAGCGTACTTTATTGCCATCAAAGTTACTTGGAGCGTTGATCGTCTGGCACAGATTTACCTTGACGAGATAGTCCGGCTATACGGAGTTCCAGTATCCATCGTCTCTGATCGGGATTTACGGTTCATGTCGCGATTCTAGAGTAGGCTTCAGTCGGCGCTGGGTACCAAGTTGCAATTCAGCTCAGCTTACCATCCTCAGACCGACGGCCAAACGGAGCGCGTTAATCAAATTCTCGAAGACATGCTACGAGTCTGCGCAATTGACTTCAAATCAAGCTGGAACGTACACCTACCGCTGGCGGAATTTGCATACAACAATAACTACCAGTCCAGCATCCAAATGGCACCGTATAAAGCTTTGTACGGCCGGAAGTACAGATCGCCCATTTGCTGGGATAAAGTCGGAAAACGGCAGATACTCGGCCCGAAGCTGGTAGAACAGACTCTGAAAAAGGTCAAGCTAATTCGAAAAAGACTGAAGATTGCACAGAGTCGGCAAAAGAGCTACGCCGACACCCATCGAAGACCGCTTGAGTTCCAGGTGGGCGATCACGTGTTCCTAAAGGTGTCGCCCATACGAGGAGTTACTCGGTTCGGCGCGAAGGGAAAGCTGAGTCCGAGATTCGTTAGGTCGTTCGAAATACTCGAGCGGGTCGCCCTAGTAGCCTATAAAATTGCCCTACCGCCTGCGCTTGAAGGTGTGTACAATGTCTTCCACGTTTCGCAGCTGCGGAAGTACGTGCACGACCCTAGCCACGTGGTGGATTTTAGCCAACTGGAGCTGAAGTCCGACTTGTCCTACGTTGAAGAGCCAGTTCAGATCTTAGAACGCAAGGATAAGCTACTGCAAAATCGGGCAATCCCTCTCGTTTGCGTACTCTGGAGGAACCATGCGGCGGAAGAGTCGACATAGGAACTCGAGTTAGAGATGAAGGAAAAGTTTCTTTCATTATTTTCATAGAGGTAGGTTCTGTTCTTAAGTTTCGAGAACGAAACTTTTTCTTAGTTGGTTATGGTGTAGTGCCCTGTCCCTACATCATGCCCGGTTCTCCGTCCACGGGGTGCGCGAGAAAGGAACACGGTCGCTATCGACTCGGTCGGGACCGATAGGTCGGGATCGATCGAACGGGAATGGTTGAATTAAGATCCATTCTTCGTTATGGAATGGCTTCTTCAGAACTAAGTCCCATATTCAGCGGGTTGTGCCTCAAGGATTGACTCTGCAGCTGATCGGAAGAGACCTCCCGTTGCTCTGCTTTTCACGTCGCTTGCGTTAGTTTTGGCTTTATTTTTTGAATGCGTTTTCATGAATGTTTTCGATAGTTTTCATGGCTTGCATTTCGAATTTCGCATTCGTATCGAATTTCCTTGAATAACACAGTGTTCTAATCGATTGCTTGTGCGATTTCAGGTGATCGCGTAGGCAACGTCTAGCACGGCCAACCAGTTTTTCGCCTCAAATAAATAGTAAGGTGAGTGGCTAACCCTTCTCCCCTCGACCCTCTTCTCTAATACATTATCGATACTAGACATGTGCTATGCTAGATGTAATGCAACGACATGAATGATATTCCGATAAACGGCCACACAACGTCCAACGAACACGAACTATACAAATGCTTGTCGTATAACCTTATCGTGCTTGCAATTACCGTATAATATAGAACCGTGCTAAGAAAGGATGAATCGATTAAATGAATGTCGCAACGATACTATAAGATGTGCCTTGAAATAACAATTAACTTAGCACGGTCATGAAAAACTTGTTGACAAGGGCGATTGTTTCTTCGGACGATATCCCGAGGCCACGGGACCGTTTTGGCCTAGGAAGAAATACGGATAGCTATGCCGGATGCATGCCACGGTAGGCAGTGGCTTTCAAAGGGGCTCGCTACCTGCGCTGAAGGACCACTGTCTACCAGGCTATATGTCCAGGATGGCTTGTCGTGCCAGTGACCTTCACGAATGCACTCTATTAGGTCTTATTATTATCAACATGACAGGGAAGAACATGGTAAGTTTACGCTACAACGGCGCGCTCTGCCGGGGGTTGTTAGGGTTATATACTAAAAGCATCACTTTTGTAGTAACCTTATTTCCTTAAATTTTGAATGAGAATCATATGGGCAAATGTTTGCATATTGTGTTTGTTGCAAGTGTTAATGCAAATGTCTGATATTCTATATTGTAGATAATATGGTGTGTGGTGTCACACAGAAGATCATATTATCAGTTTCCTATGGAGTATATAAATAGTTCATAACCTAGATGGACTTGGACAATCTATTGGAAAGGTTGTAATGTAATCTGGTATTAGTCTATCTTGACTATAGGTTTATACTAGTACACTTTGTGTATATTGAACAGGACCACTTGAGGTTGTTCTCTTTGTACTGACTACATAAGAGAACAAACACCTCAGTTATTATGGATGCTTGTGCTCTTAATCCGGATATAATAACGGACATGTATATGCAGTGTGCATTACTTTGACTCATAAAAGAGTGAGATTCATTATGGATCAACAACCTCTATGAATTGGGTAATAACATTGTATGTATGATGGGCTGTTGATTATAAATGGAATCCATGTCCCGATACATCGGGTTGATGATGTCCTCTTAAGGAGCTCATAAGGATTATCATGTAAACCCTGCAGGTAGATTATATCCGACATGACAAATAAAGTTGAGCGGTACTACTTAAGAATAAAAGATGTCGAATCAATATAGTTGTCAGTAACTTAATTTGATCAACGGACATACGATATCTTAACATAGGGAGCCAAACGAGCATATAATAAAAGGAGCCCACAAACATAATTTGGAATTAGGGAGGTAGTGCAACAATAGCTCATTAGTGGATCGAGCTATTGTTAATGGGCCTGGATTGTGTGTTCGGGCTGAACACGGGATATCCAGATCCGTTAGGAGGCCTAACCCTAATTTCTCCTTATGGTCCCTGTCGTAGCCTATATATATCCTCTATTCTCTGGCCGCCAAATTACTGATCAGAAATCTGAAATTTTCTCTAAATTCGTGATTCACGTAAGGAGAGAAAGAGAGGGCTGCCAAGGAGAAGAAAAGGTTGGGAGATCGTGTCACTCTCCGTTCCCAGAATGCGTATTTAATACGTATATTGCTTGAATGTATTATCATATATTATCCTGTATTTAAATTCCTATAACTTCATGTTAATTAATTATTTGCTCTTTAATTTTCATGTTAATTAATTATCTGCTCTTTAATTTTCATGTTAATTAATTATCTGTATTCTTTTCCTGTATTTAATTTCCTGCAATTAATTTTCTGTTTTTTTACCTCTTTGCCTTGCTTTCGGGTTGGCCTTGGATGAGCCCCCTTAAACCCGGCCCAATAGCTCCCACCTACCACCCCCTTCCCTATTTAAAGCTTCCATCTCCTTCTCTCTCCTCATAACTCTCATTCTCACCATTACTTCTTCTTCTTCCTCTCATCACTCTCCACCAACCCAACAGCAGGCAAGTGCAATCTTGCTTCTTGCTTGGAGAACCATTTTTATGGTTTATTACTCTTCCTCTCATGATCCTGAGAGAGTTTAGTGCTTGGCATTTTTGGTTTCTGTGGCTTGTTTTCTCTAGATCTAAGTTTGTGTATTTCGGCTGTTCATGGGTTTTGGTCCACCAACTTAGCGTGTATTTCTGGCACTGGAACGAAGGCTCCATAGGACTTGGAGTTCGGGAGATGATGCACGCACACGTTCTTACGTGCTCGCGTAAAACATCAGCCCAGTCACGCACACGTTCTTACGTGTCAGCGTGTATTTTTAGTCACGCACACGTTTTTACGTACGTGCGTGTATTTTTAGTCACGCACACGTTCTTACGTGTCTGCGTGTATTTTCAGTCACGCACACGTCTCTACGTGTTTGCGTGAATTTTTAGTCACGCACACGTCTCTACGTGTTTGCGTGTATTTTCAGTCACGCACACGTCTCTACGTGTTTGCGTGTATTTTAGTCACGCTCACGTCTTGACGAGCGTGCGTGAATTTTTAGTCATGCACACATCTTTGCACGAGTGCGTGGATTTTTAGTCACGCACACGTCCTTACATGTCAGCGTGAATTTTTAGTCACGCACATTTCTGCGTGCGTGCATGAATTTCTTATCCCGCTTTTCACGCTCACGCTGTTTACACGCTCACTCCTACCTACTTGACTTGGCGTGACTTTTGGCCTTAAGCCTAGACTTGTTGGCGTGACTTTTGGCCTTAAGTCTAGACATGTTGGCGTGACTTTTGGGCCTTAGCATAGACTTGATTGGCGTGACTTTCTAACCTGGGTGTTTTTGCATGAACTTGATAAATCATGATAGGTTAATATTGTCAATACAGATTGTTATGTGGAATGTGTCATGTGTCTTGATTGATCCATGGATACCTAGTAAGACAGGAACTTAACCTTGAGAGCTATAGACTCGACCACTCGACCCCATGTAATACTAATTGACTTTCATGCCTTGTCACCATTGATAATGATTGTGACATTGACTAATAATTGATCATGCGTTCCTAGTTGGAACTAAGAGACTGGCTAGTCGTCTTATTGAATTGAATGAATGAGACACGTTCATGTAATGAACTATTGTACTCGATTAGCCGATCCCGAATATTGGCATACAGGCACATGCAGGCTTCAAATTATTTATTTATTTATTTAGTTATTTATTTATCTTACAAAACAACATGTGTACTTTATGGTTAAGGCATGATTACTCCGTGGTTAGATTTGATTGTTGCATTACGCTATGTAAGACCTACAACATAGCCGCACGGGTATCGTTGTAGAGTTGCGCATATCGTACCCCGTACAAAAGTACTCATTTGAATGACCATGACCCATGGTATGGGATTTTACTCAACGTAGAGACTATTAAGTTAAATAAAATAATGATTGCATGGAGAGAATGGATTCCCGAGTTCTTACATGGCAGCCCCCTTGGGACTAGTAGTGCCCGACGGATCGGCTGGTTTCCACAGATACTGTAAATCTGTCACACGGACAGGGAACGGTATCTGCTTATATTATTGTACGTGCTATATTAACGGCGGACGTCCCGCTGGGACTCGTCTAATTACATGATTGGCGCAATTGATTGACTGGATAGACTAGCCTTGCTCGCACATAGTAAGAACTGAGGAATCCCTATTTGCATAATTCCAGGATAACTTGGAACTCACATTAGCAAGCCGTAGTAGTTGATTGGCCGTTCAAGATGATTTATTTGTGTACTGCACTACTCTGTTACCTAACTGGGATGATCAGAATGTCAGGACATGACGGGCCAACTTCTGTCCTTGTTTGGTTGGGAGGTTGGTTCGAAGTGTCGTGATGTAATGTGAATCCTAGTGGAAAGCAGAGATCTATTATAATTATATTCTTTTACTTACTGGTTTAGTCCTTCATATCGTCCTTCCTTGCGGTACTTGCTATTAGAGGTCTAACCTCTCTGGTTTTGCATGGCCAGATTTAGAGCCGGTTCCCGAGGATTCGGCTTACTTTCACCTCCAAGATGGTCAATACTAGAGGAATGATCGCAGGAGGACTCGAGTGGGTCCCTTTCTTCACCGCTCGTTTTGCTATTCACTTTATACTTAGCCGTTTGGCACCGACATGTTAGTCGGATTGTCTTGTACTTACTTTTGTATAATTGTAATTAAGTCAGACTGCAGCTGATAACAATTGTGTACACTTTGCTATATCATCTGGCTATGTTTTGTAAAGCAAGATCTCAAGAACATTTTGACTGAGCGTTTGGGACGCCTTACTGCTTTATCTTACACGTTCTCTATTTCTGTTTCCTTGTTCGAATAATTGAGACAATAGATGTGAAGTGACCATAGAAAGGCTTTTATGTAGTATGCACCCCCTCGTCTGGTTAGACAGCATTGATCGTATTATACGGTATTCATCTACCCGTAATACGTAGCTGGCTGAGTCATTCCCCCGCTCTCCAGTATTCTAGTTTTGGGGTGTGACAAGGTTTTAGTGGTGGCCCATGCAGGTCTGATTTCAGACTTGTGGGGTGTTTTGATTTATAGGATGTCTCAATCACATGTGTTCCCCCTTGATCTCATGATTCGTTGTTCTCAACCCTTGCTTGACATTCCGGTATCCTTTGACTTCATTGATCCTTCATGTCCGGTTGTTTGATTGTTCTCTTGTCCCTTTTCTTAGGGGCACTTCGTCCGCATTGGTCAGAGATGGACAGCAACAACAAGAGCAACATGGGTAACATGACCAAGTTGGTCAGCAACAAGGGTCAGTCTCACCTCAGAAGGCTACCCAGGAAGAAGTGATAGTAGAACCAGCAGCTGGATCGCAGTATCCGGATGTTCCACCACCACCAACAGTTCCACCTACTCCTGTGGAAGTGGATACACCAGCCCTTCTGGAGATCATGAGAGGAATGATGGCTACTCAGCAACATCAGATGTTGGCCCAACAACGCATGCACACTCAGCTACAAGAGCAGAATGTGTTGCTCAACCAAGGACTGCAGACGGCTTTGGAAAGAGGAGTGAGGACTGATTCAGGAGTATCAGCCAGGTTTTACAAGTACAACCCCCGTCGTTTCGAGGGCACGGAGGATGCCATCTCAGCAGATGCATGGCTTAAGGATATGGAGGCTATTCTGACAGCAGCTAAGGTACCGGCAGAAGAACGTGTGGATCTAGTGAAGTTGTTACTTCAGGATCTCGCACGTGATTGGTGGAAATCAGAGGAAGTGGGCATCAGACGCCCTGTGGCTTGGGACGATTTTACCGCAAGATTCAAGACCAAGTACTATGGAGTTGTGGCACAGTTTGAGCTACAACAGAAGTTTATCAACTTCAGGCAGGCCGGCAAGACTGTAGATGCTTATGCAGCGGATTTCTGCAGATTGAGTAGATTCGCCCCAGAGATGGTAGCAACAGAGAGCCAGAGGGCTATGAGATTTCAGCAAGGGTTTCATCTTGAACTCTTGCAATTGATAGAGGGGCACAATTACCAAACTTTTGATGAAGTATTGACGGCGACTCGAAGGCATGAGATCACTATTCAGAGGCTTACGACCAGAATTGGGGGTTAGAAGAGATCCCACAGTCAGATTGAAGGAGGAGGGGGAGCAGCGCCCCGAACAACAGCACCATCCGCTGGCATTCGTATCCACGATGTGGCGATACGAGGACCAGCACCACCCAGGCAGCAGCAACAGCAACAGAGGAAGAACCAGCAACCCCCGGTGGGCTGTACTTATTGTGGAAAGATGGGACACACTAGAGATGTGTGTCGGACATTGAATGGACTGTGTCTGATATGTGGAAATTCAGACCATCGGGTTACCACATGTCCCATGAATTCGAGGTCAGGAGGACCAGGGCAACAGTTCCTTGCTCTGCCAGCACCAGGGGCAGGCCAGTATCGAGGACCAGCGATGGCAGTAAGGCCATTGGCACAGCGTCCATTAGTACCGCAGGCTCAGATGTTTCGGCAGCAGGGACCGCCGATGCAGCAACACCAGCATAGACCACCCCAGCATCATCAAGGAAGGGGCCAGCAACAACATCAGGCTAGGCCGCAGCATGGAAACCAGCAAGGAGGTCGAGGGCAAGCATTCACTTTGTCAGGAATTACTTGTCTTTTTTCCGCCGCAGGTATAATTCGTGAACCCTAGTTTCCGCCTATGAAGGGTTAGAACACGTATTAGATCTGTTTAACTTTCTATCGATCAATACGCACACCAAAGGAAGGGTCCTGGGAATCCCCAGTTCCATCGGGAGTAAGATCTATCGTCGTTATACGGTTGTGCCTACAAATATAAGTTTGAATTGAGTAGGACGGCTAGAAACTTCACTAATCAATTGCATGCACGCTCACTTAACTTCTTCAACAAGTGAGAGCACGGGATTTAAACTGCCACGCACCCGCACAATATGTAATGTGCTGACCCTCGCTCTCAACAGGTACTCGGAACCAGGATAGCGTGCCAAGGAACTGAAGGCGACGCTCCATTCTTTTGAAGCCTTGCTAGCGCGAAGGCTAACTCTGCAACTTTTAAAGACTCCAACCCAACTGCATCATGAGTCGCAAGCTCTTGCCGATCCCAGATCTTAGAGAGTCATTTTGATGTTTTGTAAAAAGGGATATAAATGTATGGAATGACTATCTCATCGATGTCGGTTGTAAGCCCGAGAGGTCTCTTTTGTAATCGAGTCTGTAACCTAGCTTATTATCAATGAAAATACAAGTTTCCTTCTTTATATAAATGTGTTCAACTTCTCTGCGTACTCTTATATATGTTGTTGTTTCGGATAACCTTATGAACCGCCTTGTGCAAGCGCAATTTAGGCTTGCACGACATCACGCCCGGGGGACGACTATCGATTCTACCAAATTGGGATGTGACATCGGATGATAAAATAAATATCACCAACGTGTCCAGAATGATCAAATTAGCTAGGATAGCCTATCCATAAGTCCAATTTGGTCACAGGAGCAAAATGGTAATTTAGGATCAAAATGATGTCTGTCGTTGGACACACTTTGCACCGAAAAACGTGTCAAGATAGAAGTTTACAAAATCTAATAAATTATATGTCCACGAATCCAGAATGATGATACGAACCCAACGGTATGTCCGAAAGGGGATTCCGATGACCCGATCACAAAATGGTCCGTTGACCTGGATATTGGTATCCGATTTACACGAAAATGCGTGTCGAAGCCAAAGTCCACTAAATCTAACAAAGTATATGTCAACGAGTCCAGAATGATGACACGAACTCAACGGTATATCCGGAACTGGATTTCGATGAGCCGATCTCAAAATGACACATTGACTCGGACATTTGGAATCTGGTTTGTACCGAAATGCGTGTCGGAGCCAATGTTTTCAAAAATCAGTAAATTATATGTTAACGAGTCTAGAATGATGATACGAACTCAACAGTATATCCGAAATTGGATTCCGATGAGCCGATCTCAAAGTGATTCGTTGACTCGGACTGTGGGGCCCGTTTTGCACCGAAATGCGTACCAGGGCCCACGTCCTCCAAATCAAGGAAACTTTATATGAAAACATGCCAGAACGATGCCACGAGTCTACTGGTGGTGTCAGAAATTGAATCCAGAGTTGCAGGTTCAAAAATGGAATTTTACTAGTGCAAAATTAAGAATTCAGACGATCAACTTTGGCGTCGAATTCGACCAACCAAACGTGCTCACAATGAAACAAAACTTAAGGGACAGAAAGAGGGTTATACCAGCTACACACAGGATTTGGTAGCATGCCAAATGGAGCTGCGACGACGGAGTTACGAGCCTTGTTAGCAATCACCCGAATAAAACTCGTATTATATGCGAATTTTTCTGTATCTTTCATAAACGTATAATACTTGCGTACTTTTGACAGATCCAAATCAGTACATAAATTTTAAGCATACAAAATTTTAAACATGTTCTGTATAAATTATTGACAAATTTGGTACAATAAACATGCTAGAAACCTGTTTAATTAACCAAATTTGACAACATATTTAAGAATGTAAAGTTTCTAACCTCAATATTTTTATTTTTCGAACATTTGACCAAATTTTTGAACGTATTTTATTTGCACTGAGCCGATTTATACTCGTACTTTTGTCGTCCCGAATTTTTTCCGTTTGTCGAATTGCTAACAAGGGTTACGAGTCGACGAAGTCGGCTCCACAAAACTGTCCAGAAACAGTATAATTTAAAGTATCAACTTGGTGGCCGATTTTGATGTATCAAATGACAAAATTAACAGATGAAACTTGAGGAGAGTGAAGAACTATATACCGTGATTGTGAAGGACCAAAGAGTTCGTCGATCCAACGATCGGATTGCCCAGAAAACATGTACAAAGTTGCTGCGACGGAACGCCATTTCTGAGTTCAAAACTCGCGCGTCACGACGGGATTTCGTGCAAAATGCACGAATAGCCTACGTCGTGCGACTGGGGCGATGCACCCACCATGAGGGTGGCCAGGGTGGTTCGCCGGAGCTACGGGGTGCTCGCGGTGGCGGGGACCGGCCACACGGTGGTGCACGGCAGCGCACGGCGGTGCACGGCCGTCGGCCGCTGCTACGGCAGGGTACTGCAGCTGCTGCTGCTACTGCGCGGCCTGCTTCTGCTGCGTCGCACTGTCGGCCCGACGCAAGCGCGTGACGGTCATCGACGGCGGCGGAGGCTCGGTGGGGGTGGTGGTGATGGTTATGGAGATGGTGGTGATGATAATGGTGATGGTTATGGAGATGGTGGTGGTGATGATAATGGTGATGGTTGTAAGCTCCCTGAATTTCAGGGTCTATTTTAAATTTTCTAAATAAATTATTTTCGATAAGTATTTTATTATTTAATTGTTTTGGATTATTAATGTTCCTTTCCGTGACTTTGACTTCTGGAGCGTCAGGGATGCCAATCTCTGTAAACTCTCTTTACGAGTTTTGAAGTAGACAAAATTATCTTCATTTTGATATATCATGCCCCACTTAAACTCGTTCCCTAGTGCTCTTTTTGTATCGCACAATTTTGGGTCAACTTAGACCAATTAATCGTTGAATAATTATTCCCACTTTTATCTTTGATCATCGTTTGCACGTTACCGTGACTTTAAATTTAGGAGCACAAGACCAGTCGTTTTCTCAGAACCAACTTCTCATGAATGATCTACTCGAGACGCTCTTCACCCATGACCTTCGTATCCCACTCAAACACTCCATTTTGTGCTTTATTTCCTTCACACAACTTTTGGTTCAATTTAGGCCGATTAATTATCTACCGTAAAACCTGATTTAATTTCCAATTTAATTTCGGGACCCGACATCGATCCAACCTAGTCGACCCAAAGTATGGACATAACCCACATGAAGCCTACTACCCACATGACGCTTGTGTCCCATTTATTTGAGTCCCCGCATGTTACTTATTTACCCGTGATCATAAATACCTATTTAATTCAATTATTGCACCCTGTCCGATTTTGACCCGACCCGGTGTAGGTCCTAAAATATCAAGTTGCACACATCAATAAAGTCATAAAGATCAAGAAATGAATCTTTCAAATGAACTGCGTAGACATCAGATTGTGCAGCATATAGATTGCGCATACTAGATTGCGCACACTATCAAGTGTGCAGTCTGACGTGGCAAATCGTCATCATTACCTGACACAAATCAAATCTTCTGACAGCTGACAGCGCGGAGAACGAGGCGACTATTTGTTTAATCGTGCAGCACGACGCTCGAGGACAGCTGGAAGCGCAATCCATTCCTGCGCAGTCCAAGCCTGCACAATCCAATGCCAGCGCAATTCAGGTTGCGCGTTTCATCAACACAACTGACAAAGTACGTGTGGAGTTCATGCCATCAATTGCTCATTACGTGGCAACTGTCTATGCACGATCATGCACATTTCAATCAAATAATGCCATGTGTCCCAGACAGTTGGACCATGATCCAACAACTGCCTACGCAGTTCACTGTTGCGCAATCCAATTGCTGTGCAATCCATCATGTGCAGTCCAGAATAACTAAAAGTTAGTTATTTTTCAGAACTCTATAAATAGAGTTTCAAGTCTCCATTCAAGGGGATCAGAGATCAGATCATAGAGAGATCAGACTTTAAAGTTCAGAGAGTCCAGGAGTTCTTGCCCAAGTGCTGCTGCATTCTTCCGAGGCTTTTGCCTTCAACTTCCGAGGCTTTTTTGTCTTCAATTCCAGAGTTGTTTTCAACTTCAGAGGCTATCGTCTTCAAAGTTCACATCGTCCAAGGGATAAAGCAATCGTCTTCTTGATTGGATTCCTACAGTTGTACTTTTCCAGAATTCAAATTGTAATCTTTTACAAAGTTTGTATCAATAAAGTTCTACACTTTTGTTTTTGCAAACAAAATGGCGACTCTGCTGGGGACGACTTTCTCCTCCGATGAGGAAGTGACAACTCAGTGTGACGTAGCGTCTATCGGAAAGACGCAGAAGACACTGGTTGTGAAGATCAACCAGACAGCCTACGAGGCTATGATCAACTCCAAGACCACTCCTCGCACTGCAACCACTTCTGCCACAAGCAAAGTGCGCCCAGTGTGGGTCCCAAAGACTGCTGCACAGTCTATTGATGCTGCCAACAAGACTTCTGCGCAGTCTGCTAGCAAGACTGCTGCACAGTCCAAAGCTTCTGTCATCAAGCCTGCTACACACTCTGTCTCAATTAATGCTGCGCAATTTGCTGTTGCCAGTATACAGAGTACTTCATATGCTGTCTTGGCTAAGTGCAAGACTCCCATGCCTCTGGCGCAGTTGGCTGTCAATCTCTCTGCGCAAACCAACACTCCAGCAACCAGAGTCCACCCTAGGCACTCTGTGACAAGAACTCATGATGCGCAAACCACAGTCTCTGTGGCCAGAACCAGTGCGCCATCTACTCATGCGCAAAGCATGCCTGCGCAATCCAAAAGTGACAGCCTTTTGGCTAAACTCTCTTCTTCTCATAATAAAGGAAAAAGCTCTGCTCCTCCTCCCAAACACACTGTTGCTCCGAAGCAATCCACTGGGGGTAGTCTTTTGGCTATTCCTCCTCCTCTCCAGAACAAAGAAAAAGGCCCTTTGGTCTTTTCTCAAACTTCCTCATCCTATGACTTGGAAGACAACAGAGGGAAACGCTCTTTAGCTAACCCTTCTTTCCAAAACAAAGGAAAAGGACCTCTAGTCTTTTCTCAATCTTCTTCAGTTTTTACTGTAGAAGATCAATCTGAACGTGCCTCGGCACCAATCAGTACTAGAACTCTTTCAAATAAGGATTCTTCTTTCCTTCATGACAAGAAAACTTGTACTGATCAAAGAGGTATTCTGCCTACCCCGGTAGCAGAGTTCCAGGACCTCCCAACTCTCAAGATATCCCGCTCAAGACAAGGAAAATTGTTGGTATCTCAAACAGAAACCCCTGGGGGTGAGTTTGTAGATTTAAGAACTTATCTTAACAGGCCTACTTCAGCAAAACGCAAACAGCCAATGCCGAAGATCAAACATCAAAGACAAACTTCCAGGGTTAAAGATCCTGACACTTATGCCAATGAAGTGAGCACTTCCCTGTACACTCAAGGGACTAAACATTTAAAGAATCAGAATCATGTTCCGAACATTATCAAAGAACAGATCCCTCAGAGTTTTCCTCGTCCTACTGCTGTTCCCGATCTCCGAGAACATCTCAGGCAAAAGCGGGACAACATCTCAACACCTCTAGTTCAACCATCTGATCATCATTGCAACCACAAAGTCATCATCCAATGTTGTTGTCAAACAACAAAACGATCTGTCTTCGATCGTTTGACTTTTGCAAACTCTAAAATAGTGTCAGAGGAAGAAGAAGTCTTGTATGTTTCTATCAACATGACTTCCCGAGACACTGGGGATAGAAAGTGCTCTAAGTACGGCAAACCTCGTAAATCAAGCCAACGGTATCTAGATTTACTTCAAGAATCTTCTGAAGGAGTATTTCGACATACCCGATCCCGAAGCCGAGATACAATCGGTCAAAGGGATCTTCCTCAAGATCCTTCGGGTTATTTTCCTACTTCTCAGTCAGGAGACGACTCTTTCTCCGACTATGATGCATACAGCAAAAGCTCTGAACAGACAGTGTCTTCCACTGTACCAAGAGAAGTGACAGCTTATGTTGTCAATGAAGATCCAGATGCTTCAACTTCTACAAATCAGGAGCAGCGAATTGCTGCGCTTGAAGACAAGTTGAAAACCATGGCTGAAATGGTTACTAGTATGCATTCTATCATAGTGGCACAACATGGCACACCACCGACTGTACCTACTGCTAATCCTGAAATCATAGCATCATCGGTACCTATCAATGTTGGGCTGGGGGTAGTGTCTCCTCAAATGCCTCTTGTACAAGTATAAGTTCAAACTACACCTAGTCAGTCAGGAGCTGGGGGTAGTGCTTACAATGCTGTTCCTCCTCCTACCACTCTAACTCAACCTGCTCCTTCTTCGTCATCTGAAGACGCTAATGAAGCTGTCAAACTCTTACGAACCCAGTTCGAAGCCTTCAAAGAGAAAGACAACTTACAAAGATTGGGGATCAAGCAGCCCTATCCAGTTGAATGGAAAGAAGTTCCGTTCCCACCAAAGTACAAGATTCCAACGATCTTTTTGTTTGATGGCAGTACTTCTCCTAGTCAGTTCATCAATCATTTTGAGGTAATGACCGTTCAACTCCAGCCAAATGACGTTCTTCTTACCAGAGTGTTCGTCGGTTGTTTAGCCGGCGTAGCATACGACTGGTACAGAAGTTTGCCCGATGGTTGTATCACTTCCTTCTCAGGTCTCAAGCAAATCTTCCTGGAACGGTTCTATGAAGGATTCAACGACATGACTATGTCGGCTCACAACAAAATCAAACAGAAATACAATGAAACTGCTGAGAGTTTCATCGAACGGTTCCGCCGTGAAGCCTTGAAGATGCCTCCCGGAACTCCAGCTGCTGTCACTATTGATACTTGTAAGGCAAATTTTTTACTTATCATCAGTATGTGGACAGGATCTACCCAGTTCCAAGATTGGCCCTCATTCATTGTCAATGTCAAAGCTGCTGAAGTGAGTGCCGAGAAGTTTAAGCAATTGGGGGTACAAATGTCTAACCCCGACCGAGATGAACACCAGACATCAGGTGGTGGCAATCGCTAGAACAACCGCAAAGCAAAAGAGACTTTGAACATCAACTTGAACAAGAATAAAGAATCTTTGGCTGTCAATGTGGCTTCGCCTACATCCACTTCTACTCCTTCAGTACCTCCACCGAGGGAACCTCGTCCGAAAGTAGAATATTCCTTCGACGAGAATGACACTGCAAGCATCTTTGATTGTTTACTCAAAAGCAACAAAATTCAGCTCCCAGACCCAAAGAAACCTGATGAAGTCGGTAAGACAGATCATCCTAAATACTGTGTCTACCACAGGTTCATTGGACATCCTACTCTAGCGTGCTATGTGCTCAAAGGCAAAATTCAAGAGCTTATCAATGCTGGTGTCGTCACTCTACAGCAAGACGAGAAGACTGTTACTGCAAATATGGTTTCAGTCCAATTTGGTGACTTCCCACCTCAAATGGTATCGCACGGTGTCATTCCTATTCCTAAAGCTACTCTTGAGATTGAGAATCTTCCACCTCCACCAAGTGAAGGTCTTGTTCCCTTGTCTCTTGACAACGGCAAAGTTATGTGGATCTATCCAGATCTTGTTTCCGAGTTTGAAGTTTCCTCTTCTTCTAAGAAGAAAGACCGCTCCAAAAGCAAGACAAAGATTTGCAACATGGTGTCTTTTGACCCCATAGTTGACGAAGAAATTCTGTTAGGCACCAGATCAGGAAAAGCTTACTTGAAGGAGTATCCTGATACTCAAGAGAATCCTACCTCTTCTTCTGAACCTGTTCCAGTACAATCTACTTCCTCTGAAGAGATTCTTTTCACATCCTCACCAGTTGTAGTGCCTATTCCTCCCAAGCCGGTGGTTGATGACAAAGGCAAGCAACAAGTCCGTTTTGATAAACCCCTGAAGAAATCATCTCCTACAGGACTTGAAAAGCCGTACAACTTTGATATATTGGCTCAACTAGCCAATACACCGGCCAGACTATCAATCTTCGAGCTCTTGCGCCTTTCCAAAGAGACTCGAGAAACTTTAAGTGAAGCTCTGATGCAGGCTGAAACTTGCTTAACTCTTCTCAAAAATTCGGAATCAGAACCAGTCTCTTGCCGTCACTGTCATAGTGTTCTAGAGTTGATTCCAAACATCACTTGCACTCAGGATGATATGTTGCTGGAGGATAATAGACATGATCGTCCTCTCTACTATACAGGATATGTCAATTCGATGAAAGTCGATCGTATCTTGATAGATCCAGGGTCTGCTCTCAGCATCATGCCAAAGACGATGCTGGATGCATTAAAGATACCAGTACATAGTCTTTCAAGCACAATCACTACTATCTTGGGATTCAACCAAGGAAGGAGTGAACCTTTGGGTAAGATTCGCCTAAAACTCCAAATAGGCAAGCTTCGCACAAAGGTGACCTTCTATATCATCGATAATCATGGTTGTTCTTACAACGCTCTTCTGGGAAGACCCTTCCTCCATGAACACAATGTTGTTCCATCAACTCTTCATCAATGCTTTAAATATGTTGATGACAAAGGACAAGTTCACAAGGAACTTGCAGACCTTTATCCTTTCAAGGGTGTCGAAGCATATTGCAACGACGCTCGTATGTACAAGGAGGAATTTATGAAAGTGGTATTAGCCATGGATACTGAAGAAGACCAAGAAGCAGTACCCAATGACACTCTTATCATACCTGTCAAAGGGCGTGTTTCTCATCCTCAGTCTTTTAAACCACTGGCTGTTCACTTGCCAATTCAGAAGAAACCGGTTGATGGCGATCAAGATAAAAGGGAGCTCACCTCTTCTGAGCCACTTGTTATCGACTTACGTCGTAACAAGGACAAAAAGCAGCTCACTTTCTCTGAGCCACTTGTTGTTGATTTAACTCACAACAAGAAAAAAAAAGGGAGCTCACCTCCTCTGAGCCACTTGTTATTGACCTCCGTCGTAACAAAGCCAAGCCTCCTCCACGTTCTTCTTCTCCTCCTCTTGTAATCAATTTGACTAAGCCTGCTAAGGCTAAAAGTCCTGCTGTAAATACCAATGTACAAATCAATGAAAAAGCACCTACTTTCTAGTATACTGATGTCATTTATCATGCTAAATGCTATTTGAATATGTTAGTTAGCTATCAGTCATTTACAATGGGAGTTGTGCAATCTCTTCAAACAGAAGTTTTATGTGAACATCCAAAGGATTCATATCGTATTGTTCCCGCTCGTAAGAAAGGCGAACGTCCAATACTTTTTAGTAAAGGACCGGAACAACAATTTAGTTATACGGATGATAGTAAAGTTAACGACACGGGTCATCTTCAATTCCGTCGTTACAGTCAACAGTCAAAAGATATCGTCCGAAAGATGGGTTATGACTTCAAGAGTGGTCTCAACTACGGTAAGGGTAGAAAAACTCCTCTCCGTACCGCTGTTCCACAAGGAAAGTCAGAGATGTATTACAGCAGAAATCTCGGATATGCTTCTCCTCCGATGTTATCCCCAGCAGGCTCTGAATCTGATAGCGAGGAGCGTTCTAACTCTTCTGATTCCAGATCATGGAATTCTGACACTAGCATTGGTGATGTTCATCGACTGGTCGTATCTTCCAATATGGTCTCTGCTGAACTTCCAGAAGGTTATGACGGAGACATTGAAGAAAGTTCTGAAACAGATCCTTGGGCTCAACAGATGGACAATCAGTGGGTACTCCGATTCGAACAAAGAGAACCTCCTACCGAAGATCAATTGGTTCAAATTGATGTAGAAGAGAATGGGTCACCTCGTCCAATATTCATTAGCAAGAATCTTCCAGAAGAGGACAAACAAAAATTAATTCTTCTGATTAAAGAATACATTGATGTCTTTGCCTGGAGTTATGAAGACATGCCAGGACTAGATCCTAAAGTCGCTACTCACAAATTGAATATTCTGCCGAATACAAAACCAGTCAAACAACAACAACGATGATTCAAACCGGAAATGATGGATGCAATCGATGATGAAGTCAAGAAGCTCATCGCTTGTGGCTTTATTCGAGAAGAACAACATTCTGAGTGGGTAGCCAACGTTGTTCCAGTCCTAAAGAAATCCGGCAAAGTTCGAGTTTGCATCGACTTTCGGGATCTAAATGAAGCATGTCCGAAAGATGAATTTCCTCTCCCTATTACGGACGTCATGATTGACAATACCTGTGGGTTCGAGCAAATATCTTTTATGGATGGATTCTCTGGATACAATCAGATCAAGATGAATCCCAAAGATAAAAAACACACATCTTTTCGCACTCTTCGTGGAGTCTACTGTTACATAGTGATGCCATTTGGTCTCAAGATCGCTGGTGCAACTTACCAACGGGCTATGAGTACTATTTTTCGAGATCATCTTCGCAAAATATTCGAATGTTATGTTGATGATATCGCTGTTAAAAGTCGTCTGAAAGAAGATCACATCCAAGATTTGAGAACAATCTTCAATCTCATGCGCCAACATCAGCTCAAGATGAATCCCACCAAGTCATTCTTGGGTGTTTCTAGTGGTAAGTTTCTTGGCTTCGTTATTACCTCTAAGGGTATACACATGGATCCCGAGAAAATCAAAGCCATTCAAGAGATGCGTCCTCCTCGCAACCTAAAAGAGCTACGAGGATTCCAAGGTCGACTTGCATACATCAGGAGATTCATTTCGAACTTGTCTGGACGCTGCAGACCATTCACTCAACTGATGAAGAAGGGTGTATCTTTTATTTGGACTGAAGAATATCAACAAGCATTCGATGACATCAAACGATATCTCATGAACCCACTAGTCTTGGTGCCACCAATCTCAGGTATTCCATTCTTAATGTATGTCCGTGCTATGGACCATTCATTGGGTGCTCTACTTGTCCAAAAGAATAAAGAGGGTTATGAACAGGCCATCTACTATCTCAGCCGCACTATGATTGGTGCTGAACACCGTTATAGTTCGGTCGAAAAAGAATGTCGAGCCCTTATGTTCGCTGTTCAAAAGATAAGACATTACAGCATTGGTCAAACTATTCATGTTATATCCGGAGTTAATCCTCTTCGGGTACTCATGAAGAAGCCTAGCACACTCAACTCTCGGCTGGCTACATGGGCCATCTTGCTAGCCCAATATGACATGGTGTATGTTCCTCAAAAGTCTGTCAAAGGTCAAGCACTGGCAGATTTTTTAGCGGCTCATCCTGTGCCAGAAACATCCAAGCTTTACGATGAAATTCCAGATGAGACGTTGGAAGTCAACATGATCTCTGAAGAATTTCTAACCTAGCGTCTATTCTTCGATGGTGCATCCAGAATCGGACCAAATGGTGCTATTGTAGCAGGAGTTGGAGTTGTCCTCGTTTCTCCAGACGGATCGACCATTCAAAGAGCTTACTCTCTAGATGAATCCTGCTCCAATAATGTAGCAGAATAGAATGCTCTAATCATCGGTCTTCAGTTAGCCAAACAATTGGACGTCGAATATCTCGAAGTCTACGGTGACTCTAAGTTGGTTGTTAATCAAGTTAGAGGAACCTATGAAGTTCGACATCAAGATCTGGTACCTTACTTTGAAGCAGCAATCAACATGGCTACATCATTCAAAGCTTTCTTCATTGAATATGTACGCCGAGCATGCAATACTGAGGCAGATGCTTTGGCCAATCTTGCAGCTGTCTTAGCCATTCCCATCAGAAGACAACAAGTGGTGGTTATCTCTAATCGAGAATTGTTTTGTGTCGAAAACAATCGTAATATCGAGTTCAGTAATCTTGCTGAAGTCAATGTTATCAGTGAAGATTGGAGAACTCCCTTCATTGACTTCGTAGTCCATGATATACTCCCTGAAGATCTAAAAGAAGCTACGAGTATTCGTCGACGATCTCTACAATTCTACTACAATCAAACCACTAAGACTCTCTATCGACGGACTTATGACGGTCTTCTTCTACGTTGTCTAGCTGGTGATGAAGCAAAACAAGTACTGCGTGAAGCTCACGACGGTATCTGCGGAGCACATCAACCCGGTCCTAAGCTACAGGATCGCATCCGACGCATGGGTTATTACTGGCCCTCTATGGTTTCTGACGCCATTGATTATGCAAGGAAATGTCGAGCTTGTCAAATCCATACAGATTTTATTCATCAACCCTCTGAATTCCTTCATCCGACGGCTGCTTCCTGGCCTTTCGAAGCTTGGGGCATGGATGTTATAGGTCCTATCAATCCTTCTTCTTCTAGAGAATATCGGTTCATATTAGCAATAACTGATTACTTCTCCAAATGGACTGAAGCTATACCTCTGGCTGAAGTCAAGACCAGCAGTGTCATCAACTTCGTCAAACACCATGTCATCTATCGATTTGGTGTACCTCGAAGAATCATCCACGACAACGGACCTCAATTTATCAGCCAGAAGTTTACCAGATTCTACGATAATCACCGAATTGACAATGTCACTTCTACAGCTTATAATCCTGCTGCTAATGGATTAGCTGAAGCCTTCAACAAAACCATTATCAAGCTCCTTAAGAAGTTTGTATCTACTAACAAACGGAACTGGAGTGAAAAGCTCGGTGAGTGTTTATGGGCCTATCGAACTACGGTCCGCAATCCCACAGGCTTTACACCTTTCTCTCTGGTGTACGGTTGTGAAGCAGTTCTTCCTCTGGAACTTCAAATTCCTTCTTTAAGGATTACCATTGCTAATGAACTCACTACAGAGAACAACGATCTTCTTCGACTTCAAGAATTAGAGGCACTCGACGAGAAGCGGCTAGTGGCTCAACAGCACATTGAGCTATATCAAGCCCGCATCTCGAAGACTTTCAACTGCAAAGTCAAAGTCAGAGCCTTCTAACAAGGAGAACTTGTTCTAACGGTCAGACGTCCTATGACAATGACTCATATGAGCAAAGGCAAATTCGACGCAAAGTGGGAAGGATCCTATATTGTAAGCAAAGTCTTCTCAAATGGAGCCTATCAACTCTCAGAGTTAGACGGTCGAGTTGCTATGATGTCTATCAATGGCAAATTCCTTAAAAAGTACTATGTATAAATGTAAATACTTGTAAATCATCAGACAAGTTCAAGTTCATAAATAAATTCAAATTTTATTTCATCATGAATGATAGTACATGATATTAAGGGAGATCACTATCATCTTTTTCGACATTGGGATGCGGACCACAGCCGTCCTTCTCAAAGACGCGGTTAGCAAAAGAGCTGAGAACCTCCTTGCTGGAACCCACGAGGAACTTGCAAGTAGCCATCCTCATGGCCTCTTCTTCTTCAGTCTTTTCTGGTTCAAGCAGGAAGTCCAGAATATCTCGCAGTGGTTTGGGTGCAGACGAACCTTCGCCTGTCTCTGCCTGCTTTGGCTGAACCAGTTCAGCCGGACGTTCTTCAACGCCCTCTTCAACCTTTGGAGCGAGTTCAGCCTTCTTAGATGCATCTCCAGACGACATTTTTATGTTGGAAAGATGAAAGTGCTCATTTCTACTAGATTTCTGCTCTATTTATAGGCAGAGGTTCTCAAAATAACGAAGCGACGCATTCATCCGACGGTTCATCTGTTCATCATCATCATCCGACGGTTCATCCGTTCATCATCATCATCTGACGGTTCGTCCGTTCATTATCACTATCATCATCATCTGACGGTTCATCCCTTCATTCATTACCATTTGACGGTTTGTCCGTTCATTCCACCATTCGACGGTTTACCCGTTCCTTTTGACGATTTATTTCGTTCACACCTTTTTGACGATTCATTATCGTTCATCATCTATGTAGTGCCCCGAAATTCGTGATACGTATTTTATACGTGATCGTATTTCTGACCAGTATTTTTCATTTTCTTGACCAGTTAAGTTGTGGTATATTTCATACTTAGCATTGTAGTTTAATTGTCATTCATCATTCCTGGATTAATTCTGATTAATGGAGCTTGGTTTTATTTGGATAGGAATTGGTTTGGTTTATTATGCATTGGACCATCTTAGCTAACCTCCACCCTCAACACAACTTATCCTCCCCCATTAAAATCCCCACCTAACACTCTCTCTCCTCATTATTTTCCTCCATTAATTCTTCTTCTTCCTCCACACAACTCTCCAACCCATTAGGCAAGTGCACCTTGCCACCACATGAGAACCACTTTTTATTTGTCCATTAGCTAGATTAGGCTATGGAGATCAACATTAGAACTTGACATTTTGTGATTTGGAGTTTCCATTGTTCTAGATCTAGGTTTTAACTATTTTCGGATTTATATAGTTTTGATCTATTTTGGTTGGATTTTTGTGGGTTTTGATGCTTCCATGTGGAAGAGAATTCAATTTTACTCAAGTTAGAACTTTGAAAATCTAAATTTGGTTTTGATTTGGCTAAGTTGTGAAGATTTGAACTTGGTGTTCTTGGTGTTCTTGAGAGTTCAGCCATGGTGGAGCTCTCGGCCAATGCTTTTTAGCACCTGGCCGATTGCGCACTATTCCCTGGCCTGCGCTCTTTAGTGCAAGGCCATTTGCGCACCCTGACCTGTGCTCTTTAGCGCATGGCCATTTGCGCAAGATCCTTGGCCAGTGCTTTGCGCTGCGCTGGATTGCGCTGGCGCAAGCTAGCCATGCGCAATCCAGCCATGCGCAAAGTAACCCCTGCGCAATCGACCATTGCGCAATCCATCTCTGCGCAACCAACTCCTGCGCAGTTCACTCCTGCGCAGTCTACCTTTTACGCCCATTTTATATCCTTACGCCTTTTGTCATGAACTTGATTTTACTTAATATGTTGGAATGACTATTGTACATGGCATGGTATGGCAAGGAACTAGTAAAACATGACAGTGACCCGTAATGGTGCACTCCTGACATGACCAACCTGACTTGACAGTGGCCCGTCGTGGCGCACTCCTGACAAGTACCCTGACATGAATTATCTTGATAACTTGATAGTGGCCCGTGGCGGCGCACTCCTCACTTGACATGACTTGATAACTTAGCTTGACTTGTCTTGACACCGTGGGTGTTCCTGCTTGCTTGTGCAATCCACTTGTATTGTCTTGCATCATGTCTAGGACGTGACTCCCTGGTTCCCACGGTCAGGGATTCATACTGAATCTGGCTAGGTTAATGACTAGATTGATCAATTAGTTCATGGAGAATTTCCCAGTTACCTGTTGCCCCTTTGGTCCCGGCCTTATATATATATACCTGGGATTTGTTGCTATCCGTCGAGATGAGCGCACTTCCAGCCCGCCGTCGAGCGTGGTACCTTAGGACACATGTATCTTACTACAGTGTGTCTGCTATATCATGCTATCTTTTTCTTTTCTTGCTGGGAGCATTCAGGTAGTAACAAACAGGTAACCGGACTTGGAATTCTCATTGCATCTTGTTAGTAATCAGGTCTGTGATAACCCTAGTTAGTTAAAGTAGTAAGCCGTAGTACTTGCTTGGCCGTGATTGATTGAATGGAGTCTAGTCCCTCTTGTCCTGTCCTGATCCTGTGCAAGGTCATGACATGACATGATTACTCGTGCTTTACCTTAATCATGTTTAATTGCAAGTCTTGAATTCGCGTATTTTATCTTGCCGATAAATGGTGGGAGAAACCAAGTTCCGTTCAGACGAAGGGTTACAACCCCGGTCCTTGTTTGGTTTACGGGTTGTAACCTGGCTATCTGAATAGTCCCATGGTCATCTCATCGTATATCATCCTGTCATGCCTTTCCATATGTTCTGTCTTTTATCGATTCTGTACAAGATTTGCCTTTTATATCTAACTATCATGCCTTTTTCTTAAATTACTGTCTCTTGTTATGTAATTATATTATTGTGCTGATTACTGGCTTTTGTTCTTATTTCGTGGCCTCCTTTGTGGCACTTGCTCTTTCTGGGGTCTGACCCAGCTGGTTTTGTATGGCCAGATACCGGAGCAGCAGCAAAGGATCTACCTGCTTTCCAGCCCGATGGTGAACACTAGACGGAACCCGAGCAACGAGTGGGTTTTCTCTTTTTGTTTCTCCCACTGTATTGTTAACTGATATTCTTTTGAGGCGTTTAGCCGACGAGCACTTGTTAGCTCGATGCACTTTACTTTCTGTCTGCCTACGGGCTGTAATCATGATTGGCAACTCGAGGTTGATCATGTATGACTTAACTCTTGCTAGTCCTTACATTTTGTACGACTAGCTTCATGATCATCTGGATATGTAATGTTTGGGACGCCTTACAATTGTATTTGGTGGTCTGATATCTTGTTACTATCATTACTTGTTGAGATTGAGACAATAGTGTGATTTGACCCTAAGAGACTGATGGTTTGTAGCGTACCCTCACATAGCTAGACAGCCGTGACCGTATAGCGGGATGGTTACCGTTCCGTTATACGTAGCTGGCTGTGCACGTCCCCGTTCTTCAGTATTCTGGTTCTGGGGCGTGACAATCTATATCAGCAACTTATCGTTCTTGATTAAGTTGTCAATTAAAATAATAATATTTGATATATTCTGCTACGTCCATATTACCTCTGAGCAGATATAATGAATATAATTATTTTCCTACAAAATTCAGAAATATATCATGTCCTGTACCTCTGAATATATTTTCTATATCTATTATTTATATCTGAACAAGATATGCAATAAATGATAGAGCCACAACAAAATGTCTTTTATTATTCAAAATATGAGACATTACAAAAACACATGTGCTAAAAAAGAAAATACAAAAAGTTCTTTCTAATGAGGTGGAGGTGTTATCAGACTAGCAATTTGTTGTTTCAGAGTCTGTAGTCGCTCTTCACGAGATGACATCACTCTTCTCCTGGCTTCTTCCGTCCCCGTTTCTTCATTGAAAACAGGCATGGCCACCATTCGGCGAGTAATCTCAACATCATGAGCTGCTACATAATCATCCCTCTCCTGGATCAGTACATTGAATTGCTGAACTGCAATCTGATGATCAGTGACTTCATTTTCTAATTCCTCCTGGAGACGAGCAATCTCTGCCCTCAGCTCAGCAGCTCTCTTCTCTTTTCTTTCAGCCATCAAGGAAACTGATTCCAGCTTGGATTTATATTCAGTAAATTTTGCAGAGTAAGCTTCCAAGAGGTTCTGGAGATTCACCCTTTCAATGTCAGCTGCCTGAGCCAGTTGTTCGAACTCTGCCTGCACTAGAGACTCCACTTCTCCTTGGTTGAGCTCTTTATAGTTTTTGATAGAAATCTCTAGCTCATTCAAAATATGATCCAGGAAAGTGGCCTGAGCCTCGTCACCTTGTTCTCGGATAGCCCTTACTAAGAGAGAGGTTGGACCTCTAATCATAAAAAAATCAATACCCTCTTTTTCTATCATTCTATTTACTAGAGGTCCCAAAGACTCAAAAAAGCATCTGGTAAATGATTGGATCACAAGATTATTAATCGCTATAGCACCAGGAGTTGCAGCTACTCCTGTTGATGACGAGGCTGCAGGATGTTCGATTTCTCGTATTGGAACGGTAGGCTCTTTGAATAAAGGAACCGAAGTAGAGCTCGTTGCCCCTCCTGGTCGTTCCTCTGCAAAATCAGAATATTGTCATTTTGCCTGTCATTGGCAATTGATAAAGAAAATCAAAAATGAAAACATGCATTACCGTGGATGGATCCAGCAATAAGCTTGTCATCTGCAGGAGCAGATTCTGGTTGAACTGAAGTAGCTTCAGATGCTACTGCTTGGCTGCTGCCTTCTTCAGAACCGTAAGAAAGATGACGGCTGCTACCAACAATCTCCGTCGCAAGAACTATGTTCAGACATACTGGAGGTGCTGGAGGAGCTTCAATCTCTGCATGGAGTACATATGTAAAATGTCAGCTATCAATCTATTTTAAAGAAGATTGTTGATTTCATTTTATACCTTGGGGATCGACGGCAGGAATTTCCTTCAAAGCCGCTTCTTCAGCTGTTGGAGCTGCCTCTTCCTCAATATCCTTTTCAGGATCCAAGGAGTCATCAGCAGCTTTAGTGGATATCTGATCTTCATCATCCTTTTCGGGATCCTGTGTATCTTCATCAGTCACTGATGATGAACTTTTATCATTTTCATCTTCTGCTGGTACCTCTCCACTATCAGTATTAGTGGCTTGATCAACATAGTCTTCCTGTAAGCCGAAGTCACAGTGCTCTAAAGCTTCAATCATCGTACGATCTTCTTCTGCGCGAAGGGCCCCAGGTGTAAGAGGCAGTTGAGAAGATTCTGCAGCAGGTAAAGGAGATCGGACGGCATTATACTCTTCTTCTGCAATGTTGTCTCTGGGCTCTTCAGCCTCATTTCTCTGTTCAATTTCCTCTCTCTGCTCTAGACTGGAAGTTTTATTCCCAGATTCAGAAACAGGGGTGGGAGAGGGCATGGTGATTCCTGCTGTAGCATCTGCCACAATTGAAGACGAAACTTGTCTTCTATGGACCAACCTCTTCCTTCTATGAAGAGGTCTCTCAGGACTCTCTGCATCTATTGTCTCGACTTGTTTTTGAACAGAGGTCGGAGTGGTAGCTTCTTCTTGCTGAATTGTCTCGGCCAGCTGCCGAGATTGAGACCTGGTAGTAATCTTTTCAGAAGAATAATCTAAGACCAGTTTTTTCTTTGCTACCGGAGCGGAAGGCTCCTCTCTCCTTCTCTTCTTAGCTGGAGATTTAGTAACCTTTAAAGAAATGCGCAGTGGCGCGTTAACCTCTTCAGGGAACATAGCGTCCCTTGAAGCTTCCAAGGGTGCATCTACTGGCTCATGCACCTCATCATTTCCTGGAAGTGATATGATGACTCCTCCTTTTTTTAATCTTGTTGAAGATGCGAAGCTATCCGCAAGATTAAAATTCTCGGCAAAGGTGTTTGATGATGTATAAAATACTGAGTATGTAAATAACATCCGAGGGCCGTGATTGCTATTTACCGGCATCGAGAACGTTACTTTCGTATCTCGAACATTATAATAAGCCCAAGCTCGAGCCCCATCTATCAAGAAACCCTTTCCTTGAAGGCACGTGATGGCATTTCCTACGTGGAATTGGTCGTACCCGAACTGCTGAGCAAATCGACTGGGGAGATATGACTCTAAATAACATTCTTCTTCAAACCGATACACCAAATGGGACGGTCGAATTGTCTTCAACCACTCAAAAGCTGCACGGCTCAAAGGTTGCATCTTCGAGTCAATCATATTTGTCGGCATTTGTTCATGTACAGCAGGAGGAGGAGTGTAACAAAAGTTCCATCCTTTGCTCAAGTTCAGAGCATATCTACAATCTCTCAGAGAAGTATATTTCCACTTACTATGAGAGTATCTCCGCAAAAAGCTGCCGTCGACTGGTCCCATGTCGGGGTCCA
This sequence comes from Iris pallida, assembly GCA_029216955.1. NCBI lineage: Eukaryota > Viridiplantae > Streptophyta > Magnoliopsida > Asparagales > Iridaceae > Iris > Iris pallida. Next base: position 13,973,142 of record JANAVB010002397.1, on the reverse strand, counting down.
TCAAAGTAGGATGGTGAAGAAGCAACCACCCGAACATATATGTATACGGCAATTCTAGCCGAGGAAATTCTTTTTCTCCTTTAGCTTTCAACATCAGATCAACGTACAGACGAAAACTGGCATTCAACCTACAAGTCATCGCTAACAAAAGATCCATCTTGTAGCCGAAGACTAATCTAACGGCGGCAAAAAGAACACCGCGATGGAAGCGGTCTACGGCACTCGATCCTGGGACTACAAACCGACGGAGCCAATACGTCAGAAATCCTGCTAATTGGGCTTCTTTTGACATAAATCTATATCCTACTCTCAAATAACTCTCGAGAGTATCTCCTTTCTTCAAAGGAGGACATTGATAATCATTCTTCATCTCTTCATCCAAATCCCCACTTTCCTCCATCAGTTTCACCACGTCACTGCTGCTCAGTGGTCTAAAGAAGTCAGGATAGCATCTATCATGTTCCTTGGTCTTCGTTTCTTTAATATGGTTAAGGAACAGATAAGGTAACCATTTTGAGGAATAGCAGGTATTTGATGTAGCACTTTTGTAAAACAGAGAACAGATTTTATAATGACATAGCAGTTCTTCGAAGACTGCTACCATGTCTGCGATCTCTTTTCGAAGTTTGTCCAACTCATCATTAGTTGGGACAAATTCCTCATATGGGGCATCCCCCATTGGCAAGTAAGAGATGTACTGCATCTCATGAAGTGCAAACCCGATCTCTCCGCCAGGAGTCATGAAAGTCCATGTTCTGTAATTGTATCTTTCTGCTAGAGCCAAGAACAGTTGCGAGTTAGGGGCAAAACCATAAACAGTGGCATGCACTGCTTGGTACAAATTGATTTGCTGAAGTTTATTTTCAAAATTGGTCAAATTTCAGTTTGCTATGCAGTTCCATCTCTTAAAATCTGGATTCACTAGTCCAGTTAATCTGAGATCCTGATCTGGGTACTTCCCTTCGACCTTCGCAAACTCATTTGCGAATATTGGAGTTCTGACAGGCAATAACGAGGAAGAATTCTCCGACGGAATACAACCAGGTTTCAAACCTCTTAACAAGACACTGTATCGTTCTGAGGAACTGTAGAACATGTCCTTCTTGTTCGGCACCTTCTTCACAAAAATCCTTCCTGGACGGGCATCTTGGAAAGGTGTAAGGTTCCATTCCATCTTTCTCGGATAGCTCGCATGAGCATACCGGGATAAGGGGAGGCAGCGGGAAACATCTGGTATCGAGAATGTCCTATCCTTCTGATGGACAATCCTTTCTTCCATCCTTGGCCTCGGTTGAGAGCTTTTCTCAAAAGCATCGCCGAACATGAATAATGGTTTCTTGTGAATGACAACGTCTGCTGACTCTAGAGGTTGTCCATTCATCAAACATAGCAGAGTCTCATTATCTTGGGCTATCAAAATAGTCTGATGGGAAGTTGGCAGATCATATTGAGGATAGTGCACATGGGAAAGATCTTCTTTGTATTCTGACTCTGAAAGAGTTCCTACAAAGTCCTCATATCCAGGATCTTCTCTAGTATTAACTGCATCAGACAGAGAAAACAAAAATTCAGTACAAGTCAAGTCAAAGATTTTTGTCATCAGTTTGTACAAATATCAGATTGCACAACATCAAATTGCGCGATATCAGATTGCGCAATAATCAGACTGCGCAAACAAACAGTCATCAGTTTGTGCTGATAGTCTCGCACAAATTAGCAAATTGCGCTGACTTTTGCCAGCACAGTTCAACCGATTGTGCAGAATGTCGTCCTTCATAAAAATGAAGAATGAACTGATTTGTGCAACCAGAACCCTAAAAAGGGTGGCGCAGTATGATCACATCTCTAAAAAGAGATAGATTCTGAAGAACAGTGAGATCAAAACCCTAAAAAGAGTTTTGATTTGGTTATCTACCTATCAGCGCGGGATGAGCAGATTCGTGACAAGAAGCACGTCGCGCAACCCTAGCCGAAGTCTCGGCGGGGGCTTTGCCCTTGGCAGCGGCGGAGGAACGCTTGGGAGCCATCAAGATCGTCGGAGAAGAAAGGAAGAAAGAGCTCGGAATTTCTCTCTCAAGTGCACGAAGAAGGCAAAGTAAAGAATGAAATAAGAATTGATGAGATATTTATAGTTTTTGAAAACAAAACGGCCGCCTCAGATTGCGTCTGAAAATGGGGCTAATCCCTCAGATTGTGCAGATAGCTCATTTCATGCGCAAATGGATTGTAATTTCAAAATTCAAAGTATTTCAAAATTTTGAATAGGTTCAACTTTCGAAAACTTTGAAGGGGGTCTTGTAGGTCCTAAAATATCAAGTTGCACACATCAACAAAGTCATGAAGATCAAGAAATAAATCTTTCAAATGAACTGTGCAGACATCAGATTGTGCAGCATATAGATTGCGCATACTAGATTGTGCACACTATCAAGTGCGCAGTCTGACGTGGCAAATCGTTATCATTACCTGACATAAATTAAATCTTCTGACAGCTGACAGCGCGGAGAACGAGGCGACCGTTTGTTTAATCGTGCAGTACGGCGCTCGAGGACAGCTGGCAGCGCAATCCATTCCTGCGCAGTCCAAGCCTGCGCAATCCAATGCCAGCACAATTCAGGTTACGCGTTTCATCAACACAACTGACAAAGTACGTGTGGCGTTCATGCCATCAATTGCTCATTACGTGGCAACTGTTTATGCACGATCATGCGCATTTCAATCAAATGATGCCATGTGTCCCAGACAGTTGGACCATGATCCAACAACTGCCTGTGCAGTTCACTGTTGCGCAATCCAATTGCTGCGTAATCCATCATGCGCAGTCCAGAATAACTAAAAGTTAGTTATTTTTCAGAACTCTATAAATAGAGTTTCAAGTCTCCATTCAAGGGAATCAGAGATCAGATCATAGAGAGATCAGACTTTAAAGTTCAGAGAGTCCAGGAGTTCTTGTCCAAGTGCTGCTGCATTCTTTCGAGGCTTTTGCCTTCAACTTCCGAGGCTTTTTTGTCTTCAATTCCAGAGTTGTTTTCAATTTCAGAGGCTATCGTCTTCAAAGTTTACATCGTCCAAGGGATAAAGCAATCGTCTTCTAGATTGGATTCCTACAGTTGTACTTTTCCAGAATTTAAATTGTAATCTTTTACAAAGTTTGTATCAATAAAGTTCTACACTTTTGTTTTTGCAAACACCCGGCTCGACCGAACCCGAACCCAAGCTCCATGTTGTCATCTCATGACTGCCCAAATACCCCACACAATATTTTTCTTTTTCCTATTTTGAAAATATCTCTTCCTCTCTCTACTTTATTAATATCTTAAAAATCTCTTATATATATATATATATATATATATATATATATATATATATATATATATATATATATATTACTCTCTCTCTCTCCTATAACAAACACACACACACACACACCCTCCACCTCACAGCACACCTCACCCCCCCAAACCGACCTCCTTTATCTCTCTCTCTCCTTCTCTCTCAAATATCTCTCTCTCTCTCTCTCACTCTATATATATATATATATATATATATATATATATATACACTCACATATATCACTCTCTCTCTCTCTCTCTCTCAACACAACTCACACACAACACCACCACCACAGCCGACCTCCTCCCCTGGCCGAGAACCCCTCCACCAGCCACCACCCTCTCCTCCTTCCTCCTCCTCACTACTTCATCACCCTTCTCACACCACCATCACTATTAATACCATCATCACCACCATGCAACCACCACCACTAACCATCATCACCACCACCATTGTACAGCCACCCCCGTCGTGCCTATGCCATTGGCCGCCACCACCGCCATGGCCGGCCTCCGCCAACAGCGAGGCAGCAGCACGCACATGTGCGCGTGCACGGGCCGCCGTCGTGCGCTGCCGCACCGCCGCACGGCCGCCGCGCCGACGTACGACCGTCGTGGCCGGTCCCCCTCGGCCGACGATGTCACGCCCCGACCCAAAATTGTAAGCCCCTGTTTTTCAAAATTTTATTTAATTAGTGTTTATTAATTTTTAATGTCAATTTTAGCCTTAAAATAATTATTAGGATTTTTAGGAATTTTTCTAGAATTTTTAAATAAATTTTTAATAAATTTTAAATACAAAAATAGCATTTTGCAATTTATTTGAATGTTTTAATATCATTTTGTAATTATTAGAATTATTTTTATATCATAATGCAATTTATTAAATTGTTATTATAGAAATATGCAAATTATAACTTGTTTCTTTTTAACTATGCAAATTATTAATTGCAATTAGACACTGATAGGACCTATTTGTAAATCCTAAATTCCTAAGGACCTAAGTGCAAAACCCTAACTCTACCCACCCCCGACGACCAGCCACGTCGCCGGCGACCGACCGACCTACTTTTCCTCGCCTTCCCCGGCCAATCCACCGCCTCAACACCCCTATAAAACCCCCCTTCGACTCCCCAGACCAAGCCCTAACCCACCACGACCACCACGACAGCCCCCAACCACCGCAGTCCTTCTTCTCCGACGAAAACCCTAGACCTAACCCTAACTCCGGCAACACCACTCCGCTACCTCCCTAGCTACCCTCACAGCTCCCAACCACCGCCGACGAGCTCGCCACGCCGAGACGCGTCGATCACCGCCCAAGCGCCGCCCCGTCGACGCCTCCTCCGCCGTCCACGACCTTCGAATCCCCCCTCCGAAGACGGACACGTAGGTAACGTGACTCAAACCGTGTCGTGCGTGTCTCGTTTTCACGCGCGAGACTCGCCAGGATACGGGGACCTTAGTCCAGTACTTGGACACGTAAATCGAAGCTCGTGCGTGTCGTGCATAGCACGAACACGCAGACTCTGTGTCCCAAACTGTCAGGACACAGAGTGGTATTTCGGGCTACTATGTTTTTAACCTAAAACCTAAATAAAATAAATAAAACCTAAACTCTAACACAAGCCATGGGCTGACCCCCTGGCCAGCCCGACCTAACTAAACCCCCCCCTGCGCAGCTCGGGTTCGAGCCCCCCCTTCCTTGTTTCTGTATTCTTTTTCTTTTCTTTTTCTATTTCTTTTCTTTTCTGTTTTATTTATATATTTATATATATGTATATATGTATATATTAGTATATATATATATATATATATATATATATATATATATATATATATATATATATATATATATATATATATATATTTAGTATATATATGTATATATTAGTATATATATGTATATATGTATATATTAGTATATATATTAGTATATATATATATATATATATATATATATATATATATATATATATATATATATCTATATATATATATATATATATATATATATATATATATGTATATATACTGTATATTAGCTATAATTTATATAGGTATATATATTTTTATAACTAGTAAATTTATGTATATATTAGTTAGTGTTTATATACATATGTGTATATATGTATATATTTTTAGATGTATATATATTATTATATATACAAATATATATATGTGTATACAATATTTTGTATATATATATATATATATATATATATATATATATATATATATATATATATATATATATATATATATATATATATATATATATATATATATATATATTAAGTATTTTCCTTATACATAGATATATGTACTTTTTACATGTGTATGTATATAATTATTTTGTATAATTTTACCATATTAAAATAATAATATTTATTTTACACTATTATTAAATTGTATTTTTAGTGTATTTAAATTACTGCAACCATTTGGTGTCCAAGCCTAGCATGGGTTTTTGGGCCCAAATATGTTTTCACACATTCAAGACCTGTACAAGTCATATTGGACTTGATTCATGGCCTTGGGTCCTGTATTTGAACTTTGCTTCAAATTATATACATGGACAAAATACGCAGATAATTAATTATTTAATTTCAATTGTGTGTAGTACTGTTTTTGATTTTCTTAAAATACTTAAAATATTGTTAAAATTATGGAAAAATAGTATTTAGATACTATGTTAAGTTAGCTAATTTAGTATAATTTTTGTAGTATTTAATTTACTATTTTGCCACTAGTTTGGCATATGAAACCAAAACTCCTTTTCTGTATACTTAGGAAAACTGATTTTTATAAAATATTTGTACTGGTTAAAAAATTCCAGAAAAATTATAATAAATTTCTATGATTAACAAGGATCACTATGATACTTTACTTTAAGAAAAACTAGGCTTTTTGTCTATCTCTAAAATTGTTAGAACACAATGGTCATTTGATTTATTTATTGATTAATTACGACTTGTAGCTTTTTGTGTTATTTTGAGTTTTAGCTGTGTTGAACCTCACCCCTCACTAGTGTAAAGACCCTAGAAAGTTAGTTAAAGTAGTGTGTCACCCCACATTGATCCCCTATACCAAAATCATCATTTTGGTTAGGTACCCAGTCACAAGTCGTGTTTCACCAATTAGTGCCTTAGCGTCTTAGCTTAGTGTAAAAACTAAGTTATTGTATTTATTTCTACAGTGACGAGTTACCAGACATCCATAGCACTTTTATCGCAGCTTGTTTTGCTTTGCTTTGCTAGAGGCAAGTACTTTCTACGAACTTTACATACTGCTAGAACAATAAACTGCGACTTACCAACCATGTTAAATGCTGATCCTTGGGGTAGCAAGTTAGAACTTTACATGTTGTATTACTTTCAGTCTCTACCATGTTTAGGACAATATCTCATATCTCTCACATGCTTTATATCGTTCTCGTATCTCCCACATGTTATTACTGTTTTTATATCTCTCACATGTTTAAAATAACGGGTTAAGAGAAAACTGCTAGTAGTATACGTGATCATGACCCCCTTCTCCGTATGTATTTATCGTGCTCGGAGACATTCTATATGTAACCTTGTCGTAAGTTCTGATCTCGCGTTTGTGTATGGATATACACCGATGCCGTTCGTGCACGTATGTACATGCCAGAAAAACTTGATATGTGTCGCTGTACATCCTATTCACCTATTGACCGATTCACGTACATGCTACAGTTTTAAACTTTTAAACTATATGTTGTCATTCCTAAAAAGAACCAATTAAACCATGATATGCCATGACTCCAGTTTATTACATTCTTGTTCATGCTTTGTATATTTAGTTTGCTAGAAAACAGTACTTGCTCCCGTCCTGACAGGATAACGTTGTAGGTATACTTACTGAGGAGGAGTTGCTCTGTGATTCGTATTATGGAGTCACTGCCGAGGACCCGGTTTTGCCATACGAGGATGTTCCTGTGGGGAGACTCGTTTAGTTTGCTTAGCTGTTTGGGATATCTAGTGTAGTCATGTATTATGCTACATATTTTGTAACTGGACATATATCCAATTTTACATTTCAGTTCACTTGTACTTGGATATTTTACTATATGAGATGACTTTTGTGTTTGGAGCATTTATGATTCTTCTTCACTTATAGAACTGTTAGCACATTTAGTCTTATCTTGTTATCTCTAGAACAGCCTACTGCGCTTTATCTTAAGCGTAGGCTGGACATGGCTCGGCCCGGCCCAACAATTTGGGTAGCGGGTCGTGACATGTTTTTAGTGGCGGCCCATGCAGGTTCTGACTAAACTGTTTGGTTACGTTATTGTACCAAGCATGCCTGCAATTAGGAACTTAAGGTAATTAGACAATATTAGAAAAGACGCTTCGAACACCTAGAGGAATGCAAGGATTGCAACATAGGAAATATAAGGCATGTTTGCTATTATAATTAGATTTCCTTGCATGCGATTGCTTATTTTAAAATAAATCCTTATAAGTACTTTTTATTTGTAATTTAGATGGTGCTTACTCGTTCATCCCAGCATGTTACCCCCGAGAATGGGGCCCTCCTTATCCAGTCAGCTGACCAGTTGACTGATACACCTTCACCTACCACATTCCCCTACTCCACAAATCCACAAACCCAGATACCACAACCACCTTCCACATCACAGGCCCAGCAGGACCCGATACTTCTACCACCCCCTATCACTATACCCACCCAGGCTTCCATTATCCTCGACGGGAACCAGCTGCTCACACTGATTCAGGGGTTCCTAACAACCCATCAGGAGCAGACTACCCTACTCCGCCAGAGCATGGAGCGTTCTGAGGGACGTCCCGTAGTCCCACCACATGTAGAGCCACGGCAGAGAGCGGAGACGATCAAGGACTTCATGGGTCTGAATCCCAAGGAGTTTTCAGGGACTGAGGGCATAGTAGTAGCAGATGACTGGCTAGATTCAGTAGAGAGGAAGCTTTTGGGAGTTAGGATGCCGGATGACCTCCAAGTCGAGGCAGCGGGATTTCTGCTGATAGACCTAGCAGGAGTCTGGTTTCGGAATGAGCCGTTGTTTGCGAGGGGAAGAGCCACTTGGGATCAGTTCAAGACCCGGTTCAAGAAGAAATTCTTCTCAACCACTGCTAGAGTAGCCATGGGGCTACGATTCCAGAACATCCAGCAGGGGAACCGTTCTGTTGACGAGTATGCGGCAGAGTTTAGTTGCCTGAGCCGTTTTGCTCCTAGTCTGGTTGCAGATCCAGAGGAGATGACCCGTAGGTTTTGCCATGGTCTAGTTTCAGACATTGGTATTCTTATAGTGGCGAACGGTACGACTGACTACTACCAGAGCCTAGAGTTGGCCCGGAGCATTGAGGAGCGTCTTCTGTCGAGCAAGAGGCCGGCTTCTGTACATCATGAGGGACTGTCCAAGCGTCAGGCTTTCCAGCAGAGAGCACCGACGCCACCCTAACAGACTTACCGTCCCCCTATATCACATCACCCGACCCCGCCAGTTAGAGCCCCGGGACCTCAGCAGCAGCAGAAGGGGACTATGTGTTCATTCTGTAGAAAGGTAGGCCACGACGCTTTCGTTTGTAGGAAAAGGTTAGGGCAGTGTTTAGCTTGTGGGTCTGCCATCCATCAGATTTGGGACTGCCCAGTAGCCAAGGGACCCCAGGGGAAGACTTATAGCCTAGCCCTTGAGCCGGAGCCGGAGCAGGTTTCGGGAGGTTAGTTTTGATCATAGCCTTAGTCATTTGTTGTATTGCTTGCTATGTTAGAATGTTGTAGGGCCTTCAATCCTTGCGAATTTCGAGGACAAAATTTTTCAAGGAGAGAAGACTTGTAAGCCCCTGTTTTTCAAAATTTTATTTAATTAGTGTTTATTAATTTTTAATGTCAATTTTAGCCTTAAAATAATTATTAAGATTTTTAGGAATTTTTCTAGAATTTTTAAATAAATTTTTAATGAATTTTAAACACAAAAATAGCATTTTGCAATTTATTTGAATGTTTTAATATCATTTTGTAATTATTAGAATTCTTTTTATATTATAATGCAATTTATTAAATTGTTATTATAGAAATATGCAAATTATAATTTGTTTCTTTTTAACTATGCAAATTATTAATTGCAATTAGACACTGATAGGACCTATTTATAAATCCTAAATTTCTAAGGACTTAAGTGCAAAACCCTAACTCTACCCACCCCCGACGACCAGCCACGTCGCCGACGACCGACCGACCTACTTTTCCCCGCCTTCCTCGGCCAATCCACCGCCTCAACACCCCTATAAAACCCCCCTTCGACTCCCCAGACCAAGCCCTAACCCACCACGACCACCACGACAGCCCCCAACCACCGCAGTCCTTCTTCCCCGACGAAAACCCTAGACCTAACCCTAACTCCGGCAACACCACTCCGCCACCTCCCTAGCTACCCTCACAGCCCCCAACCACCGCCGACGAGCTTGCCACGCCGAGATGCGTCGATCGCCGCCCAAGCGCCGCCCCGCCGACGCCTCCTCCACCATCCACGACCTTCGAATCCCCCTCCCGAAGACGGACACATAGGTAACGTGACTCAAACCGTGTCGTGCGTGTCTCGTTTTCACGTGCGAGACTCGCCAGGACACGGGGACCTTAGTCCAGTACTTGGACACGTAAATCGAAGCTCGTGCGTGTCGTGCATAGCACGGACACGCAGACTCTGTGTCCCAAACTGTCAGGACACAGAGTGGTATTTCGGGCTACTATGTTTTTAACCTAAAACCTAAATAAAATAAACAAAACCTAAACTCTAACACAAGCCATGGGCTGACCCCCTGGCCAGCCCGACCTAACTAAACCCCCCCTGCGCAGCTCGGGTTCGAGCCCCCCCTTCCTTGTTTCTGTATCTTTTTCTTTTCTTTTTCTGTTTCTTTTCTTTTCTGTTTTATTTATATATTTATATATATATATATATGTATATATGTATATTATATATATATATATATATATGTATATATACTATATATTAGCTATAATTTTATATAGGTATATATATATTTTTATAACTAGTAAATTTATGTATATATTAGTTAGTGTTTATATACATATGTGTATATATGTATATATTTTTAGATGTATATATATTATTATATATATACAAATATATATATGTGTATACAATATTTTGTATATATATATATATATATATATACTTTTTAATTAAGTATTTTCCTTATACATAGATATATGTACTTTTTACATGTGTATGTATATAATTATTTTGTATAATTTTACCATATTAAAATAATAATATTTATTTTGCACTATTACCAAATTGTATTTTTAGTGTATTTAAATTACTGCAACCATTTGGTGTCCAAGCCTAGCATGGATTTTTAGGCCCAAATGTGTTTTCACACATTCAAGACCTGTACAAGTCATATTGGACTTAATTCATGGCCTTGGGTCCTGTATTTGAACTTTGGTTCAAATTATATACATGGACAAAATACGCAGATAATTAATTATTTAATTTCAATTGTGTGTAGTACTGTTTTTGATTTTCTAAAAATACTTAAAGTATTGTTAAAATTATGGAAAAATAGTATTTAGATACTATGTTAAGTTAGCTAATTTAGTATAATTTTTGTAGTATTTAATTTTCTGTTTTGCCACTAGTTTGGCATATGAAACCAAAACTCCTTTTCTGTATACTTAGGAAAACTGATTTTTATAAAATATTTGTACTGGTTCATAAATTCCAGAAAAATTATAATAAATTTCTATGATTAACAAGGATCACTTTGATACTTTACTTTAAGAAAAACTAGACTTTTTGTCTATCTCTAAAATTGTTAGAACACAATGGTCATTTGATTTATTTATTGATTAATTACGACTTGTAGCTTTTTGTGTTATTTTGAGTTTTAGCTGTGTTGAACCTCACCCCTCACTAGTATAAAGACCCTAGAAAGTTAGTTAAAGTAGTGTGTCACCTCACATTGGTCCCCTATGCCAAAACTATCATTTTGGTTAGGTGCCCAGTCACAAGTCGTATTTCACCAATTAGTGCCTTAGCGTCTTAGCTTAGTGTAAAAACTAAGTTATTGTATTTATTTCTACAGTGACGAGTTACCAGACATCCATAGCACTTTTATTGTAGCTTGTTTTGCTAGAGGCAAGTACTTTCTACGAACTTTACATACTGCTAGAACAATAAACTGCGACTTACCAACCATGTTAAATGCTGATCCTTGGGATAGCAAGTTAGAACTTTACATGTTGTATTACTTTCAGTCTCTACCATGTTTAGGACAGTATCTCATATCTCTCACATGCTTTATATCGTTCTCGTATCTCCCACATGTTATTACTGTTTTCATATCTCTCACATGTTTAAAATAACGGGTTAAGGGGAAACTGCTAGTAGTGTACGTGATCATGACCCCCTTCTCCGTATGTATTTACCGCACTCGGAGACATTCTATATGTAACCTTGCCGTAGGTTCTGATCTCGCGTTTGTGTATGGATATACACCGATGCCGTTCGTGCACGTATGTACATGCCAGAAAAACTTGATATGTGTCGCTGTACATCCTATTCACCTATTGACCGATTCACGTACATGCTACAGTTTTAAACTTTTAAACTATATGTTGTCATTCCTAAAATGAACCAATTAAACCATGATATGCCATGATTCCAGTTTATTACATTCCTGTTCATGCTTTGTATATTTAGTTTGCTAGAAAATAGTACTTGCTCCCGTCCTGACAGGATAACATTGTAGGTATACTTACTGAGGAGGAGTTGCTCTGTGATTCGTATTATGGAGTCACTGCCGAAGACCCGGTTTTGCCATACGAGGATGTTCCTACGGGGAGACTCGTCTAGTTTGCTTAGCTGTTTGGGATATCTAGTGTAGTCATGTATTAGGTTACATATTTTGTAACTGGACATGTATCCAGTTTTACATTTCAGTTCACTTGTACTTGGACATTTTACTATATGAGATGACTTTTGTGTTTGGAGCATTTATGATTTTTTTTCACTTATAGAACTGTTAGCACATTTAGCCTTATCTTGTTATCTCTAGAATAGCTTACTGCGCTTTATCTTAAGCGTAGGCTGGACATGGCTCGGCCCGGCCCAACAATTTGGGTAGCGAGTCGTGACAGGAATCACCCGAATCATCGTCCTCGCAGGGGGCATGATGCCGCACGAGCCTGGAGTTGCGCTCGTGCAAGGCAAGATGACAAGTTCTCAAATGGTTATCTTTTGATTCGATATTAACAACGAAAGGAAAACAGTGTATACGAACAATTCTCTTTATTGATATCCGAAACTGAGATTATAATGGCTTTCGATAGCCTAACAATATATGCCAGATTGGCTACAACACTCAGGTTCTCTCTTGTCCATAAAGGATTTCACCGTTCCATACATCATGCCTTCTATATCTCGGCTGCATCAATCCAGTTGCATAGTTCGAGCGTCAAGCGATGGCACGCTTCAATACGCTTCGGCATTCCAAGCCTCAATGCGTTCAAGCAACGCTTCGTCACGAGCAATCCATTCCATGCACCCTGCATGAAGCTGGTAGGGGATCAGTACGTTCGTCCTCGCATGTACTGAAGCAAAGATCTTCTTTCCAAACCGACATTTTAGTATTTATGTTGAATCGTGCAACTTAGCTTGTGATCTTGCTATGTTCTCCTTAGGGTCAATTTTATGGCATATTCGAAAGCGTAAAGCATGTTATCATATCAAGCATGTTATCGAATTGAATAGACAAGCAAGCAATCTCGTGTTTGATTTGTGGCACGACTTCTTACCAAGTCGACGCACTCGCCCTTGCACCGACGCAAGGTGAATACGCCGCATTCCTTCCCTGTCATGTTATATATGCATCTCTAAGTAGAATCTCTATGCGGGACGCATACGCGCCTACACTTTCAACCAATCGTTCCTTAACTATATGAGGGCCGTTGGCGTATCCGTGCCGAAATGGACTAAAGGAGTTCCTTTCTTTTCTCTCCTTCTTTTCTCAATATTTGTCGGGCTACCCGGCGTTTCACTGGTTGGGTTGTAGTCCCAACAACCGAAACGTTTTCGCTGTATACCATCATTTGCGGCTTTTTCCATCTTGTTTAAGGATGTGCGCCTACAAAGATTATTCGATTCCCTCCTAGGCCAAGCGGTTTCGGGGTGCTCCAACATTTAACCGTTTGGGGGAAACACCCATGCACAGGAGATATCACATTTTATCTCTCGTCTATTCCATTCGACCATGCAACGCCCTTATCATTCAAGCAATCAAATTCAAACAACCAAACATAGTCTTGAGTCCGAGACTCAGACTTTATAATCTCGCGTCTTTTTCGTTAACTTTCTGTGTTCTTACGCTTCATACTTCGTTTCAATGATTCAATGGCATCGTGCCTCAACTCAATGCTCGTCAACCGAATGACCCGAAGGTCTCGAACACCTTTCGAGGCACCATGTCATATCCGACAATTCTGCCACATTCATGCAACAACTGTATTCTTTCGCAACGAAGCCATCTTTTGTTATCCCGTGCACGTAGGCACGTTTCGACCGTATTTCCATGTTCTATAACTTAGCGTTCAATGTTCGGGGCTTGCGCGCTAGGGCGCTCGCCTATTGTCTTTCAATGTTCTAGCCTTCTAACTCGTGCGCGAAGGCAGGGTATGGTTCGTGCACTAAGGCACTCGCCGAGTACAGTTATCCCATGTTCTTACGGCTTGCGCATCGAGGCGCTTGCCTTTGCGATATCCAATGTTCCATAGCGACTCGTGCATATGATGCACGTTTTATTTCAATTATTCTAACTTAGTGTTCGATTCACACTATAATTTACTTTCCGATCGGACCACGCCCGTGGCGTCGATAGGTTAACTTAGCATACAATGATATATTTGACTTATTGAATGAAGAAGTAAAAAGAAGTCAATCCTCCTACCTTGAGTCGATACGCCTTTGTCGTTTTGCCGAGCCGATGCTCGATTTCATAACTTTGTTGCACGGCCACTCTCCTGACTTAGCCATTCGAGCACTTCGTGCTTTATTGAATCATACGTCCGATTTGCCTTAGCGTCCCAAGTCTCAGACCGTCGCAAGGCGATGATTTGATTTCGCGCACCCCTTACTAAATATGTTAAAAGATCGACCTCTAATATTTTCGCGTCAAAGTATAACCTGCACACGAAACCAACTAAAATCAATACTTGCATCGATTCGGACTTGCGCCTTGGTCGATTCGATTTCTTAGAATCTTCGAGCCGATTCAACGCACTCATCCTTGGGGAAACGCGTCACTTTGCATCGATTCCCTCGATGCATTCTTTGGGACAAGGCAACTCTTAGCATCGACTTAGTTTGATGCGTTACTTGGGACAACGTAACTCTCGTATCGACTCGCATCGATACATTTCATTTGGTCTACGCGACTCGCTGAGTCAATGTCTCAGCGTAATGTACCGTACGGAACGGGGCATTACAGAATATACCACTCAAAACAAGGTTCGTCCTCGAACCAAAACCAACACTCTGACTAAGTGTTTTATAGATCGTTTCACGATCTCGTTCCACCAACGTTGTTCAGTTTCACACTATCTCGCAAGATTTTCATTAACATTTCAAAGTCATCCCTGCAGCTCGATTTGAATTTTGTATACAACTCGATTTGGATCCGTACCTATATTCAAGGCGTCCCGAAGATATATGTATTTCGACCAAGTCCTGTCGTAGCAAATTGGAACAAAGCTGACAGGTAAATTTTTAATCCTATGCTTGCCATCTCGTCCTCTCGATCGGACTTATCCTTAGCAACCGTTCTCGAAATTTTATCGCGTACGTATATTCGACACATACGTGATTCATTCAATAAGGTCACTGCACGCGACGCGATTCAAAATTGCATATCTCATTTCGTATGTTTCATCTGGACTATCAATTCTACGCGTCGCGTCGAGCCGTCGCGCATCCAATCGCAACGATCCTTCGCAACGCCTTGCGTTTGATATCGCCATTCAACTAATTCCGAAGTCTGGCTATGCAACTTGTCTCGATACGATTTCCTTTGTTGACTTGCAAATGTATCAACATTCAGGGTTACGCCTGCTAGGTTACTTACCTAGACCCGTGCTTAACTTCTTCCGACGCAACTTTAAATTGACATTGCATAAAGGCCACAATCTATCTGACACGAAAGTTTATATCAAGGCGATGGTGCTCAAGGCAACGATCGCCTTGACACAAATGTCTTTACGATATGCCTTACGTTCGATTCCTATCGAGTAGGAAATTCACTAGCCAAATTCTCGACTTATCCGTCTCGCAACATTGAACATAAGTTCGATTCACGCGAGCTAAATTGTAAGGTGAATCCGAATCTAATGACATGACTCGTAAGTCATTCCCTTATCGTTTCTCTCTCGTGCATAGCACGATTCTCGCCCTCGCCTACCCGAATCACCAAGTTCGTTGGTGAATTTCTAGTTTGATCGTCGACCAACATAACCATTCAAGTATTCATCCGACGAATACTCAAAAATCTAACTGTATCATTCGCAATCGAAAGTTATTCCAATAATTTTCGATCGCCTAGACTTATCGTCAACATGCACCATGTTATATTTATTATCGGTGCAATCTCATATGCGATATCGCATGGGTCATCTTACGGTCTGCAGCATTCAATTTGATTTGGCGGTCAAGTCTTCTAGGGTTAGCTGCCCCGAAGCTATGCTCGATAACTGTGGATCATCACTGAAGGACAGTTTACTACGAACCATGCTATATCTTATTTCGGAGCCAAATCACGTTCCGACGATTCTATGTAACTACTCAATTTCGGACAAAACTATTTCTATCGGCGCAACTATCCTCCGAGTCAAGTCATGCACTACCGTCGATGATTCCGCAAATTTTACGAAACAGCTATCCGTATCGAGTTCGGGTCTATCTTAATTCGCGGGTCGGCACACGAGATGCTATACGCATCGAGCAATCGTCGATGACTTATAGTCTCGTCTTCATCAATCACGAATTTTATGATCAACCAGTTCATTCCTTCTCGTATTGTTACTTACAAAATTTTGATAGCGCAAGGCGCACTCCATTTTGTATTCCCACATCGTGCTTACGTTTTCTTACGTAACGATCTTGATACGTTGTATCAATTTTGATAGCGCAAGGGTCAACTTTAAATCCGTTTCGACGTCGACAACTTGCATTACATACGTCCAAGTTCTCTACAAACATTTTTGTACACCTCGAAACGTTTCTCGATTCGTTGCATTCTGCTATGCCTTGATCGCGTAACCGAGTTACCGATTATGCAATATCGAACCCTCAAGTCATACGATCTCGCCCTCTAAGTTTCGCGTGTTTTTCAGCCGTACTCAAATGAGTTTTGCCGTAACGTAACCAACTATTTCTTAGGTACGATTACTCACGTCAACCAACTCTTCACCGAAGTCGTACATCATGCGATTCGATTACAATTCACATCGTCTAACATTTTCTATCAAAATCGTAAGTCGTGCGATTCGATTCGCCTAGCCGAACATTTCTATCGAGATCGTAAGTTGTGTAATTCGATTCGCCTTGCCCAACATTTCTATCGAGATCGCAGGTCGTGCGACTCATTCGTAAGCTCGAGTTTTCCTTTCCCGTCGATCCGATTATTGCCTTAAGGCATAATCGTTTCGCTAGTCTCGGTCGTCCGACCAACTTATAACTTTTGTCCGACGTATCATTCATTGATACGAGTCTCGCCTTATCGTCCCAACCGATTTTCGAAGAACACTTGCATCAACATTCCGTCATACAAATTTCCAATCGAGTCTCGGTACTCTCCCGTCCGTTGCGGACAAACCTTTCACAATTCTCACAACGCGTCGATGCAATTTATCGCACAAGTGGTATACCATATACCACTCGGTATCGAGTCATTCATTGCCTACGTGGTATGGCATATACCACTCAAAAATCAAGCCATTTTCCTCGCACTATACTTAGTATAAACCGACAATCTCTTCAGACTCACGATTTCCGCAGTGATCGTACTTGATCACAATCGTAACTTTGATTAAATCACATCTGACACAACTCGGTCAATGTTCTCATTTTCCAACATAAGTTTGGTGTGCAACCGAACGATTCGTTCTATCGATTTATGATTTCAATTCTTTCCTTACGTTGTATCTCGTGCAACAATTTATTTTGATATGTGTTACACGCCGTGCAACAAATTTCACTTTCGATACGCGTTGCACATCGTACTACGATTTATTTTCGATATTTTATTTTACTTTGTGCAACGATTTATTTATAATCTCATTTGTACTTCGTGCAACGATTAATTTGATATACATTGCACCACGTGCAATGATTTTACTTCCAACACGCGTTGCACATCGTACAACAACTTATTCCCGACTTTCCAAGTCAATACCCAAATCCGTTTAACACATTCGGTATTGGCTTATCACTTCTCACTTTCATTTTAACGCATATTCACAATTAACTCGCTGCACTTCGTACATCATTTTATTTCTCTTTTAATATGTTATATTGCGACAACATCTCAAATCGTATCTCATAATTTGTTGCGCTTGCAGCAACTAATATTTTTACGGCTCGTTGCATTCAACGCAATATACCCTTCGCGACTTTCTTAGCAAACATCATGAAATTTCCAAAACACATGCGGCAAAATTTTACGATTTGTATTAGACTTATTGTATGGAACATCCAGTGCGGCATCGAGTAGAGAAAGAGTGATTTCAAGTGGTGGTGGGCAACTTTTAGAATTGTAATGAAGCGAGTGTCCAGAGGAAATTGAGCCTAGAGCTCTGATACCAATTTGTCACGCCCCGACCCAGAATCACCCGAATCATCGTCCTCGCAGGGGGCGTGATGCCGCACGAGCCTGGAGTTGCACTAGTGCAAGATAAGATGACAAGTTCTCAAATGGTTATCTTTTGATTCGATATTAACAACGAAAAGAAAACAGTGTATACGAACAATTCTCTTTATTGATATCCGAAACTGAGATTACAATAGCTTTCGATAGCCTAACAATATAAGCCAGATTGGCTACAACACTCAGGTTCTCTCTTGCCCATAAAAGATTTCACCGTTCCATACATCATGCCTTCTATATCTCGGCCGTATCAATCCAGTTGTATAGTCCGAGCGCCAAGCGATCGCACGCTTCAATACGCTTCGGCATTCCAAGCCTCAACTCGTTCAAGCAACGCTTCGCCGCGAGCAATCCATTCCCTGCACCCTGCATGAAGCTGGTGGGGGATCAGTTCGTTCGTCCTCGCATGTACTGAAGCAAAGATCTTCTTTTCAAACCGATATTTTAGTATTTATGTTGAATCATGCAACTTAGCTTGTGATCTTGCTATGTTCTCCTTAGGGTCAATTTCATGGCATATTCGAAAGCGTAAAGCATGTTATCATATCAAGCATGTTATCAAATTGAATAGACAAGCAAGCAATCTCGTGTTTGATTCGTGGCGTGACTTCTTACCAAGTCGACGTACTCGCCCTTGCACCGACGCAAGGTGAATATGCCGTATTCCTTTCATGTCATGTTATATGTGCATCTCTAAGCAGGATCTCTATGTGGGACGTATACGCGTCTACACTTTCAACCCATCGTTCCTTAACTATATGAGGGCCGTTGGCGTATCCGCGCCGGAATGGACTAAAGGAGTTCCTTTCTTTTCTCAATATTTGTCGGGCAGCCCGACGTTTCACAGGTTGGGTTGCAGTCCCAACAACCGAAACGTTTCTGCTGCATACCATCATTTGCGGCTTTTTTTATCTTGTTTAAGGATGTGCGCCTACAAAGATTATTCGATTCCCTCCTAGGCCAAGTGGTTCCGGGGCGCTCCGACATTTAACCGTTTGGGGGAAACACCCGTACATGGGAGATATCACATTTTATCTCTTGTCCATTCCATTCGACCATGCAACGCCCTTATCATTCGAGCAATCAAATTCAAACAACCAAACATAGTCTTGAGTCCGAGACTCAGACTTTATCATCTCGCGTCTTTTTCGTTAACTTTCTGTGTTCTTACGCTTCATACTTTGTTTCAATGATTCAATGGCATCGTGCCTCAACTCAATGCTCGTCAACCGAATGACCCGAAGGTCTCGAACACCTTTCGAGGCACCATGTCATATCCGACAGTTCTGCCACATTCATGCCACAACTGTATTCTTTCGCAACGAAGCCATCTTTTATTATCCCGTACACGTAGGCACGTTTCGACCGTATTTCCATGTTCTATAACTTAGCGTTCAATGTTTGGGGCTTGCGCGCTAGGGCGCTCACCTATTATCTTTCAATGTTCTAGCCTTCTAACTCATGCACGAAGGCACGGTATGGTTCGTGCACTAAGGCACTCGCCGAGTACAGTTATCCCATGTTCTTACGGCTTACGCACCGAGGCGCTCGCCTTTGGGATATCCAATGTTCCATAGCGACTCGTGTATATGATGCATATTTCATTTCAATTGTTCTAACTTAGTGTTCGACTCACACTATGATTTGCTTTTCGATCGGACCATGCCCGTGGCGTCGATAGGTTAACTTAGCATACAATGATATATTTGACTTATCGAATGAAGGAGTAAAAAGAAGTCAATCCTCCCACCTTGAGTTGATACGCCTTTGTCGTTTTGTCGAGCCGATGTGGC
This sequence comes from Iris pallida, assembly GCA_029216955.1. NCBI lineage: Eukaryota > Viridiplantae > Streptophyta > Magnoliopsida > Asparagales > Iridaceae > Iris > Iris pallida. The sequence goes on along the minus strand of JANAVB010002397.1, from coordinate 13,953,078 downwards.
TCAATTTTATAACTTTGTTGCACGACCACTCTCCAGAATTAGCCATTCGAGCACTTCGTGCTTCATTGAATCATACGTCCGATTTGCCTTAGCATGCCCAAGTCTCAGCCCGTCGCAAGGCGACGATTTGATTTCGCGGACCCCTTACTAAATAGGGCAAAAGATCGACCTCTAATATTTTTGCGTCAAAGTATAACCTGTACACGAAACCAACTAAAATCAATACTTGTATCGATTCGGACTTGCGCCTTGGTCGATTCGATTTCTTAGAATCTTCGAGCCGATTCAACGCACTCATCCTTCGGGGCAACGTGGCGCTTCGCATCGATTCCCTAGATGCATTCTTTGGGACAAGGCAACTCTTCGCATCGACTTAGTTTGATGCGTTGCTCGGGACAACGTAACTCTCGTATCGACTCACATCGATACATTTCATTTGGTCTACGCGACTCGCTGAGTCAATGTCTCAGCGTAATACACCGTGTGGAGCGGGGCATTAGAGATGAGACCCCGACAAACTCCCCCAGGATACCTCCTTCCTCTCCGGCGAGACCCATAGGCTATTCGTGCGTTTTGAACGGAATCACGTCGGCGCGTGCGAGTTTTGAACTCGGAAATGACGTCCCATTGCAGCGACTTCGTGCGCATTTTTTGGAAGATCCGACCGTTGGATCGGTAAACTCTTTGCTCCGTCGCAATCTCGGTATATCCATCTTCACTCCCCTCAATTTTCGTCCGTTAATTTTGTCGTTAGATACATCAAAACTGGCCACCAAGTTGACCGTTTAAATTGAACTGTTTTTGGACAGTTTTGTGGAGCCGACTTCGTCAGCTCGTAACTCCGCCGTCGCAGCTCCGGTTGGTGCGCTACCAGTTCCTGTGCGCAGCTGGTATAACCCTCTTCCTGCCCCTTAAGTTTTGTTTCATTGTAAGCACGTTTGGTTGGTCGAATTCGACGCCAAAGTTGACCGTCCGAATTCTTTAATTTGCACTTGTTAAATTCTATTTTTGAACCCGGGACTCCGGATTCAATTTCTGACACCACCAGTAGACTCGTGGCGTCTTTCTGGCATGTTTTCATATAAAGTTTGCTTGATTTGGGGAACGTGGGCCCTGGCACGTATTTCGGTGCAAAGCGGGTCCCACATTCTGAGTCAACGGGTCATGTTGAGATCGGCTCATCGGAATCCAATTCCGGATATACCGTTGAGTTCGTATCGTCATTCTGAACTCGTTGACATATAATTTGCTGAGTTTTGAAGACATTTGCTCTGACACGTATTTCCGTGCGAACCGGATTCCAAATGTCCGCGTCAACGTATCATTTTGAGATCGGCACATCGGAATTCTATTTCAGACATACTGTTGGGTTCGTATCATTATTCTAGATTCGTGGACATATAATTTGCTAGGTTTTGTAGACTTTTATTCTGACACGTTTTTCGGTGCAAAGTGTGTCCAACGGCGGACATCATTTTAACCCGAAATTATCGTTTTGTTCCTGTATCTAAATTGGACTTATGGGTAGACTATCTTAGCTAATTTGACCGTTCTGGACACGTTGGTGATATTTATTTTATCATCCGACAACATCTGTAGATTTTGCTTATGTATCATCCTTAATTTGTAATTAATTATTTTTCCAGAAATTGTTACTTTCTGTTTTTTAATTTTTATATATATTTTAATTGCTGTAAAAATCTGGAAAAAATTGTATTTAAATACTATGTTAATTTGGCTAATATATTATAATTTTTCTAGTATTTAATAAGTACTTTTGGTATTTTATAAAAATAGGAAAACAGAACTCATTTTCAGGATACATGTGTTTGCTGATTTTTAATAAATATCTATGAGGGTTTATAAATCCCAGAAAAATTAGTATAAATTTTTATAATTAACAAGGATCATTTTGGTACTTTATTTTATGTATAATTAAGCTTTTTGTCTATCTCAAAAATTGTTAGAACTCAGTGTACAGTCTGATTTATTTATTGGGTAGTTACGACTTGCAATGTTTTGTGTTGTTTTGAGTTATAGTCGTATTGGACCTCACCCTACTCTAGTGTAAAGACTCTAGAAAGTTAGTTTGGATATAGTGTCACCCCACATTAGACTTTTATGCTTGGTCCCCACTTGGCTAGTATCCAGTCAGGAGTCGTGTCACACCACTAGTGTAATCTTAATCATAACTTAGAGGCTGAGTTTGTATATCATTATTGACAGGACACCGAACATCTATATCTTCGTACTAGTATTCTTGCTTTGCTTGAGGCAAGTACATCTGCAAACTCATTTACTGTCTTTTAATGCTAGAACATGTATTAACCCTGTTAAAATACTGATCCTTGAGGTAGCAAGTTAAATATTCACTTGTTGTATTACTTTCAGTACCTGCCATGCTTAAGACAGTTCTTATATCTTTACATGCTTCTTACTGGTTCTCAGTACATATTTTACTATGCTTTATAATGCTATCAGTACCTACCATGCTTATACTGCTCCCAGTATCTTTTACATGTTTTATACCGTTCTCGTATCTCTCACATGTTTTTACTGTTCTCGTATCTCTCACATGTTAGAATCTGGGTTATGGAAAAACTGATAGTTGAGTACGTGATCATGCCCCCCTCTCCCGTACGTATGTACCGAACAAGGTTGACATTTTATATGTATACCTTGTCGTAGGCGCACCAGCTGTATCTGTACGTATGTACATCTATCGCTTGTTTTCTTGTACGAAAGTACATTTTAGATACTTGTACCATAGTACATTTTATACCTATTGACGATTACGTACCTGCTCCAGTTTTAAACATTAGATATACATGTGTCACCTTGACAAATATATTTTACCGTAATTCCAGTCATACCATGATTCCAGATATGCCATGTTTCCTATGTTACTATGATATTGTGATCCCAGTTGTACCATGAGGCCATATTTCCAAGTATTTCCTGTTTTATAGACTTATCACACCATATTTCTTGTTGTACATCTCTTTCATTATATATTCAGTACTTTAGTTGTAGAGGTTGTACTTGCTCCCGTCCTGACAGGATAACGTTGTAGGTTCACTTTCCGAGGAGGAAATGCTATGTGATACATATTATGGCACTGATTTTGAGGACCTGGCCTTAGATCCAGAAGCGGCCCCAGCGGGGAACCTTGCTTAGATATTTTTGTATTTTGAGACTTAGACTTTATTTTGAATTTCTATTTGGATACTGGACTTTGTCTCCAGTTAGATACTTGAAAGTGTATTATTAAGTCTGTACTTGTTTACTTTCGCTTATAGATGCTATGTTGTGATGAACCTTTAAATGTGATATTAGAACTGTTAGTAGCTTAGATCATTTATTGTCTATTCTTAGAACAGCTTACTACGCTTTAACCAAGCGTAGGCTGGACATGTGTGAAACCCGTAATTTTTCAATTTCTTTATTAATTATTAATTTGTGTGATTATTAATTAATATTCAGATTTTTAATATTAATTTGTTAGATCAAAAAAAAATATTTTTCCAAAATAATGAACTTGGATTTTTGGATGTTGGTCCTGACCCGTCCCGAACCCGTCTAGAACCCTTCAATTTTTCAGTCAATTCATTGAATAAATTAATTAGCTAAATATTATCATAAATCATTATTAATTGTTAATTTAGAAAAATTGTATTTTTGAAACATTATTAATCCTGGATTTTTGTTGGACCTGACTTGTTCTGACCCATCCAGACCCAGTCCGAGCCCGAACCCAAAATCTGAATCTATTTTGAAATGTTTAGGAATTATTTATTTAGTGATACAAATTTTCTAAGAGGAGAAAATAAAATTATTACTAATTAATTAAAGTATTTATAAAAATTTCTTATAAAACTTTATTAATTTTCTTTCTCTTTCATTGTTTTTTTAGGAAAAGGAAATTTCTTTTCCTTCTCCAACCGTTCGGCTTTGGCCGACCCACAAAACCGCCGACCTCCCGACTCCCCTCCTCCCGAACGGCCAACGGCCGCCCCATCCTTTCTCCTTCCGGTAACCTCCTCCCTCTTCTCCCTACTTAAACCCCACCACCATTTCTTTCCCAAACCCAACCCCCACAAACCCTCTTCCCACCGCCAGAGCCCCGCTCCCCGCGTCAGCCCCCGATGTCTGGCGAGCCCCTGTCCTCGGCCCCGCTCCCTCGCGAGCGCGCCCCGTCGAGCTTTCCTCAGCCAATCGCCAGAGCCAGACGCCGCCCTGGCCCGCTGTCCGGCCAACCGCCCCGTCGACGCCGCCCGACGTCGAGCTCCCCGACAGCACCCCGTCGGCCTCCGCCGCCGGATCCCACTCGCGCCCGAGCCCGCGTGGCCTCCTCCCCGCGCGGCCCCTCTCTGGCCGATTTCCCTTAGCCGCGCCACCCCTGTGGCCGCTGCCCCTCTGGTCGAGCACCCCCGCGCCTTACGCTGAGCGTCTCCCCGTACGACTTCCCCTGGTCAGCGCTGCCCTAGCCGCTGTTCCTTGGCCAGCACCCCTGGTTAGTTCCCTTGGCCGAGCTTTCTCCTGTTGACGCCCCTGTCGTGCCCTAGATTCTGAGTTTCTCGGCGCTGCTTCGACGACGCTGGTTCCAGCGCTGCTTCGGAGAGTTATTCGCTGCTCTGGATTATTCTTTCCTTCTTTAATATTCATCTGAGAGCTCTAGCCGAGCAATCCGAGGTATAATCCCCCTGTCCCGCTATTTTATTGTCTTGTCGATGATGAAATGGTCCCCGATTCCCTTTGAGAATTCGGTCTTAGCGACGACGTAATTTTTCGGGACTTTCGGAAAGGTCCTGTGAATTATTTTGGATTCCCGAAATATTTCGGGAATTGATTTGTGGGACGTTTTAGCTTTTCGGATTTTTCCGGGAACGTTCTGTGATTTGTGGGTTTGGAATCGGACTTCCGAAATTATTTCGGGTCGTCCCGATTATTCTGTGGATTGGTTGTGGATATTTTACATATATAAATTCGGATTTTTCCCTGGTTTGGGACTTGCAAGAATTATCGGCGCCATTTTCCCAGTTTTTGGGTTGACCAAAAACAGAGAAGATGCTGCCCGATTTTTCCGTAAATCCTGAATTATTTTCAAAATAAATTTAAAATGATTTCGGGATTTTATTCGATATTTTATTTTTGGGTGACGACCGTATCGGTCAATGGACCCGGCTAAGTGCAAACGAAACCGGCCCCGCCCGAACGATGAGGCAATTAGCCAAAATGAGTATCGGACCATATCTGAGACTCTACTATTTACCTTATTTTTATATTTAATTTCTGTTTAATTTTATTTAATATTTTCAGTTTAGGACTAATGTCAGTCTTATCTTATTTTAATTTATGTAAATAAATTGTAATGGGCATAAGCCCAGCTGGCTGGTCTGTAACTGTAATAGCTTAGATTCCTGTCATTTTCTGGTTTTTCGAGTTTTTGATATTTAACGATTAAAATGATTAAAACGTATTTTCGTATAAAATTAATTAATATTTTCTCAGGTAAAAATTAACAAGTTTCTATATAATTAAAAAGTCACGTATTTCTCACTAAATAAGAAAATTAGCTTTATATTTATATTTATAAAAATTACCAAGTTTTCATAAATAATCTGGCAGCGACGATGTTTTCCGAATTCAAAGTTAAAAATGATATTTTTCCCTCGTATTAAATCAACGCACTTAATAACCGTGTTTTTCTGTGTTTGGTTAATTAAAGAACTAAAATTGGACTAGGACGCAAATAGAGATTTCAACTAGCGTAGCTAGATTGGTAAACCTAAAATCTGAGTCAATTCTCAATTGTAGGATTTCGAGGACTGTACTAGCATCACCTGGAATCAACAAACGAATCCAGTCAATAAAACAAAGGCAAGTACATTTTGTGTTAGTTTACAATTATTTAGTAATCGTTTTAATGCAAGTTTAAACCACGATGCAATACGGAACTCTCTCTGAGAGCACTGATTGTAACTATTGGGGACTGGGGGAGTAGTGTAATGAGTATGACCACATCCAAAACTGTATACTGACTGTGTTAGCTTACCCCTCATACACACGGGGATAAGCCATATCGTATCAATATGATACAACTGTACAACCCAAGTCGGTCATATTCATTGCCTATTCACATCACAGAAACTGTAACTGTTTTAAAACTGTAACTGCTTAGTTGATTTTCAAAATTGTTTAAAAGTGCATGATTCTATTATTATTTCAATTGTTAAATTAGTATGAATTGTACTTTGCTCACTCCTGACTGGAGACCCAACATTTTAGGTATCACTGATGAGGCTTTATTCCACGATCCCAAGACGAGGATTTCGAGACTGATGAGCTGTTTGCCTAGAGTTTTCTTTTCTTCTTGATGTATGTAGAAAATGGTTTAAGTTGTATCTTTCATTTCATTGTAAAAGTTTAATGAAGTTTTAAATTTCCGAATTTTGAGTTGTGACAAATATAGTGTTGTTGTATGGTTACCTGCTACTGAACAGCTTACTGCCGCCGTCTCAACAACGGTGCAGGCTGGGCATGATCCGGTTCGACCCAATTATTTGGGATCGGGTCGTGACAACATGGCTCGGCCCGGCCCAACAATTTGGAAACGGATCGTGACATATTTTTAGTGGCGGCCCATGCAGGTCTAGACTTAAATTGTTTGGTTACACCAAACATGCCTGCAATTAGGATCTTAGGACAACTTGTTAACACTAGGGATAAACATTTAGAACACCTAGAGGATTTCTAGGATTGCAACATAGAAAAACTCATCACAGCATAGGACCGTTAACTGTATTTAGTCTCTTATTTGAAATTCAGTGGGTTACAATTTTGACCAAGATAGTACCCTTGGGATGACCCCTGAGGATCTCACTCTAATCTTACCTATAAATCTGTTTCCGCTTATTTCTATTTGCACTTCCTTAAATTCGTTGTTGAAATTGATTTTTGATTTTCGTTGTTAACTTGATCTTGTATCGTGATAAATTTTGTGGATTAAATTGTGATATATTCTGATAAGGTAAATGTCTGCTTTAGTTATGGAGTTTAGAATTTATCGCAGCCATTTTAGCTGGTATGACAAAAATATAGGGCCTAATTTTGGGTATACTTATCTTAGTTTTAGAATTTAGATTTTCTCTCAGCCATACCAGTTGGCGTGGCGAGAATTCTAGATAACATGATTATAGGGTGTATACCTTAGTTATGACTCTATCGTTTATTGCATATAAGCTTACTGGTGTGGCAAAAATTCTGGCAACATGATTTCAGGAAGACGTGTATGGTTATCAGGTCATATCTCAACTTGGTTCACTTCATTATGACCGAATGAGCAAGAATAAATTCTTATCATCATCCTTTTCCGTCTTGATTAACTCTGTCCTATCTACATCCACAACAGGGATTATAGGATTCTCCAACAGGATTGCCTTCATGTTATCTTTTTGGACATAATTATTTTTGTGTTCCATCTTTCCTATGACTTGACTAAACTCTTCTTCGTTAACCTCTTGGGTAATTCTTCTCGTTATGCATCTCGTTGTCTTCGTACCATTCTTGGAGATATTTCGACAAACTTTCCTGTCTTGCTTGACCCTTTAACTTGTTTGGACACTGTTATGGATTGCTTGACCCAGTCTTAGGCCTTGTTACCTTCTATTTGATAGATGACCGAAATAGCCAAACCTCGTTAACTGATTCTGTAGTATAACTATACATGTATTGTGTGATTGTGATAAATACTTTTTCTAGGGATTGGTTAGATTAAGCTTATAGGACAAGTATGGGTGACTGACTATAGTAGACTTAGAAACCATTAAGAACGATTGCATTGATAGTATGACTCGAGATAGGATATCTAAGATGGAGAAATAAGATATTATATTATTGTGACTATGGATTAAGGATTAGAATCTTGTGCTTAGCAGTTTGAGAATTTAGCATTTGTAGAATTTTGGTTGGTTATCTATAGCTAATTACATGTGATTAGAGGGTAGATCGATATGTGAATTGATATAGAATAAATTAGAATGAGTTATCATATTACGTACGAGATCGGAAAGATATCAGTTAAAAAGACAAGGAACAAGACAAAGACATATGTACTTTGGTAATTAATAAATTGGAAGTTTTGAAATCGAGGACTTATATTCGGAGGACTTATTGAGTAAAAAGAAGAAGGCTCTACGCCAAGGATAAGAATTGAACGTATGATTTCAAGGAGAAGCTGTAGGAAAGGATTGACGACAAATGATGCAAAGGAACTATGGATAGATAGAATAAGGATACTTAGGATGTGATAAGGAAATCAAGTATTTACAAATTGAGGTTGGAAATATGGTTGATGATTAAGCATTTTGGGCTTATAGACATGTCCAAAGAATGACCTATATTTTAGGGTATACGTTAAGGTTCCATGTTAGTATGGAAAATTTTAAAGGATGTATGACGTAGTTTATGATAGAAGGATCTTGTTGAACCTAAACTAAAAAGATTGTAAAGAGAAACAGAAGAGATGATCACAAGGGTAGCAGATTGAGTATCGTAGCCAGAGCAGCTACATGTTATAGTTTGACCTATTGGATGATTTTTAATTTCGAGGACGAAATTCTTGTAAGGTGGGTAGGATGTAAGCCCCCTGAATTTCAGGATCTATTTTAAATTTTCTAAATGAATTATTTTCGATAAGTATTTTATTATTTAATTATTTTGGATCATTAATGTTCCTTTCCGTGACTTTGACTTCTGGAGCGTCAGGGATGCCAATCTCTGTAAACTCTCTTTACAAGTTTTGAAGTAGACAAGATTATCTTCATTTTGATATATCATGTCCCACTTAAACTCGTTCCCTTGTGCTTTTTTTTATCGCGCAACTTCGGGTCAACTTAGACCAATTAATCGTTGAATAATTATTCTCACTTTTATTTTTGATCATCGTTTGCACGTTACCGTGACTTTTAATTTATGAGCACAAGACCAGTCGTTTTCACAGAACCAACTTCTCATGAATGATCTACTCGAGACGCTCTTCACCCATGACCTTCGTGTCCCACTCAGACACTCCATTTTGTGCTTCATTTCCTTCACACAACTTTCGGTTCAATTAGGCCGATTAATTATCTACCATAAAACCTGATTTAATTTCCAATTTAATTTCGGGACCCGACATCGATCCAACCTAGTCGACCCAAAGTATGGACATGACCCACATGAAGCCTACTACCCACATGACGCTTGTGTCCCATTTATTTGAGTCCCCGCATGTTACTTATTTATCCCTGATCATAAATACCTATTTAATTCAATTATTGCACCCTGTCCGATTTTGACCCGACCCGGCTCGACCGAACCTGAACCCAAGCTCCATGTTGTCCTCTCATGACTGTCCAAATACCCCACACAATATTTTTCTTTTTTCTATTTTAAAAATATCTCTTCCTCTCTCTACTTTATTAATATCTTAAAAATCTCTTTATATATATATATATATATATATATATATATATATATATATATATATATTACTCTCTCTCTCTCCTATAACAAACACACACACACACACCCTCCACCTCAAAAAAAAAAAAAAAAAAAATATATATATATATATATATATATATATATATATATATATATATATATATATATATATATATATATATATATATATATATTACTCTCTCTCTCTCTCCTATAACAAACACACACACACACCCCCTCCACCTCACAGCACACCTCACCCCCCCCCAACCGACCTCCTTTACCTCTCTCTCCTTCTCTCTCAAATATCTCTCTCTCTCTCTCTCTCTCACTCTTTCTCTCTCTCTCTCTCTCTCTCTCTCTCTATATATATATATATATATATATATATATATATATATATACACTCACATAAATCACTCTCTCTCTCTCTCTCTCTCAACACAACTCACACACAACACCACCACCACAGCCGACCTCCTCCCCTGGCCGAGCACCCCTCCACCAGCCACCACCCTCTCCTCCTTCCTCCTCCTCACTACTTCATCACCCTCCTCACACCACCATCACCATTAATACCATCATCACCACCATGTAACAACCACCACTAACCATCATCACCACCACCATTGCACAGCCACCCCCGCCGTGCCTACGCCGTTGGCCGCCACCACCGCCGTGGCCGGCCTCCGCCAGCAGCGAGGCAGCAGCGCGCACATGTGCGCACGCGTGGGCCGCCGTCGTGCGCCGCCGCACCGCCGCACGGCCGTCGTGGCCGGTCCCCCTCGGCCGACGAGACCCCGGCGAACTCCCCCAGGCCACCGCCTTCCTCCCCGGCGCGACGCATAGGCTATTCGTGCGTTTTGAACGGAATCCCATCGGCGCGCGCGAATTTTGAACTCGGAAATGGCGTCCCGTCGCAGCGACTTCGTGCACGTTTTTTGGGAAACTCTTTGCTCCGTCGCAATCTCGGTATATCCATCTTCACTCCCCTCAATTTTCGTCCGTTAATTTCGTCGTTTGATACATCAAAACTGGCCACCAAGTTGACCGTTTAAATTGAACTGTTTTTAGACAGTTTTGTGGAGCCGACTTCGTCAGCTCGTAACTCCGCCCTCGCAGCTCCGGTTGGCGCGCTACTAGTTCCTGTGTGTAGCTGGTATAACCATCTTCTTATCTTTTAAGTTTCGTTTCATTGTAAGCACGTTTGGTTGGTCGAATTCGACGCCAAAGTTGGCCGTCCGAATTCTTTAATTTGCACTTGTTAAATTCTATTTTTGAATTCGGGACTCCGGATTCAATTTCTGACACCACCAGTAGACTCGTGGCGTCGTTCTGGCATGTTTTCATATAAAGTTTGCATGATTTGGAGAACGTAGGCCCTGACACACATTTTGGTGCAAAACGGGTCCCACATTCCGAGTCAACGGGTCATTTTGAGATCGGCTCATCGGAATCCAATTTCGGATATACCGTTGAGTTCGTATCGTCATTCTAGACTCGTTGACATATAATTTGCTGAGTTTTGAAGATATTTGCTCCGACACGCATTTCCGTGCGAACCGGATTCCAAATGTCCGCGTCAACGTGTCATTTTGAGATCGGCACATCGGAATCCTATTTCGGATATACCGTTGGGTTCGTATCATTATTCTGGATTCATGGACATATAATTTGTTAGGTTTTGTAGACTTCTATTCTGACACATTTTTCGGTGCAAAGTGTGTCCAACGACGGACATCATTTTAACCCAAAATTATCGTTTTGCCCATGTGTCTAAATTGGACTTATGGGTAGGCTATCATAGCTAATTTGACCGTTCTGGACACGTTGGTGATATTTATTTTATCATCCGACAACATCTGTAGATTTTGCTTCTGTATCATCCTTAATTTGTAATTAATTATTTTTCCAAAAATTATTATTTTCTGTTTTTGAATTTATATATATTTTTTAATTGCTCTAAAAATCTAGGAAAAATTGTATTTAAATACTATGTTAATTTAGCTAATTTATTATTATTTTTTCAGTATTTAATAAGTACTTTTGGTATTTTATAAAAATAGGAAAACAGAACTCATTTTCAGGATACATGTGTTTGCTGATTTTTAATAAATATCTATGAGGGTTTATAAATCCCAGAAAAATTAGTATAAATTTCTATAATTAACAAGGATCATTTTGGTACTTTATTTTATATATAATTGAGCTTTTTTGTCTATCTCAAAAATTGTTAGAACTCAGTGTACAGTCTGATTTATTTATTGGGTAGTTACGACTTGCAATGTTTTGTGTTGTTTTGAGTTATAGTCGTATTGGACCTCACCCTACTCTAGTGTAAAGACTCTAGAAAGTTAGTTTGGATATAGTGTCACCCCACATTAGACTTTTATGCTAGGTCTCCACTTGGCTAGTATCCAGTCAGGAGTCGTGTCACACCACTAGTGTAATCTTAATCATAACTTAGAGGCTGAGTTTGTATATCATTATTGACAGGACACCGGACATCTATATCTTCGTACTAGTATTCTTGCTTTGCTCGAGACAAGTACATCTGCAAACTCATTTACTGTCTTTTAATGCTAGAACATGTATTAACCCTGTTAAAATACTGATCCTTTAGGTAGCAAGTTAAATCTTCACTTGTTGTATTACTTTCAGTACCTGCCATGCTTAAGACAGTTCTTATATCTTCATATGCTTCTTACTGGTTCTCAGTACATGTTTCACTATGCTTTATACTGCTATCAGTACCTACCATGCTTATACTGCTCCCAGTATCTTTCACATATTTTATACCGTTCTCGTATCTCTCACATGTTTTTACTGTTCTCGTATCTCTCACATGTTAGAATCTGGGTTATGGGAAAACTGATAGTTGAGTACGTAATCATGCCCCTCTCCCGTACGTATGTACCGAACAAGGTTGACATTTTATATGTATACCTTATCGTAGGCGTACCAGCTGTATCTGTACGTATGTACATCTATCGCTTGTTTACTTGTACGGAAGTACATTTTAGATACTTGAACCACAGTACATTTTATACCTATTGACGGTCACGTACCTGCTCCAGTTTTAAATATTAGATATACATGTGTCACATTGACAAATATATTTTACCGTGATTCCAGTCATACCATGATTCCAGATATGTCATGTTCCCTATGTTACTATGATACTGTGATCCCAGTTGTACCATGAGGCCATATTTCTAAGTATTTCCTGTTTTATAGACTTATCACACCATGTTTCTTGTTGTACATCTCATTTATTATATATTCAGTACTTTAGTTGTAGAGGTTGTACTTGCTCCCGTCCTGACAGGATAACGTTGTAGGTTCACTTTCCGAGGAGGAAATGCTATGTGATACATATTATGGCACTGATTTTGAGGACCTAGCCTTAGCTCCAGAAGAGGCCCCAGCGGGGAACCTTGCTTAGATATTTTTTGTATTTTGAGACTTAGACTTTATTTTGAATTTCTATTTGGATACTGGACTTTGTCTCCAGTTAGATACTTGGAAGTGTATTATTAAGTCTGTACTTGTTTACTTTCGCTTATAGATGCTGTGTTGTGATGAACCTTTAAATGTGATATTAGAACTGTTAGCAGCTTAGATCCTTTATTGTCTATTCTTAGAACAGCTTACTACGCTTTAACCAAGCGTAGGCTGGACATGGCTCTGCCCGGCCCAACAATTTGGGAACGGGTCGTGACAATGGTGGTGATGATGTTGAAGAAGAAGTGAAGAAGAAGGAGAATGAAGGTGAAGGTGTCGGCTAAGGCATGGGGGGGCTGCTGTGTGGTCGAGTGAGAAAGGAGAGGTGAGGTGTGTGTGTGTTAATAAAGAGAGAGAGAGAGAGTTGTATGTATTTTAGAGAGAGAGAAATAGATATTTGAAAGAGAGAGAGGGTGAAGTCGGTTGAGAGTGGGGGGGTGTATGTGCTGGTGATGGGGGGTTGTGTGTTGGTGTGGGTAGAGTTGTGAGAGTGTTTTAAAGAGGAGAGGGAAAGAGAGATATTTATATATATGTTAAAGAAAATAGATAGATATTTAAATATAGATATTTAAATAAGTAGAGAGAGAGAAAAAGATATATTTAAAATAAAAAAAGAGAAAAATTATGTGGGGTGTTCATAGATAACATGGAGCTTAGGTTTGGGTTCGGTTGAGCCGGGTCGGGTCAAAATCGGGCTTGGTACAATAAATGGATTAATTTTAGGTGTTTATGAACATGGGAAAATAAGTAGCATGCGGGGGCTAAACTAAATGGGACACAAGCGTCATGTGGGTAGTAGGCTTCATGTGGGCCGTGTCCGTATTTTGGGTTGACAGGTTTGGGTCTAAAGGGTGTCCCCAATTCAAGTCAGAAAATAAATGTGACTCTATGGGGCGAATTAAAATTGGGTCTCGTGTCTGAAAAGTTGTGTGAAGCAAATGAAGCACAAAATGGTATGTCTGAGTGGGACACGAAGGTCATGGGTGTAGGGTGTCTCAAGTAGATCATGCATAAGAAGTTAGTTTGGAGAAAACGACTAGTCTTGTGCTCCTAAATTAAAAGTCACGGTAACGTGTATACGATGATCAAAGATAAAAGTGAAAAATCAATTAATAATTATTTGATCGATCAAATGGTCTAAATTAATCCGAAGTTGTGTGAAGCAAAAAGAGCAGAAGGAAACAAGTTTAAGTGGGACATGATATATCAAAACGAAAATAATCATGTCTACTACAAAACTCCTAAAGAGAGTTTCCAGAAATTGGTATCTCTGACGCTCCAGAAGTCAAAGTCACGGAAAGTACATTTAATGATCAAAAATAATTATAATAAAATATTTATCGAAAATAATTTATTTAGAAAAATTAAAATAAACCCTAACATTTAGGGGCTTACAATATATTTCCACGTTAAGTATTCCAAGATTCTCTTTAGATACTCTGTATTTACAAAATTAATACCATAACTACCCCTCCGCACAAATTCAGATTTGGATTGTGATTCTCGTCTTCTTCTTCACGAGAGATCTAAATTCCATTGCTCTCATCTTCAGCAGAGATCATAAAGATCGTTCGTAGTTCACCGTACTTTTTTTCAGTCGAACTCCGATCATCGCTCATCTTCTTCTTCTATTTCTTCTTCTTTTTCGACAATTAGGTCAATTATGGAGAGAAGATCTTCTTCTTCTTTTCCATAAGAGTTAGCATTATTTTGAAAGAAAAACGAAACTCTTGAATCTTTATTCATGTCAAATTTCTTTCAACAAAAGAAAAAAAAATAAAAATTAGATTTCTGTCAACTGTTCTCCGTCGATATAACACGAAGAATAGTCATTCTCTTGTATTTTAACAAGGAGAATGCCATTTTCGTGTAAATTAGGCATTCTCCATTTTACTAAAACGGAGAATGGCATTCTCCATGTTTCTAACACAGAGAATGGCCATTCTCCTGTGTTTTAACATTTGAATGACCATTCTTCGTGTAATTTAGCACAGAGAATTGCATTCTCCGTCTTAAATTACACGGAAAATATCCATTCTCCGTGCTAAATTACACGGAGAATGGTCATTCTCCTACGTTTTAACACTGGGAATGGCCATTCTCCGTGTAAATTAACACAGAGAATGGCATTCTCCGTATAAAATGTCACGCCCCGCTCCCGTAGGAGCGATCGTCCCCGCTAAGGCGTGATGCCGCACGAGACTAAGTTGCTCTCGTGCAAGGCCAAGTTCAGAAACGGCCGATTTGAGCTTGGCCACAGAGTCGCACAGAGTGTCTCCATTTGTAGCAGAAAGTAAATGAACACAAGTTGGAACAAATTCAAGCCCTTTATTAATTTTCAAGAAGTTTACAAGCAGCGCTAGGCCGAGTTAACAAGTCTCTTAAGCTCTCTCTCTCTCTCTCTGAAACATAAAAGGCGTGCCAAGTGGCTTACAATATGGAATGATTCATGGCGATGTTCCGATACATTATGTCCTGTATATAGTGATTCAGCTCCTTGCAATGCTCCAAGGCTCCAGAGTTAGCTTCGCGCCTTAGCACATTCCAGGGAAGCTCCGGAACCGACGATGTCTCCTGCACCCTGCAAGAAATCTGTGGGGTTATCAGTACATTGTTATGCACTGGTGGGAAGGCTAGCTCGCCCACAATGCTATCATTACCAAACACGTTCTATATACTTTTTTGCACCGTCTATCATTCATTGTCTTTCTAATCTTGCCTTAGGATCAATTTTATGGCATATTTCATAACCTATCTCGTGTTACCAATTTTGAGTGTTTGTATGAAAATACATGCATGACTTACCCATACTTACCGTCCGGCCTTCTCTGTCCAAGGTAAACCAATTTAGTCAACAATTCATATATAACAACTTAACGTAATTCACGTAAACATTCAGTGTTAAGGGCGTGTCTCTGCCTCAGATTCTACGACGTATTTTTGCTTCCAAAGATACGTTATGACCACGCCTTGTTCAGATAATCATTCTCACTGGGATATCATATCTACTCAACCAGTCAGTTGTGTTACACTCGAAGGGTTTTGTTATAACGACCATGTTCTCTCAACTATTCAATTGTTTAGTTCACTTAGACTACTTTGTTTCAATACAAGGACTTGCACGTGGATTGCCACCAGCAAGCCCACTTAATCTATATGCACCGGTCGCTGGCATCACAAGCCATTTTGGACATGTTCCTCGTTGTATTCTCTCCTATCATAGCGTGCTGGCTGGTACACCTTGATAGTCTTTTGAAATACCCGGCCTAACGTCTCTTGGGTGGCCAAGCCCGCACCCAAGCAGCCTGTAAGCCATGATTCTGCCTAGGCCGGCAACGATGTCTCCGATCGTTGTCTTGGAATCCCTTATTTCTCCTCTTCTCCCCGTATACGAGTGGGTTGTCCGCGATCATTTCGTATTGTCTTCTCATTTTAACTTAACAGCTGTCTTTGAGCCATATGCTTTTTGTGAGCCATAATGCGTTATCGACCAGGTCGGCGGCGACGTCCGTGCAGCGCGGGTAGCGAGCCCCGTTGCACGTCCCCGTCATACATGTCGCTAACCATTCCTTTCTTTCTTATCTTTCATTCATTCATTCTTTTCTTTCTTTCACTTGTTCGTTCGTTCATTGATTCATTCACGTATTCATTCATTCATTCGTTGATTCATTCATTCACTTCTTCGTTTATTCATACATTATGCAACTCCATGTGCGGGAGTCGCCTTGGCGACCCATCGGTCCCGAGTCTTTTAATGTCGCTATACTCTACCCGGAACGACTATGTCGATAGTCTTCTCATTTCATTGTTGTAAACCATTCATTTCTTCATTATTGAACGCATAAGGAAATTGAAATGTAAGCTTGTGCCTTGGATCAAGCATGGAGTGCGGTGCGAGAGTTCCTATATTTTTTGAGTTCTTTTCCATGTTCTAAACAAGCATACAAGATGGAATTATTTCCTTAGCTAGGTGCGTTGAGTCATTCATTAGCATGCACGGTGTTATCGCCTAGCGATTCTAGTGATAGTGTCTGTATTATTAAGTGTCTAGGCTAAGCAAAGACGGGTTCATCGGAGCCACCCACCTTAGCGATGTTCCCGTCGGCCGAGCGATACTTCGAGTACGCCTTTAAAAGTCTAAGTCTGGATTCCTCTTCGACGGGTCAATGTAAGTCTTTCATCGATTCTTTATCGGGTCGACGCAACTCTTCGAGTCGACGGCTCATTTGAGTCGTTGCACTTGCCGTTTGAATCGGCGTTCCGCTAGGGCGGAGCGGACCGTTACATAAAATAACACGGAGAATGTCATTCTCCGTGTTATTTAACACGGAGAATGCCATTCTCCTGCTGGAATGATCATTCTCCGTGTGACCATTCTTCGTATAAATTAAGACGGGGAATGGCCATTCTCCGTGTAATTTAGCACGGAGAATGGCCATTCTCCGTGTAATTTAAGGCGGAGAATGTCATTCTCCGTGTATTTTAGCACGGAGAATGGCCATTCTCCGTGTAATTTAAGGCGGAGAATGCCATTCTCCGTATAATTTAGCACGGAGAATGGCCATTTTCCGTATAAATTAAGACGAAGAATGCCATTCTCCGTGTAATTTAGCACAGAGAATGGCCATTCTCCGTATAAATTAAGACGGAGAATGCCATTCTCCGTGTAAATTAAGACGGAGAATGCCATTCTCCATGTTACTAACACAGAGAATGGCCATTTTCCGTGTAAATTAAGACGGAGAATGCCATTCTCCATGTTACTAACACAGAGAATGGCCATTCTTCGTGTAAATTAAGAAGGATAATGCCATTCTCCGTGTTACTAACACGGAGAATGACCATTCTCATGCAAAATTAACATTTTTCGTGTTCTAATACGAAGAATGGTCATTCTCCTGCATTTTATGGTCATTCTCCTGCATTTTATGGTCATTTGAAACTTTGGAGGGCCATAACTTTTGACTGGGAGGTCGAAACGAGGTCCGGTTTGTCGCAAAATGAGCGTATCTTCGAGGAGCCTGAGATAAATCGTTTCACTATTTGTCGACCTTTCGAAATTTTAGAATCACAAAAAAAATGATGTATGGACCTTCGTTTTAGCACTTTTGCCGTTTGTCTCAGTCTTTCCGAAATTTTTCGACGAGTTTTTGAAAATTTTTGAGGAAAAAACCTAGATTCGAAAGTGAGCAGCGTATGGAAGAAGATGAAGTATCGAAATATTTTTTTAAGGGTAGTTTCGTGGGTGTTTTTAATAAAGTAGAAGGAAGGGCAAAAAGGTCATTCGGAACCCTCTTTATATATTTTTTGCTAATTCTGGACACGCGATGAAATGTTATTGCGCAGTGGATTTTTCATAAAACTTCTTTGTTTTTTGGACATTTCATAAATTTTCCCTTGTTTTTTCTTTCTTTTTTCAATATTGTATCCAAATGTTTCCAAATATATTTGTGGTGAAAATTTGCGATCGTTACTTATGAATAATTACTAATATAGCTTGTAAACAAGGCATCGATACTTTTTCATTTTGAAATTATTTATCAACAAGAGATTATTTTATCGATGTACATACAACACAATAATGTAGAATCCAAATGTTTCCAAATATATTTGTGGCTGGTTGCCAATTCCTTTGTTAACTTAAGTATCTTGAAAGTAATCCCCTTTTGCAAGAAGCGGCCATGAAATAAATTAAGTAATAACAAACATTTGCTCTACCGAAACCAAACCAAAATGTTAACGGCCAATATGTGATTTATGGATAAATTCCTTGATCCATTGATAATAGGGGTGCAACTCGGGCGGGTTGGGTCGGGTTTGAGGTCAACCCGAGCCCAACCCGATAGATCATAAGCCTAGCCCAAGCCCAAGCCCGACCCGACTTCGGGTTCAACATATGAAGTCCAAGACCAAGTCCGGAGGATCGGGTTGGGTCGGGTCCATCGGGTTTATCGGACTCTAATATGATATTTAAAATAATTTTAAACAAGAGTAATATTAAATGCATAATCAAATAGCAATCAAGCCTCAATCATTACAAAATAAAACTGAAATGAGATTTAGGACATTGAAGAGTTCGGGTGAAAAAAATTATAGTTTAAACTTTTTATTTAAGTAGTATGAAACAATATATATATATATATATATATATATATATATATATATATATATATATATATATATATATATGTATGTCGGGTTTCGGGTTCTTCGGGTTACCCAACACATGAACCCAAGCCCAACCCGATTTTTGATCGGGTTCAAACATTTAACCCGAGCCCAAGCCCGAACCCAAATATCTTCAACCCTAACCCAACCCATTAACGAGTTTACTCGATCGGGTTCGGGTTTAGCCCGCCCGAGTTGCACCCCTAATTGATAACAAACACACAAATGTTCCCTAAATGCCATGTATATCCAAATTTTTGGCCTTTTTGAGAGAATGTGGAAAAGAAAATCCAACAATACTAATTATATGACGTCAGAAATATTGGACACAAACAAATGCGTGCCGCTTTGCCCCTGGTCAAAATGAAACGCTTGCATTACTTCTTCGGACAATCGTTTTGTGTCCACGCCCGCTGCTAACAAGTTGCCGCTCTAGCTGGACAAACTGAAACAATTACACGACTCCGTAATTTTCGTACCTCGTTGTGAGCGACACAATGGGACACGAGAAAGACCATTTTAAAGTATATCATGATACTACTAAAATAGATATCGAATCCGCATCTTCTTGTTGGAACCGCGTCATGATCGTCAGGGGCGGATTCAGAAACTATAGTTGGGGTGGGCTACAAAAAATTTGAGTGGACTACAAAAAATTTGGATGGACTGGAAGTAGATTGCTCCACATAAAAAAAAATCAAAAAAAAAAAAATTATATGAAAAAAAATATATTTTTTTATGGGTTGGGCTCCAGCCCACCCCAAGCCAAGCTTGGATCCGCCTCTGATGATCGTATTTGTGTTCGCACAACGTAGAATCTAACATAATATATCTTCACAATCCATAAAAATCCATAAAAGCATGTGATTAGGTGAGGAGTGAGGTTTGACTAAGATTTATGTATCCCCATTTTACATGCGTTCTGTAATAATTTTCTTACAATACAATTTACTGAATATCCTCATATAAACATATTCTTTGAGTTCAACTACAAAATCTCGTACGGAAATTCAAATAGCAACTTACTATGGCCATCACATGTATTATTATTTTTGTATTTAGCTCTTAACCTTTTTTTTTAAGAGCTTAAAACAAATAGATGCATATAATCCGACTATTAATAACCTAGTTTTTAAAATAACAACACATGAGTTTAGGATTTTTGATATTCTAGCATAGGGTCCTTTGACTCATCTCACGTGATTGATGACTGGAAACAGCATGAAGCTGACTGCCAACTCCTCCTTCGCGGGTCCCACAGGCCACCAGTACCGGGTGCGCCGGTGGGTGCTCGGTGCAGATCTCCGGAATTTCTGGACCGTAACGTTGCTAGTCAGAAGAAACGCTCCTGTATCTGTAGCTATACGAGAAAAGAAAAAGTTGCACACAAACAAAAAAATAAATGCCAGTAGCCACCACACACCCCACCACCACAGAACTGCAGAAGCAGAACTACAAGCACCTCCATTTCCTTCTTCATTACTACTACTTAAGAAGAGTACTACTGCTCTTCGAACATTAATAACCAAAGCCTCGAGCTATAACATAATAAGCAGCAGCAGCAGCAGCAGCAGCAGTAAAGTGACTCCTCTCTCTCTTGGTTTGTGCAGTGTGCATGCATTTACTCCAATTGTGTGCTCCGCAGAAACAATAGAAGCAAAAGGTTTTAATTTTTACTTTCTCTCTATATTACTATATACAAATTCTTTGCGTTCTTCGACTGAGTGAGTGACCGAGTCCCCGAAACGAGCTAGGAGGAGAGGGTTGGGGCCGGTAAAGAGCTAGCTTGAGGCGGAACATGCAGAACCATCAGCTCGCGGAGGAGGCCATCGTGGCCAGCTGCCACAACAACGACACCGAGCACCGCGGGAAGGACGACGGGGGCGGCGACGAAGCAGAACAAGAATCCGGGTTCAACGTGAAGAGCTTCCTCTGGCACGGGGGCTCCGTCTATGACGCCTGGTTCAGCTGCGCCTCCAATCAAGTAACTAATTTACTCTCTCTTTCGTTTCGGGCTCCCGTTCAAATCAAATCAAATCAAATCAAATAAAAATTCGAAATTGTGGTTGTTCTTTGATCTGCGCAGGTTGCCCAGGTGCTGCTCACCCTGCCCTACTCCTTCTCGCAGCTCGGCATGGTGTCGGGCATCGTCTTCCAGGTCTTCTACGGCATCATGGGCAGCTGGACCGCCTACTTGATCAGCGCCCTCTACGTCGAGTACCGGACCCGCAAGGAGAAGGAGAATGTCAGCTTCAAGAACCATGTCATCCAGGTCCGCTCCATCAATTCTTTCCTTTTTTCTTTCTTGTAATTTTGATTCTTTTTCCTTCTTCTTTTGTGTCGGTGTCCAGAAACGCTAGTGAAATTGTAACAAAAAGTAAAGTATGGGTGAACAATTGAGTAACAAAAAGAAATTGGAAGATTTCGTTGAAGTCAATTGATTATTGGAACAGCTCTGTAAAATCAACTATATATAAATCCTTCTTTCGTAGCTTAAAAAATGATCAAAATCTTCATCTTCTGCATCAGTGGTTCGAGGTGCTGGATGGGCTGCTGGGGAAGTACTGGAAGGCCATCGGCCTCGCCTTCAACTGCACATTCCTCCTCTTCGGATCGGTCATCCAGCTGATCGGTTGCGCCAGGTTGATCACTTCAATCTTTCAATTTCCTTCCACTGTTCAAATGAATTACTATATAAACTTGTTCTAATCGCATCCAACTGATTTATACTGAGCAGCAACATATACTACGTGAACGACCGGCTCGACAAGAGGACGTGGACGTACATATTCGGCGCGTGCTGCGCCACCACCGTCTTCATCCCGTCCTTCCACAACTACAGGATCTGGTCCTTCCTCGGCCTCGGCATGACCACCTACACCGCCTGGTACCTCACCATCGCCGCGTTCGTCCACGGCCAGGTACCAATTGCTACAACTACAACTAATTCTCGTTATGATCAGTACATTGTTGGTTTCGTACTTCAACAATTGGATGGTGTATATGAAAGTGTTCTTCTTTCTGCAGGACGAAGGTGTGACCCACTCCGGACCGAAGAAGCTGGTCCTCTACTTCACCGGAGCAACCAACATTCTCTACACCTTCGGCGGCCACGCTGTTACTGTGTAAGTTTTAGTCACTAACTAGTTTACGTTATTTGGATTCACTGCCTCCAATATTTACATACACATCTACACTCTCCCCGCTATTCAATTCTGAAATCGTCCACCTAGTGTAAAAATGTATACCTCTCACCACAAGAGCCAGCTAGCTTAGTTCGACAACTAACTAGTACTTTCACAATATCTAGAAAGTTAAAAGAGTTCGATTTCAGAAACTAAAATAACAATTTAACAATATTAAAGAATGAGATGCATATAATCCTAAGATTTTTTTTTTCTTTTCGTGTCTGAGTTTTAAAAATTAACAACTCATGAGTTCCTGTTTTTGTTCCAACTACTATAATTCGAGTTACTAATGATTGAACAGTTAATTTTCTTTTTTTCTTTCCATAGTCTACTTTTTTGAACTTTTTACAAGCACCTTCTATAGCAGCAGCTTTTGCTGCCTTGTGTGATTCATTTTCTCGGAAAAGTACCATTGCTGCTGCTACCAATGAGAGTAATTCAGTTCCTATGCTATTCCCTATAGATTTTTGTGGGCTATGTAATGGAATAGGCACAACCACACAGCTGTAGGCTCAGTTATTGCTGGGAATTGACCTATAAAGGAATTTGCTCAGTTTAGGAGAAGAACAAGGGAACCATTTTAAGTGGTAACAATGATGAAAGTGAGTAAAAGTGGAGGATACGAATATTGGGAGTCTATAATATTCTAACCATTAATTATATCGATGTGATTAGCTTTTTATGATCATGCTTTACTTAATCTCCATTGTCCCCTAAGAAGGTCTCTTTGAGACACTGTTTTAAAAAACCAAAGCGGACCGGACTGCGGATTGAACCGGCTAATCGAAACAGTACCTTTTTAGGCTGGTTTAATACTGACCCACTATTTTTTTCCCCAAAAAAGTTGGTCAACTTTGGAAACCGTCTAACCCAATTAAAATTTTGAATCTATTTAACCTGACTTTTTAATTTATTTTGGGACTTTATATACAATCAAAGCTGATATATTTGCTTATTCAAAAGTTCTACTATGGTAAACTTACATAACTCTAAGGCCTCGTTTGGTTTGCGGAATCTCCCGGTTGAGAAAGGAAAGTGATTACTTTACTATGTTTGGGTGCCCAAGGAATTGAGGAGAAAAGGAAAGTGATTCCCAATGGAAAGAAAATTAGGGAGGAAAGTGATTCCATCCATCCAAGGAAGGAATCACTTTCCCACATTGAAGCATTCACTTTCCTTTCCAAATTCCTTGGCATTGCCAAACATCGGAAAGGAAAATCAATAGGAATTAAAGTTTCCCAAAGGAAAGGAAATGACAAGGAATTGATTTCCTTTCCCTTCCATTCCGCGAACCAAACGAGGCCTAAGTAGTATATATGTAATTGTGTACCATGTAACATGTTAATTGTAAGATTGTAAACGTATAACTAATTCAATTTTGATTAACCTACTGATTGGACTGATTTGACCCAACTTAGTACGGTGACAGAGTCAATATCTGGTCCGATTTTTAAAACATTGCTTAGAAAATGATATGCTTTTAACATCATCAACAACAACATTGTCTTTGTGCCAAATTCATAATCCTTTTTTTTTCTTTTATTCAACTCTGCTAAAAGTCTAGTCAGTAACACTTAACAAAAAATATATTCTTTTTTAATGTCAAACTTTAATTGCATCACAAGGATGTGCATTTGCTTTGTTTATTTGTTTACTTATCTGCCCCTTGACTATGTGACTAAGTACTAGTTGAAGATTTGTTAATATCTTAGTAGGTAACTGAAATGTACATGCATCTAACTAATCAACAAATCAATTTATTTTAATTATAATTCAGTTGGAGAGTTCGAATCCTGTCGGTTCAGTCTGATATCCACACTATTTTTTACATAAACTATAAATGTTGGACACTCAATAAGTCAAATCGATCTTAACAATTTGTCACACAATTTAGAGCCTGTGTATAAAATCGTGTACATACCATGCAAATGGCCGTTTTGTTCGTTAATTTTTTCGGCACCCTATCTATACACATTCTAATCCGCCCCCAAAATTTTTTGGAACAGGGAGATCATGCACGCCATGTGGAAACCTCAGAAATTCAAGACCATCTACTTGATTGCAACGCTCTACGTATTCACGCTGACGCTGCCGTCCGCGTCGGCAATGTACTGGGCGTTCGGCGACCAGCTCCTCACCCACTCCAACGCCTTCGCGCTGCTCCCCAAGGACGGGTACCGCGACGCCGCGGTGGTGCTGATGCTCATCCACCAGTTCATCACGTTCGGGTTCGCCTGCACCCCGCTCTACTTCGTGTGGGAGAAGGTGATCGGGATGCACGACACCAAGAGCATCTTCCTCAGGGCGCTCGCCCGCCTGCCCGTCGTCGTACCGATTTGGTTCCTCGCGATCATCTTCCCCTTCTTCGGCCCGATCAACTCTGCGGTCGGCGCGCTCCTCGTTAGTTTCACGGTCTACATCATCCCCGCCACGGCGCATATGCTCACCTACCGGACCGCCTCGGCTCGACAGGTATGTATAACCTCCTCTACTCCCATAACGTTCCTTGATTGTATTTTTTTTATCGTTCGGATTAGATCTTTAAACTGCTCAATTTCTTAAAAAAAAAAATCCAACAACTCTTATTTCCAAGAATTTTTAAAAATATTCAAGTTCTATTTCAGAAAATATTTGAAATGCTATGCCTACAAACACCTTTTTACAACTACCACGTATCGGACTTCGATTGGAGGAGAAAAAAAATGGTGGGTCGGATGGAACTCATGTAGCAGAAGATAAGAGGAGAAATCGGATCCGGTGGAACTCATATGTAAGAAATGGAAAAGAAAGATTGTAAGAAGATTGTAAATATTTGGTTGTAGACTGAAGAACATTTTCCTACTTTTATATTGTTATATATATTTGATTCGGATCATAGGCTGTAACAGTCACCTCTGGTTAATGGGACCTTGAGGAGGTCGACAATATAATTGTTCCTGACATGATCCCCTCACCCTTCCACCACTGGAGTCCATTGGACTTGGATTGGGACTGAACAGCATTTAATGTTCACGGTGACACGTTCCTTTCATTTCTCTAGACCATATATACATGTACGTCTGCATCAATGTTTTAAAAATCCGACCGGTGCTTGATCCGGCCAAGGTACTGGATCGGGTCAAATTGGTTCAACCAGTTGGTTCAACCACTGGATTAAGTAGTCCAGATTAATCCTTTATGGATATTAATTTTTTTACAAAACTACTAATTTTTAAAAAAATATCGGATCAATTCTTAACCGGACCGAAAAAACAACCGGTTCACGGATGAACCGATTGAACCGGCCGGTCCGATCCGGTTTTTAAACATTGGTCTGCATATATACAAACCAACTGTCTGCAATCATTTCTTTTTTAAAAAACTTATTAACTGGCCGTCTAGATTTTATGACTTATAAATTTTGTAAGTAAAATGTTTGACAACTGATGAGCTATACAAATTAATTTCGTTCTGCAGAATGCGGCCGAGAAGCCGCCTTTCTTCCTACCGACCTGGACCGCGGTGTACGCCGTTAACGTCTTCGTGGTGGGGTGGGTGCTCGTGGTCGGATTCGGGTTCGGAGGCTGGGCCAGCATAACCAACTTCGTGCGCCAGGTCGACACGTTCGGGCTCTTCGCCAAGTGCTACCAGTGCAACCCTCCCCCGGTGGTCGTAGCCCCGGCACCGATGAAGCATCATTAGCTGGACTCTACTCTTAACTCAATATCTTTAACTGAACACCCCCCCCCCCCCCCCCCCCCCCCCCCCCCTCTCTTCCTCACCTCACCCTGTGATAGAAAGAAAGAAGAAGGAAATGTGTTTTAGTGCAATATTAATGCAACGTGTGCATTTTGTTTGTTTCGCTAGATTTGTAGGAGCCTGGTGATGTTATTTTTATTGGGAGTCATATAGCTAAATATAGATGATATATAATCTTCGTGGTGAACATTACAGTAAGTACCAACTACCAAGTACTGATCCAAACACTGGTTTTATGGTGAAAGATGATAAATGGCCCGCAGTTTACGACTGCCGGCTGTGGCCACAGACCATATGTTGCGATTCCATTAGCTCTTCCTATTTGTTTGGATCCGTCATCTGAAATAACGATAGCTGACCATATGTCGCAATTCCATGGGCTCTCCCTATTCAGTGGCGGACCTAAGTAGAGGGCTTCAGCCCACCTCCCAATTTTTTTTCATGTATAAATTTTTTTTTTGGTATTTTTTTTGTGAGTCTCTCTATAGCTAGTCCATTCTAATCCACTCCAGTTCACCTAGTTCGAGTTTTCGGCTCTTGTCCCTATTTGTTTGGATACGTCATTTTAATAATGCTAGCTGACGAGTGGTCCGGTCGCAGTCCATGGTCACAGACCGCAAGCAAGCTAGCAGCGTCTGTATAGGAAATCAACTTGTGCAAGAGAGAGAGAGAGTAGAGTAGAGTTTGCTGATGAATCGAGTTATTGCGAGCAGTGGCTGTCATTATTGCGGGCATGGGCGCCCAAGCCTTAGAAAAAACGCAACTGGTCTGCGCACCCCGTCGTGGTGGGGCCGGCCGTCCGTGTGCTACTACGTTGTTTCGCTTTTGTGTGCTCACATGGTGTGCAATGCACGTTAGGCAAAGCTACTCCCGTCTCTTGGGATCGAATATAGCCACATGCCATAGTTTCTAGTATATCGATCGATACCGATGGAATCGACATCAGCAGTTTCTTTTCAGTCAATTCTATAATAAAAATTAACCAAAAAGACCAATTAGTAAGAGTATTAAGTTTAGTAAAGTTATAAAACTATCTAAAAGAAGAAGGAAAAAAATTTATCAAGTAAACCAATCGACAATTATAGATAACTATTATTTCGCCCAATTTCATAATTACCAAGAAACAAGACAGTAAAAAACTTAAAATTATTGTATGAAATATTTTTCTAAAATGTTAATATTTTTCAATAATTATTTACTTTCTAATACAAAAGAAATCGAACTTCCGATTCAAAACAGTCGAAATTGTTGATACCGATACTCATAGAACAATCCGATATTGATACTGTGAACCTTCCTTGATTCGTGCCCGATGCGGTAGGTATCTTGTTGTTGTCCTAAGTACATTTTGCACTGATATATGTCCTGCTAGACACGACACCACATGACACTGCCGACACCGACTCCTCATCTTCTTCTTCTTCGTAAAACCATACCTATCAGATATTGATGTAATAAGAGGCTAAACAAATGCGCCCCAATTTCCAACTAGAAAACGCAGCATTGAACTCTGAATTATTAACTACAAATTATGAGAGGTATAACTCGGATCACACTGCTGAGAGGTTCTCCTGTGTTAGGGCAGTGATGGCAAGTGAATTTGATATATTATAAAGCGAGATTTTCCATCTCATCGATCTGCATAATCTCTTTCTAAAGATTTAATTCACTTTGCATGTATTTCCTCGTCATCTCATTGATAGCCATCTCCAATGGAGGTTTGTATGTCCCTCTTTTTTGTGGTAGAAATCTATTTTAGAAAAAAAAAAAAAAAAAAAAAAAAAAAAAAAAAACACTTCCAACTAGGAATTTTATCCCAATTTTTATACTATTTGGCGTAGACGTAGGACAAAGAGTTTCTGTCATAGAAGTTTTTCGTCTCTCATACAAATTAATATTGGCACCAGCCGCCACGTAGGATAGAAATGAATAACCATTGTAGGTTATTTTTTTGTATACAATTTCCACGTAGAAAGTCTATCAACTAGGATAGAAATATCTTTAAAGTACAATGAAGTTAGGACAAAAACTCAATATTAAAAATCCCGAGATTTTTTATCTTTTGCTTGAAAGATAGTTATTAAATTTTGTTAGCTAAACTTTATTCCTCGGGTTTGTTTATCAGTTTATGTGTGCAGCTCGAATGCACCATAAGACCACATTTGATTCGCATAATCAAGACTTGGGAAAGATAAGTTATTTCTTTTCTGTGTTGGATGTCAAAAAAAAAATGAGCATCAAAGAAAAATAATTTTAAAGCAAAAAATAGTTCCCCCACTCACCTATCAGCTTTTTCTTCCAATTTTTGTCACATTTTCAAACATCAAAAAAAAATTGATGGGAATTGCATGAAAAAAAATCAAAAAATTGATTTTCCCTTTCCGTGAACCAAATGAGACCCAAGGATAAGCAACCAATCAAAACATAGGACATGACAACTAAAAAATGTTGTATTAAATAATTCGTATTAATTAAGGTCAATTTAATTAGGTCTCTCCAACGTTTCAAAACAGTATAAGATCTAGTTGTGAAAACAACTAACAGATACCAGCAACAATGCAAATGAAGTCCTTAGCAATCCGAGCGAGAAGTGTTTCAAAGAAGAGCAGTGACACATTCGCACCAAAATGACAATGGCACACACAGCATGAGCTCCGCGAGCTCCGAAAGCAAGCCTAGTGTGAAGGAGCTAGTCAGGTGTGTGCAACCATAGATCAGCTATCATATTCTTCTTTATTGCTTTGATCTATTCTCGTTTAGGTTGACCTCTGATCATGGGAGCTACTTCGACTTTAACACACATCATCAATGATAATAGCTTCGTTTCAGCATACATAGCGGTCAAGGTGTTAAATGGGCCGGGCGGCCCGGTGCCCGGCCCGAGCCCGCCCGGCCCGACCTCCTGTTAGCCCGGCCCGGCCCGCCCAAAAACCCGGACCGGTCCAGCCCGAAGAGCCAAGTGGTCCGGGTCGGGCCCCCCCCCCTTCGAGCCCAAGCCCGGCCCGGCCCGGACCGGCTGGAAATTTTTTTTTTTTTTTTTTTTTTTAAACGGTCGGCCCGGTTGGCCCGAACCGGCCCGGCCCGGTCTGGCCCGGTCTGAACCGGCTGACTGATTTTTTTTTTTTTTTTTTTTTTTGAATTTCAGGGGGGTATTTTACCAAAATACCCCCATAATATAGCTGTTATAATAACGTTAGAGGGGTATTTTGGTCATTTTTCAAGAAAATGACCAAAAAACCACTCCAACAACTATATTTTGAGGGTAGAGGGGGTCATTTGGCATGAAAAAAATTCTATAAATAGCCCATAAAATCCATATTTCTAACACAACTCACTCATTCAATCTTCATACAATTTTCATTAAATTTCCATCAATTTGCGAAGAAGCTCCCAACCCCGCTCAAGGCTCAACTCCGAAATCCGGCGTCCGATTTAATATTTTTTCTTCTCTTTCTCTCTTAAAAATTCAAAAAAAATTTATATTGTTTGAACAAATTTGTTTGTATTTTTCTTACTCTCTCTCCCTCTCTTTTACTTGCTCTTTTTTTTTCGGGAATTTTTTTTCCGGTGTATCTTTCTTCTCTCCCTCTCTTTTATATTAATTTTTTATAATGGCCGGAGAAGGTTCTAACCCACCTACCGGTGATGCCGGAAATTCTTATGAATATTTTAATACTTATTTTGAGCAAAATCCTATTCCTGATGATATTCCTGAAGATTTAGTAGGATCCCCTCCAGAAATTGCGAGTTCCAATCAGAATGTGCCAAAAAGAAAGAAGAAATCAAAGTATTGGGAATTTTTTACTATTCTTTATCAAACTAATCCCGATAATTCTCTTGTTTTAGATCCGAAAGGAAATCCAATTGCGTACGCGGCACAGTGCAAGAAATGTGCCAACATATACAAATGGAAGACTGGAGGTGGCACGGGTACAATTTCAAGACACTACGAGACCTGTTACGGGAGGGACACAATTTCTGCATCTCAAACTCAAATAAATTTTGGTGGAGGTAGCACGGGATCGAACATGGGTACGTTTTCTTATTCTGCCGCTCGGCATAAAACTGAGTTTACAAAATATTTGATTTCTGATGAACTTCCTTTCACTGCGGGTGAAAGTGATAATTTATATGATTATGTCACATCTTCTTTAAATCCTTGTTTTAGTAAAGTGCCTAGAGGCGCCGCTAGAAAAGAGGCTATTAGACTTTTTCATGAAAAAAAAGAGGCTTTAAAAGAAAGTTTTTTGCATGTTAGTCAAATAGCCATTACTTCTGATATTTGGACAAGTAAGCAAAATTATGCTTACATTTGTATCACAACACATTACATAGATTCACAATGGGTGTTGCAAAAACGCATCATCTGTCTAAAGATATTAGAATTTCCACACACAGGCTCCATAATAGCAAGCGCTATTATAGAACACGTGCGTGAATATGATATTCACCAAAAAATATTTTCTGTTTCTTTTGATAATGCTAGTAATAATACTTCTGCCATCTCTTCATTACAACTATTATTTCAACCCATTTTAGAAGGTAGATTAATGCATGTTAGATGTGCTTGTCATATTATTAACTTAGTAGTAAAAGAATGTCTTGATTATTTTAGCTCACATTTAGATACTCTTAGACAATGTTTACACAGTTTAAACACGTCTCCTGCACGGCAACAACAGTTCAAGGCCACATGCTTACATTTTAGTATTCGTTTTAGAAGATTTGTAAAGGATGTTCCACATAGATGGAACTCAACTTATTTAATGTTGAAGTCCGCAATTCCCTTTAAAGATCCTATTACATATTATTGTAACACGGATCTCAATTTTGAATTTCAAGTAACTGAGGATGATTGGGAAGTTGCTAGTTCAATTTATGATTTTTTAGAAACTTTTTACAATGCTACACGTACTCTTTCCGGTGTTTACTATCCAACTTCTTGCCTAGCTTTACAAGAACTTTGTAACATTTCTTTCTTATTTTCTAAATATAGAACTAACCACAATTTTGCTTATGTTGTACAGAAAATGGAAGCAAAATTCAAAAAATATTGGGGCGATGTACCTTTATTGTATTGCTTGTCTTCAATTTTTGATCCTAGAATCAAATTAGATGGTGTAGATACATTGTTAGATGACTTTGGACAGAACATGAATGTTGATGTTAGTGGCATAAAAGTAGAAGTTAAGGCAACTTTGGATAGATTAGTTATTCATTATGAAGACAAAGCACCAACTCCCCGCCCAACTCAAGGGCCTAGTGGTAGTAGTAGCTCTGGTTTGGTGTCTAAGTTGACACACGCCAAACGTATACTACAACGGAAGAAACAAAGACAATCTTCCCAACCGACCCAAGAGTTGTCTTTATACCTTAGTTCTTATGAGGAAGAAGACGATTCTTCCACTCACTTCACCATTTTAGAATGGTGGAAAAAACACGAGAAAAGATATCCTGTACTTTCTATGATAGCACGTGATCTACTAATGGTTCCGGTGTCCACGGTAGCATCGGAGTCATGTTTTAGTTCAGGTTCAAGAATTTTGAGCAAGAAGAGAAGCCGGTTGCTGCCAGATATCTTGGAAGCATGTGTATGTGTCCAAGACTGGGTCCATGCCGAGAAAAGAACTCAAGACAAAGTAGATGAAAGTGCCGACATCAACGAGCTAGACTTCGAATCGCTTAAAATTGGTGAATCATCTAGAGCGGTGCAAGATGAATGAGGCAAAGGTATGAATACTAACTTTGATATTTTTTTCTCCAAAAAAAAAAAAATAAAATAAAAAAAAACTTTGATATTTACACTTTCGGAATTTGTACTTTAAAAATTTATACTTTCAATGTATACTTTAAAATTTTCTAATTTATACTTTCAATGTATATTTTAACAAACAAAGAAAGTAAGTAAATAATTTTTAAAAGTAAATAATTTATACTTTAAAAAATTATACTTTCAAAAAAAACAAACAAAGAAAGTAAATAATTTACAAGAAAGTAAGTAAAATATAAATAATTTAAAAAACTAAATAAATTATAAATCATATTAATTAAAAGAAAGTAAGTAAAATATAAATAATTTAAATTAACAACTAAAATAAATTATAAATTTTATTACTTAAAAGAAAGTAAGTAAAATATAAATAATTTAAATTAACAACTAAAACAAACTAAATAAATTAAAAATATAAAATAACATTTTTTAACTTCGCCTATGCCGGTCCCAAGCCCGGAAAAAGAAGGAGGGAAAAATGTTTAAAATTTATACAAATATTACTAAATTTAAACTTTAAAAAAACTTTATACACTTAGAATAAACTTTATAAATAATTTTATATACTTTATAAATTTTATATAAAATTTAATAAACTTTATAAATTTAAACTTTATAAATTTATACTTTAAAAAAATGTAAAATAAATTTGTAAACTTTAAAACACTTAATACACTTACAATATATTTATACATAAATGTAAACTAAAATAATATATTAGGATAAATAATTTATAATGAAATTTTAACACTTAATACACTTACAATATATTTTAACATCAATTATTTACTATGAATTTTTAACATAAACTTTTTATCAAATTTTTCAAAAAAAAAAAAAAACATTCAAAACCCAACCCAAGCCCGGACCGGCCCGACCGAAGCCCGGACCCGGCCCGGCCCGCTGGCCCGAACCGGCCCGGCCCAGCCCCTCCTCCGCCGGTCCTGTGGGCCGGGCTGGGCTTGGATTTTCCCGACCGGGCCGGGCCAGGCCCGGCCCGCTGTCAGCTCCGGTCCGGTCCGGGCTTGGCCCGAGCCCGGTTCGAACCGCCCAATGTGGGCTGCGGGCCGGCCCGGCCCGGCCCGATTCACAACTTGACATAGCGGTGAAACTACTTAGTGGGTCCACGGGATTGGGTTGCCCTAGCTAGTTTTTGTTGCTCCTTGACTCTTTTTGTGGATCAATGATGGAGGATCACCCGCAACTCCAATATCTTGTGGGATCACACTGAGTTTGTAAGTTGTCCCAAGCAGAGAAGAATTGTCTAAGTCCGAAATTTTGTCTGAGTTATCGTTGGGCCGATTCTGCCTGTACATAGCTTCTTCTAAGGGTGAGCATTGTTCGATTTTGGACCGAAAACAGAAATGAACCGAACCGAATAAGAGACTCAGTTCGGTTTTAAAAAAACGGTTCAGTTTCTATTTTGAAAATACTAAATTTTTTTTTTCGGTTTCGGTTTCTGTTTTGGGTTTCGGTTTCGGTCCAAAACTGAATAAGAAGGAATATATATATATAACAAGAAAAGCACAAATAAATCGAAAAAATCGAATAAGCCGAACAAACCGAAAATCGAACCGATTTAATTCGGTTCGATTTGATTCGGTTATGTGCCATTTCGGTTCAGTTTCGATTTTACTTATTTAATTTTCGGTCCCATTCGATTTTCTCTTATTTGGTTCAGTTTGAACCAAATAAACCGAATGCTCACCTCTAGCTTCTTCTGCAATATATGGCAAAGAAATTTTGAGCCAAGAATATCGTATAAGTTGGAGTTAGTGTAGCCTAAATCGAACTTAGTATAGGCACTATAGGAAGTCGAGAGTTTTTTTTTTTTTTTTTTTTTCTTCCTTTCTATATTTCGGCTCGTTACTAATGCAATGATTGTCCTTGCATATAGTCCAACCATCATTACTACTTCAATGCATGTGAACCTGCTTGCAACAACAAGGTTTATCCATCAATATTTTAATTTCTGTACTTCTTTTATTTGATCCACATATAGTTCTCTTCGCAAAATCTAATGTCTTTTTCATATTTCCATTTCAAACAGTTCCAATATGTCACCGGAAGAGAAATAATTGGCGAGGAAATTCTAGTTGCTACCAGCAAACTTTTGAAAAAAAATGGGCAAGAACAACGCATATACGCCAACCTGCGCTGGAAGTTGTAAAGCGACAGTCCGGTCTCGATCATTCCTTGGTGGTCGGCATTGAATTTGAACTCTGGTGGATTGGTACATAAACCTAATGCCAGCATATATCAGTTATTACATCGTACGCTAGCTACTTATTAGACCGACCTTCGGACACAAAATATGGGTACACTATCGACGGATTGACGTGCAACATTTGGTAGAGTGTTGTGGGTTACTTCAAGGAGGTGGTGGGTTCGATTTCAACATCTGCCGCACTTTCAATCAATGTTTTAAAAATTGGACCGGTAATTGAACCAGTTTTTTGGTATAGGTCGGATCGGAGTTCAACCGGAGTTCGATCGGATTCAAATAAACTTTGTTTGGTTTATTTCAAATAGATAATATATCTATATTTATTTTTTGGTTTAGTTTGATTCGGTTCTTAGCATATTTTGGTTTGATTTAATTTTACAACTATAAAGTCTCTCAAAATCAAACCAAGAACCAAATGGTCTGAACCTCACACGATAAAATTTTTTTTTTGAGTTTTTTCTAAAAGAAAACAAAATTTGGCGGTTTAATTGTGGACCGGTTCGGCCGGTTCAGGTGTTAAATCCGGTTCTAAAAAAAAACTGAAGGTTCTTTTTAAAAAAATCGGTTGAAGTCAGATTGGAACGATTTTTTTTACAGATCGGACTTGGTCCAACTGCTGGTTCGGAAAGATCCGGCTCTCACAACACTACTTTCATTGATTAAACATAAAAATATATATGAGTACATTAGCAGATATTATGTCTACTATTATAAAATATGGCTTAGAAATAAGTATTTGATGTATATAAAATCAAAATGTCACAAAAATGCTTTAACCTTTACATTTGACTTTTATCCTTAGTTTAAGAAAAACACTATAAAATGTGTTCAACAAATGTCCTTATTCCGAAATTGTCCTGACCAATTAAAATGAAAATACAAAGACATGTAGGACATGTGCCATCATTCGAAGAATGTAGAATGTCCATGCTTGATGCTCGATTTCAGATGAGAATACGACGGCACATAAAAAATGAGTGTTCGACACGTGTTCGAAGAGTGTTGATGATGTACGATACATATCTGACATTGGACAAGTTACTAAGACAATCTCCAATGGGGGTTTCTATCTTCCCTAATTCTATGAAAGAAATCCATTTTAGAAGAAAAAAATTTCAATGGTAATTTCTATCACTATTTTTATCGTAGGTGGCAATAATGTAGGATGGAAACTTTCTAGGAGGCTCATAGAAATTCTCTTATCTCTCATGACAATTATTATTGGGTCCCACACCTTTAAATTGGTTCTTTTACTATGTGTAGAGAACCATTGGAGAACATTTTGTATGTCTACAATTTCTATGTAGAAACTCTTCCAACTATGATAGAAATATCCTTAAAGTACAATACCAAGTAGGATAAGAACTCAATTTTAGAAACTACCATCTCCAATGGGGGTTTCTATCTTTCCTATTTCTATGAAAGAAATCCATTTTAGAAAAAAATTCTCCCAATGGTAGTTTTCAGGACCGGTCCTGAATTTATGGGGGCCCTGGACAAACTTTCAAAATATGGCCCATATAAATGAGGCCCATATATAATAAAAATAAAAAAAATCCTAAAATAAAAGTAAATAAAAAAATATTACAACCAAGGATTGAACCTAAGACCTCTAGTATGCAAGTATAACCTAATAACCACTACACCACAACTATTTTATATTAGAATAGAATCACGTTACATATTTGTTCTATTTACATACAAGATTATTAATATACGTATGTAAAAATAAATTTTTTGGGCCCCCAAATTTCTTGGGGCCCTGGGCGGTCGCCCTGGCCGCCCTGGGCCAGGGCCGGCCCTGGTAGTTTCTATCCTAGGTGGTAATGATGTAGATAAAAACTTTCTAGGAGGGTTTCTAAATATAGAAACTCTCATAGAAATTCTACTATCTCTCATGACAATTATTATTGGGTCCCACACTATTAAATTGGTCATTTTACTATGTGACGCATAGGATAGAAATGGAGAACCATTGGAGAATATTTTATGTATGTGTACAATTTCTATGTAGAAACTCTTTCAACTAGATAGAAATCTCCTTAGACCATCTCCAATGGGGGTTTCTATCTTTCCTATTTCTATGAAAGAAATCCATTTTAGAAAAAACTTCTCCAAATGTTGATTTCTATCACCATTTCTATCATATGGCAATGATGTAGGATGAAAACTTTCTAGGAGGGTTTCTACATCTAGAAACTCTCATAGAAATTCTTCTATCTCTCATGACAATTATTATTGGGTCCCACACCCCTAAATTGGTCCTTTTACAATGTGACACATGATAGAAATGGAGAATCATTGGAGAGCATTTTTGTATGTCTACAATTTCTATGTAGAAACTCTTCCAACTAGGATAGAAATCTCTTTAGGCCTGGTTTGGTTACCGGAATTTGAGCTTGGGAAAGGAAAGTGATTCCTTTCCTATGTTTGGGAGGCAAAGGAAAGTTGTTGGAAAAGAAAAATGATTCCCAAGAGGTAGAAAAATAGGGGGAAAGTGGTTCCTCCCATTTATCTAAGAAATCACTTTTCCTCCAACTTTTCCGCATTTATTACAAAAAGTTTTGACCAAAATATCCATGTTCATAATATTATTTACCATTTTTATCCATAATATCTTTTAGACAAAATATTTCTAAGTAATAATTATTTTTATTAGCACGAGGGTATTTTTGAAAAATTGACTTGATTTTGTTTCCTTTCCTTACAAACACCAAATACTATAATAGAAATTAAAGATATATTCCGACTATAATCCCGATCTTTCCAAGCACCGGAAAGAAAAGTTTATAGGAATTATAATTTCCTAAAGGAAAGGAAATACCAAGGAATCAGTTTCTTTTCCTTTCCATTCCGCGAACCAAACGAGACCTTAAAGTACAATGTCAAGTAGGATAAGAACTCAATTTTAGAAATTACCATTGGAGATGGTTTTAAAATACCATGCTAAGTAGGATAAGAACTCAATTTTAGAAATTACCATCGGAGATGGTCTAAGATGAAAATGTTTGTTCTACATAGAAGCAAAGTATTGGGCAATTGGGAAACATGCATGCCCTTAAAATAAGAGTATGAAAAATTAGAAGGCTAAGTTAGGTGAGTGGCGTTGCGCTGAAAGATAGGATACAAACTTAAGATAAGTTAGTTAATTTGTGGAGAGAAGTTTGAAGATTGTACCAATTGATAATAAGAGGACAAACCATGTACAAATTAGAACAAGAGATGCACTTATGACAACGGCTACGAGTAATGAGATATTAGTACACCTAAAAGTTTGCCTAAATAAATTTGAATTGAAGTTGTAAAAAATGATATAAATTTTGTTAATATATCAGAGAAGAAAATGATTCAAATAAAAAAGAAAAAAAAAAAAAAAGGGTGAACATTTGGAGGGGCCGGCAAGGTTCGGAAAAAAAAAATGATTCAAATAAAAAAAATCTTAAATTTGAGATGGAAGCTTTGTTAATGTATGCTGCCAGATCAGCCTATTTTTCTATTACGCACTTGCAAAAGCAAGTATTAGTAGGACCCTAAGCATGACATACTATTAGACATGAAGGAAAATGGGGTAGAAATTGAGGCATCAAATAACAGAACCAAGTGCCTTCGATGAATAACCAATAGCCAAAATTTTCAGCGTAAATGCTTATTTGTAATTGAACCAAGTGCCTCCAATGAATAACCAGAACAATTGGTTAAACAAATGCTCAAACTTTTATGTCGTAAAACTATTGTTTTTTGAACCACATGTAATTTTGGTCATGTGGAAAGCAGTATAAACATCATGCGGGACCGACACGATTCGAGTTCTCCAATCATTAGAATGTGTATGATTTATAATAAAAAATAAATAAATAAGTTGAAACCCTGACAATTTGATAGCGCAAGCATCCAAGACATGCATGCATCACAGCTGATATAGATCATAAACCAGGGAAAACCATCAACAAATCTAGCCCGGCCCAGAATCAGGTCTGAGCCGGTCTGGACTAAACCGGGTTGTTAGCTGAGCTTTTCAGCAAAAGCTCAAGTTTCACTTTACCTTTAGTCCCACATCGGTTGGGGAAGGGTTATAAGTGTGCATATATACACTCCTCTCTTCTTGCTTCATTAAACCATTTGAGTGGGAGCCCTATGGGCCACACGCGCGCGCCGCCGCCGCCGTCCGGCCCGGCCCGGTTCGACCCGCGTAACGGGTGCGGGTACGTGCCCACATCTGCGGGCGCCGAATGCCGATTCGATTTACTCTTCGGGTTCGGGCCGAGACCCTAAAAGATTTTTTAAAATTCCATAACGTTCGCTAATCAAATCCCGTCCAGGTTCAATGAACCATGTGATTTTTGTGCCTTAAACATTCTGTAACGTTCACTTTAATTGTCTTTTAATCTGCCATTATTCTCCTAGCTATTGGCAAGCGCCTATAAATATCGTGCTCTTTCTTCTTTCTTTAGACACAGAAATTATCTTCTCACTCTCTCAAAATTCTCGTCTCCTTCGTATTGCTGCTGTTGTTCTTCGTTGCTCTGGGCAGAGCTAAGTCGGGGTCGCTCTCTCCAAGTCGTGTGCGGCAAGGAGATTCTGGTGAAGCGGGGATTTTACCACTAGGAGCGTTCGGATACGGTCTGCACATAGATCCGAGCTAACTCTTAGGGCAGTGCTACGTGCACGACTTTCTCGGAGGCCGGTAATTTTAATTCAAAATATTTTCTTGCAGATTTTAATCCGAAGTTTTTGAATACAATTCCAACAGTTGGGTCCAGTTCGAGTGCATATGACTTATAATTTGAGTTTTAAAAATTTTTTTTGGTATTTGCTATTAGGAATCGACTAGAATCTAACCAGCTATTCTCAGTCTAACTCTTATCAAAACCTGAGGCACTCAAAAGTCTATAGAAAACAAAAAGTTTACTCCCAGAAACAAGGATAAAATCAAGCTCAAACAAAAAGTTGAATTTTTTTTTCATCTCAGAAAAAATAAAAGAAAAAGTGCAACAGTTAGTTTGCTGCAAGAATGTTTCATTTATCAAAAGCTTTCATTAGAGGATAGAAGAGTGTATATACACTATGTTAAGAAAACCTGAAAGCCCAACAAGAGAATTCTAGTGTGGGCTCTCCAGTTGGGCCCAATTACTAACACTAACACTGTTCCTCGTGCAGGTGCATATTGGAGCTTACATATCATTATGTATGGGCGAGCATTATTCTGTTTTGGACCGAGAATCGAACCGAGCCGAACCGAATCGAATCGAATCGAATAAGAGATTCGGTTCGGTTTCAAAAATTTTGGTTTCGATTTTTTAAATAGTAAATTTCCTTATTCAATTTCGATCGATTTTGGATTGTTGAGGTCCAAAAACGAAAACAGATTAAGAATTGTACAGTTATATAAATACCCTCAAATTTTTTTTTGCATATTTTATTATTAGAAATGTGTATATTTTGAAAACAACAATTCTATGTGTGTGTTTTAAATTCCAACTTTGATAATTTAAAAACTAATCCAACGTTGTGCACAACTTTGAACTTCAACAAATATGTGTATAAAAATTATAATTTTTAATATAATTTAACTACGATCCCACCTTCGGATCCGATCCGTTAAACAATATAAATAGTCGAACCAAATAAACCGAATTATTATTCGGTTTGGATCGGTTCGGTTTCGATTTTGGCTAATTCGATTTAGTTTCGATTTTAAATTTTTAGAATTTTGCTTTATTTGATTTTGGCTAATTCTGATTTCGTTGAAACCGAGTAAACCGAACACTTATTACATAAAATAGAGAAATGGAAGAGTGCTAGCAGCTCGGTGAACAGATCGGCAGACTGGTCGACAAATCGGGTGAATGGAGTATGTCTTTCCATAATTGCATAACTTAGTCGACCTTAATGTGCTGGAACTCTCATGGACTAGATTAATTGCTAGCCGGTTATAATGAAGAAAACTTCGTTATCGCAGTGCATAGAAAAACTAACACATGATCAATAATTAGATAGGAATATCAACCATCACCGACCGAAGTCACAACAACTCACAGACAACGAGCCATTGCTCGATGTTTCGACATCGATCTCCTAGATAATGGCAGAACTACTCAAGAGATTTTTTTTTTTTCCTTATATTTTTTCATATAATTCCAGCCTATCCAAGCTCGAATTTGTGGTTCAGTTTGTTTTTAGATCCAACATAATTTAGTTAGCACCAATCCAGGTCAACTATTATAGAAACGCTTATCGATGTTGTCTGTACATGGCTTGACCACCTTACTTGCCCACACTTCATACTGAGTTCTCCATTGATCAATACTCCTTTGGTTCGCGGAATTATCGGGCTGGGAAAAGAAAGTGATTATTTTTCTATATTTGGATGCCAAAGAAATTGAGGAAGAAAGAAGAATAATTCCCAAGAAGGAAAAGTAGGGAAGAAAGTGATTCCATCAATCCAAACAAGAAATTACTTTCCCACCCTCTAATCAGTGGCCATTTGTAGCCTAGGTAGTTATGAGCACGAGAGGGCCATGACATAAAATATAGATGGCTAGTTGGCTAGTAGGTAGACCAATCTTTTGCCTATGTTATAAAACCTTAGACTTTAAATGCATGAAATAAAAACATAGGTAAATTGAAGAATTTTTGTAAGGTTTCCAATGTTATCAAATACCACCCCTCAAGCAATGAAATCCTTTACTCATTGCTGCGCCTCGGCTGCTAAATTTTTTTTTTATTTTTTTTTTGAAATCACACTCACACACACAATTGGGGGGCTTGAACCTTGCCGGCCCCTCCGGGTGTCCGCTCTAATACCACTAGGCTAGAGAGCTCGGACGCTAAATTTTTGTTCGTTTTTTGTGTTGTTTTCTTAAAAGGTTTTTAATGGAAGGGTGCAAGTGACAAGAAATTTACATTAGTTTGTAGTTCTGACTTTATGGGAATGACATTCCTTTTTTTTTCTCTTTGGTTTAATGATCTGCCATGGAGATAAAGGAAACTCCCTATAATAAAATCATATCATCTACCTTTTATTCTGAACTTTGGGGGAAGTTGGAGGGTACTCCTTGATTGCATGATCAAAAAGATAGGTTTGCCTACCCACTAAGTCGACTTATAGGTTTTCTGCCTTTGTGGCAACGCCCTCTCTTGCTCATAGCTAATGTAGGAATTTGGCTCCATCACAAGCGGGTTGACTTGACAATCGGTCATAAAACTTCATCATTCTCTTCTGTAGCTATCATGTTCCATACCCTACCTAGGTCTATGGAGAAGGCTTAGATGATTATAATGACGATTATTTGTAGTTCCAGCTTCAGTTCTTTCAACATTGACTTCAAATATATAAGGGAAAATATATACTGAAGACCGAATTACACTCCGGTTTTAATTCTACAATCTAAACAAGTCGGATCCTTGAACTACAACATCACTTTGAACTTGGGAAACATCTGGCCAAGGGAGCACCCATTTTGGTGGTTGGGGGGGTGGGGGGGGGGGGGGGGGGGGGGGGGTCTAAAATATTTCTTTTCCAAAAGCTAGTTTACGAAAGTTGCTATCTTGAGAAACAAACTCTTTAGGGGACGTTTGGTTCAAGTTTTTGAGGCTTGGAAATGGGAATTGAATTCCTTACCCATGTTTGGTATATTTAGGATTGGAAATGAGGAGGGAACAAGAGGGGGTTAGGTGGGAAAGCTATTCCTATGGATGTGGAAAAGCTATTCCCAAGCCCCCCCTTGGGAATAGATTTGCTTTCCTAGGAATGATGTTTGACTATTTTGTTTGGACGGTTATACCCTCGCTTTATTTTCAAATTTTCAACTCTCATTCCAAACATGTGAATCATCGTGAAATTAGTGAAAGGGTATTAAAGTAAAACTAAATAAATTAAGATTCATATCCATGTGTGAACCAAACATGAAAATAAATTTTTTTAAAATTTTGAACTATCTATTCCCAACCTAATCAAACATGGGTATGGAAATGTTGAATTCCTTTTTCATGGGAAAGGAATTGAAAATCTATTCCTAGGAATCCAAAAACTTGATCCAAACGAGCCCTTAGTCGGTACAGTGTGGTTGGAGTACAGCTAGATATGGAGATTGTCGCAAAGGAGAATGTTGTTTCAATCGTGGACTATGATGATCATGTAGTCAATGCAATATTGTAATGTTAGCCAAATCAAGTCAAGTTCACCATGCAGGATCAATGATTTTATTTTCATAGATGTCATAGTTGCATTCATGTAGTCAATGCGTTTTGGTAAATGGAGTAAATACTAAATAAGAGTATTTTCTGTAGTGATTGCTTGAGCATTCTGGCTTACGTCACATTTCATTGAAGCTTTTTCATGTCAAAGTCATCCGACTATTTACATATCTACTATATGAAAAATATGGTAGTTAGTCTGAGCTCTCTAGTCTAGTGATATTAGAGCAGACATCCGGAGAGACCGGCAAGGTTCGAGTCTCCCAATTGTGTGTGTGTTCGTGTGATTTCAAAAAAAAAAATATGGTAGTTATGTTCTTATTATAGGCCCAGAACTTTGAAAGGATTCCATATTTCCATGTCAATGTAGGACTCTACATTACATGCTGCCAATGCGTTCTTGCATTAGGCCCTACTTGAGAAGTTTATATGCAATATAGTGTCCTGTGTCCAAACTTGAATATTCTGATTTGGTGCACATGAGTATCCATGTGACATTGTGATACATTTAGGACGTGCCTCTCTGCTTCCTCATTGCTAATTTCCTTATTGAGGAATATAGAGTATACACTTCTAATAAAAAAAGACTGTCTTGTTATAGTCGTTAGTAAGGTAGCTTTCATCCCATCTTGTAAGCTATAACATCTAGATTGGCAATTGAAAGTAACCTTGAAATGGTATGCTGTCTTCAATACTAATCAAGGTTCGCGGTATCGAAATTGGTATCGGACCATTCCTATGAGTATCGGGATTGGTGGTATCGGCGGTTTCGGATCGGAGTATCTTGGTATTGGAACCAAATAATTATTAATAAATTATTAAAATTTTAGAAGAAATATTTTATACAT
This sequence comes from Iris pallida, assembly GCA_029216955.1. Taxonomy (NCBI): domain Eukaryota; kingdom Viridiplantae; phylum Streptophyta; class Magnoliopsida; order Asparagales; family Iridaceae; genus Iris; species Iris pallida. The sequence continues at coordinate 13,909,953 of JANAVB010002397.1, read as the reverse complement.
TTAGGCATAATTTTATGTATTTCTTATGTTTTTTCTTAATAGTTTTGAAATTGAGTGAAATAGTGGTCACCCTTGCCGGTTGGTTTACATGCGGTAAATAAGTTTTCTTCTTTTACATCCTTTTACAACCTTACTATGCTTTTACATCCTTGTTGATTGGTCTTTTTTCGTTCAATTTTCTTTGCCGAATTGACCGGAAAAGAGACCCCCTAATGTCGGTATCGGTTAGTGAGTATCAGTCGGTATCAGATCGGGACATGCCAAACCGTATCGACGGTATCGTCATCAACCGCATCGGATCGGTATCGACCGATACTGCATACTATGATACTAATGTTTAATGAATATTTTTAATACTTGAGAGAAATGGATATCATAACATACATCTTACAATCTTCACAAAAGTGAAGTAGAAATGTATATTGAGGTTACTAAAGTGTTGGGAGACTAAGACAGTTTGTTGTCTTACATCTTCAATGACATTTTCTAAGAAAAATAGCAATGAAATATTCTAGAATTGATTACAGAATACCTAAGATCGAAGGATGCTAAGAATCGAGTGACCTGCAAAGCATCGACATCCACTTTGCCCACCGGGTGAAATTATTCTATGATATGTAGGACAATTATCCAGATTAAAAATCCTCGCCCCCAATAAGTATGGAATCTCACTTTTCCTTTTATATTTATTGTTGCAATGGTTATTATTCACCTCCTTTGTTCAATTTGGCATCACTTTTAGATTCTTTTTTTTATGCACAATGTAAAAAGGTAAGAGTTATATTTTACATAATGTCAGTTACTACCTATTAAATATCCATCAAGTAAGATTTATCTATTACTAATTTCATTAAGTTGATTTGCCAAGTTGCTTTTGATTAAAGAGAAAGTAATTAAGTACCTCCTGTTAATTTTTAAGTATTCATTATTTGCTTAAACAATTTATAACCTTTTTGCTACATGGACAAGTTATTTCGAGAGCATGTATATTAGACAATTTCCTTGCTCCCTAAGCATTATCCCTTTCCTATGTTACATGGAGATGGGAACATACTGTCTGCATCGTGTCCATACTGGTGTTTGTATTCATGCAACATTACATAGGTGACTATTGGAATTTGGACCTGAATATTTGAAAATGTCCGTACGCTGTATACATTATCATGTCCTTATCCATATCAGTCCCTAATCCCTATTCGTATTCGCTCAACATAGTCTTTTGCTCTCCCCATGCTGACATGAGACCCCCACTTGTGTCGGGCACTAACATCCAAACTTGTACATGTTTATAGGGCTGCAAATGAGCCAAGCCGTTCGCGAGCTGCTCGAAGCTCGGCTCAATAAAAGCTCGTTTGAGCTCGGTTCGTTTAATAAACAAGCTGAGCTCAAGCTTCATTTTCGAGCTCGTTTAATAACAAGCCAAGCTTAAACTTAGAAGTACTCGGCTCGTTTGAGCTCGCGAGCTGGCTCGTTTATGAGGTTGCGAGCTGGCTCGTTTAGAAGCTCGTTTAGGAGCTTGTTTAGAAGCTCATTTGTTCTTTATTGAATTCTAATTATATATACTAGCATATGTGCACGTGCTTTGCACGTATTTTAACATTTCTTAATTAGTTTATGAAGACTCTTTAGGAAGACCAAAGGGTAGTCTTCCTAATTACTAAGTTGTCCTTATTAAAATTAATGAACTATTTTTAATTAGTATAAGTATGTAAGGGTATTTTCGGAATTCAAAAGTTTCACCATCTAAGTTTTCCTATTATATAGTAGAATAGATATTTGTGCATTATATATTTATATGTCCTTAATAATTGATATTAAGGAATTTTTTAATTAAAAATTTATAATTAAATTGTTAATATTATAAGTACTTGAATTCAAACCTAACTAAATTGAAATCGAGCTCATGAAGCTTGAAATCAAGCTTAATGAGTTTGAAATAAAGTTGAACGAGCTTGAAATCAAGCTTAACAAGCTTGATTTTGAGCTTATCAAGCTTAAACAAGCTTGAATCAAGCTTTCTTATCAAACCAAGCTCGAGCTCAAACCAAGCCAAGCTTAAGCTTAATATAAACAAGCTCGAGCCAAGCCCAAGCTCTAAAATAAAAAAATTTATCAAGCTCGAGCTCGAGCTTGAGCTCGATTAATTTTAGTCAAGCCAAGCTCAAGCTTACCAAAGCTTGGCTCGGCTCGGCTCGTTTGCAGCCCTACATGTTTATATGCTTATAGAAATATGCCTAGCTGAAGAGTATTATGCTTCATATAGAAAATGCTGCAATGTATCTCTTGAATTGCTAAATTTGGGCTAAGCCCTTAGAACAAAGGAAAAGGAAAAGGAAAAAAAAAAACACTCTTATTCTCTCTCTGAGTCTCTCTCTCTCGTCCACTTGTACTGTTTCCTGTGATTTGTTAGATCGATCAGATCTGGTTGCGACAAACATGGGAACCCAGTATGGCGAACCACCATTCTTGTTTGCCTCTGTCAGAGGTCGTCGAATCCCTACACCCCGGGGTGTTTTTTGTCTTATTTTATGCTTTTAGGTCCAAAATTTAACAATGGTAATAAATATTACAAAAGTTACCTTAAAAGTGTAACCTGCAAATATTGAATAAATAGGATATTTTCTGTAATTTATCCAGGAAAGATGGAGCAACTTCTACACATGAATTGTTTGACAGACATTCTTGTGTTTAAAGTCACTTGTGACGTGTAGGTCAGATGCCTTGTGTCACTTGGTACCAATTGGACAACCCTGCTTTTTTAACAGTAAATTTTTTAATGGTAAATTACAAGAAACACATTAAGGTTTCATGGTTTTGCTGCTTACCTGCCTTGCATTATTTTACAACATGTCCCCATGTTTTTAAAATTATAAAGGAGAGCTCTCTCCTTTATTAAACTGATCCACTAATGACACGGATCTAGTCAAGTTGACCAGATCTTACCATGGAAAATATGACCCGGAAAGGTTGTTGCGGTCAGATCTGATCAAACCCTCTAGAAGAAGGCAAGGTTTTTTTTTTTTTTTTTTTTTAACGGGTCAGTTCAAAATTAATTGATTGGGAGAAACATGTATTTGAAACAAGTTGTGTGTGAGTGTGAGTGTGAGGGGGATGGGGTGGGTTTGGTAACCTACGAAAAATGTAAATTCTTATGGAATTTTTTGTATTTTACCCCAAGAGTTTTCTAAACATGGAAACTTCAAATGATCTCTCAAGTTGATTGTTTCTCCATTGATCTTTCAGTACATAAAATAGCTGTACCCTAACATCACTAAGTTTTCCAACTATGCTCTGCAACAGGTTAGCGCCATGGAGTTCATTGACGGGTTGGAGGTCACTAGACGAGGGCCTTATAGTGGTGGATTTGGTTCGATATCTTTTTTTCTGGATTGATGGACATTTCAATAGCTATTGATCTTTCTGAACTCACTTTCGTAGAGAGTTTATGAGGTGGTCTGCTTCACCCATGGCTATTTTTTCTTTCCTCCGTTGGTTCTCATGCTCTTTAGAAAAAAAAAAAAAAAATATCAGCAACTAGCAAATAAGAATTCGTTACCAAGTTATATAAGAAGCTGAAATATGTTAGCTTATTGCATATTTATATGCAAGTTTAATTGAACCATTGAGGAGATGCTAAAGGTTTGAAGTACATACACCAGAATATTACTTGATTAAATCTACAGCATCATAAGCCTTTGGTGGAATGTACTTTATATTGACTCATTGGCAGTTACTAACACATGAACTATTTGGTAGCCTTGTTTCTTAAGCAGTTGAATTGTTTGTGCAGCTAAGCAACCTGGTTCGTGCAACTTTGTGTTCTCAGCCACTTTGGCTTTAGGCCATAGTACGATGTGCGCTGTGCTGACTCAATTTAGGTTGCGTTTGGTTCATTGTAATGTAATCGTAATCGTAATGGAATTGGATTTGTAATGTAATTGAGTTTGTAATATAATGGAATTACAATTACATTACTATGTTTGGTTGAAGCATGCAATCAAACCATGTAATGTAATGTCAATTGCATTCATATGTTTGGTTTACCATGTAATGTAATTAAGTTTCTAATTTAATATTTTTTTTAAATACAACATAAAAATTTTAAAAGTGGATCACTAAAATTTTTTAAATTTTTTAAAAAAAAACTAAAAAAAAATAATAAATAAATAAGGGGAAAATGGTTTGTTTCTGCTAAAAAAAGACAAAAAACAAAAAAGAGAGGACAAAAAATAAAAATACAAAAAATGACAAACGAACAAAACAGAAGGAAAAAAAAAACAAAAAAAATGAAAAAGCGATAAAAAAGAAAAACGACAAAAAAAAAAGAAAAATGTGAAAACCATAAAAAGTGACCAATAATGATTAAAAAATGACTAAAAACAAAAAAAATTGACAAAAAACAACAATAAATGAAAGGAAAAAAGGACGAAAAACGACAAAAAACAAAAAAAGACAAAAAACGACCAAAACGACAAAAAAAAAGAAAAAAAATGACAAAAAAACGATAAAAAAGAACAAAAAATAAAAAACGATAAAAAGGAACATAAATGACAAAAAAAAAATCCAAAAACGACAAAAAAGGGAACAAAAAACGTCAAAAACAACAAACAAAAAGAAAAAACGAGCATAAACGACAAAAAAAGTAAAAAAGACCCCAAAAAAAGCAAAAAAGGATTAAAAAAACGATAAAAAAACGTGCAAAATCGACCGAAACGATAGAAGACGATAAAAAACGTGAAAAATGGTAAAAAACGTACAAGATCGACAAAAATCGATAAATAACATGCAGAAATGACAAAAAATGTGCAAAATCGACAAAAAACGATAAAAGAACGTTAAAAAAAATGACCAAAAACGATAAAAAAAAAACGTACAAAAAGGCAAAAGACGTGCAAATAAAGCAAAACCAATAAAAAAAAGTGCAAAATCGACAAAAAAAATGTTCAAAATCGGCAAAAAAGATTTAAAAGTACAAAAAGCGACAAAAATGGCCAAGAATGTACAAAAAATGGCCAATAATGTAAAAAAAACGACCAAAAATAAAAAAAATGGCCCAAAACGAGCAAAAACGACAAAAAATAAACAAAAACGAACAAAAATGACAAAAAAAAAACACAAAATCGACAAAAAAGATTTTAAAGTACAAAAGCGAAAAAAAAATGGCCAAGAAATGTGCAAAAACAACCAAAAATCGAAAAAAGGGCCCAAAACAAGCAAAAACGACAAAATGACAAAAAATAAACAAAAAAAAACAACAAAAAACTAAAAAAAAGGGGCAAAAAAACGAAAAAAAATGACAAAAAGGACAAAAATAACAAAAAAGGACAAAAAAGACAAAAAATAAAAAAAAAAAACAACAAAAAACGAACAAAAACGACAAAAAAACGAAAAAAAGAACAAAAAAGGGAAAAAAAACAACAACAAAAAGGACAAAAACGACAAAAAAAAATAAACAAAACGAACTAAAATGACAAAAGACGAACAAAAACGACAAAAAAGACCAAAAACGAACAAAAACGACTAGAAACGACAAAAAACAAACAAAAACAACAAAAAATGACAAAAAAACGAACAAAATGACAAAAAACGAACAAAAAGGACAAAAAAGACCAAAAACGACAAAAAACAAACAAAAAACAACAAAAATGACAAAAAACGAACAAAAAGACCAAATTATAGCATACCAACCTTCCGCTTAAGTTGTAATGTAATTGCGATTACATAGGTTTTATAATGTAATTGAGTTTAGAAGAAACTGATGTAATATAATCAAACTTGTAATCGCGATTACATTACATCTAATTTTTTTGTCCAACCAAACACCTGAGTTAGATTAACAACGTAATGCCAATTACATTACGTTGTCCAATCCTGCAAACCAAACAGGCCCTTACTTGGTAAAAGAGGTTGCTGGATGCATGATTGCTTCTTTGCAATGGACCAACACTTGTCTATACTTCAAACCATGCGGTGCATAATTTTTCTATTCCAACATCCGTGCAAGTCTTCCCCGACCAAACTTAGCCATAATGCAAGTCTTTTCCGAACAAACTTAGCTAGAATGCTAAGAGAGAAATCAGGAGCGAAGCCAGGATTTAATTTATGAGGGGGCCGTGTTACTATATATAAAAATTCTTGAAGTTGTTATACATACTAATTGAACTTCAATAGTAGAAAGTATATTAAAAAAAAAAAATCAAACAAGAATGAGCAAAAAGAAAGGAAAAGGAAAATCAATATTTCCAAAAAAAATGTTATTTCCAAAAAAATTAGAAAAGAAGGAAAATATTGCACTTAAAAAAAAGTTAATGCTCATTCAGCAAATAGGAGCCTCAAACCCCTTATCTCTCCATTAAATGCTTAGAGCTCAACCACTTGAGCTTACTTTATCATTGAACTTTAAAAGGCCAATCGAATATATATTATGAAACTCAGATTCTATGTAGTTATTGACAATTTTTTTAAAATTGGGGGGGCCGTGGCCCCCCTTGGACTCTTAGTAAATCCGCCCCTGAGAGAAATAGTGGAGCAATATGGGCTATTAACTTGGAGAATGGAACAAATCAACCTTCCACTTATTTATAAGACCTCAAAAAACTTACATGAATATTCTGTAAACAGCATTCCAGTAATTATTCTAGGTCCTAGATATTTTCATAGAAGATTATAAAATATCTACAAAGATCTCACGGGTCTTCAAGAAAAGTCCATCTTCTGGTGGATTTCGTAAGCTTCAAGCAAAATTATGGTCCGTGGAGGGTTATACAGATCCGCCTCAGTGGGACGAAAAATCTTATGCGTGACATTAGCTTACACATGCAACCATAATCTTCCAACCACCTGCAACTTTTTAAAAGAATAAGCAGAAAGACTCTCCTGACTTCAAATATAAACTTTAAAGGTTCAGAGAGGAGAGCTTAAGATGGATGTAAGATTGTGCACTACAAAAATTAGTAGAATATAACACACTTTTGTCAGCCTTAAGGACTCTCAAAAAAAAAAAATTGCAGTCCTTGTTATTTTAGGACTGTCAAATTTTTGACAGTTATTTGTTATTTTAGGACTGTCAAAATTTTGACAGCCCTATTTTTATATAAATATCAAAGTTTTGACAGTTCTGAATATGCACAAGATTCTAAAAAAAGTGTAGTCCTTACTAATTCTTGTAATGCCGTTAACATTTGTCCAAAACAAACACTGCCAGTAATAAACAGAGATGCAGGTAGCTGTATCCATCATCAATATCCACATGACAATATATCCTTAGAAATTTAATAGCACCATCAGAAACAAAATTAATGCACCTGCAGCTTGCTGCAGCAGATTGCAATAAAATCTCGATTTTATCTTTCAGCTCAACTGGCATTCTTGTTGGTCCATTGCAAAGAAGCAATCATGCATCCAGCAACCTCTTTACCAAAATCCGTAACATACAAGTCGACAATGCTTCTCCTTTTTTTTGATAAGCGAAAGCAAGAGGGGAGCCCGCTTTCAAAAGCTTTCGTGCTTTAGCTTGGATCGGTACTGGACCAGCTAGACGTTATTAAGGACGTAAACGTCCCAAATCATATTTTCTTACCATCTCTCTCCTCTCGTCTCTCATGGCTTTCTTCGTTCTTGGAGTCAAATTAGGGTTTAGGTTAGGGTTAGGGTTAGGGTTGTGGAGAATGATTGTGTTGTGCTTTCCCTTATTTACAAAAATGTTCCCTGCAACAAATATCTGCAAGTTGGTCTTCCCGCCAACTGTTTTTTTGTGGTATCTACCATTAATGAAGAACACAGAAGGCTCATTTACGTCCTCCCTGTACAATGTCTACCACCACCATTAGGAAAGCCATCACCTTTCCGTTCAACTGCTTCTCCCCAGGAAAACCCTAATGGAAACCCTAGCCATCTCCTCTCGCGTCGTGCCACTCTTTTCCTTAGGCCGCCGCTCTCCTTCCCTCCCCTCCTTCAGATGCTCTGCTGTGAGCTTCGGTAAAAGTTTGGATCTTGTCGAAGTTTGGATTCCTTATTTAGGATTTTACTAACTGTTTGTTGTAATGCCTAGCTGAGAAAGGGGAGGCGGCCAAGTTCGCGGAGGCCGCCGAGAGAGGCTGCAACCTGGTTCCGCTCTACCGCTGCGTGCTCGTGGACCACCTGACGCCGGTGCTTGCCTATCGGTGCCTAGTCAAGGAGGACGAGTTCGACTCCCCGAGCTTCCTCTTCGAGTGGGTCGAAGAGGGTCCTCGTGGAGCCAATGTGGTAATTCCATACTCTTGTTGCCTTTGATGGTCGAAGTATTCGAACTTACTGTGTTTCTTGCATTCTTAGGGTCGGTATAGTATAGTTGGAGCTAGGCCGGCAATAGAGGTCGTGGCAAAGGAGAACTTGGTGTCCATTATGGACCACGAAGAGGGGCACCGGAAGGAAGAGGTGATGGAAGACCCGATGCAAGTACCTAGGAAGATCAGTGAGGGATGGAGGCCGCAGATCCTTGACGATCTTCCAGATGTCTTTTGCGGTATTATTATTATTATTTTTTTTTGATTCGTCATTTTTTCTGCTTTAAGAGGATGAGAAAATAGTTCTCTTAGATTCTTGGGAAAAAAATTACATGTGGACACATTACCTTTCCAGAAATCACGAGGAAGAACTATCATAAACATTTGCAATAAGATTATTATATTGAATCATTGAGGCCATCCTAGCTGATGGTTTGGTCCTATCTAACCGACGTAGCGTCTGGCAACCCATTCCTAGCACTATAAAACTGGCCATACCGACCACTCAATCGGCTTATTGAGTAGATGAAGTTCATGAAACTAGTGGGATTCATCCATATTCGGAGTTTATACGGACTTTTTGAGTATCCGAGATGTTTCCTTAAAGAATCAATATGTAATTGGCAGCAGCAGCACCATTTCAGCGCCAGTAGGTCCCCGAGCCTCAAATTAAAAATGTATTACTAAAAGATATCAAAAAATTTAGAGAGAAGAAAAGTGATGGTTATTGACTTATGAAGGTTTATAATAGTCTCTTAGGAGATAATGTGGTTGGTTGTGGAGGAGAAGCAAGTCTCGAGTCTATATTGACATTATGAAGGATATGTACGAGGGGTTACAACTACTATAGAAAATTGTAGGATGTACAACTATTTTCCATAACCATAGGCTTACATCAAGGATCAAAATTAAATCATTAGCTCTTTGCACTAGCTAGGATAACATTACTGCACAAATCCATGACTAGGTTCCATATTGTATGATGTATGTTGATGATTTTGTGTTTGCTGATAACAGCATGAGCATGATTATCTTCTAACATAGAATTGTGGAGTGAAGACATTTGGAATCCAAAAGTTTTAAATTATTTGGACAACAAAAGTATGTGAAAGGTAGTTTAGCAAAATTTCAAGAAGAAATAAGGAAGTGAATATTCGTGACTAAGAGGTGCCTACACTATTTAGGATGTATTATTCCCTATGATTAGTAGCGGATCCAGGATGAGATTCTACTAGGGGCACAATCATAAAGTGGTTCGGAGACAACGCCTCCGAAAATTGAACATATAAAACAAAATACATAATTGAAAATTCAACATACAAACTACTCCAAACAACCCTAAACAAAGGGCTATTTTTTAGTACAAAAGGTAGAAATTGTTCTCTACAAGTTTTCATACAATAAAATATTACATCTCAGTGATCTCACAATGGTTCTCTACGAGTTTTCATACTTTGATAGCATTTAACTACAACATCATTTGTAATACTACTAAGCAACTCTTTTTCCATGAAACATACAGGACAATCATTTAAAAACTGATCACAAATTCAGTTTTATAAATCCGCTCTTTGAGGACTATTAGTTGCACCCTCCTCTGAACTTCCAGTTGCACTTTCATGTGATAATTTTCGTTTAAAAAAATCTTTTTTATTCAGACTTCCTATTCCACAAATCAATTCTACAAATACAAACATAGCATAAATTTCAATTAAAGACTTCACAATTTTTGATTTAGAAATTACCTTAGGACTGGTAGCCGCATGTGCTAGTGCTATGGAATGTGGAAAGTTTCTGGAAAGGAAAGGAGAGGGCCAGCTTCATCAGAGAATGGAAAGTTGTTGTGGTAGGGCTAAGCCGCATGTGATGCTGCTGCTTCATTTTTTTTTTTTCAATTTTCTTTTCACTGCAACCCCCCCCCCCCCCCCCCCCCCCCCCCCCCCCCCCCGGCCCCCGGCGCCGCCGCCGAAGTGCTGCTGCCACCCGCCAGTAGTGTCTGCAAACCAAATGCTGTTGCAACAATAAAAAAATTAGTTTTTTTTACTTCACTGGGGCCCGCCCCAGTGGATTACATATACATCCTGCCTATGATGGAGAGATTGAAAATGATGTTCAAATAAGTAAAGTAGCATGATGGTGCAAACGGAGGAGTGCTTATAGAGTGTTTCATGATCGTAGGATACCTTTGAAGCTGAAATAAAATTATTAAAACACTATTACAGACCATGCTTTATGGATTGCAATGATGGGCAACTAAGAAACATGTTTATAGAAGGAGCATAATTGAATTGAGAATGCTTAGAACGATGAGTGGAAATTGTTCTTGAAAGATAAAAAACGTGAAAATTCGGAGGTGATGTAATTGGGAATGAGATGAGAGATTATCTTCTACAAAGACCATTGGATGGACCAATTAGTGGGATAGGATATTTGTTGAAGGAGCTACTACAATTAGTGGTAGGCCTAAACCAAGGTTGTGAAAAACGCTAGGCGCTAGTCGGACGGGCACCCGCCGCCTAGCGCCTAGCCCGCGGCCGTCTAGATCTAGGCGGCTTAAAAAAATAAAAAAAATAAAAAAATCTACTAAAAAAAGTCAATAAAACCCAAAAACATGCGAACGTAGGTTGGGGGGGTCTAGGCGGGCACCTAGGAGGCATCAGGCGACATCACGTGCCGCTTAAGCGGCCACCTAGACCGCCTTTTAGAACAGTGGCCTAAACTAATGTGGATTGAGGTTATAGAAAGGGATATGATTTTTTTTTTTGCTAACATTAAAGTTCAAACTCTTAATGCAACTGTAGAATGTAAGAAAAATATTCAAATAGCCTATCCAAAAAATAAGGGGAAAAGGTTTTGGTGTTGTTACTATGTCATTCTCTTAGTTTGTATCTCCCTATAGTAGTAAAAGTGCTCTTGACACCAAGTTTTGCATTATCGTCCGATACTAGGTTTGTTGTATTGGATCGGTTTTAACATGTCTCAATCCGATGCTGACCAAAATTATGGGTTTGTCTTGTCTTGGTGGTAACTATTGGTCCAAAACTTAATGGTATCGGGTTGTATGATATCCACCCAACACTGGTCGATATTGTATGATACCGCTGCAAGGGCTCTCTTTTCCAATCAATCAAGCAAATAAAAATGTAAAAGACAAGGAAAAGTACAAAAAGAACTAGTGTTAACTAATACCCTCATGCAAAAAATCGACAAACAATACTAGTGACTTAGATAGAAGATATTGAAAAAAAAAACTAACCAATAAACAATAATTGTGTACTTTGTCTAAAAAACTAGAAATAAACAATACTACTTATTTTGGGAAATTCATATTCCAAAGCAGTTAAAAACCGTTATATATCGGTTATATAACCGATATATAATGGTATCGGTCCGGCACCGATTTTTTTTGGAAAAAAATCGGTAAAATACCGGTACCGATATTATCGACCGATATGACCGATATATAGTATATATCGGTTTTGCAAAAAACCGATATATAGTATATATCGGTTTTGCAAAAAATCGATATATAACGGTTAGGTTTTGTTAAAACCAAAAGTCGGAGAGAGAGAAGTACAAGGTCACGAGGTGTTATAGATTCATTCTCCTCACTTGTTCACGATGATGAATATATGGAGGATAAAGAAGATGGAGATGAACAAACTAGGGAAGAAGGTGGAAAAGATGGTGATGGTGAAAACGAAAAAAATGAAGTTGAAATTGAGGCTAATGAAGAATATTAGATGTTGAAACTTGAAAGTTGAATTCGGATCTTTTTTGTTTTCATATTAGTTGAAACATTTTGAAGTGGTACTTTTAATATTGTAATGTTGGTTTGGGTATGAACATTTTAGTTTTAATACTTTAAAAAACTTTTCTTGCATATTTTATAATAGATAACTATTAAGTGTGTTGATTATATATAAAAATTGTGTTAAAAATACAAACCGATATTTACCGTTATAAATTCGATATATTAGTGATATATCAATAACTCACTGCACCGTTATCATAAAAAAACCGTTTTTAACTACATAGAGTAATATTGAATTCTTTTTATTCAAAACTAACAAGAAATAACATAAATAGTACATACAATTATGATTAATTTGCAGTTAATTACTATGGATTTTTTCTATTATCACTTCTCTCAGAAACTTTTTTTGTTCACATTGATACCATAAACTTTTTTTAGTTACTTTATACCATGAGCTTGCTAACAAAAATAATAACGAAAATACACTTGTACCCCCTCCATCTTTCTCCCCTATCACCCTAACCCCCTAGTTGTGTTGTGCCGCTATCATTTCCGTTTCTGCTGCCCCCTCCTTGCATGTTGTGGCCCCTGAACCTTCTTCCTCCCTCCTCGTCCTCACCTTCTCTACCCTGTTGCGGCCTCATGTTGGTTGTGGATTGCATGCAGGGGTGACTCCTGCCTGCAGTAACCGACAACAATGGTTGTAGCAACCCCATGCACCGACCCACAACTTTCCAAGAGGCTGCTGCAGGGGAGGGGAGGCGGAGAGGGCAGATGTGGAAGGAAGGGAGGGTCAACAGGTATAGGGAGGTGGCAACAGAGTCACTGTGGTGCATGGCTGCTAGGGCTACTTAGGTTAGTTGTGCCACTATGAGCCTGCAATATTCTAGATGACTTCAAGATTAGGAAGCTCAATCACAGACTAGGAAACTCTAAATTTGACTCTTTGAATATCTATGATTTCTTTGCCTTAAAAATTTATCATTTCCTCATCATCTTGAAATCATATTCTTGAATCTCATATCTTTCTCAGAATGACCAAGGGAAAAAAAGTTGTCTATCGAAGAATCGTCATCCTTTCATCCCAACAAATCCTGAGGAGATCGACGCAAATCCTTCTCTTCTATCTCGTCCAGCACCTAGGACCAATCCTATTCCTAAGGACATATCTCTAGGAGGAGCACAACTCTTTGAGTTGCGTGGAATGATAGAAGCTCAGAGAGTCCAAGTCGAAGTTCAGCGTGAGCAGAATGCTATCTTGAAAGAAGGCTTGCAGAATGCTCAGCTGATGGCGTTAACCACGACAGACAAATAGACTAATCAATGACCTTCTCCTCCGTCTAAGGAAGGGAATATCTTAGATTTTAAGAAGATGGATCCCCAAAAATTTAAGGGCACTGAAGGCATACTCTATGCTGATAAATGGCTAGAAGACAGAAAGAATTATGAGGGTTTGTCAACTTCATGAGGGACTTAGAGTTGAAGCTGCTGGACTCCAACTCCATGACTTAGTCCGAACCTGGTTTCGAAATGAACCTAAAATAGTTGAACCCAACCTAACTTGGGAGGATTTCAAGGACCAATTTAAGAAAAAATTCTATCCTGACGTTGCCAGAGAATCATTAGAGAGACAATTCCATAATCTTAAGCAAGGCAACTGTACTGTTGACGAGTATGCCGCTGAATTTAGCAGACTCGGTCGCTTTGCTGACTATATGGTTAAAGGTCCAGTGGCCCGAGCCCGTAAATTCCGACAAGGGCTGACTAAGGAAATCAGGACCCTTGTTATTGCCAATGGTGCCAAGACCTATGCGGACATCCTAGTTGTTGCTCAAGGCGTAGAGAGAGAAGTGGACATAGATCCTAAACCCAAGAAAGATCGTGATGTGAGCAAAGACACCAATCCTGGACCGGCAAAGCGTCAGAAGACTTTCCAATACCAAGCACCGGTCCAGCAGCCAAACCAGATTACCTGTGCCTATTGCAAGAAGACTGGACATAAGTGGGATGACTGCAAAAGGAGAATAAAGCAGTGCTTTCACTGTGGTTCGACTGAACATAGAATCCAGGACTGTCTCCGAGGGAAGACTAGAGGCCAAACCAACTAACATTGGAACTGAGGTAAGAATTTAGAATTGAATAATTGTGATTTTGATAGGAAATGTGACACTTGGAATACCCCTAGTGAATTTAGGAAATAATGGCTAGACTTGGATAACCTTTAGAAATATCAAGATCCTAAATCTGTCTCTTTCTCTCTTGTTATTTCTGCCTCACTCATAGATCAATTCTAATAAATTGTGTCAAATCAAGATATTCCAAAATCTTGTAGTTGTGCTAAATCACGACGTTTCTATACCTGATCATTTCTTGATGATTCGATCGTGCCATCTTCTGTCATATTTTTTCTTAATCGTGCTAAGTTTTGATTCTATTCTATTTCTGATCGTGCCAAGTCACGTAATTTCAAATTTCGAGGACAAATTTTTTTTAAGGTGGGTAGATTCGTAATCCCTCGTTTTTGAAAATTTTAATTTTTGAGATTTATAAAAAAAAATCATAATTTTTGAAAATATTTTAGCGTCATAAATTATTTAGCTACGATTTTTGGACCATGATTTATTAGACATGACTAAATTCATGAATGGACTAAAGCCCATGAATTTAGCCATGATCCATGGCACATGGAGGTAACTAACTAATTTAGTTAGTTATAATTAATGGATTAATTAGTAACTAATTATTGGTTAGTGGTCCATGAAAAGTTAAGCCATGGACATTCCTAGAAGATTCCATACCCCTCCTTAATTTTTTTATTGTCCTTTTAATTTGTTTACATATTACACTTTTGTCATATGGCCAAACTTGACATCCATGCACACTAATCCTATAAATGGGACATTTTCCATTCCCAAAATCACACACAAATTTCCTATTCCTAAGTTCTCTTAGCCAAGCCTCTGCCACCCCGTCCATCACTGTCCTCGGTCATCTCGGCCACCCTTCGCCACTACTGCCGACCATTCCCTGCCGACCAATTCCCAAGCCTTAGCCTCGTCGACCCTGTCTCCACCACCAACACCACCACAGACGTCCCTTTTCCTGTCCGACCACCACCTCCATGTTACAATGCCACCACCTGCTCTACCACCCCTACCACCGTCTCACCACATTCACCACTGCTACTACCCCCGTCACCGTCGCAGCCCCAGCCTTCCCCTGCAACACCAACATTACAGACCCACACCCCTCTAGCAACATCACCACCCACCGCCGCCACCCTTAACCCTATCACCGCCGCCACCCTTAACACCACCACCAATTAACCACCTACTGCCCACAACAATTAAATGGGGCATTATTGATGATCGTATTAAGCACCGACCACCACCAATTAACCACCTTTAACACCACCACCAAATCACCAATTAACCACCCTTAAATGGGACATTATCGAAGACCGTTGTACTTCTCTGGATCTTTTTTGTGATGTGTTGCTGTGGGCAGTAGGTGGTTAATTGGTGGTGGTCTGTGGTCGTGTTAAGGGTGGCGGTGGTGATGGGGTTATTTGGCGATGGGTGGTGGTGGTGCTAGAGGGGTGTGGGTCTGTGATGTTGGTGTTGCAGGGGAAGGCCGGGGTTGCGGCGGTGACGGTAGGAGTAGTGGTGAGACGGTGGTTGGGGTGGTGGAGCAGGTGGTGGCGTTGTGACAGGGACGTGGTGGTCGAACAAGAAGAGGGGCATCTGCGGTGGTGTTGGTGGTGGAGACAGGGGCGACGAGACGAAAGCTTGGGAATGGTCGACAGTGGTGGCAGAGGGTGGTCGGGATAGCCGAGGACAATGGAGGATGGGGTGGCAGAGACTTGGCTAGGAAAACTTAGGAATGAAAAATTTGTGTGTGATTTTGGGAATGAGGAACGCCCCATTTATAGAATTAGTGTGCTTGATGCCAAGTTTGGCCATATGGCAAAAGTGTAATATGTAAACAAATTAAAAGGACAATAAAGGAATTTGGGAGGGGTGTGGAATCTTCTAGGAATGTCCATGGCTTAGCTTGCCATGGACCACTAACGAATAATTAGTTACTAATTAGTCCATTAATTAGAACTAACTAAATTAGTTAGTTACCTCCATGTGGCATGGATCATGGCTAAATTAATGGGCTTTAGTCCATTCATGAATTTAGTCATGTCTAATAAATCATGGCCCAAAAATCGTAGCTAAATAATTTACGGCGCTAAAATATTTTCAAAAATTATGGAATTTTTTTATAAATCTCAAAATTTAAAATTTCAAAAACGAGGGATTACAATAATGAAGAAAAGGAATATTGAGTTAATTTTGGACCATGCTTCAACTTGTACGAACACGGCTCCAGATCACCCTAATGGCTGTGTCTTATCATGATTTGCATGATTTCCTAGTCCATATTATTGATGTCATATAATCATGACATGGGATGATTATGAGCTTGATAAGTTATTGAAATGACACACTATATTGTTCTATACTATATTTTCTTAATTTTATGTGATACGAGAAATTAAATGTGAACTCTCAATCTTTTATACAACCACCATATTTCGTGGTATCGGCATCGATACGGCCGATACGTATCGATTTTGACGTGTCCTGATTCCCTACCGACCGCTACTGATACCGACTTTGGGATCTCTTTCATGGTCAATTCAGCAAAGAAAAATTGAACAAAGAAGATAGAAGAATGGAAAAATAGTGTCAAACACAATGATTAAATTGTGTCAAAAATTGATAATGCTACAGTATGTCGATAAGATTCCTTCTCGATAAACTATTTGTTTGACTCAATTGAAAAAAAAGAAAATAGCCCAAACCAAACATTAATAAATAATGAAATTGAATTGTGAAATTCAATAACCATTGCCATTTGTCCAAGTTGTATATCTATAAATTCACATTATTCATCCATATTTATACTTTTCCATTCAAAACTATTTATTGTGGCATATGTCTAAAGGCAAGTAAATAAAGAATATCATTTATTGCAAGTGGAAGATTGTTCCATTTAAAATTAACAAGAAACAACATATAATATATCAAATTATGTCTAAATGTATCAAATATTTTGTAGCTTTAAAGTACTTGTTATAATTTTTCGCTTTCTGAAACGAAGAAGCCGATACTCCAATCCAAAATAGCCGAAACTGCCGATATTGTTGATACCGATGCTCATACGAATGGTCCGAAACCGATTCTGATACCGATATTGGGAACCTTGACAACCACATGGTGCCATGTGCACTGTAGAAATAGTCTTTTTGTATATAGGTACGTGCTTATGCACAAAGATAGGACAGTACACCCAGGTTGCCAAGTATGGATTATCAAAATATTTGGCGAACTTGTATCCATGCTTCCATGTAACCATTTATTCCTCGACAATGCAATAGTTGGATATCCATTTTGGTCCCAGTTATGGTTTAATACCTCAAAACACCCAAGATGAACATCAAACTGTCTTAGTACACTTAGAGAAGTTTCTTTTTTCCTTTTTTAGTTTTATAATATTGGGAATGGCTATGAGAATATTTGTCTTAATAGGAATAATTGCCCAAGTTAGGATCCGTTGGCTCAAGCCGAAATGTATAAGGAGACTTGATTCTTATGCATCATTTGGTTATGTTTAGCTGTATGATCACATGAGGAATGGTTTATAATATTATTCCTATACAAATGTATGCTGATTCTGAAAAGCAAACCAAATGGTTGCATGTATGATTATACATATGCATATTACTTTTCAGGAGGGTGGATTGGATACTTTTCATATGACACTGTGCGGTATGTGGAGAAGAAAAAGCTTCATTTCTCCATGGCTCCTGAGGATGATAGGAACCTTCCTGATGTTCACTTAGGTCTCTACAGTAATGTTATAGTATTTGATCATGCGGAAAAGGTTTCTTCATTTTCATCAGACTTACTGCACTTAAGAGAGCTAAGATGCTATTAACTGCTTTGTATATACCCATTCAGGTTATTTCAATGCATTTTCTGACAAAATATCTGAAAATTTTCATTAGGATAACCTATGTAGATTTATTACAATCATGCTAAGCCTACTATAACAAATCTATGTTTTGCAGTGACATAAATTGGTAAAGGATTGGATTGGTTAATTAAGAACAAGTTGAAGAAGGAAAATTAATTGGAAGTCTTAATTGCATACATCATGTTATGTAATTGAATACTAATATCCATGTTCAAAAATAATTGTTGCATACATCATTGATTCATTTGGGATAAACCAAATTCATATGAAATATAATGTCATTTCCACCACACTGTCATCTATCACTGTTGCTGTCATGGTCATATAATTTATCCAAAAAAATGCTTACCAAATTGTTGTCAATAACTTTCAATTTGACCCATTAGTTGCTAATAACCTCTGATTTTGTGGACAAGGACATGACAGAGACAGTGTGTCTCAGTGTCTGATATGACATTTCTCCAGAAATAGATACAAGGTGACTGCATATGTATGTCTCTGCAGATATACATAAATTAATATTGATTTATATATGGTTCAGTTTTTGTTTGCATATTGAAGTTCTTAAAGAGAAAGTGGGCAAATTGATATTTATCAGATGGTTCAGCTATGCCTTAATATACAGTTTCCAATTTGAAGTCACTCATTTTAGAATATAACTTGTATTATGATCAAAGTACTAGTCTCCCCATGTTGTTTATTAATTTAGTTTCTTATCTCCAATTGCATTATTCACAGGCTCTCATTGTTTTCCACAATCAGGCATTATGAAAACATGTCCTAATGTAGAATGTTGAAAAAATGATTTTGTGGGCAATTAATGAAATTTTGCAAAAAGACACTGATTCAAATTCTGTGGTAGAATATTACAAAGACCATGAAAGAGCTTTTACCATGTAAACCAAGACTATAATTGATAACTTATGGTAGTATGTAGTGGTTGAACAATGAGATTGTATTTGCTGTGCATCTGGGAATAATTTGGTAAATTATTTGGCTCATGGAAAGAAAATATGAATGACTGAAGAAATTTTGAATACGTGGTATTATTTGGAGTTTTTGTACTGCTTGTATACTTTAACATGGACTCAGTTTTACTTGTAATTTACATTGTGCAAAATCATCCATTAAAATAGCAATTCCTTCATTTATAAGAACAACTATGGTTTATTTTTGTTTTCTAGGTTTTATAAATTTTAGGAACATAATGGGTTGTCTGGTAACTTTGGCCTTAGAAAGCATATGTGATTCACTGGGTGCGCCTAGATCGCTTCTCTTCCACTGAGGATGCCTACAGGGATGGGAAGAATAGGCTCGAAAGTTTTCTGTCTACACTAGACAATGTTGACATGTGAGTGACTCAGTGACATGTACCTACATCTATATTTGTCAATACTTTGTCTTTTCTCCGACTTTGCTTCCTTTATTCTGCTAATTTATGTTTTTTTTATTAGTCCAAGTTTATCTGCTAGATCTCTAAAGTTAGACATGCAACAATTTGGTTCTTCACCGAAAGTGTTGTCAATGACAAGTGAAGGGTACAAGAAGGCTGTTGTGCAGGCAAAAGAACATATCATGGCTGGAGATATTTTTCAAATTGTTTTGAGTCAGCGTTGTGAGAGGCGTACATTTGCAAACCCATTTGAAGTGTATAGAGCATTAAGAGTTGTGAATCCCAGCCCATATATGACTTATTTACAAGTGGGTTAACCCTATGTGAAAATTTATAATTTCAATCAACTGTTTATCTTATTCTGCAGGTTTATACTGACTATAGACATTATATCCATGTTCTGTTCATGTACTGAGTTTAGCCTGATACTTATTCATTGTCTGATTGTCTTTCTCGTTATATTTTTTCTGATCAGGCAAGGGGATGTATTATTGTTTCCTCGAGCCCTGAGATTCTCACTTGTATTAACAAGGTAAGTTGGTTTTCAAGATTATGGAGTGTTGGTTGTTAACTGTTTTGGGGTCTCTGTTTTCTTAACCCTAGTTCTTTGCCTTATGTTTTTTTTTAAAATTTAAGCAGGCATAATTTAGGTCATAAATGATTGTGCATAGATTTTTCAGTTGAGTCTGCAACCTTTTTCATTGAAAGGCTTAAATCGAATTCTGGTGCTTCCATGTGCATGTCCAAGTCATAGGTAACAGGATCGCCCTACACCTTGGATACCGTGTACCAGATCCTGCGACCCTGAATGCGACGGGTTCCAAATCGGGATATTCAAAAGTGGTGACCCAAGCAATCAGAATCTTACGGGAAAGCTGCAATAATTGTTTATGGATATCTGGACCCCATGAATTTGGGACCATTTTGTCTGCCACTTAAGTGCAAATGCAATAATGGTTTCTTTGAAGGTTCTACCTATTAATGTACACCAACAAATATGCCGTGAATACTAGCAATTATCTGGAATCATTACTATTCAGTAATTGATTATTAATAATGCTACTAATGTATGTTTTAGAGTGTTGTCATGTACAGCGTGGATGGAGTGTAATATGCGCTAAAGAGTTTTGAAGTTAGAAATAAAATTTACTGTTACTGAGCTGCTTAACGGCCTCTCTTTTCCTTTATTAGTGCTTTTCAAAGTTGAAACTATGCTTAGTTTTAGAACTGTTCTCTTCCTGTAAAATTTTCATAGACATGGTACCTTCATGCTGCAAGGGAAATTTGTATCACTAGTTCTGTAAATTGATCCTATGGTGTTAATCCATAACCAAGAAGTTATTGCTGGGAAGAGCAAGAGAAGGCAGGTAATCATATTGTGCCTTGTTGATGTCTCTGACTCTCTATGTTTGGGTAGTTGCCGTATAAATCTGGACCCTAAAGATTAATTCCTGAGCTTCTTTGGTTGAAAAATGTACTTAAAAATTAACAATATTACCATTTTGACATTAATTTTCTTTTGCACTTTAATCCTTGACGCTATCATCTTTTTCAGGTTCCTCCTTCAGACTTGTAGAATTAACTGATTTTATCTCAAATTGCAATCCAATGTGTGTCATAAATTGTTCTTCTTCTTTTTGGCAGAGAGAGATTATTAACCGACCACTTGCTGGAACCATTAGAAGAGGCAGGACCAAGGAAGAAGATCATATGCTTGAACAAAAACTGTTGAATGATGAGAAGCAATGTGCTGAACACATCATGCTAGTGGATTTGGGACGCAATGATGTTTCAAAGGTTTGCCTTCCTATGCTATATTATGTGCCTCTCGCATTTTGCTTGAAACTTGTCTATCAAAATCAGCTAGGTCAGTGGATCTGATCTGCTTTGTTAATATGCTCAAGGTTGGCTATTTTCTTTCCATTACGTTAAGTATGATGACCTGCAAAACAGACAAATGCATGCTTTTGGACTTTACTCATGCCATGTGTTAAACATTTTAGCTGTTAAACGTAGCATCTGATGCAATAATCTGCAGTATGTTGATGTATACCACTAAAAGATAGACCATATCCTAGGGAGATAATGTGCAAAACAGAGCATGTGGTTTTTACTTACTAAGATAATTTATGATAAAGTTTATGGGGATAACATGGTGGGCTTTTGAGAAGAAACAAGTCTCTAGTAGATATATTGAGACTCTTAAGGATATGTATGATGGAGTTATGACAACCATGCTAACCGTTGGAGGAGATAGTAAATTATTTTCTATTATTGTTGGCTTACATCAAGGATCAACACAAGACCTTACTTTCTTGCACTACTTATGGATGAAATTATTAGGCAAATCTAGGAGGAGTTTCCTTGGTGTACGATGGTTGACTCATTTTGTGTTGTTTGATGAGAGTAAAAAGGGTTAGATACCAAAATATAAGTGTGAAGATAAACTTTGAAATCCAAGAGATTGAAATTAGTAGGACGACATCAGAGTATATGAAATGTAATTTCAACAAAAAATTAAATAGAAACAAGGGGATAATACATATAATTAGACAAGATATACTTACGAGTTATAGTTTTCGGTATTTATGACGAGAAATTGAGAAGGATGTCATGCATTAAATTAAAACATAATGGTTGGAACTTGGAATGGAGGAGTCCTTCCGACGTACTTTGTGATCTCAAAATACCTTTGAAGTTGAAAAGAAACTTCTATATGACCAACCATGCTTTATGGATTGGAGTTGATCTATCAAGAAACATGTCTAAAAAATTAATATAAACGAAATGAGAAAGCTAAGATGGATGAGTGTCAACATGTTAAAACATATGAGTGGATCCGTGGAAAGTTAGAGGTGGCATCAATGGAAGACTAGACAAGAGAATATCATCTTAGGTGGTTTTGAACATGCAACACAGACCTATAGATGCTCATGTAAGGAGGAGCGGTAAAGTAGTAGCTAAAGGGGAAGCTAGCACTAGAGGTAGGCCTAAACGAACATGGATTGAAGTTTTAAATAATTATATGATTTTTGTTATTGTTACAAAGGACATGACCCTCAATTGAGCTGAATGGAAGAAAATGATTCAAACAACCGATCTCAAACATTTGGTATAAAGAGTTTGTTGTTGTTGTTGTTATTGTATGTTGATGTTAGAGGTTATTGATGGTTTAGTCTTGTTGGTTCAATACCAAATCATGCCAAGTAATATGGACCGCACGACCCTAGGTTCACCTGTTTGAGTCTTTGGGAAGAACACTGAACCCAGAAACTTAATAGATAGTGCACCGATAATTTATAATCCAACTTGACACCCTCACCAGTCTTTTCAAATGATAAAAAAGTGTAATTTATTTCTAACAAAAACTTGTTATTACTTGCTGATTACAAAGAATTTCTATTACAACTCGTAATTACAAAAAAAATCTAAGTACAAGTAGATTGAGATCTGGAGAGAATAGCGATGGTGTGTCGGTCGGCTCGTAATCGCTTTGCTCCGTTGACTATCCGAGACAAATATGAGAAAACACTAAGTTTTTGTTTCACGAACACTTTGGAGGACAGAAAGTAGCATCAAGATGGCCCAAGTGCTTAAGAATCGATGCTCTTCTATGCCTTGGCAGCACAAAAACCAAGGTATTTATAACAAATTCGCACTATAACGGCTATTTCATAAATTTTTGCACAAAAATGAGCAAGACTGTACTACTTTACTCATTTTCACGCAGAATGCTTTCGCGCGGAAATTACTTACATCACTGGTCATATATTCCAAATCTGAATGCATGCATAGATCACTGTCTTCGTGCCACGTATCATTAGTTACGAGGAATATTACTAATTTCCATGTTTATGGCGGCATAATCATGACTGGCGTTTCGAATTTCCAACATATTCCATTAAAAGCAGCGCATGTTTCGGTATTTGGAACGTCAGATTAATTAATTAATTGTCATTATTAAGGAATGAGAAACGTCATATTCACGTGGAGATAGTTGTCTTCGTGACTCTTCGCATGGATCACTGCTATGCGAAGACTTAGTAGCTAAGCAAGACATATTGACAGTCTAGAACATTCATAGCCTGCCACGTTGGCATTGATGCTGCGACTCTTCTCTGCGGAGAGCTTCGTAGTGTGGACTAGTCAACATAAAGATGATGACTGTTTTGGAACATTTGGCACTGCAACTATCACCATTTGTCATGTGAAAACTTCCTTCATAGCAACTCTGTAGCGTAGAATTACCTCAGTGTGGTCAGCAAAATGAGAAGAATTCAGCTCCTTCGCGTGGGTAGTGTTCATAATTTTCGCGCGGAAGTTCTATGTGCGAAAATGCTGGATGGAGGTCATATTGCAGTTTTTACAAGTGACACTCTTTTACACTTATGAGTGGCTTTAAATTTTTAGCTTTTTTCTATGCTTCTACTGCTACAAGCAGCTCCCTCTGACTTGTCGGGCTGGAATAATAAGGCAACATATCGTCAGAGTTCAAACTGTGGACCTCCTAAAACCCTGAGCTAGAGTGTTAGAAACCATGTTGAGTCAAAGGTTTGAATTGCTGGGTAGAAGACCGATAATGGACTTGGCTTCAGTTACATGAATTCCTATTCGTACGTTGTGGCTTCAGTTACTGGAATTGATTTAATTGATGTTAAATCCTTTTTCTTTGACTACAGTTACATGAATTCTTATCCATTCAGCTTTTCAGGCTTATCAATATGAGCATATAAAAAACGTCGTTATTGCACTTCTGCTATTACAGCAGCTGGTGCCTGTTCGGCTATTTCCCTGTCTGTGGCACTCTGTCACTTCATCCTTCTCAAGTTACTTTAAGTATTATACATCATAAGTAGGAGTGGCTTAATTACACATTTATATTATATCACTAGTTATTGATTAGGGTATCACATCAGTTTACAAGAGCGCGAGTAGGAACTAATATTTAACTAGAGTCTGCACTCTGGGACAGTATGTTAGGCTACTTCTACCTTCGTGTATCTGTTGCCCAGCCATAATATTGTAAGATTCTTCTCATGCTACCTCAGGTCAAATTACATCAATAAAGTGTACCGTTAAGTACAAAGTTGATGTTATCTCTCTTTTGCTATAGGTTATACTCTTTACCGCATACATTGTTGATCTTTAATTTCCTGATCCCAATGGTGTCTTCCTCCTTATAGTTCAATATGGTATTGCTACAGGTCTCAAAGCCAGGTTCTGTAAAGGTTGAGAGGCTTATGGATATCGAAAAGTACTCCCACGTGATGCACATCAGCTCCACGGTAAGGCTCTATTCTTGCTACAGTAAAAGATGAAAGCTCGGATGATGCCTGATAAGTAACAAGCTACTTAGGGGAGTATTAAAATTTAGCTAATTTAATCTTAAGTTGGACAACAATAAAGCTTGAGTGGAGGTGTATGTCAAATGGTCTACTACTCTACTCAGGATAATTGTAAAGATATCTTTCTGCTTTAAAATACCATCCCATAATCTTTCTTTATTTGGTATAATTTTGTCAAAGTCCTATTCTTTCTATAGAAAAAAAAAAACCTAAAAATTCAGATAATACCTTGTAGTCTACTTAGGAGAGTAATAAGTTCTTAGTTTATTGAAGGTTAAGTTAGACAAGAACCCGATTGCAGATATGAAAGTGCTCTCTTTGGGTAATTAGAAAGGGACTTTCTGTTTTAAAATAGCATTCCTTAATTTTTCTAATTGTTATTAATTTTATCAAAACCGACCATAATGTTTGTAGATCAAGTTATTCGCATGCCATATGTTTCCTCATTGGTCTAAAAAAAAGGATTGACACCACCGAGAAGTGATGCAAGATATATATTCACTGGAAGCTCTCAATGTTGGAAAAGAACTGGTTAATTTGTGCTAAAACTCATGACAGTATTATCGACTTCAACAGGTTAGTGGAGAGCTATATGATCATCTTGTGTGCTGGGATGCTCTCAGTGCCTTATTGCCTGTAGGGACAGTAACTGGAGCTCCAAAGGTTCAGCAACTTCTGTTATTGACAATTTCAATTATACATATTTGATTACTTGTTTTCTTTATGCATTTTTTTTTTGAAAAGACCCTATGCATGTATTCTTTCCCTTAAATGGACATCAACTTGTGCATACCCTTTTCTAATTGCTAACTCTACGCGACATTCTAATTCACACTATGCTTAATGCCTCGTCCATTCTGTATGTGTTCTACCATTTTATGTTATTTATAAATTGCAATTTTTTCTTTATTTGTTTGCATTTTCAGTTTCCATAAACCAATATCGAAAAAAAATCACTGTTTTTTCCGATTCAGAAACCTAGGCCTTCAATTTTTTTTTTTAATCTTATTTGCACAACCTTATGCATACCTTCTTTCTTGAAACATTTTATAAACTTTTATGCCAAACCTATTCTGCATTCACTAAGTTCTATTCTCCTCTATATGTAGAATAAATCACCCAAGTATATTATTATTTTTTCTACTGCTTTATACTAAACACCAAATCGAGCAAACCTCCATGATCATTGTTCCATAGGTACTCTTATTTTAAGGAAGATTTTCCAATCTTCCATCATGTTACGTCCGAAAAATGTTCAGGAAGATGAAAACATCAATTATTACCATTTTTATGGGATTTGTAGGATTTAATGAATCTGCATTCTTTATCCCTCAATTGATGATTGCTTATCTTAAACAGGTAAAAGCCATGGAATTAATCGACCGGTTGGAAGTCACGAGGCGAGGGCCTTACAGTGGCGGATTTGGATCTATATCATTTACTGGAAATATGGACATCGCAATAGCTCTGAGAACCATTGTATTTCCTACCTGGGGATGCTGCAACAGAACTATGTTTTCGTACATGGACGCAGATTGGCGACAGGAGTGGGTGGCACACATTCAGGCTGGAGCCGGCATCGTGGCTGATAGCAATCCAGAGGATGAGGATAGGGAATGTGAGGACAAGGCTGCTGCTCTGGTTCGTGCTATCGATCTTGCCGAGGCTACGTTTGTAAAGAAGTTGTAGTGTGATCTGCCTTTTAACCAGTTACAGTGTTTCCTTTCACCGTTGGGTCTATTTTGGGAATGAAATTTGCTTATTATACATGTACTGGAACTTGCAAAGTTGGGAAACCAAATATCCGAAATTGCTGACTGCTGCCAACTTTTGCATGCAAAATGCAAGTTTGAGATTAGAAATGAAGGATTTTCTTTCTCGATTTCTTTAATAGTGATTTTTCTTTTTCTTTCTTCTCTTAGGCATCAATTGTGAGCAAAGCAGTCATTCTCTGAAGAGGGAGCTTGTATCCTCAGCTACATCCAAATAATTTTGCAGTAGCATATCTCGGAATTCTCTCATGCCATGTTTCTCATGTGGTTCACGGAATCATAGCATTAGGAAAGGAAAAAGTTTTTTTTTTCCTATGTTTGGATGCCAAAGAAAATGTTTGGGAAATGAAACTGATACCCAAGGAAAAGAAAAATTGGAGAAAAACTGGTTCTCTCACCCACATAGTATAGATAGTAATAAATTAACTAATAGATTAAACTAAAATAAATCAAACCAAACCAACAAAAATACAACAAACAACAGAAATACACTATTTCCGCAAGGCAAACTGGCGGAAAGCTTTCATATTCACAATTTTCAAATCTTCTTATTTTCTAGCCAATTTTGTTGAAAAAATTATTGTTGAAACAAGTTATCTCTATTTAATTTGATTAGAGATCATAATCAAATATATAATACTCTCTTATCAAATATAATAAGTTTTAATGACATTATTTTATTCAGTTACATAATAATTTTTTATTAAACGTAATATTCTGTTTTTTAAATTTTAACTAAGGGTATGCTTGGCAATTGTGGGAGTAGCAATTATTAGGTGTTTCAAGAGTATCAATATGAGGGGCCTGATTTTGGATGGTTTTAAGTAACAAATTTTAAATCAGTCTAATCCATTGATAATTCATTAACGAATTGTTCTGAAAGTTGTTTACAATAATAAAATTACTTATATGTCCATATATAAACAAAGAGCTCATCAAAAATTTGTTTATGATGTCGAAGTCTACATGATGAAGTGAGACGCAATGGTGGAGGATGGATAGCGGTCCTGAGCACGGGAAATGCCATCCGGTCCATGAAGAGAAAGTAATCGTAGTTTTGAAGAAGTAGAAGAGTAACAAAGATGTTAAAAAAAAATAGGATAAGATATTATTAGTTATAATAATATATTTTGTTTAAGAATATAATGGAATAAATTTTTTAAAAAAAACATGGATTTGGGATGTTTTTATATTTACACCGATTTTGGGAGGTTTTTGAGTCAACCACCAGTGCCTTAAAAAGTTAACAAGCAGGAGTTTTTAAAACACTTTCAGTTCAAAAAATCCAAAAATTGTTGAAAACATTATTGTCTAGCAGATCCTAAGAATTCTTGCATAGGAGAGAACAAAAATTATTTCAAGCAAAAAAATATTACACGAATTAATGAACCAGTTGGGGGCTGGTCGAAGCAATGGTGACACAATTTTTTTTTGACCTGGTGGGAATGAGAATTTCGATACAAATTATTGAGATAGATTGGAACAATTATATAGATGTTACGACTTACAAGTCCTTCGTCGAATATTCTCTTGTCGCAGATCGGTACTACCAAAAAGTGTACAATTTATAACGAAAGAAAAATATATTATATAAAAGATTGAATTAGTGGGTCAATAAATAATATTTTTATTTTAAATAATCAAAATTTTAGATTAAAAAGTATTACACCAATTAATAATATACATAGTATTTTAATTATATATTAGTATAGTTTTGCCTAGCCTCCTCTCCGGCCTCTGGGGGCAAAAGGAAAAACCTAATGAAACATAAAATCCGAGCCGCCTGTAAAATCAGGACCGTCAATCTCGATCAAAGGAAATTAGGGTTTCTCTCCCAACCCCTATAAATAACCACCGAACTACCCATTGCCTTCACAACAGAAACCTATAGGTGTCGCCGTTCTCTCTTTTTCTTCTCCATATTTCTTCTTGAGGTTAAATTTAATTTTCTCTTTCTGTTTTCTTATTTATTTTGGATGGAGATGATGATCCTTTCCCCAGATGATCGACTAAGATTATAATGTGCGCAATTTCCTTCTCTCTTTTCAGGGGAGAAGTCAAGCCAATGGTTCTGATCCTATTTGTTATTTTTATTATTTATTATTTATTATGATTCTTATTATTATTGAGATAAATACGAATAAATTATTATTTTGGTCGATGATGATGATTGGAAAGGCTTGTTTCTCAGAACATTCGCAGTGGCCGCCTGAGAGCTTTCGCCTCGCCGGGCTTGAGAGCTTATGCTGCTTATTCCATTACCTTCCTTGGATGTCTGAGACCAATAATAATACCACAACAAAAATACAACCATCCAATTTTTTATTTTTTTGACTTTTTAATTTTAGAATGTCCTTCTGTTTTCAATCCTTTTTCAGGGAATAATAATTTGATGATTTGATAAAAATATATCATTTTCATATTTAATTGAACAATGAGTAAGAAATTTATGGGCGTTTAAATGGTCAATTGGCTAATTTTTTGCTTGGAATCAACTTGGTCCTGATTTTTTTTTAATCAAAAGAAAAGGCTCGTCCTGTTTTTTTTTTTCTTTGCAAGTAGTCGTCCCCTTCCTCCGAAAAGTTGACACAAGCATTCCGGAGATGCAACATATTGGTCATTAATTTTTTTTAGCGTGACAATGAATTTCATGATATTAATCAGTAGTAGTTAATTATGTAGCTGGTTTAAAAATTTAAACTATTTATAATGTCTAGTTATTGTTATTTAATATTAACAAAGTAATTAAAAATATTATTAATAGACTAATAATATTTAGTTTTATATACAATATTATGAGGATATAAACCAGTTGAATTTCAGAATAAATTTGTCTTATAATTCATTGTCAAGTAATTTTGAATTTAAAAGAGAAGCACTCAAATTGAATTGTGGGTGAATATTTGAGAGATGAACTTTTGTTTGAATTCTATTTTTTAAGAGGCGACTTCGTTAACTCTTTAAACTAACAGAAAATTCTATAAAAAGCATCAAAGTTTGCATGAATTGTAAAAATAGTATAGAAGTTTTAGAAATTGTGAGTTAAGCATCCATACGGACTTTGCTTACGTCATCCCACGTTCTAGCGTAATTAACGAAGAGGGGAGAGATTAGCGAATGAGGCGGACTTTTAAAGTCCGCATGCTGACGTCGGATGACGCCAGCAAGCGGACTTTTAAAGTCCCCGACAAATGGATGCGACGACGAGCCCTCCCAACCGTGACGCCATTCTCCATGCTCACGTAACTTAACGTCTGGATAGTCATATAACTGCAAAATATTTTTGGTTAATTTGTCAGTATTTAAATTCTAAGAGGCATGACATAATTTGTTCAGCAGAAAAATTACCGATCCTAAGAATACACGCTCAGAAATGTGTGAATGTCGCTCCTGAATAATAGTCGGTGTGGTGGGTCCACCAGGAATACGTCCATCGTTTTGTGTTCCCATTTGAAATATGACAAAATAAAAACAATATTTAACTAATTTTTTTTCTAATTATTTCTACAATATGTCAATAATATATCTAGTTTTTTCTACAATATGTAACAAAAATATCACGAAAATATCAACAATATTTCACGAATATATCTAAATATTTCTACCATATTTCTACACTATTTCTACAATTTTCCTACATATTTTCCCGTACATATTTTCTACAATCTTTCGTAATACTTTTCTACCATTGATACGTACAAATTTTCTGCTATTTATGTCATATTTCGTACATAATTTGTGTTCCATTTTCTACATATTTACTGTAATAATTTTCTACAAAATTTCTACAAAATTTTGGTCCAAAGAATTCCTTCAAAATTTTTGTCCAATTTTCTAGTAAATTTTACTACAAATTTTTCCATGACAAATTTTCTACATAATTTCGTAATATTTTTCTACAATTTTTTCTACAAATTTCACCACTACAAATCTTCTACCATATTTCGTAATATATTTCTACCATTTTTCCTACAAAATTTTCTTTCAAAATTATCCCATACAAATTTTCTACAATATTCCCTACAATTTTTCCTATACAATTTTAGTACAAATTTTCCCTCTACAAATTTCTCCAAACAATTCCTTCATAATTTTTGTCCAATTTTCTACTAAATTTTTCTACAAATTTTTCCCTTACAAATTTTCTACATTATTTCGTAATATTTTTCTACCATTTTTTCTACAAATTTCATCACAACAAATCTCCTACAAATTTTTCCCTTACAAAATTCACCACTACAATATTTTTCTACAAATTTCACCAGTACAATTTTTTCCTCTACAAATTTCCCCTCTACAAATGTTCCTAGAATAGCATGAAAAACAAAAATACAAAAATTTTTTACCTTCGTACAATCCTCCTTCTCCTTCTTACTGTCTCCTTCTCCATCTCCTTCCCCTTCTTACTGTCTCCTTCTCCTTCTTACTCTCTTACTCTAAGTATATACTGTCGGCATTTACCCAAACCAATAACCATCAACAACTCCTATTTATTACCCAACCCCCCAGCGAACCATCCAAGCGGACTTTAAAAGTCCGCTTGCTGGCGTCATCCGACGTCAGCATGCGGACTTTAAAAGTCCGCCTCATTCGCTAATCTCTCCCCCTTTCGTTAATTACGCTGGGACGTGGGATGACGTAAGCATATGGACTTTTAAAGTCCGTATGCTATTTTTACAATTCATGCAAACTTTGATGCTTAAAAGTCCGTATGCTATTTTTACAATTCATGCAAACTTTGATGCTTTTTATAGAATTTTCTGTTAAACTAATCAACGGGAGGATTTGCACCAAACTTTCTTAAAATTTACTAAATCCATCGTATTTGTAACCAAATAGCCTTAACGAATATTTTTAATGGCAACCAAATGTTAGCTTTCTTGAAGTTTTTTGCTTAACTCCAATTTTTAATGATATAAATGATAGACACAATTCAATTTAATTTTAATAACAAACAAATGTTATCTTTACTTATCTTTTATCACCAATTTTGAATGATATAAATAAATAATAGACACAATCCAATTAATTGTAATATCTATTTCAATTGAAAACTTTAGTTTTTTTTCTTTTGTAAATGCATCTTACAAATATACAAAATTACATCCTTTGATTGCAGAGTTGATGGACGTCTAACATGACTAGATCCCATAATTTAGGCGATCTAGTCCATACGACTTATCTTGAAGAAAATCAAATAAAAAAGAAATGCCAAATCAAGACTTATCAACAAATAAGGAAGCAGATAAGAACAGATGGAATTGAATTTCAAGATAGATATAATGAGGCAAGGTGAGAATGGAATCGAAAAAAACAGAACCTGCAAGCACCTCTCCCACTGCCTGAGCATTCTCGACTGTCATGGCTGGTCTCCTCCAGCCTGATGCTGATACTGCACAAATCTCTGCTGCTGTGTCTGTAACGGTCCCCGCTGCTGACCTACCGGAGCCTTGGCTCCTCCTCCTGGTGCTGCTTCTTGTGCTACTCTGCCTATGTACTGGGAACACTCCCTCAGCTGGTGGTCTAGGGACAAATGACTGTCTGCTGTCTGGGTGCCTGATGCTGTCTGGGCTGCTGATGTCCCTGACCTTGGAACTGCTGCTGAAACTGATGCTGAACGTGCGGCCTCTTGGCCGGTCCTCCGCTACTACTAGCTCCCTGGATGTCTCGCCCCTTCTTGAGCCTAAGCTCAAGATCATCTTCTGCGGCTAATGCATCCACTAGGATCTCCTCAAAGGTAGCGCTGCGAGCACTCATGGTATAGGACTTAACCTCCTTTACCAATCCCTTCCTGAACCTCCTGGCCTTCGTCGCCTCGAATCCCTCGACAAATTTGCCCAGATGGCAGAACTCCCCTGCATACTCCTCCACAGACTGGCTCCCCTGGACTAGGGCCTCGAACTGAGTCTCGAGGGCTCCTAGCGCTGCATCCGGGAAAAACTTCTCCTTGAACAGTTTCTTGAATGCTGCCCAAGTCTGTCCCGGAGTACCAACCCTCGGGTCGGTCTGGTACCAAGTGCGGGCCAGATCCTGCATCATGCTGGCCGCTGCCTCAATTTGAATCCTCACCGAAATCTCAGCCAGCCAATCTGAAGATCTCCTCCATGTGCTCTATCCACTCGTCGGCGTACAGGATCCCCTCTGTACCCCGGAAGTCCTTCGGGTGCATCTTCTGAAAATCCTGGATGCCCTTCTCCCTCGGAGGGTGCGGCTGTTGGACTGCCGCTGGTTCAGCTACTTCTCTCTCCACTGTAGTCGGGGCCAGATCAATGCCCCGACTAAAATCTGCTGTCTGCCTCTGCTGCTGGGCCTGTTGGCCCTCCATGAACTGCTGAAAGAACGTGAACAGCTGAACTGCGTCAACTGTCCCCGAAGGTGGCTGTCGCTGCTGAAGTGCCTCTGGAATCACCGGACTCGGCCCATGTGCTACAGGTAGTGGGGCTCCTCCGAACGTAGCTGAAACGCCTACCCCAACCGGCATGACTGGGGCTGCGGTACCGGAGGCTGACTGCTGAGTATGAGAGGTGACAGACCTCTCATCGGCGTCCCCCTGGCCCTGGCGATGTGATCTCGTCTCAACTATCCTGGAGACAGATCAAAAGAACAATTGCTGAGAATGAGTCGAAATAGCAAATGAGGACAGTTTATTTCAAACCATCTCAATTCTTGCTGATATTGTTTTCCTTGAAATAAACTGTCCTTTGCTATTTCGACTCATTCTCAGCAATTGTTCTTTTGATCTGTCTCCAGGATGGTTGAGACGAGATCACAT
The DNA here is from genome assembly GCA_029216955.1 of Iris pallida. Classification (NCBI taxonomy): domain Eukaryota; kingdom Viridiplantae; phylum Streptophyta; class Magnoliopsida; order Asparagales; family Iridaceae; genus Iris; species Iris pallida. The sequence goes on along the minus strand of JANAVB010002397.1, from coordinate 13,876,623 downwards.
CGCCAGGGCCAGGGGGACGCCGATGAGAGGTCTGCCACCTCTCATACTCAGCAGCCAGCCCCCGGTACCGCAGCCCCAGTCATGCCGGCTGGGGTAGGCGTTTCAGCTACGTTCAGAGGAGCCCCTCCACCTGAAGCACATGGGCCGAGTCCGGTGCTTCCAGAGGCGCTTCAGCAGCGACAGCCACCTTCGGGGACAGTTGACGCAGTTCAGCTGTTCACGTTTTTTCAGTTGTTCATGGAGGGCCAGCAGGCCCAGCAGCAGAGGCAGACAACAGAGTTTAGTCGGGGCATTGATCTGGCCCTGACTACAGTGGAGAGAGCAGTAGCTCAGCCAGGGGCAGTCCAGCAGCCGCACCCTCCGAAGGAGAAGGGCATCCAGAATTTTCAGAAGATGCACCCGAGGGACTTCCGGGGTACAGAGGGGATCCTGTACGCCGACGAATGGATATAGCACATGGAGGAGATATTCAGATTGGTTGAGATTTCGGTGAGGATTCAGATTGAGGCAGCGGCCAGCATGATACAGAATCTGGCCCGCACTTGGTACCAGACCGACCCGAGGGTTGGTACTCCGGGACAGACTTGGGCAGCATTCAAGAAGCTGTTCAAGGAGAAGTTTTTCCCGAATGAAGCGCTAGGAGCCCTCGAGACTCAGTTCGAGGCCCTAGTCCAGGGGAGCCAGTCTGTGGAGGAGTATGCAGGGAAGTTTTGCCGTCTGGGCAGATTTGTCGAGGGACTATCCGAGGCGAGGAAGGCCAGGAGGTTCAGGAAGGGATTGGTAAAGGAGGTTAAGTCCTATACCAATAGTGCTCGCAGCGCTACCTTTGAGGAGATCCTAGTGGATGCATTAGCCGCAGAGGATGATCTTGAGCTTAGGCTCAAGAGAGGGCGAGACATCCAAGGAGCTAGTGGTAGCGGAGGACCGGCCAAGAGGTCGCACGTTCAGCATCAGTTTCAGCAGCAGTTCCAGGGTCAGGGCCATCAGCAGCCCAGACAGCATCAGGTACCCAGACAGCAGATAGTCAGTTGTCCCTACTGCTAGAAGCCGGGGCATGGATGGGGTACGTGCAGGAAGAGGCTGGGCAGGTGCCTACTATATGGAGCAGCGGACCATCAGCTGAGGGAGAGATGTTGGTTCCCGGCGCGGATAATACCACCCGGTCGTGACCATGCAGGTCCTATTTAGAATTGCAGTGGTATTCGAACTAGAGTATCACTGCAGCCTGCCGTAGGATTAGGATATTTTTGAATGTACTCAATCACATTAGAAAAAACTCTTAATCAGATTCCTTTTATCTAAATTTGCTGCTTATTGTCTTTCCTTGAATATAAACTGTCATCCTTTGCTATTTCGACTCATTTTCAGAAATTATTTTCTTGTTTGATCTGTCTCCAGGATGGTCGAGACTAGATCACATCGCCCAGCAGCCCTGGTGATTCCAGAGATGCTCCAGCAGCCACCTTCGGGGACCGTTGACGCAGTCCAGCTGTTCACCTTCTTTCAGCAGTTCATGGAGGCCCAGCAGGCCCAGCAGCAGCGTTCGACTGCAGAGTTTAGTCGGGACATCGATCTGGCTCTGACGACAGTTGAGAGGGCAGTAGCTTACCCTGCGACAGTTCAGCAGCTTCATCCGCCGAGGGAGAAGGGCATCCAGGACTTCAAGAAGATGCACCCGAGGGACTTCAGGGGTACAAAGGGCATTCTGTACGCTGATGAGTGGATTGAGCATATAGAGGAGATTTTCAGACTGGCAGAGATTCCTGTGAGCTACAGATCGAGGCGGCGGCCAGTATGATACAGGATTTGGCCCGCACCTGGTGCCAGACCGACCCGAGGGTTGTTACAGATGGGCATACTTGGGCAGCCTTCAAGAAGCTGTTCAAGGAGAAGTTTTTCTCAGATGCAGCGCTTGGTGCCCTCGAGACTCAGTTCGAAGCTTTAGTACAGGGCAGTCAGTCTATAGAGGAGTATGCTTGAGAGTTTTGCCATCTGGGCAGGTTTGTCGAGGGGTTATCCGAGGAGTATGCTTTCTGAAGAAGGCCCTTCGTCGCCTCGGATAATCCCTCGACAAATCTGCTCAGACGACAGAACTCCCCAGCATACTCCTCTACAGACTGACTGCCCTGTACTAAAGCCTCGAACTGAGTCTCGAGGGCACCAAGCGCTGCATCTGGGAAAAACTTCTCCTTGAACAGCTTCTTGAAGGTTGCCCATCCGTACCAACCCTCGGGTCGGTCTGGTACCAGGTACGGGCCAAATCCTGTATCATACTGGCCGTCGCTTCGATCTGTAGACTCGTTCGAATCTCTGCCAGTCTGAAAATCTCCTCCATATGCTCAATCCACTCATCAGCGTACATAATGCCCTCTGTACCCCTGAAGTCCCTCGGGTGCATCTTCTGGAAGTCCTGGATGCCCTTTTCTCTCGGCAGATGCGGCTGTTGAACTGCCGCAGGCTGAGCTGCTGCCCTCTCAACTGTCGTCAGGGCCAGATCGATGCCCCGACTAAACTCTGCAGTCTGACGCTGCTGCTGGACCTTCATGGGCCACCACTAAAAATGTGTCACGACCCGCACCCAATGTAGTGGCACGAGAAGTGGTTACGTCCAGCCTACGCCGCAGTGTCGGCGGTAGAATGCTGTCCTAGGTCACATACATCTAACAGTTATAAGGTACCTGTACAGTATATATACTCCGAATGGAGGTGATAATATAAAGTAAAACTCAATCACAACTAAGGAAGAAAGTACGATAAGATAGATAGAGGAAATCAACAGAATCCACAGATGATAAATACAAGATAAGAGAGAGAACTAATGTCTAAGATAAACAACACCACAAATCCAGAATAACAAATCCCCAAATAAGTACAAGTGTATCCAATAGACATAATGATAAATAAGATACTAGTCTAGCTAACTAGCCTAGACTACTGGGGTAATGTCCTCTGCAAGTGCTGGGTCCTCCTGAGAGTCCAGCTCATATGTGTCGTCTAGGCCTGCTCCATAATAAGTGGGACAGAACACCTCAATATCATCTGTAATATTTCAACAGGTCCAGTCAGGACGGGAGCGAGCACAATACATCTCACGTAGTTCATAATATGACAGGATATATAAATATGCAATAGAGTAAGATACATGAAACGCTGCATAATATACATGAAGTAAATGAGAGAGCTGTAATTGTAATGCCCATATTCGGAATACGAATTTGAATTAAGCTTGCATGTATTTCGGACTTGTATTTTCTTTTCTCGGATTTTGGCCTGTAATTATATTTTGGCTCGACTTGCAGATTTTGGATTTTCTCGTAAAATAGGTTTTGACATGGCTTGGTTTTATTTTGTGGAGTAGGATTGGTTTGGTTTGGTTTAATATGCTTGGAACACCTTAGCATATGCTCAACCTTCATTCCACCACAACCTACCCTCATTTAATCCCACCTAGCTTTTCTCTCTCCTCTTTACTTTCATTTATTTTTCCTCCATCGTCTTCTTCTTCTTCCTTCCTCCACACAACACCAATACCATAGGAAAGTGCACCTTGCCACCACATGAGAACCCCATTTTATTTGTCTATTAGCTAGTTTAGGCTATGGTGAACAACATTAGAACTTGGCATTTTGTGATTTGGAGCTTCCATTTTTCTAGATCTAGGTTTTAACCATTTTTGGAAATTCTTGGTTTTGATCTATTAAACTTTGATTTTTGTTTGTTTTGATGCTTCCATGTGGAAGAGAATTCCATTTTACACAAGTTAGAACTTTGAAAATCCAAATTTGGTTTTGATTTGGCCAAGATATGAAGAATTGAACTTTTGGTGTTCTTGAGGCTTCTTCTCGGCCTGGAGAAGAAGACTTCAGCCTGCGCTCTTTAGCGCAGTGCTGAACCGCGCATCCCCCTCGGCCAGCGCTCTTTAGCGCAGTGCTGACCAGCGCAGCTTACCCCTTGGCGAACTGCGCACCCCCCCTGCGCCATCTGCCCCCGACGCACTTGGCCCCCTGCGCCATCTGCCCCCGGCGCACTTGGCCCCCTGCGCCATCCATCCCCGGCGCACTTGGCCCCCTGCGCCATCCATCCCCGGCGCACTTGGCCCACTGCGCCATCCATCCCAGGCGCACTTGGCCTCCTGTGCCATCTGCCCCCGGCGCACTTGACCCCTGCGCCATCCATCCCCTGCGCAACCCACTTGCCCATGATGGTTTGGTTTATTTCTTGGACTTGGCTTTTCTTTTGTGGGTTGGGTTTGAGATCTTGTTCCACACAATACGACTATCTTGACCCAACACGACTTGGCATGGTTTTCGATGATTTTGCTTATGACTAATGCGATTTTCCTGATTCTGTGAAGTATGATTTTAGTACCTCTGATCTTCTTAGTAGTGACCCGATGGGGTACACACTTGACTTGTAACCTGTGATTTATGATTTATCTCGGTAACCAGATAACTTGATAGTGGTCCATGGCGGCACACTCTTGACTCGTAACTTGACTTGACTTGATGCCGTTGCGATGGCTAACTTGACTCTTGTAACTAACTCTGACACCGTGGGTGTTCCTGCTTGCTTGTTTGTGCAATCCACTTGTTTTGTCTTGCATCATGTCTAGGACGTGACTTCCTGGGTACCACGGCCAGGGATTCGCGCTAATATGGATTAGACTAATGATTAGATCAAACTAGAACATGAAGAATTTCCAGTCACAGGCAATCTCGTTATCTGGGCACCTTAATTGGACTTGTAGCTTGCCGACGAGTAGAGCACATTTCCAGCACACTGTCATGTGTTGCACCTCTAAGTCACCTAAGGGTATATCGTCTCTTGGGCGATGTACCCAACCATACTCTCAACCCGCGAAAGGATAACTGGATAGTCTACAGGGCTTGGGACTGGAGAATTCTCACTTGCATCTTGTTAGTAATTAGGCTTGTGATAACCCTAGTTAGTTAAAGTAGTAAGCCGTAGTAATTGCTTGGCGGCTTGTGAATGTATGGTGTCCAGCCTGGTCTAAGTCTCGTCTAAGTCCCTATACCTGGAACTCCTGTACATGATTGTTTTACTTATCTTAAACAATAAATGGATAGGGACAAGTGCTATTCAAGCGAAGGGTTACAACCCCGGTCCTTGTTTGGTTTACGGGTTATAATCTGGCTCCCGGAATGGTTCTATGTCCCTAGTCGTTTATTGTCCTGCTATACTTTTATTACTTGTACTTTTCTTTCATTTTCTTATGGTCTGATATGCTGGTTTTGTTCTTATTTTGTGGCCTCCCTTGTGGCACTTGCTCTTTCTGGGGTTTGACCCAGCTGGTTTTGTGTGGCCAGATTTCGGAGCAGCCCCCGAGGATCTACCGAACCTCCAGCCCGATGGTGGCGGCTAGAAGGAATCCGGACTACGAGTGGGTTTCCTATTTTGTTTCACTCACTCTATTGTAAAATTATTCTTGTGAAACGTTTAGCCGACGAGCACTTGTTAGCTCAATGCACATTTACTTACTGTCTGCCTACGGGCTGTAAACATGATTAACAAATCCTAGGGTTAATCATGTATGACTTAACTCTTGCCAGTCCTCGCATTTTGTACGACTAGCTTCATGATCATCTGAATATACAATATTTGGGATGCCTTTTATTGTATATTTGGTGGTCTAACATCTTGTAATTATATTACTTGCTTGAGATTGAGATAATAGGCTTGACCTTAAGAGACCGTTGGCTTGTAGTAAACCCTCATATCTAGACAGCCGTGACCGTATAGCGAGGTGGTTTCCATTTCAATATACGTAGCTGGCTATGTTCGCCTCCCGCTCTCCAGTATTCTGGTTCTGGGGCATGACATGGTTTAAGTGGTGGCCCATGCAGGTCTTGGCATTCAAGAATGTGAGGGTTTACCGAATAGATGTCTCAATCAGTACTCGTCCTTGATCTCCTTTTATATCCTCTGAATCTCTGGAATCTTGACCTGATCACATGCTTGTATCGTTGATCTGTCCTGGTCCTTATTGTTTCCTATGTCGTTTTCTTCAGCGGCATTGTTCATGAACCAACCGATCAGCAAGGCAGAGCAACTCCCGCGGACCAGCAGCCCAGAGATCAAGCCCAGCACTCCGGAGTAGCCTCCAGAGTTGTGCCTACTGGAGGATAGCCCCTAGTTCAGCCCGTTCAGCCTGCCGAGCCGGATGATGGCACTTTGGTAGGTCTCATCAGGACCTTGATAGCTTTCCAAGATCGCAGAGGAGACGCCTTGCACCAGGTAGTGGCAGATGCTTTAACCAGAGGCGGTCACCCAGGGAACAGCATGGCCAACAGCTTTAAGCGCTTGAACCCTCCCTTCTTCGACGGCAGTGAAGATGCGATTGCCGCGGACGCTTGGCTTCAGGATACCGAGGTAATTCTGGAGGCATCTAGAACACCTGAGAATGAGAAGGTGGCGGTGGTACGCCTGCAGTTGCTGGATTTAGCTCGCAGTTGGTGGGCAGCGCAAGCCATGGGATTAATGGCACCCATTGCTTGGGCAGTGTTTAGAGAGAGATTCCAGACGAAGTATTTCGATGCTGTAGCTCGGTACGACCTGCAGACGAGATTTACCAACTTGAAGCAAGGAGGCAGAACGGTCGGCAGTTACGCATATGAGTTTTCTAGACTTAGTAGGTTTGCCCCCACCTTGGTGGCAACCGAGTTTGATGGGGCCCAGCGGTTCCAGCAGGGACTGCATTTGGAGATCTTGTTAGCAGTCGAGCAGTTCGAGCACCAGACGTTCGATGCAGTATTGAGAGCGGCTAGGAGGCATGAGTACACCTCCCAGAGGATCGTGGATAGGACCGGAGGTAGGAAGCGGTCCCACAGTCAGATGCACCAATCATCAGCTCCAGCCCCGGCAGCTAGGGGTTTGACTATTGGAACTCCGAGGTGGGCGGCCTCAGTAACGTCGGTTCAGCATTCGACCCCGACGTACCCGCAGCAGCAGAAGCAGAAGCAAACTTTCGCGATGTGATGTTTTCATTGTGGGAAGCCAGGCCATGTAGTGGCGGATTGTCGTAGGACGCAAGGATTGTGCCTGGCTTGTGGAGCGACAGATCACAAGATAGGAGCCTGCCCGAATAGGGGTAGTTCATCCTCCTCCAACCTAACCAGTCCATCGGTTAGGGGACCAGCACCTATGCAGCAGCAGCAGTACCCGAGGCCATTGTTGCCTCAGGCCCAGGCATTTCATCAGCAGAACCAGCAGCAGTATACCCAAGCCCAAGTACAGAGCAGACATAGAGGTTTCCAGCAGAGGGGACCCGCAGCTAGAGGACAAGGTCAGGCCATGATGATGACTATGGAAGAAGAAGTTGCACCAGGTGAGGTAGTGGCAGGTACTATTCTCGTCAACTCCTCTCCAGCATTGGTATTATTTGATTCTGGTGCATCGGATTCATTCATGTCTGCACGATTCGCGACACGGATAGGATTGGAGCCAGAGTCATTATCAGTAAGACTCAATATACTTACTGGTAATGGTCTTGTGGGAGTAGATCGAGTGTTTTCCTCGTGTCGGATCGTAGTTAGCGGTAGAGAGTTCTCCGCTAGATTTATAGAATTCCCTATGGCAGACTATGATGTAGTCTTAGGCATGGATTGGTTGAGGAACCAGTATGCTAGGATAGACTGCCATGGTGGCAGGGTTGTTTTCAGCATTCCAGGCGAGCCAGAGTTCTCATTTTCCAGAGGCGCAGTGGAGCCATCTTCTCCAGTGTTACGGATGGCAGTAGCAGCAGAGCAGTTGCCTAGGATAGTTGAAGAGTTTCCAGATGTCTTCCCAGAAGAACTTCCAGGGATGCCGCCAGAGCGGGAGATCGAGTTCACTATAGACTTAATCCCCGGAACAGCACCGATATCAAAGCGAGTCTACAGAATGGCGCCTTCAGAGTTGGAGATTTTGTACAAGATGATTGAAGAACTCAGGACCAAGGGATTCATTCGTGCAAGTAGATCGCCTTGGAGATCCCCGATGCTTCTTGTAAAAAAGAAGGATGGTACGTCCAGGCTATGTATAGATTATCGTACCTTGAACTCAGTGACAATCAAGAACAGATACCCTCTTCCGAGGATAGATGACTTGTTTGATCAACTCAGAGGGGCTTCAGTGTTTTCGAAGATAGACTTGCGGTCAGGATACCACCAGATCAGAGTCAGAGAGCAGGACATCCCGAAGACAGCTTTCCGATCTAGGTATGGGCATTGGGAGTTCCTTGTTATGCCCTTTGGAGCGACCAATGCGCCAGCCGTATTCATGGACCTCATGAATCGCATTTTCATGCCTTACTTGGATCAGTTCATGATCGTGTTCCTAGATGATATCCTGGTCTACAGTAAGAGCGAAGCAGAGCATGAGCAGCATCTCAGAATTGTCCTCCAGACGCTTAGAGAGTATCAGTTGTACGCCAAGTTCAGCAAATGCGAGTTCTGGCTCGATCGTATTTCGTACTTGGGTCACATCATTACTCGAGGAGGAGTGGAAGTGGATCCCCAGAAGATTGTGGCTATCGAGTCATGGCCAGTACCTAGCTCAGTGGCAGAGGTTCGCAGCTTCCTTAGATTGGCCGGCTACTACCGGCTGTGAAACCCGTATTTTTAGTTTACTTCTAATTTTTTTATTTGCTAAATAAAATTTTGTTAGCAATAAATTTTTTCTTTAGAATAATGTTAGATGTTAATAATATTTATTTAAGAGTAAATTATTTTCCAAATAGTTAAACTTGGATTTTTGGCATGTCAGCCCGGACTTGAACCCAAATTTGAACATAAAATATTTTTATAAATTGTACAAAAATTTTCTAAATAATATTTCCTTTAAAAATATTTTTAGTTGTCTAAAATTTTTCTAGCCCAAAGCCTTTAAATTTTATTGAAACCCATTGCTTTGGCCATTAGTTTCAATCCTGGCCCAAACTCATTATTTTTCTAAGTCCAATTGGACCTAACCCAAGCCAATTATAGGCTAACCTATAAATCTTGAATGGGTTTCAAACCCATTCGTATGTCTCAACCCATTAAGTCTATACTTACTCTTGGTATTGAATGACATATATTAAGTGTCTGATGAAGAAAACATTCAATAGCCTTTTCATTCTTCTTTAGTGTTGGGTGCTGTGAGTGGCCTTTGTGAACCGAAGAAGTTTTCTTCTTCTTCCCCACCCGTCGACCCCCTCGCCTTCCATAACCGGCCGACCATCAAGCCAGGATGGCACTCCATCTTCTTAAATGGTAACCTTCACTACCTATTTCCTATAAAAGGGGCTTTTCCCCATCATTTTTTTCCACACCATCACCATCTTCTTCATCCTCTTTCCAAATCAACTATTTTCCGGCGATCCCCTTCTCGATCCTCCCCGGCGAACCACTGGCCGAGTTTTCCCGAGGCCGACGCCCCTTTCCAGCGCGACCGAGCCGCTTCCCGGCGCTCCCGTCGACCCGCGCGGCCCCGCGTCACCGCCGCCCGCGCCCGACCGGCGACCGCCGCCGTCCACTGCCGGCATCCCGCGTGGCCTTCGTCCGTCGACCCTTTGCTCGCCCCTGTCCATGTCCAGCACTGTCCGTTTTGCCGTTCGGTTCCGCGACCCAAATTCGGGATTTCCTTCGACTTCGGTTTTGGGTATAATTTCTGGAACTCTATTTTCCTTTCTGTCGATGATGAATTCTCTGGTCCCCGAATCCTTCGGGATTTCGGTTTTCGACAACGTAATAGTTACGTTGCTATTTCGGCTTTTCCGAAAATCTCGGAAATGATTGCTGTGGTTTGTTTTCTGTGATTAAATAGAATTATTAGGACAGAACTGGGTTCTGTAGTTTTTCTCGGATTTTTGAGAACTTTTTAAGAAGAGATTCTCTGTTTTCTGTATTCTCGGGTTTTCGAGAATTAATGGAAATGATTGGAGATTCAAATTTTTGCTCTTAAGCTCTGTGAATGAGATTGGATAATGTTCTGTTATTGCTTTTGGGTTCTGTTGGGAATTTTCGGTTAATATGCTGGAATTGAATTCTTTTGGGAAGTTAAATCGGAATGGTTTCGGGTTTCGGGAATTTCGTTATCATTTCGGAAATGCTGTGTTGGCTTTGGAAAAATATGTTCTATGGATATATATATATGAATTTCGAGTTTTGGAAATTATTTTGCAGGTATATCGGAAGCATTTCCCAGTTTTTGGGTTGACCGGAAACAGAGGGAGTGCTGCCGAAATTTTTAGAAAATTATAAAAATGATTTTCAAAGGATTTTCGGATAATATTATTTTTTTATATTATTTTGGGCGACGACCATATTGGTCAATGGGCCCCAGCGAAATGCAAACGCACCGGTTCGTCCGGACGTTGAGGCAGAGTAGCTGTATTTGAAGATTGGACCAGTTCTGAGACATTCTAATAATTTACAAATTTAGTTAAAATTTTATTATTTAATTTTTAGGTGATTTAAAAGGACTAACCCATTTTTTCTCTTATTTAAATTCATGTATTAATTTGTAAGGGCATAAGCCTATTCTTTTATTTTCTGCAAAAGTTTGTAATCAGTAGGAACATTAGATTTGTGAATTCTGGGATTGAGTAAACGAGTAGGATTAATCAATAATATTATTAATTATTAATTAATAATTCACGATTTTCTCATTTTAAGAAAAGAAATTATATTTTTATTTAGTTATTATAAAACACCAATCTTTTTCCCAATAAGTTAATAAAATACCAAGTTTTATATTTAAATTGAAAATTACAAGTTTTCCCGAAAAACCTAAATAAATTGAATTTCTAAATTCAAACTCATTAGTAAACGTTGTGATGTTGTGTTAGTTAGCTAATAACTAAAATAGACTAGGAAAGACAAATAGAGATTGCAACTAGATTTTTCTGGTATTTGTATTTCTGAGATAAAGTTCCCCGGAATGTAGGATTTCAAGGAAGAACGTGACCTTTCGAATCCCGAAGTACAAATCTCGACCAATTGAAATTCAAGGCAAGTATGGTTGTGTTAATTTCAGTTTAATTAATATTAGAATATTGCATATTAAATACACAATTGTTACACGTACTCTCTCCTAGAGTAACACATTGAATCATTGCATCGGGATAATGGGGAGTAGTGTAGTTATCTATGATCAAAGCCCAATAGTAAATGAATGTGCGAGCTTACCCCTCTTCACACGGGGTTAGGCCGGACCGTATCAATAGGATACAAGTGAATCATCCTAAACCGGTCATAGATACTGCATACTCAAATCACAATTGTTTTATAGTTGAAAATCATTGTTTCCAAAGTTATTTTAATATTTCAATTTTCTATTCATTATGCAAATTGTTATTTTCATAATTGTACTTGCTCCTTTCCTGACTGGATTCCCCACACCCAATAGGTCCTATTGATGACTCAGAGCTACAGATTAGTAGCTATTACGACCCAGAGCTGTATCCTGCTATGCTTCCAGAGGAGGTTCCTGATGTTGATGATGATACTTCTGCTTAGATGGAGATTTGTTGTCTTTTATTAATGTTATTTTAAAAGTGGTGAACTCTTTTGTAATGAACAAGTTTATTTTATCGTTAAATTAAATGTTGTGGCAATTATAAATTCAAGTGTTGTTGATTGTACCTGCATATGGAATACAGCTTACTGCCGCCGTCTCAACAACGGTGCAGGCTGGGCATGATCCGAGTCGACCCAAGAAATTGGGATCGGGTCGTGACATGTTTTTAGTGGTGGCCCATGCAGGTCAACTAAATCAACAATTTAGGAAAACTAGAAACAATTAGGAACACTAGAACATCAAAATTGCCACAACATAGGACCGATTTATATATGATAAATATTTTTATAGACTGGTAGGTTACCTTGCTTATGCTTGCATCCTAAACCTTTCAGAGAATGACCACTGACAAAACCAACTCTGCTGGCGATGTGGTATCATCTCCGGATCGAACCCCGCCTCTTCAGTCAAGTCATAGCTTTTCACCCAACCAGCTGATTGATCATCCTCACCAATCATCCAGTGAAGTTTTCCCCACACTGGCAAATCCTACCTCTCCTCTAACTGGGTTACTTTTCTTTGAGGAAGTACCCACTCATGTTGCTTCACCAGTACCAGAGAACACCTCTCAGATGGTTGCTCTATTTCAAGAAATCCTAGAGTATCAGAAGATTCAAGCTGAACAGATGGATATCTCGAGAGAAGTCATGAAGAATATCAACGACGCAACCTTAGCCATTTTAAACCAAGTTGGAGCGGAACCTCGTCCTAGGAGGGATACCCATGAGAATAGAAGATATTTGGGCCCTGTCCGATAACCATATTGCAAGAAGCTTTTGGCTTGTGCCTACTGTAAGAGACCTGGTCACCAAGCCAACATTTGTCGCAAGAGATTAAGGCAATGTTTGGTGTGTGGATCTGCTGAACATCAAGTTAAGGACTGCCTCTTATCTTATCATCGTATCGGAGCGTCTATTATGCCACAACCTCAGGACTCTATCCAACAGACCATAGGAAGGGATGAAGCAGAATCAAGGATCATAGAAGAGGAAGAAAATGGAGATGCCCAAGCAAGAACCAGAACCATAAAGAATAGTACTTAGGACTGCTGAGTAGTATTATCTATTAAGAAGCTGTAACAAGATGTCCCTAGATCAATTATGAGAGTTTTGTTGTAATTCTCTTATATGAATAAAAATCTTAGTTACATCTTCATGATAGAAGTTTTCCCTAATAGTTTCTGGATTACCCTATGCATAGAAATATTCCATTAACCTAGTACCTAGCTCCTTCCCTATGACTAAGTGATACTATAGAATCGACCTGAAGGAAGCCAAGGAAATGAAGGATTAGATCAATGGACTAAAGGTGTTGGGTTTCATATAAGACGGAGCTTCACTCTAAGAAGCATCAGTCTTGTTTGTATCCAAGAAGGATAAAACAATATGGATGAGAGTAGACTATCAGGGCACTGAAGAATTACTTTTTCTCGACTGATGATCTATCCAAGTTGAGTGAACTTAAGGGTTTTCGGAGATTAACTTAAGAACTGACTACCATCAGATTAAGATCATGAAGAAGTACATTCTCAAGACGACATTCAACACCAAATACTGGTAGTTGAATTTTTGGATCATGTCTCTTGGAATGATGAATACTCATGTTGTGTTCATGAATCTCATGAACAGAGTCTTTTTATGAGTAATTGAATCAGTTTGTTGTCTTTTCTTTAGATAACAAAAATCTGATATACTCAAGGACTGAAGAAGAACATGAACATGATATCCCGGTAGCATGAAGATGTACCATGATATCCGTCAGCATTTCTGGTAGAATGGCATGAAGAGGGAGATAGCCCGGTTTGTCTCTCGGTGTTTGGTTTGCCAGCAGGTTAAAGCTGAACATCAGAGGCCCGCTGGACTTCTTCAGCCCTTGCCAATCCCAGAATGGAAGTGGGAGCATGTGACCATGGATTTTGTGACTGGATTGCCTAGATCCCCGGCTGGTCGAGATGCTATTTGGGTTATAGTTGACCGGCTCACGAAGGTGGCTTATTTTCTCCCATTCAGAGTTGGGCAGTCAACGGCTCAGTTGGCAGAGATGTATCTCAGACAGATTGTCAGACTTTACGGTGTGCCCGTCAGTATCACCTCGGACCGGGATTCAAGGTTTATGTCATACTTTTGGCGCATCCTGCAAGAGAGTTTGGGAACTCACCTTCAGTTTAGCTCACCATATCATCCGCAGACAGATCGCTAGTCAGAGCGCCCCATCCAGACTTTTGAGAATATATTGCGGTCATGTACACTTGACTTCGGTGGGTTGTGGGAAGATCACCTGCACCTGGTGGAGTTCTCGTACAATAATAGTTTTCAGGCCAGTATTCAGATGGCTCCGTTCGAAGCTCTTTATGGTAGGAAGTGCAGATCCCCGCTAGCATGGGACGATATCGGAGAGAGGCAGATGCTCGGTCCAGAAATGATTGCCCAGACAGTTGAAGTAGTCAGAAGAGTCAGGGATCATCTTCGAGTTGCCCAAGACCGCCAGCGACATTGGGCCGATGTCCATCGGCGTCCCTTAGAGTTTGCTATCGGCGACCATGTATTCCTTAGGATCTCGCCTAACCGCGGCGTCATTCGCTTTAGCGTGCGGGGAAAGCTTAGTCCTAGGTATATAGGGCCGTTCGATATCCTAGAGCGAGTAGGAGATGTATCCTATCGTCTTGCTCTTCCGCCGTCGCTAAGTGAGGTGCATGATGTATTCCATGTGTCCCAATTACGATGGTACGTCCCGGACCCGAGCCATATCCTAGACCATTCGGAATTGGTTGTTGGTACCAACCTTTCGTATGAGGAGAAGCCCGTGTCTATTTTGGACCGGAGGGAGAAGATACTCAAGAACAAGACTATTAGCTTAGTCCGTGTTGCTTGGGGTCATCACTCTCTAGGTGAGTCAACGTGGAAGCGTGAGGATGATATCCGATCGCGATATCCCTACCTGTTTGACTCGTAAGGTATAATGTCTTTCTTATTCCTTATGCTCTTCATTCCTTGATTGCATGTATGATTGTATGATTGAACTGCTTAGTGTAGTTGTTGCTTAGTGTAGCTTGCTGTGGCAATCTCTAGCTCCTTGATTAAATTTCGAGGACGAAATTCTTTTAAGGTGGGTAGAGTTGTAATGCCCATATTCGGAATACGAATTTGAATTAAGCTTGCATGTATTTCGGACTTGTATTTTCTTTTCTCGGATTTTGGCCTGTAATTGTATTTTGGCTCGACTTACAGATTTTAGGTTTTCTCGTAAAATGGGTTTTGACATGGCTTGGTTTTATTTTGTGGAGTAGGATTGGTTTGGTTTGGTTTAATATGCTTGGAACACCTTAGCCTATGCTCAACCTTCATTCCACCACAACCTACCCTTATTTAATCCCACCTAACTTTTCTCTCTCCTCTTTACTTTCATTTATTTTTCCTCCATCTTCTTCTTCTTCTTCCTTCCTCCACACAACACCAACACCATAGGCAAGTGTACCTTGCCACCACATGAGAACCCTATTTTTTTTTGTCCATTAGCTAGTTTAGGCCATGGTGAACAACATTAGAACTTGGCATTTTGTGATTTGGAGCTTCCATTTTTCTAAATCTAGGTTTTAACCATTTTCGAAAATTCTTGGTTTTGATCTATTAAACTTTGATTTTTGCTTGTTTTGATGCTTCCATGTGGAAGAGAATTCCATTTTACACAAGTTAGAACTTTAAAAATCCAAATTTGGTTTTGATTTGGCCAAGATATGAAGAATTGAACTTTTGGTGTTCTTGAGGCTTCTTCTCGGCCTGGAGAAGAAGACCTCAGCCTGCGCACTTTAGCGCAGTGCTGAACCGCGCATCCCCCTCGGCCAACGCTCTTTAGCGCAGTGCTGACCAGCGCAGCTTGCCCCTTGGCGAACTGCGCACCCCCCTGCGCCATCTGCCCCCGGCGCACTTGGCCCCCTGCGCCATCTGCCCCCGGCGCACTTGGCCTCCTGCGCCATCTGCCCCCGGCGCACTTGGCCCCCTGCGCCATCCATCCCCGGCGCACTTGGCCCCCTGCGCCATCCACCTCCGGCGCACTTGGCCTCCTGCGCCATCCATCCTCGGCGCACTTGGCCCCCTGCGCCATCCATCCCCGGCGCACTTGGCCCCCTGCGCCATCTGCCCCCGGCGCACTTGACCCCTGCGCCATCCATCCCTTGCGCAACCCACTTGCCCATGATGGTTTGGTTTATTTCTTGGACTTGGCTTTTCTTTTGTGGGTTGGGTTTGAGATCTTGTTCCACACAGCACGACTATCTTGACCCAACACGACCTGGCACGGTTTTTGATGATTTTGTTTATGACTAATACGGTTTTTCTGATTCTGTGAAGTATGATTTTAGTACCTCTGATCTTCTTAGTAGTGACCCGATGGGGTACACACTTGACTTGTAACCTGTGATTTATGATTTATCTCGGTAACCAGATAACTTGATAGTGGTCCATGGCGGCACACTCTTGACTCGTAACTTGACTTGACTTGATGCCGTTGCGATGGCTAACTTGACTCTTGTAACTAACTCTGACACCATGGGTGTTCCTGCTTGCTTGTTTGTGTAATCAACTTGTCTTGTCTTACATCATGTCTAGGACGTGACTTTCTGGGTACCACGACCAGGGATTCGCGCTAATATGGATTAGGCTAATGATTAGATCAAACTAGAACACGGAGAATTTCCAGTCACAGGCAATCTCGTTATCTGAGCGCCTTAATTGGACTTGTAGCTTGCCGACGAGTAGAGCACATTTCCAGCACACTGTCATGTGTTGCACCTCTAAGTCACCTAAGGGTATATCGTCTCTTGGGCGATGTACCCAACCATACTCTCAACTCGCAGAAGGATAACTGGATAGTCTGCAGGACTTGGGACTGGAGAATTCTCACTTGCATCTTGTTAGTAATTAGGCTTGTGATAACCCTAGTTAGTTAAAGTAGTAAGCCGTAGTAATTGCTTGGCGGCTTGTGAATGTATGGTGTCCAGCCTGGTCTAAGTCTCGTCTAAGTCCCTATACCTGGAACTCCTGTACATGATTGTTTTACTTATCTTAAACAATAAATGGATAAGGACAAGTGCTATTCAGGCGAAGGGTTACAACCCCGGTCCTTGTTTGGTTTACGGGTTGTAATCTGGCTCCCGGAATGGTTCCATGTCCCTAGTCGCTTATTGTCCTGCTGTACTTTTATTACTTGTACTTTTCTTTCATTTTCTTATGTTCTGATATGCTGGTTTTGTTCTTATTTCGTGGCCTCCCTTGTGGCACTTGCTCTTTCTGGGGTTTGACCCAACTGGTTTTGTGTGGCCAGATTTCGGAGCAGCCCCCGAGGATCTACCGAACCTCCAGCCCGTTGGTGGCGGCTAGAAGGAATCCGGGCTATGAGTGGGTTTCATATTTTGTTTCACTCACTCTATTGTAAAATTATTCTTTTGAGGCATTTAGCCGACGAGCACTTGTTAGCTCGATGCACATTTACTTACTGTCTGCCTACGGGCTGTAAACATGATTAACAAATCCTAGGGTTGATCATGTATGACTTAACTCTTGCTAGTCCTCGTATTTTGTACGACTAGCTTCATGATCAGCTGAATATACAATATTTGGGACGCCTTTTATTGTATATTTGGTGGTCTAACATCTTGTAATTATATTACTTGCTTGAGATTGAGACAATAGGCTTGACCTTAAGAGACCGTTAGCTTGTAGTAAACCCTCATATCTAGACAGCCGTGACCGTATAGCGAGGTGGTTTTCATTTCAATATACGTAGCTGGCTATGTTCGCCCCCCGCTCTCCAGTATTCTGGTTCTGGGGCGTGACAGTAATGTAAATAGATACTATAAATATAGAACTAACAGTGAACTAGTGATTTAGAGTACAAGATGAACATGTGAACGGCATGAATTTGCACATGAGTAATCTAAGAGTTTGCACATGAGTATACTACTTTGAAATTGTTCACATGACCATTTATACTCCTCCGTACCCCAATCAATACACAAGGATCCAGACAGGTTATGTTATTGCACATGATATCACATGAAGGCCCATAATAGGGTGTACATGATTGTATATATGAGGGCTCCGTGAACATGAGAGTACATAAATCATGAGAGTGCACATGAATGGTGAAAGCACCGGTGTAGCTCCCCTTTCCAAAATTTTTGAATTTTATTTATTTATTTAATTTAAATGGTGATTTTTAGATTTTTATAAATAATTGTTTAGTTAATTATTACGGTTGATAACTTTAACCATGGTAGAGTTTTGAAGTACCAGATGACTAGAAATTATGGCACGGATAGTGCAGTGGCGTGCCTTGACTAGTGTATTAGTCATGCTAAGGAAGACCGAGTCATAGTGATGTCCTAACTAGAAAAATCAGACCAAGTTGTGACATGACCATTATAAATAGTTTAATTATTTATTATTAATATTATTTGACGTTGAGTGACCTGATCGTATCAAACTAGTCAAGTCGGACCCGAAATAAGCCCAAGCCCATGTAGTCATGCGGTACGTCCAATGCCATTCGTGCTGATGTATCTTGGTATGATTGTGTCTATTCCATTTTAGTGATATAGTAATATTTCTAAGTATTCTTATTTAAATATTATAAGTATCGTTATTAGTTGATATTCAATAATATTTGTATAAAATAGGCCCTTGTACATTTTTTGGGATTATTAGATGGTGCAAAATGGAATATATGCCATTATTGGTTTGTTGAATCGTTATTATTATTATTATTTTTATTGAGGATATTATTATATATTATTATTATAATTATTATTGGTTATATTATTTCTGTCAAATAAATGTTATTATATATATTCATATTTATATAAATAAGTCCTACACCAGAAGAAGGGTATTTAGGAATTTAGAATTTTATTGGAATATTTATGTATGCATAGATATGAATATATATATATATATATATATATATATATATATATATATATATATATATATATAAAATATATATATATATATATATGTGTGTGTGTGTGTGTGTGTACATGTGTATGTATATATAAATATATATATATATATATATATATATATATATATATATATATATATATATATATATATATATATATATGTGTGTGTGTGTGTATATATATATGTGTGTGTGTGTGTGTGTGTGTGTGTGTGTATACATGTGTATGTATATATATATATATATATATATATATATATATATATATATATATATATATATGTGTGTGTGTGTGTGTGTGTGTGTGTGCATGTGTATGTATATATAAATATGTGTGTGTGTGTGTGTGTGTGTGTGTGTGTGTATAAATATATTATATATATAGGTGTAAATGTGAATATATTATATATAAAGGTGCATGTATATAAGTATATATAAGTGTATAATGTATATAAATATATGGTGTATGTATATATATTTATAAATATACGTATGTATACATATATGTGTATATATATAAATATATAGATATACACACAACAGTTGCTAATTAATAAAAAGAAAAAGAAAAAAAAAGAATAAAACCATTTTCCCCTTCAATCCCAGCCCAAGGCAGCCAGCCCGGCCCAGCTAGCCCCAAGCCCACAGCTCACCCCGCTCGATCCCAGCAAGCCAGTGGCCCGATCATTTCTCCCCCTCGGCTCTGTTCCGAACAGAGAGTTACATATATAATCGGGAGTAGCAGCAGTAAAGGAGAAACCTAAAAACCCTAATCCTCTACGCGACCAGGCCGACTTCCCCATAGCCAGGCGAATGCCCCAGTCACCTGCGCTGTCGCACAAGGCGCCGGACCGGCCGCGCGCTCCTGGAAACAAAGAAGATTAACATCAGTATATGCGCAACCAGGTACCCATCTTCGCGACTCCCTTTCTCTTAACCTAGTTGATCGTTTTCAATTTTGTAAAGTTATATGGAAACCTTATAGGACCCTCTAGAGATCCTAACATGTAGAACCTAATGTGGTCGAGCCATCGATTCACAAAATCGATTCGAAAACCTGACGATAAATGTCCAAAAAACAGGATGTAGAAGGAGCGAACACCCTGTTTTAGAAGGGTAATCCCGAGCCAAATATTAAGAGTTTTCGAAAACCAATTGGAAACAGTTTTAGATCATATATACGAGATTAAAACCTATTTTATAGATCCAGATTTTATCAAGTATGTACAAAGTTATTTGATTTCAAAAATCATGAAAATCATGTTTCAAAAACTAGAAAATTGTTCAATACGACGTGCGTCCCGCCAATCCGGGCGACGTGGTCGCGAACCAAAAGCATCAAAAGGTGCGTAACGGCTTCGTGGACGTGTGGACTTTGATGAAATTCAAATTGGTCGCGTTTGTGCGACGAATTTGATGCGCATCCGTCGAAATTCACCGTATCGACCCCTTTGCACAAACTCTAATTACTTTATGCACGTTCATCAGATCGAGATAAAACTTGCGCCAACAGGACCATATCATTTTTCTGTATGCCAAGTTTGGTCCGATTCTGAAACAGTTGATCGGATCGCCATTTTGCGGGCCCTACGATCCGATTCAACGGGCAATTTTGTGTACGGCCCACCGGAATCCAAAATTGGACATACCGTTGGGTTCATATTATCAAAACAAATCCGTAGACATATAGTTTGACGACTTTAGAGACCATTGACCTTGACACGCTTTTCGGTGCAAACTGGGTCCAACGGCGGACATCGTTTTGGCCAGAAATTATCGTTTTGCTCCTGTGTCCAGAATTGGACGTAAGGACAGGCAATCCTAGCTAATTTGACTATTATGAGAATGTTGACAATGTCTAATTCAGCTTTCGGAGACGGTTATGATGATTTGGACTTATCGGCTTACCAGTTGACTATATTTTGTTGGATCTGCGTGCCACCTCCTGGCAAGTATACCTTGCCTTCCTCTACAGTTTTATTTACATGCATTGTATTTCATTTTCCAGTTTTGGTTGTTTATGGACATGTGATTTTTGTATTATATTCTTTTGAGTTGTTTTCATTGCATATAGGCGTGTTCATGTTTGGTCTTGTGGTTCACACTTGGAGTTTCTCGTCAGTACCTTGCTTGAGTCGTGTCATAGAACGAGTACGTGTAATTGAATTGCTAAATCCTTGATATTGTTTCCTTGGCACCAGAGAGTCCACACTCGGAACGAGGGTATTTTTCTTGATCTGTTTATATCCGTGAGTCCACACTCGGGACGAGGATGTCGATTATTTGCACCAAAGAGTCCACACTCGGGACGAGGGTGTTGACTTGCACCAGAGAGTCCACACTCGGGACGAGGGTGTTTACATCAGAGAGTCCACACTCGGGACGAGGATGTTATACTTGCACCAGAGAGTCCACACTCGGGACGAGGGTGCCTTGCCGTGAAATAACCAGAGAGTCCACACTCGGGACGAGGGTTAGTACTAACCAGAGAGTCCACACTCGGGACGAGGGTTAGTACTAACCAGAGAGTCCACACTCAGGACGAGGGTTAGTGTTTAGTTCAAACCCGTGAGTCCACACTCGGGATGAGGGTTTGGTTCTTCCATTGATCTCGTGTTCATTGTTCGCTCGGCAGTTCATTTACGCGTAGTTGTTCTAGTGTTCGTGTGTCCGTGTTCGTGTTCGTAGTCATTTGTCGTGTTCCTGTTTTTTTTGTTTATTTTTTTGTGCATGATAAAACTGTTAGATAGGCATGTATATTATGTATCTTGCTATGTCCTCTGAGGACCTGATGATCTCTTCAGGTTTAGCAATTGCATGGAGTTAGCTAGTAGTTCTGGATGGCGGAGGATTTGCGGTTCTTGTGGGATTCAGGTATCATTATTACGTTTGTTATCCTTTCGTGCTCTACATTCCTTATCATGAGTTATCCTGTTTATTAATTCAGTTTAGATACTCTTGTTATTTTTCTTGGAGTCTCATCGGACATATATGCTAGTGGGCTGCAGACCACGACACATAGTGTTCATTCATGTTTATTATTCTTGTTGTGGATTGAGATATAGATTTATTTGCCATAATTTGGCAGCTTATCCTAGCCGTGACAGCGTTTACGTTTTCGAGTCGGGCTGGAATCCGCTTGATACGTAGCTGGCTTGCTCACGCTCTTGCGTCCCAAAAAACGGGTGCGGGTCGTGACAACTGGAGTACATGATGAAAGTGAAACGCACATGACATACTGTAACCCGATGCTCCCGAGGGGGATAACATCTCATGAAGGGATCCATATAGTACCAATCCGTTTTAACATCGTGACAGCATCAAGTAAAGTAATCTAGTACGTAAATATAAATTCTATCAAGTATGAAACGGTCAGAGAATATACTCGCCTGATATTTCGAGTGTCTGAATGAAATACTGCCTGAGGAGTGGTGTCTGGCTCCTATTCCGAACAGTACAAGTCACAACATATCCAAATTGGTAAAATAAACTGCTACGATGCATTCTACATGATGTTTGGGTCAATCTAGGCTAAAGTCAACCTTTGGTCAACTCTAGTCAACTACTCTAGTCAAACTAGGTCAACTAGGTCAAATCTAATCGAAACAAGTCTCACTAGGCCTAACCAGCCTATTCTAGCAAGCACACATCATTCACAAGTCACACAAGTCTAATCAACACCCAAAATTTATGTTTATACATTCCATATACACAAATTTGCACATTGGGATACCCATAGGCTATACTACATAGGCCATATACAAAACACATATTATAGGCATGCACACATATCAATTTCCATATACATATATATACTAAAATCATATGGACATTATACATATATTATATTATCACACAAAGATTACATATATATATGTATACATATACACATATAGAAAGATAGGGGGGTCATGCTTATGTGTGTGTGTGTGTGTGTGTGTAGGTACATAGAAATCAATGTGTGAGAGTCCATACCATTCCCAGATTTTGTAGTGTGTGTGTGATATAGGAGAAGACAGTGTGTGTGCATATATGTTTCCAGATTTGAATGTGTGTGGATGGGTGTGTGTGTGTATGACATGTATTAGGAAAAATAGTGCACTCAGTTTCATGTGTGTGTGAGTATATGACAGTGTGTGCATCTACATTGTTCTCAGTTTAGGTGTGTGGTAATCCCAGCTTTGGAACAATTTGGGGATTTGAGTTAGCAAGGAGGAACACTCCATTTTGGGGCTTTTCTTGCCATTGGCACCTATAGGTAAAACTCCTCAAATTGTGCTAATATTCTGATTTCTTTGCATCCTAGCCTAGATCTAGGTGTCCCCTAGCTGTCCCTAAAATTTGGTTAGAAATCGTGTCCGTTAGGTGTCCGTATCTGTTATACTCTAATTATTATTATTATTATTATTATTATTATTATTATTATTTTTTGTTTTTAAAAATAAAAGAAAAAAAGGGGAGTAAGCCATGTGTCCCATGAGAACTTCCTAGAGAAGCCAAGTGTCCCTTTAGGAATTCCCTAGAAAGGGACACCACACCCATTTTTTTTATAAATCAATGACCTCTCTCTCTCTCCATCACACACACACCCACACATACACACCACTACTCCCCACTCCCAACCGCTGTTGCTGCTGGTCGGCCGCCCGCCGCCGCCGCCGCCGCCCGCCGCCAGCCGCCGGCCACCCCTCTCCGGCCACCTCCTCTTCATCATTCTCTTCTTCCTCCTCCTCTTCCACTTCAAAAAAGAAGAAGGAAAACTTAGATAATTTCTAAACTACTTTTTCCTCCAATCTCTAATTCAACTTTAAACCTAGGATTAGAGTTGCTAACAAGATTTTTATTGTTGTTGGGTTTAAAATTAGGAATTTGTGGAGAAAGCTAGGTCAATTCCCAACCCAAGGCAAGTCCTCTCACCATTTCTCCTTTTTTTTCTCTATTTCTCTTGAAATTACTATAATATCAAATTCCTTATTTGTTCGAAATTATTATCGATAATTTAAAATTCTGAAATTTCTAAAGTTTAGTGGCACAATCCAATATTTTGAGAATTACATGTATTGTGAACAAGGAAATTGAGTTTAAACCTAGTCATGGTCTCAACAAAGGCTTGCACCTATAAAATAGACACCATGTGTAGGACATAGCACAATCGGACACTTCAAAATTTTTGGGATACATGTATATATATATATAGGTGCACTATATATATATATATATATATATATGGGTAAACACGCTCTTGAATACTACATGTTAATACAAACACGTATACATGGACATATATGGTCATGGTACATATATATATATATATATATATATATATATATATATATATATATATATATATATATATATATATATAATTGCAAGAAAACTTACATGTATGTGCAAGGGCACCTACATATACATATGTAGATACATATCTTTAACTCGACAAATTCCTAACTTATCATGTAATTTAAGGTTGTTGACATTACCTATACATGAACTTGAAGCCCTTAGTCTAGTTTAGATAAACTTATTTAGGAATTAATATTTTATTTGTGTTTTCTTAATAGGTACAAATTCTGTCCAAATTTTTATATATACAAATATCTTAGATATTTTACCACCATTCAGTTAAATTGGTGTATTTTGGATTACCAGACAAATAGAGGACATTGGTATTAAGTTTCAAGACTTGATTAAATCTCTTGAATAACTTTGTTATGTTCAAATACGTGTTCACATATTATGTCAAATTAGAAATTGACCAAATATGTATGGGTCTTCATTTCCTGGTTCTGACTAGTATGTGTATAGGTCCCTAAAGTCCTTATTTGATATTTTTGGTTCACTTTATATAAAATCAGCATTTCATATGAACTTTTCACCTACATACATGTTTATATCAAAATCTTTAAGCCTCGAGATAGTCTAATTATAACTATAGGCTTATATACAATACTTTTGAGCATTTTGATTTTTCCATCTTGGGTTGTGTCACTTACAATTAGAATTGTAATAATATTCCTCTTCTTGATAATGAGTTTCACTAATGACTAATGATTGGTCTTGACTATATTTTTTTTGAATCACAAGTAGTCCACGGACCTTTCCCAAGGTAAATCAACCTTGGATAAGAAACTTTTAAGTCATTTATGTGATTATATACATACATGCGTGGTTCCGATGTTGAGGGTTGCTCCACCGAAGGGGTCGGCGAACCCGAGATATAGTTGCGTGGTTCCGGTGTTGAGAGTTGCTCCACCGAAGGGGTCGGCAAACCCAGTTTTTAATTATATCATATATTTATCTCTTGTGAATTTCCGTAGTCACCCGATATAAAGGAGACTCTGCCGAAATTTATGGAAACTTCAAGAGATAGTCAAAATTCCTGACTTTCAGGAAATAACGGTTTAGTACTTAAGACCTAAAATCATTTAGGAAGGATACTTAGTAACAGCTAGGAGGCATTGGACGGGGGAGAACAACCTGGATATCCCTAAATAGTCCCATAACATAATTAATTTAAAAAGCTGATCAGTAAATTTTCTACTCGTTTGTAAGGCCATGCGAATCGAGTTTGTGAGGCTTAGCTCACGTATTTTCGTTTGCTCAAGGGAGGCAAACTAAGCCCAAGGACGGCTCTTGTTTTCGTTTGCTCAAGGGAGGCAAACTAAGCCCAAGGGAGGCTCCAGATTATTACATCTATTGCGACAGTAACATCGAATAGATAATTGTTAAGCCCAAGGGAGGCTCCAGGTCGGATACTAAGCACTGTGCCGCCGAATTCACAGCCTGATCCCAGGTTAACGGGATTGTTGATGTGAAATCATTTAGATGAATATTCAGGTGTTGTTCTCCAATATTGTATTCCATGTTAGGTTCATTTCCTTTTAAATTGCATTACCTGTCATCACGCCTATCTGGATAAGAGGAACAGGACACTCACACAATTACATAATACTTCATTCAATATGACTACTTTACAAAACTATTTGTCTCATTTCATTTCATATTTCTTTTACTTTTCACCGTTCTTGGCCGAGGGCTTGCTTGTCGTTTCTAAACGACCTAGTATTTGTCCACTAGGAGAAGAAGAAGATGTTCCTACCGAGGCGTTATCGCTGTACGTCGAGGAGTAGTTATCTGAAGACTTCCAAGAGACGACCGTTCTGTTGTAGTTAGTTTATGTAAATTTCCTTGTTGTAATGAACTTGTAAGACACTATATCCTTAGAAAAGTTTCATGTATAATAAGTTACAATATGTGTATTGTAAGGTAAGTCCTTGTATTTTTCATTCTGATGGTTACGGGCGACAATCGCGAATTCTGCACGTAGCATGGGGATGTGTTTATGACGTCACCATTTGATTTTGGGAAGCGGGACGTGACACGTCTTTTAGTGGTGGCCCATGCAGGTCCGCGAGAATGGAAAATCTAGGATGAAACATAGGTTCAGATAGGACGTAGGTTTTAGAATTATAAGAGGGACATTGAGTCCCAATCACACCCTAGAAATCCTTAAAGAAGATAGCACCCATAGTTAGTAGCATTGAACAAATAATTACCTCTTCCCTATCTAACTATTTGTTTTTAGTTAAAGAAATTCTGATCTAAAGATTCTTGGTGAAGATCATGTCCCGATTTGCGCTTTTTGCAAGATTGAGCAACGACAGCCACAGCTTGGAAGAATATTACGCGTTCGTGAAGAAGATGTGGTGAGTAGCACCCAAGGGGATGATAGAAGCTTACGGGGTGCATTACGAACTGAAATATCTGGTAGTAACGGATATGGTTGATGAAAGAAGAGAATATTATAATACGGTAAATTACTATGTCCTGATCAAGGTAGAACCCTCTGAAGGTCCAGAAACCGATCGCAACGGTACTCTGGAGGAATGGATGCAGACTCATCCAGAGGCTAAAATCTATAACATAAAGAAAATGTGGATCTAGACCCCCAGTATGAATGTAATGTATGTAGCATGAATGTAATGTATGAACGTATGTAGTAGGAATGTAATGTATGAATGTAATGTATGAATGTATGCAGTAGGAATGTAAACGAATAAGTATGTAAAGTTAAAAGCATGTTGTACTGTCAATAAATAAAATATGTTTTTCCTGTATTCATGTATTCCTTATAAGTATTTCTTACTTAAGGATACTGTGAATGTAGGAATGGACCCGTTCATGCCCAGTCTGGAATGGGATGGGAGTGACTATACTCTATACCTATACCAGCGATATGCCAAAATACTTAGGACTAGGTACGTATCCATGCCAGCTGTATACATACAAAGTCTACTCCAATATATGGAAACTCGTATGTATACATAAGCTGTAAAATACAGTAAAACTATGATAACTAAATCTCATCCACAACAATAAAGAATAATATTATAATCAACTTAAGAAATTTTTTTATTTATACAGGTAGTTGGGCGGAGACAAATCCACTACCAACCAATTTAAATGAAAGAAGATATACAAGGAAAGGATCGATAAAATGGCAAGACGAACCAAGAGCAATCATCCTCGAAGAAATGGAGAAGATCACGGCCTTGGCTAGAACACCTGCGAAAAGTCACAAAGCACCCACCTGGAGAGATAACCAGGTCCTCAGAGGGACGTAACAAGATACATAAAGAACATGCCATATAATCTGTGATATATAATAGAGAGTAAAATAGGATGCATGCAATAGGGTGCCTACCAATTCTACAGTGAAAATGCAGTTAAGAACAGACCTTCAACGCATGGGTATCTGGCTCAGTAGCAGTAACTCAGGTATGGTCCCATCAGGATACCAGGGACCCCAAAGCATAACATTCCTCGAATGTCAGAGGCCAGCAGTATCAGTAATAGAAAAGTGCATAAAGGACCCATACGCTAAGAAAACTGTTCTTCCCACCCAATGCCTAGTAGGGTCACATCCATGACTCATGAACCTCTAGTAACCGCCAAGTCTTCTAGCATGTAATTCTATTGGCAGTTACTCCTATCCGTCGCACGCTCCATACGTATCGGTGGCCAGCCGACTACGCGGATACGTGTCCTACATGTGACTCACATCACGTGGCAAGCAAGTGTCAAGGCCGTAAGAGATATACCAATATTTCAACATCAATGGGTGGTCACTAGACTAAGTCAATGCAAGAGAAATAAATAAAGCGAGAAAAAAAACGACCGATAGAGTCGCTTGCACCCAAGTGTGACTTGGACGCACAGTTTTATAATATCAAGAAATAAGAAGTGCTAAAAATAACAAATAAAAATAAGAATATATTAATCACAGAGTAAGGTGGCAAGGTATCTTGCCTGATTCCGTGCTGTAAATATAAAACACCGCTCTCGCGTCCACGCCTCTGGAACTCGACGCTCCTAGATAATTAATTAACTAAATTAAGTCACTACTTATGAAACTTACGATACGAATTAATTAGTCAAATTAATGTGTTAAAATTATATTCAATCTCTCGTGGAACCATTTAGATCCATACAATCACACACAGGTTCCACGAGACATCGAAACACAATTTTAGGGTTTCTAACTTTTAATTAGTCGGTTATGCCCCTACTTCAATAACATACTTAAAAATCATATATAAATCATAAAAATAATATTTAAACTAGTTTTCTACAGATTTATCTCTGAAATTCCAGAATTAATATTTCTAAAGACATTTATGACTAGTTGATTAATAAATCAGCTAGTCTACCCGAAACTCGTCCGGAACATAGTTAATGACTCAAAATTACTAAAATAACCAAAAATATATTTTAAATAGCAATAAAATAATTTATTTTATAGAATAATATCATAGTTACAAGGATTGAGTTATACTACAAGTTTGGGACATTCTAGGTCAGCCGGTTATCCGAAATTAGCTAGTTTTGACCTACAATTTTCTCGACCAGATTTGAGTTGCTAAAATTATAAAAAAATACTTAAAAATCCTAATTTATGTATATTAACATACATAAAATTCAGTTTCAAAAATATCCACCAATAACTCATAGTTCCTTTACAATGGGGTTAATTTTGATCCTACCGACACATGAATATTATGCCTATATTTTATGAAATTTTTATGGATGATTATACCTAGCAAAATCCATTAAAATATAATTTCTACAGAATTAATAACATATTTTCTACAGAATTTTAGTAAAGGTTTTAGAAGAAAAGATTAGGGTTCTTACCAAAGATCCTTGCTAGAAAGGGTGATGATGACTTCTCTTCACCAAAGCTCCAATCTTTTTCGCTATCCTCGATTGCTAATCCTCTCTTGGTGAGTATGGGAGAGTTGATAATGGCTATAGAGGATTGGATGGGGTAGATGGAGTTTTTAGGGTTTGTTTTGAGGGGTTTCGGGGATGTATGGTGGAGGAGATGAGTTTTTGTGAAGGATGGAGAGGTGTACAATGGAGGAGGTGATGTATGGAGGCTATAGAGAGTTTGTTGCTGCCAAAATTATGGAGAGGGAGAGGGGTTTTGGTCGGCCAAAGGTGAGGGAGAGACAGATTTGGATTTGGTTAAGATTTGGGATAAGTTGGTATATTTAAACGTATCCTTAAATAAATTTTAAGCAATCTAGGATTTAGATCCTATTTAATTTGATGCATTCGGCCATGGGGGGATTGTTTGGCCAAAATTATCATGGTGGGGTCTATTTGGCATGATTTGGTTGTTTGGTGAGTTGGCAAGTTGATTGGATTGAGGATTTAAAAATGGGTTTCCTAATATAGAACTATTTAATTCTGTCTATGTAATTACACTACAAAATTTGAATTAAATACAAATAAATTTAATTATTAATATTTATTAATGTCCAACATGCCTACATAGGGTTGGGTTTGGCTTGGAAGAGGTTTGGGAAGGTTTTGTGCAACCGGATCTCCTAAAAAGTCATAAAGGCTTTCTTAACTAATTAATTAAATAAAAATATAACTTGTGCCATAATTTGAATGGTTAACATGCAAGAGATTACAATATGACCATGGCATTTCTAATATGGCTAGCATACTAGTTAAAGCATCCGATTATGCTAGGCATGCCATACTTTCTAGTCGTCTTGCATATTCAAACTCAACTATGGCTATAGTCCTTTTATATAATATAAATAAGATAAAAATAAATTAGAATTAAATAAAATCCAAAAATAATTTAAATATTCCTTTAAATTATAAGGGGTTTTATATTCTACCCAACTTATGACAATTTTGTCTTCGAAATTAAAAATAATCATAATATCAAGAATTGCGAGATTTTGTACGGAGGGAGAGTAGGTACGTCAAATCTTAGCTCAATTTTTGAAAGGATGGAGGGGTGGTTGTCATAGGAATCCCAATTGACCTCATATTCTACAAGATGGGGTATACTTCCTTCCAAACTCTACCCAACTTATAGGAGTTGGCCACCCGTAAAGATCGTCGTCATTACAAGACTTTGAGGAGGACAATTTCTAGGGAGGGGCACGAGAATAATGGATACTTCTGACCGCAGTCTTGGATTCTAAGTGAGCCTCGATAACACCATGACGTTCTTGGTCAATAAAAACTATAAGAAAGTTACTACAATCAAACATTATCACTCTAGGGGTCATGCTTCTGACAAGCTGGTAGTGACCTCTTGTTTGAATATAGTAAGGTGTGTCGGTTCAGAAGGATTCGTTCTACGTCTAACATGGGAAACTAAGAAGTGAGCTTGAAAACTTAGGAAAGAAGAATTTATGGCCAAGTGATGAGAAACGATGATAATTAAAGAACCCAGGCTATAGAATATGATTAGGCAAGTGTTTTGAAAACTCTAAGTCATAACGACTAATATATGTGGGCTGATGTTTGGTATTGGGTAGGAGGCATGCGCTTGCTTGTTGGAAGACATACGTCATAGGTGTGCTACGTCTTGCCTAGATCTTGAGTATTCCGTTTAGTTAAGGAAATTGGTCGATATTTGCATGGGTAAAATCGATAGATCGAATTGGGGTCTCTATGGTTTGTTTTGAGGAAACAATGTGTCATACGTGGTGTAATTTAAGTGGAGCACTGGAAAGTTCGTTTGCGTGGGATATGTATGTCATGTGAGTAGCATGACTAGTCTAGTTCGTGAGTGTGAACTTTGTCGAAAGGAAAAGGCTAGCATTGTGCTTCAATTATCAAAATCACGGTAGAGGGTATCACATGATACGAATATGGGTCAACGTTATAAACCATTGAATTATTAGTCTAATTGGAAACAATCATTTCTAACCACTTACTAATTCCAAAATCTTATGTTCCTTAGAGAGGGTTGCGATCTATTTGCCTCAAATTTTTTTTTTTACTATTGATTTAAACAAAAATGATTCTATGATTGACTTGAAGAATTTAGGTTGCAATCTATTACCGTAGTTATCTAAACGCACGAGCAAAGGGTTATAAAATGCAAAATAAAAGATCGTTTCATAAATTCTATACAGACGGAAGAACAGTCACGATTGCAATCCCATTCTGAGATTAGAGTATAATAAGTTCAATGTTCTTCCCAACTTATAGAAGTTGGTTAATCGGGGAAAGCACAGAAATAGGGCTTCTAAGAAGGTCAAATTTCAAAGAGGTATATGAAGTATGAGGTGTTTCCAATGATAGTCACAGACTCTATAGGAAGTCTAGGTATTATCTATTTAATATGGCCCATATATTAACTATGTTTGGTCAAGACTGTATGAGAGGTCTTGGTCAAGTACATCCGTAAGCAAGTTGGTACCGAGAGATGCATAACATAGGCTACGAAGAGATGCAGTTACAAAATCTATGGAAAGAGAACTAGTGAGCCGAGA
Organism: Iris pallida; assembly: GCA_029216955.1. Taxonomy (NCBI): domain Eukaryota; kingdom Viridiplantae; phylum Streptophyta; class Magnoliopsida; order Asparagales; family Iridaceae; genus Iris; species Iris pallida. The sequence continues at coordinate 13,845,295 of JANAVB010002397.1, read as the reverse complement.
GGTGGGGCCTACATAATAGGAGTGAGGGCCTATTCATCAAGTTTGGTTTTATAGTCCCAATATGGCGATAGGCTATGATGGGTTTAACTGAGTCTCAATAGGTTCCCTTATTGGACTTCAATCTTTGATTGCATGAACTTTAGATTTTAATCTATAGTGGCTGGACAAAATTTTGTAGAATTTTAAACCATCCCTATTAGGTTAGGGTAATGTAGAATAGGTTCAAATTCAAGTGGTTGGGCAAATTTCCCGTCGGATTGGTAGAATAGGTTCGGTAAGTCGTGAGATGCGCCTTCCATGGCTTTTGTGTTTAAGTAGCACACAAGGTGTAATATTTCGAAATTCGTGATACGTATTTTATTGCATATTCGTATTTCTGACCCGTATTTTTATTTTTTCTTGTCTAGTTAATTGTAGTTTATTTCGTAATCTTGTGGTAGTTTAATTGTCATTTATCATTATGGGTTAATCTGGTTAATGACTTCTGGATTTTGATTGGACTTTGGCCTGCATTGTATTTGCTCAACTTGCAGTATTCTCGGCTTTCGTATTTTGGCTCGAATTTATGTGGAAGAGCTTGGCTTGGTTTAACTTGGTTTGATTTGGAGACTTGGTTCGGTTTTATTTGGTTTGAGATTGCATTGGAACCCTTTAACCTATACTCTCCCTCACCTCCATCACACCCCACCATCATTTAATCCCCTCTCTCTCTCTCCCCTCTCATTTTCCCACTTCACAGCCGGCCACCCCCTCTTCCTTCCTTCTTCTTCTTCCCCAAGAGAGAATCACCCCCATTAGGCAAGTGCACCTTGCTCACACTTGAGGGCCGAATTTTATGTGCCCATTAGCTAGTTTAGCACCCTATGAGCAACATTAGATCTTGGGTTTTCTTGATTTGGAGCTTGGAATCTTGTAGATCTAGGTTTGGAGTATTTTCGGATTTTTGGAGATTTGATCTCCCAAACTTGTTCTTTTGTTGGATTTAATGTTTCCATGTTGTAGAGCTTTCAATTTTACACAAGTTAGAGCCTTGAAAATCCGGATTTGGGTTTGTATTGATGGATTTATGATGTTCCAAAGTTTTGAGTTCCATGGGTTCTCTTCTCGGATTTTTGGAGAAGATGACTTGCTGTTCTGGCCGATGGCGCCTACTTCCTCGAACACGCCTCTTTAGGCGCTGTTCGTTCGACTGCGCCTTCTTAGGCGCGGTTCGCAGACTGCGTCTCCTTTTTCGAGCGCGCCTCTTTAGGCGCGGCTCGCTCGAACGCGCCTCCTTAGGCGCGGTTCATCTCGATCGCGCCTCCTTGGGTGCTGTTCGCCTCCGCCCCTCGATGGCGCCTCCTTGGCGTCATTTCAGGCACGGTTGGCAGACTGCGCCTACTTTTCCAGATTGGCAGATAGCGCCCATTTCCTCCTGTTAGGCAGATAGCGCCTACCTTCCCTTGGCTTGCCCGACTGCGCCTATATTTATCATTTTAGGCGCAGTTCACTGTTCCCTTGACTTAGGCGCCATTTGATCCAATGGATCTAGGCGCGGTTTGCCCCATTGGCTCTAGGCGCGGATTGACCTGTCCAGACTAGGCGCATTTTAGTGTGCTGCCTCCCTGGCACACTCTAGTGTGCTGCCTCTAGGCGCACTCCAGTATGCCTGGCCTGCCCTAGTGCCCCTGTACCCCTGCACCCCTAGTGCCTGTATTGCTTTCTCTGGGATTTGGTTTTATTTTCATAATTTGGAGCTTCCTGAGATTTTGGTGCTCACAACACGACTTGACTAGACTCGACACGTCTTGACACGATTTCCTGTATTTGTGTACTGCTTTCTTGAATCTTGACACTAATTTGGGAACACCTTACCCCTGGTTTATATCCTTACGCCTTTTGACCCGAGCTCGACCCGAACACGATGTGGGCACGATTTGATTTAATGCTAGTATGGCGTTGTCCCTGGTTTTGTTATCTCTTGTTACATCAGAAAAGTATTTTCTTATGGTCTTATTTATAAAGTCATGTTTTCAGCCTTATTGTACTTTTCATGCCTTTTACATCGGTGGCCGTTTGGGTGCACTCAGGATTATGTTTCTTTTACTTGTAGAATAGTTGCATTATGATATGCCTTATGGCCCTGACACGATAAATAAATCCTGGCTAATAACTTGTAACTTGTAACCTTAACAACTAGATAACTTGATAGTGGCTCGTGGCGGCACACTTCCAGCTTGTAACATGACATGACTTGGCATGATAATTTAACAACTTGAGCTGCCGAGGCAGGCTCACTTGACTAGTATAGCTTGTCTTGACACCGTGGGTGTACCTTCTTGTGTTTGGTCAATTCACCAGTCTTGTCTTGCATCATGTCTAGGACATGAATTCTTGATTCCCCACGGTCAGGAATTCATATTGGAAATGAACTAAGATTAACAACTAGCTTAATTCACTAGTCATGACGAGATGTTCCTCAGCTACAGGCGATCCCGTTACCCCGGCCACAATCGTTTGGACTTGTAGCCTGCCGACGAGTAGGGCGCATTTCCAGCTCACTGCCAAGTGGTGCATCCTCAAGCTACTTATAATGATAACAAGAATGTAGTCCCTCTCTCTCTAATTGTCACTATACTAATAATCGCCTGGGTAACCTGGATAGCTGCAGGGCTTGTGGCGGAGATACATCTCACTTGCATCTTGTTAGTAACTAGGCTTGTGATAACCCTAGTTAGTTAATGTAGCAAGCCGTAGGCTATGATTGGCCGTGTATTATTGGATGGTGTCCAGCCTTGTCTGGTCTGGTCTAGGACCAGCCCTGATGGGTCCAGCTCTTGATTGTTCCAGTCTCTAGAACTTGAATGCTTGACTTGCACTGGATGTGATTGCAAGATTTCTTCTCTGTTGCTGTAGTGTAACTCTCTTGTATGACTGTCCTCTAGGCAATAACTGGTTAGTGACTATGTACTGTTCAGGTTTCCTGGTACGGTACATTTGTCCTTCCTTGTTTATTGCCCGGATAGCATTTATTTCTTATTTTTCATGCATCTTATCTGCCATGTTCTCCGGTATCATTATTATTTTCTAATCAAGTTACTTGTTTCCTTTTTGTGATCGGGATACGTGCATTGGTACCGCACAAATCTCAATATGCTTTTACTTATTTCTTTTGCTGCTTTTGTTTACTAATGATTTGCTGGTTTTAGTCCTTAAGTGGAGCCTCCCTTGTGGCACTTGCTCTTTCTGGGGTCTGACCCAGCTGGTTTTGTATGGCCAGATACCGGAGCAACAGCAAGGGATCTACCTGTCTTCCAGCCAGATGGTGACCGCCAGGCGTGACCAAGGCTTCGAGTGGGTTTTTTTTGTTCGCCCACTTTATTGTAAATTCATATTATTTTGAGGCGTTTAGCCGACGAGCACGTGTTAGCTCGATTGCAACTTGTATTTATTATCTGCCTACGGGCTGTAACGTGATTGACATGCCCCGGGGGTTGATCATGTATGACTTAACTCTGAGCTAGTCTCTACATTTTGTTACGACTAGTTTTCATGATCATCTTATATGTAATGTTTGGGACGCCTTATAATTGTATATTTGGTGATCTGTTATCTTGTAACTTATTTTACTTGATGAGATTGAGACAATAGGCCATTTGGACCGTAAGAGACTGTTGGTTTGTAGAATACCCTCACATGCTAGACAGCCGTGATCGTATAGCGGGATGGTTGCCGTCCCAATATACGTAGCTGGCTGTTCGCGTCCTCGTTCGTCCGTATTCCGGGAGCGGGGCGTGACAGTTTTAGTGGTGGCCCATGCAGGTCTTGTCAAACAAGAAATGTGAGGGTTACCGGTAGATGTCTCAATCTGTGCTCGCCCTTGATCTCCCGATTGTATCTTTGCATCTCCTTGAATTCTCGACTGATAACATGCTTGCATCCTTGAATTATCCTGGTCCTTTCCTTAATTTTCCTGATGTTCCTGCTGACCAGCCAGAGAGAGTTCAGCCAGTAGTCCAGCAGCAGTCAGAAGACGAAGCTCAGTCGTCAGCAGCAGCTTCCCAAGCCATGCCTCCTGTAGAGCCAGAATTCCCAGTCCAGCCAGATCAGCTAGCAGGGTCAGAAGATGGAGTCTTGGTAGGACTCATCCGTGATTTGCTTGCGTCTCAGAACCGCCGAGATGATGCCTTGCAGCAGGCAGTATAAGATACTCTGAGTGGAAGTGGTCGGAATAGTGCAGTCAACAGATTCAAGCGCCTGAACCCTCCCTTCTTCAACGATACTGAAGATGCGGTGGCTGCCGATGCTTGGCTACAGGATATAGAGATTATTCTTGAAGCAGCGAAGACTCCAGAAGACGAGAAGGTAGCAGTGGTGTACCTACAGTTATTGGATCTAGCCCGCAATTGGTGGGCTGCACAAGCAGTGGGATTGGCAACACCTGTTCCTTGGGCAGTGTTCAGCGAGAAGTTCCAGATCAAGTATTATGATGCCGTGGCCCGATATGACTTGCAGACCAAGTTTTGCAACCTGAAACAAGGAGGAAGGACGGTCGACGGATATGCGGCCGAGTTTTCGAGACTTAGTCTGTTTGCTCCCACTTTGGTGGCGACCGAGTTCGACAGAGCACAGAGGTTCCAGCAGGGACTTCACTTGGAGATCATATTGGCCGTGGAGCAGTTCGAACGTCAGACCTATGATGCTATTTTGCGAGCAGCAAGGAGGTACGAGTACACTTTCCAGAGGATAGCAGACAGAACCGGAGGACGGAGGCGGTCCCACAGTCAGATGAACCGATCTTCAGCTCCAGCCCCAGCAGCCAGGGCCTTGACCATTGAAACTCCGAGGCGAGCAGCTTCAGTTACGTCGGATCAGTACTCAACCCCGACGTACCCTCAGCAGGAACAGAAGCAAGACCAGTCTTCCTCAGTGGGCTGTTCTTATTGTGGTAAGCCTGGGCATGTAGTAGCAGAGTGTCGTAAGGCTTTGGGATTGTGCTTGTTATGCGGAGCGCCAGATCATAGAGTGGGGCCCTGTCCATTCAGAGTTGATCCAGTACCCGCAGTATCTAGTCCTTCAGTTTTGGGACCCGTACCAGTATCAGCTCCCGTTCCCCAGCAACAGCAGTTCCCGTTCTCAGGACCATTGCCGACTCAGGCTCAAGCATTCCAGCAACAGAACCCGCGGCAGTTTGCCCTAGCCCAAGCTCAGATTCGGAATCGTCGGAGAGGTAGCTGCATCTTTATCTTGCTTTCCGCCGTCGTTACCAAGTGCACATGACTTATTTCATGTAACCTAATTACGACGGCATGTCCCGGACCCGAGTTGTACCCTGATCATTCGAAAGGGTTATTTGGTTATTGGTACCAACCTTTAATCTTTTCGGATGTGGAGAGGCCCGTGTTCGTATTTGATCAGGGAGTAAGACCTCAATGCGCCAGACTATCAGTTAGTCCGTATTGCTTGAGTTCATCACTCCTTGGGGAGTCAAACGTGGGAGTGTAAGGATGGCATCCGAACACGTATCCCAATCGGTTTTGGCTCGTAAGGTGTGAAATTTTCTCATGCCTTGCACTTCGAATCCTTGCTTGCATGAATGATTGCTTGATTGATTGCTAGCTCTAGATAGCTTGTGCTAGTGTAGCTTGTCCCGACATCTCTAGCCTCTTGAATAAATTCCGAGGATGGAATTCTTTTAAGGTGGGTAGGATGTAATATCTCGAAATTCGTGATACGTATTTTATTGCGTATTCGTATTTCTGACCCGTATTTTTATTTTTTCTTGTCTAGTTAATTATAGTTTATTTCGTAATCTTGTGGTAGTTTAATTGTCATTTATCATTATGGGTTAATCTGGTTAATGACTTCTGGATTTTGATTGGACTTTGGCCTGCATTGTATTTGCTCAACTTGCAGTATTCTCGGCTTTCGTATTTTGGCTCGAATTTATGTGGAAGAGCTTGGCTTGGTTTAACTTGGTTTGATTTGGAGACTTGGTTCGGTTTTATTTGGTTTGAGATTGCATTGGAACCCTTTAACCTATACTCTCCCTCACCTCCATCACACCCCACCATCATTTAATCCCCTCTCTCTCTCTCCCCTCTCATTTTCCCACTTCACAGCCGGCCACCCCCTCTTCCTTCATTCTTCTTCTTCCCCAAGAGAGAATCACCCCCATTAGGCAAGTGCACCTTGCTCACACTTGAGGGCCGGATTTTATGTGCCCATTAGCTAGTTTAGCACCCTATGAGCAACATTAGATCTTGGGTTTTCTTGATTTGGAGCTTGGAATCTTGTAGATCTAGGTTTGGAGTGTTTTTGGATTTTTGGAGATTTGATCTCCCAAACTTGTTCTTTTGTTGGATTTAATGTTTCCATGTTGTAGAGCTTTCAATTTTACACAAGTTAGAGCCTTGAAAATCCGGATTTGGGTTTGTATTGATGGATTTATGATGTTCCAAAGTTTTGAGTTCCATGGGTTCTCTTCTCGGATTTTTGGAGAAGATGACTTGCTGTTCTGGCCGATGGCGCCTACTTCCTCGAACACGCCTCTTTAGGCGCTGTTCGTTCGACTGCACCTTCTTAGGCGCGGTTCACAGACTGCGCCTCCTTTTTCGAGCGCGCCTCTTTAGGCGCGGCTCGCTCGAACGCGCCTCCTTAGGCGCGGTTCGTCTCGATCGCGCCTCCTTGGGTGCTGTTCGCCTCCGCCCCTCGATGGCGCCTCCTTGGCGTCATTTCAGGCGCGGTTGGCAGACTGCGCCTACTTTCCCAGATTGGCAGATAGCGCCCATTTCCTCCTGTTAGGCAGATAGCGCCTACCTTCCCTTGGCTTGCCCGACTGCGCCTATATTTATCATTTTAGGCGCAGTTCACTGTTCCCTTGACTTAGGCGCCATTTGATCCAATGGATCTAGGCGCGGTTTGCCCCATTGGCTCTAGGCGCGGATTGACCTGTCCAGACTAGGCGCATTTTAGTGTGCTGCCTCCCTGGCACACTCTAGTGTGCTGCCTCTAGGCGCACTCCAGTATGCCTGGCCTGCCCTAGTGCCCCTGTACCCCTGCACCCCTAGTGCCTGTATTGCTTTCTCTGGGATTTGGTTTTATTTTCATAATTTGGAGCTTCCTGAGATTTTGGTGCTCACAACACGACTTGACTAGACTCGACACGTCTTGACACGATTTCCTGTATTTGTGTACTGCTTTCTTGAATCTTGACACTAATTTGGGAACACCTTACCCCTGGTTTATATCCTTACGCCTTTTGACCCGAGCTCGACCCGAACACGATGTGGGCACGATTTGATTTAATGCTAGTATGGCGTTGTCCCTGGTTTTGTTATCTCTTGTTACATCAGAAAAGTGTTTTCTTATGGTCTTATTTATAAAGTCATGTTTTCAGCCTTATTGTACTTTTCATGCCTTTTACATCGGTGGCCGTTTGGGTGCACTCAGGATTATGTTTCTTTTACTTGTAGAATAGTTGCATTATGATATGCCTTATGGCCCTGACACGATAAATAAATCCTGGCTAATAACTTGTAACTTGTAACCTTAACAACTAGATAACTTGATAGTGGCTCGTGGCGGCGCACTTCCAGCTTGTAACATGACATGACTTGGCATGATAATTTAACAACTTGAGCTGCCGAGGCAGGCTCACTTGACTAGTATAGCTTGTCTTGACACCGTGGGTGTACCTTCTTGTGTTTGGTCAATTCACCAGTCTTGTCTTGCATCATGTCTAGGACATGAATTCTTGATTCCCCACGGTCAGGAATTCATATTGGAAATGAACTAAGATTAACAACTAGCTTAATTCACTAGTCATGACGAGATGTTCCTCAGCTACAGGCGATCCCGTTACCCCGGCCACAATCGTTTGGACTTGTAGCCTGCCGACGAGTAGGGCGCATTTCTAGCTCACTGCCAAGTGGTGCATCCTCAAGCTACTTATAATGATAACAAGAATGTAGTCCCTCTCTCTCTAATTGTCACTATACTAATAATCGCCTGGGTAACCTGGATAGCTGCAGGGCTTGTGGCGGAGATACATCTCACTTGCATCTTGTTAGTAACTAGGCTTGTGATAACCCTAGTTAGTTAATGTAGCAAGCCGTAGGCTATGATTGGCCGTGTATTATTGGATGGTGTCCAGCCTTGTCTGGTCTGGTCTAGGACCAGCCCTGATGGGTCCAGCTCTTGATTGTTCCAGTCTCTAGAACTTGAATGCTTGACTTGCACTGGATGTGATTGCAAGATTTCTTCTCTGTTGCTGTAGTGTAACTCTCTTGTATGACTGTCCTCTAGGCAATAACTGGTTAGTGACTATGTACTGTTCAGGTTTCCTGGTACGGTACATTTGTCCTTCCTTGTTTATTGCCCGGATAGCATTTATTTCTTATTTTTCATGCATCTTATCTGCCATGTTCTCCGGTATCATTATTATTTTCTAATCAAGTTACTTGTTTCCTTTTTGTGATCGGGATACGTGCATTGGTACCGCACAAATCTCAATATGCTTTTACTTATTTCTTTTGCTGCTTTTGTTTACTAATGATTTGCTGGTTTTAGTCCTTAAGTGGAGCCTCCCTTGTGGCACTTGCTCTTTCTGGGGTCTGACCCAGCTGGTTTTGTATGGCCAGATACCGGAGCAACAGCAAGGGATCTACCTGTCTTCCAGCCAGATGGTGACCGCCAGGCGTGACCAAGGCTTCGAGTGGGTTTCTTTTCTTCGCCCACTTTATTGTAAATTCATATTATTTTGAGGCGTTTAGCCGACGAGCACGTGTTAGCTCGATTGCAACTTGTATTTATTATCTGCCTACGGGCTGTAACGTGATTGACATGCCCCGGGGGTTGATCATGTATGACTTAACTCTGAGCTAGTCTCTACATTTTGTTACGACTAGTTTTCATGATCATCTTATATGTAATGTTTGGGACGCCTTACAATTGTATATTTGGTGATCTGTTATCTTGTAACTTATTTTACTTGATGAGATTGAGACAATAGGCCATTTGGACCGTAAGAGACTGTTGGTTTGTAGAATACCCTCACATGCTAGACAGCCGTGATCGTATAGCGGGATGGTTGCCGTCCCAATATACGTAGCTGGCTGTTCGCGTCCTCGTTCGTCCGTATTCCGGGAGCGGGGCGTGACACAAGGCCTCTATTGAGTGGCACACTAGTGGCATGTGCGTAGAGGGCTTCGAGTAGATCACAACAATATATTGGGCCAAAAGATTTGAGTCAAGGTTGGATCTCTAACTGCAGTCCGAAAGTACATCGGTGTTATGGTAAGGGTTATCGCTAGTCCCTTTTGACCTGAAAGTCGTATCATAATAATAGAGTCCAAGGAGATGTGTTTGTGTGGGACATGATATGTCTACTTGAAGGTGGACTCGTTTAAGTTTTGCATATAAATCTTGTTGGAAGGTAACATCTAATATTACACTTCAAATATCAAAGTCGCGGTAAGGGACACCAAAAGATCTAAAAAGAAAGTGGGAGTTCATGAGTCACTAATTTACCATCCTAGTGAGAACTAATTTACCTCAATCAATCGATGATCCCCAAATTCCTAAAAGTAAGAATGGCTTACAATCTATTCACTCTAGAGACTAGGACATGGTTTCAGGGATAATGAGGTTAGGAATATTTGAGTTGCGACATCGTACCGTGACCTTTGGTAATAATAAGTCACGATGTGATCGACAACATGATAGGGTAGTTGTGAATTAGTTTCGAGGATTGTACCCCAAGTCCTAATAAATAGAAATGATCGCGTACAATGGTACCTGAGTCGATAAGATGGAATGACCCGCTTGTCCATGGTATAAGAGAGTCTATCGGTGGAATAACAAACCCTAAAGCACGTCATGGGAAAGATCCTTAACTACTAAGTCGTAAATTTCTATTTATGTCAAACCTGCCAGACTATAGTCACAAGCGTTCTAGAGGTATTAAATGTAGTGCTCATGCATCACTTGTTGATTACTAATACAACATAATGACGGGGCGTCATGCTACGGATTTTGGCTAAGCTGGTAAATGTGTTGTTCTAATATTATGTCACTTCTTTGATAATAGAATTTTTGTACCTAGAGTAACATTTGCTGAATCTATAATCTTGGAATGGGTGTCTACCATGGTCCTTGCAATGCTTGTCCTTGTTTTGGTCTATTCTTCTCTGTCTAAACTGTGGGGGCCTAGTCAAGTAAGGTTTGAGTTAAGGCATACGGGTTGCTAGTTAAGCCAAGAATCAAGATGAATATTTAGAGACTCACAATAAATGATTCCTAGAGATTAGATGGTCTCATAGGTTTATGGTTTACCCAAGGGTAAGATCTTACTCATCTTTCAAGCTCAAATGACTAGAAGGTCACGATATTAATATTAGGGTCGAGGGAAGGACGAGCAACTTTAGGCAAGGTTGTAGTTATATGGCTTGGCCGATGGTTGCTATACTTGTGCATATAACTACCATGGTCATGGGGATACTCTGTATTTATCTATCAATTACGAGCGTTCGTCTTTCCAATCAGTGAAAGACAAAAGCAATATAGAGTTCAAGAAAGATGTCATTGAATACAATTACGTAATTCAAAGGCGAATGTGTAATTCAAGAGAAATTGTTAATGCAGTCGCGGATGAGATCCTAGATATCTCTATATCTCAATCCACGTGGGATAATCATATGAAGAGCGAACCAAGTGCACTATGGTTGATCAGACCATAATACATTGATTCTAATTAGACAATATGCTTATGGGCGTCCCCAGTATACATATGTCCTGAACAAGCTCGACAAAGAATAAGCTTGCAAAATAGGCTATAAATAGCGTCGTCATTCATAGTAGTTTAAAGTATAAGTATGGAAGAATACGTTGAAAGCAGTAATAAATAGTTCGAGTTTCACAAGGATCTAAGTCTTATCCGGTGTGCTTGCGTATCGTCCTACTGGTTCTTGTATCAGGCCTTAGTTGACCAATGGGTATGGGCTACGAAATCCCTATATTCTAGGTAAACATCTCTCCTACACTAGCATATAATCATTATCACTCTGTTACACTTTAATACTAGGTTAAAAGGATACGGGTGGTAGGTTATAGTCATACTACTCAACTTATAAAGTCAACTAATAGAGTAATCAAGGAATATAACACGTATACTCGTATGAGTTATCTCCTAACCTCCCTATTCAACACGAAAAAGATAAGATTTGCAGTAAAAGGAATCAAACAGAAGGAAATCAAGATAATCGGACGAGAGTTCGAGATTTGGAATTGAGGGAGGAAGTCAAGCTTGTGGATGAGATTCCTATATCCTAATCCTATATGCAGGTTCACATCAGTACAGTAACATAACCGATGTGACAAACTCGACCTGCATGGGCCACCACAAAAATATGTAACCCCCCAGTCCCAAAATACTTAGGACTAGGTACGTATCCATGCCAGCTGTATACATACAAAGTCTACTCCAATATATGGAAACTCGTATGTATACATAAGCTGTAAAATACAATAAAACTATGATAACTAAATCTCATCCACAACAATAAAGAATAATATTATAATCAACTCAAGAATTTTTTTATTTATACATGTAGTTGGGCGGAGACAAATCTACTACCAACCAATTTAAATGAAAGAAGATATACAAGGAAAGGATCGATAAAATGGCAAGACGAACCAAGAGCAATCATCCTCGAAGAAATGGAGAAGATCACGGCCTTGGCTAGAACACCTGCGAAAAGTCACAAAGCACCCACCTGGAGAGATAACCAGGTCCTCAGAGGGACGTAACAAGATACATAAAGAACATGCCATATAATCTGTGATATATAATAGAGAGTAAAAGGGGATGTATGCAATAGGGTGCCTACCAATTCTACAGTAAAAATGCAGTTAAGAACAGACCTTCAACGCATGGGTATCTGGCTCAGTAGCAGTAACTCAGGTATGGTCCCATCAGGATACCAGGGACCCCAAAGTATAACATTCCTCGAATGTCAGAGGCCAGCAGTATCTGTAATAGAAAAGTGCATAAAGGACCCATATGCTAAGGAAACTGTTCTCCCCACCCAATGCCTATTAGGGTCACATCCATGACTCATGAACCTCTAGTAACCGCCAAGTCTTCTAGCATGTAATTCTATTGGCAGTTACTCCTATCCGTCGTACGCTCCATACATATCGGTGGCCAGCCGACTACGCGGATACGTGTCCTACATGTGACTCACATCACGTGGCAAGCAAGTGTCAAGGCCGTAAGAGATATACCAATATCTCAACATCAATGGGTGGTCACTAGACTAAGTCAATGCAAGAGAAATAAATAAAGCGAGAAAAAAATGACCGATAGAGTCGCTTGCACCCAAGTGTGACTTGGACGCACAGTTTTATAATATCAAGAAATAAGAAGTGATAAAAATAACAACTGAAAATAAGAATATATTAATCACAGAGTGAGGTGGCAAGGTATCTTGCCTGATTCCGTGCTGTAAATATGAAACGCCGCTCTCGCGTCCACGCCTCTGGAACTCGACGCTCCTAGATAATTAATTAACTAAATTAAGTCACTACTTATGAAACTTACGATACGACTTAATTAGTCAAATTAATGTGTTAAAATTATATTCAATCTCTCGTGGAACCATTTAGATCCATACAATCACACACAGGTTCCACGAGACATCAAAACACAATTTTAGGGTTTCTAACTTTTAATTAGTCGGTTATGCCCCTACTTCAATAACATACTTAAAAATCATATATAAATCATAAAAATAATATTTAAACTAGTTTTCTACAGATTTATCTCTGAAATTCCAGGATTAATATTTCTAAAGACATTTATGACTAGTTGATTAATAAGTCAGCTAGTCTACCCGAAACTCGTCCGGAACATAGTTAATGACTCAAAATTGCTAAAATAACCAAAAATATATTTTAAACAGCAATAAAATAATTTATTTCATAGAATAATATCATAGGTACAAGGATTGAGTTATACTACAAGTTTGGAACATTCTAGGTCAGCCGGTTATCCGAAATTAGCTAGTTTTGACCTACAATTTTCTCGACCAGATTTGAGTTGATAAAATTGTAAAAAAATACTTAAAAATCCTAATTTATGTATATGAACATACATAAAATTCAGTTTCGAAAATATCCACCAATAACTCATAGTTCCTTTACAATGGGTTAATTTTGATCCTACCGACACATGAATATTATGCCTATATTTTATGAAATCTTTATGGATGATTATACCTAACAAAAGCCGTTAAAATATAATTTCTACAAAATTAATAACATATTTTCTACAGAATTTTAGTAAAGGTTTTAGAAGGAAAGATTAGGGTTCTTACCGAAGATCCTTGCTAGAAAGGGTGATGATGACTTCTCTTCACCAAAGCTCCAATCTTTTCCGCTATCCTCGCTTGCTAATCCTCTTTTGGTGAGTATGGGAGAGTTGATAATGGCTATAGAGGATTGGATGGGGTAGATGGAGTTTTTAGGGTTTGTTTTGAGGGGTTTCGGGGATGTATGGTTGAGGAGATGAGTTTTTGTGAAGGATGGAGAGGTGTACAATGGAGGAGATGATGTATGGAGGCTATGGGGAGTTTGTTGCTACCAAAATTATGGAGAGGGAGAGGGGTTTTGGTCGGCCAAAGGTGAGGGAGAGACAGATTTGGATTTGGTTAAGATTTGGGATAAGTTGGTATATTTAAACGTATCCTTAAATAAATTTTAAGCAATCTAGTATTTAAATCCTATTTAATTTGATGCATTTGGCCATGGGGGGGTTGTTTGGCCGAAATTATTATGGTGGGGTCCACTTGGCATGATTTGGTTGTTTGGTGAGTTGGCAAGTTGATTGGATTGAGGATTTAAAAAGGGGTTTCCTAATATAGAACTATTTAATTCTATCTATGTAATTACACTACAAAATCTGAATTAAATACAAATAAATTTAATTATTAATATTTATTAATGTCCAACATGCCTACATAGGGTTGGGTTTGGCTTGGAAGAGGTTTGGGAAGGTTTTGTGCAACCGGGTCTCCTAAAAAGTCATAAAGGCTTTCTTAACTAATTAATTAAATAAAAATATAACTTGTGCCATAATTTGAATGGTTAACATGCAAGAGATTACAATATGACCATGGCATTTCTAATATGGCTAGCATACTAGTTAAAGCATCCGACTATGCTAGGCATGCCATACTTTCTAGTCGTCTTGCATATTCAAACTCAACTATGGCTATAGTCCTTTTATATAATATAAATAAGATAAAAATAAATTAGAATTAAATAAAATCAAAACAAAATTTAAATATTCCTTTAAATTATAAGGGGTTTTACAACCCGCTCCCGAATAATCGGATATGAGTCGGACACGCCCAGCCTTCGTCGATGGAAACGACGAAGTAAGCTGTACAATACTAAGAAAAACTCCAAGTCACAATGTAATGTAAACAAAACACAGCTTTTATAACGTTTCCAAAAATCACCAATATCCATCAAGTCTTTTAAATACAAACTCAGCCAGAGACAAATCCGGTCAAATGAAATAATATACAATAATGAATATTTAAGATACAATCTCCAGAAAAATAAACTAAAATAAAAGCTGCAATATCCAAGCAATCACCAGCTCCATATAATCTCCCACTCACCTGCAACGATCCTATCAAAAACAGAGCAAAGTACAACCCCGACAAGAAACTCTAAACAATGTAAACTGAAATGCATGAGAAAGAATCACAAGATAAACTGTGGTACAAGACAAGAATATGAAACTGTAATACAGGAAAAACGATGAACTATAGTACCAGATCCAGAAACAATGAAACTATTCTATCAGTGTAACATGCATTTGAAATAACTATCAGAGTATGTGGCCGGCTGGGTAAACAATGAACAGTGAACAGTGAATAATGAACAATGGTACGACTTAGAGTCCCACGTGCACGATGTGAGACCTAAGCTATTAGTCAATGCCTAGCTAAAATATGATTGGTCACATATCTATAGTATTTCCCCACCCCAATGTACAAGTAAGAACAATGAACTATGAACAATGAACGATGAACGGTGAACGATGAACGATGAACAGTGAACAATGAACAATCGTGTGTACAGCGTGTCAATATGAGAACATGAAGCAAGACAAAAAATACAGAGTAAAGAGTTCGAGCCGGTGTACTTGCCTCGGTTTGTTTGCACGAGAGTAGTACTGCATGGTTGTAATGAATCACCTGTTATATTTGTACAATTTATTAGGTTTTGAAATCACTACAATAACTGTCTAATATCTTTCTAACCAACAACTAATTATTTAACTATGAAAATAGTTTAATAATCTTTAAAACAGTTTAAGTCACAAAATACTTTTATAAGAAATTATTAATTTATCAATTGGTAATAAAGGAAAACATCTACTAGTATTCAATATTAACTAATAATATACATTTAAAGATCTTAATTTATTTATTTTTAGAAGCTTCTTATATTAACAAAGTAATATTAGTTATATAAAATCCTTTTGAAATAATTTGCAAACCACTAATAAAATATGAATTTATATATTTGTTAACAAGATATTTATGTTATGCTAATATGGTAGCATATATATGTATTTGGAAATATAATATAAAAATGATAGCAAAATGAAACCTTAACAATTATTTGTAAAACAATTAATTTAACCCAAAATAATTACTAGTCCATTATAGATATACTAACTAGTATAACATAATTTAGAAGGATAATATTATTTAAGAATATTCCTACTAGCAAAATTTACATGGATACTAACAATATAATAGTGACAGTAAGGATTTAATAGTACCAGCCCAATACTAAGTCCCAAGGCCTGGTCCAGCTCTACATTGCTAAACCTAACAATTAAACCTTAAATTCTCTTAAACCCAATACCAGCCCACACATCAGCCCACAGACCCTACTAGCCCAAAAACCCGGCCTGAACCATTCTTCTCTGGTTAAAATGAAGATTGGATATAGACTGAGCCCAGCCTTCTGGCCCACAAGACCCGGCTCAAACCCAGACCAGCTAACTCTCTGTTATCAACAAATTAAAACTTAATTTGTTTAATCAACACAGCCCAAAGCTCAAACCCGACTCATGTTGGCCCGAAACCCGGCCCAAACCCTCAAATATAACCCCGATTCACTTTCTCTCTCCTGCCTCATTTTCACTCCACCGATCAGAAACTCAGCCGAACGAGCGAATATTCGAGAGCTTCCCCCACCGTCTTTCCTTCTTCTCCGGCGAGAGACTCCGTCTCCGTCTTCTTCCCCAGCCTAACTTCTCCTCCGGCCGGAAACCCTAGCTCTAGGCTTCCTTCCCTTCGACCAACATAAACTCTCAGCTCTTCCATCGTCTCCTTCCTCTTCAACCCTAACCCGACACCCTAGCTCGAAACTCAGTCGACCGAGACTTCGTCTTCTCCGGCGAAACCCTAGATCCGGCTATCCAAACCTAACCCTAGGTTCTTCTTCTCAACCGTTCACAAACCCTAGGTCTACTCTGGAAACCCTAGATCCCCAAATACAAACCCTAGATTCTACAGAGGAACAAGAAAGAGAAGGGGGTTCGAGAAAGATCGAGAGGGCGCACCGGCCTGAAAAGGACGTCGATCCACGGCGTGGCGGCGAGATCCGAGCACTGACGGCGAGCTTCATCCTCCGGTGGTGGCTCAGCGAGTCTGGTGGTATCTCGGTGAAGTAGGCTTCGTCGAAGTCTCCTCGGTTCGGCCACTGATGGCGGTGATGCTCCTCCGCGGCGGTGGCGACGAATAGATCTGGCTTGGTCGACGGTGACCCCTCGGCGAGGCGGCTTCTGGGAGGCGGTGGCGCAAAACTCGAAGGGTCGGCGTGGACCACGAGGCGACCTCTCGTGCTTCGAAGAGATAGCACGAGAATCGAAGGGTGGCACGGTCTGCGAGGGCGGTGGCTCGCCAGTGGCGGTGCGCTCTGCTCGAAGCAAGGCGCACGCTGATCGAGGGGGTTAGCGCTCTGCTCGATGATGACTCACTGCTCGAGGAGCAGCTCGCCAGTCGATGAAGCTCGAGTATCGAGGACGCAGTAGTCGAGGCGGCGACGAACTCGGTGGCGCTCCGACGAGGGCGCGGTGGTCGGAGAAGAAACTCGGCGGTGCTCGGTCCTCGAGCAGAGAGGAGAGAGGGAACAAAGAGAGAGATGAGAGAGAGAGAGAGGGTACTGTGTGGTGTCAGAATGAGAGACTGACAGTGTCAAAAATTTATTAGAATTTGTGTAATATTTATATTAAATAATCTGGGGGGTGTGTGTAGTAGTAGTGGCACAATTATAAATTAATGTAGATCTGGGTGTAGTTTGGACAGTGGCAGTGTAGGTAATAACCAAAAGATCTGGGGGCTTTTAGAATAACTAGTAACTGAATTTCAAATTTCAAAATAATAACAATTTTTGAAATCAGGTTTTGCCTCCAATAATTCCAACAGATTTCAAAATTCGAAATCAAACAATTTTTCAGAAACACAATAGAAAACAGATTCCCAACAGAATTTCAATTATCAAAAGACTTTCAAATATCAAAATCCAAACATTTTCCTCCAACAGTTTTAAAACAAATTTCAAAATACAAACTGTTTTAACAGATTTTATTAATTACAATTTACAAACTGTTAATAAAAACATTTACTGTTCCTCCAATAAAATCATATATTAAATAAATCCGAAAACAATAATTAATTCTTTAACATAATTAATAGTTAATAACTAATTACAACTTAATCAATATTAATAACAATAACAATATTGCAATTCATCTAAAATACGTAAATTAGTATTAAAATATTTTTCAAATTGAGGAAAACCCGAAATTTATTTTAATCGAAAATAGGTTTTCGTAAGAAACAATATTTAAATTCAAGAAAATTAAAAAAATCCTAAAATTTACCAAATATGATTTTGGGAGTCACACAATCCGACTAACATGTCGGTGCCAAACAGCAAATTATAAAGTATTTAACAGAACGAGCGGGGAAGTAAGGAACCCACTCGAGTCCTCCTGCGATCATCCCTCTAGTATTGACCATCTTGGAGGTAGAAGTAAGCTGGATCCTCGGGGACCGACTCTAAATCTGGCCATACAAAACCAGAGAGGTTAGACCTCTAATAGCAAGTACCGCAAGAAAGCACGATATGAGGAGTAAAACCAGTAATAGGAAACATAATAAACAGATCTCTGCTGACTACTGGGATTCACATCATATCACGACACTTCGAACCAACCTCCCAACCAAACAAGGACTGAAGTTGACCCGTCATGTCCTGATATTCCGATCATCTTAGTTAATCATCAGAGTAGAGACAGTACACAAACAAATCAGCTTAAACGGCCATGCAACTACTACGACTTGCTACTGTAAGTTCCAGGTTATCCTGGAATTATGCAATAGGGGATTCCTCAGTTCTTACTATGTGCAAGCAAGGCTAGTTTATCCAGTCAATCAATTGCGCCAATCATGAATTAGACGAGTCCCAGCGGGACGTCCGTCATCAATGTACAATATACAATAGATAATATAACCAGATACCGCTCCCCGCCCGTATGGCAGATTTACAGTATCTGTGGGGACCAACCGGCCGGTCGGGCTCTACTAGTCCCAAGAGGGCTGCCATATAAGAACTCGAGGATCCATTCTCTCCATACAATCATTATTTTATTTAACTTAATAGTCTCTATGTTGAGTGAAGTCCCATGCCGTGGATCATGGTCATTCAAATGAGTACTTTCGTACGGGGTACGATATGCACAACTCTACAACGATACCAGTACGGTCAGGTTGTAGGTCTTACATAGCGTAATACAACAATCAAAACTAACCACAGAGTAATCATGCCTTAACCATAAAGTACGCATGCTATTTTTGTAAGATAAATAACTAAATAAATAAATAATTTAAAGCCTGCATGTGCATGTATGCCAATATTCGAGATTAGCCAGTCGATTGTAATAGTTCATAGTTAATATGAACGTGTCTCATTCATTCATTTCAATAAGACGACTAGCCAGTCTCTCAGTTCCAACTAGGAAGCATGATCAATTATTTAAATTAAGATAACAATCCCTGTTTATTAATGTCAAGAAAACAATCAATGTGGATTAATATAAAGATGTCAACTAATGCTAATAAATGTCAAGACAATTAACCAATGCCAATCAGTGTCAATTCAGGACAAGAATCAACCAAAAAGGCATTAGAGCCAGAGTTCATGCGGCTGGACAAGGGTGATTCCATGCGGCCAAGTTAGCAAAGCCTTATGCGGCTAGAAACTAAAGGGGTCTCATGCGGCTAATTAAGTCAGGATCCCTATGCGGCTAGGGTAAGTCATGCAGCTCATGCGGCTGAGAATGGTCAGCGCCATGCGGCTGAGAAGACACGTAGCTCATGCGGCTGAGAATGGTCAGCACCATGCGGCTGAGAAGACACGCAGCTCATGCGGTTGAGAATGGTCAGCGCCGTGCGGCTGTGGATTAAACTGAGTCCATGTGGCCGAGAAAATATTGCTCATGCGGCTGCGATGATTAAGTCTATATACGGCTGAGAATTATCATGGACGGCCATGGTTGAAACGAGCCCCATGCGGCTGCCAAAGCTCCATGCGGCCGAAACAGTTCAGAGTTTATGCGGATAGGGTTGACTTATGCGGCCAGATAGGACTCGGGTCTATATATAGCCAGAGTATTAATTCAAAATGCCACGCGGCCAGGACTCCATGCGGCCAATACTTCATGCGGCTCAAGAAGGCTTGCCACATGAAAACTCATGCGGCTAAGTACTACACTTCTTCTCCACTCTTTTG
The DNA here is from genome assembly GCA_029216955.1 of Iris pallida. Lineage (NCBI taxonomy): Eukaryota > Viridiplantae > Streptophyta > Magnoliopsida > Asparagales > Iridaceae > Iris > Iris pallida. Next base: position 13,825,432 of record JANAVB010002397.1, on the reverse strand, counting down.
ATAAGGAGAACCATGAAAAGCCATTGCTTCCGAGCTCCCTAATTCCTTCACTCCAAACCCAAAACTGGACTTCCATAGGTCAAAATAGAGTAGAACGAAATTATCTACAACATAGAACCGTCAAAACTTAAAGATAACAAAGTTTACTAGATCAAAACCTAAGAAATTTGAAAATGCATTAAACTTAGATCTACAAGAAATGAACCATGGAAATTGGAAATGCTAAGTACTAAAGAGGCTCAAATCAAGTAAGGAAGATGATGGAACAATAATAAGGGTGATCCATCAAGAAGCAAGTTTGGCACTTGCCTTGGCGGCTAGTAGGTGGAGGAGGAGTTATGAGGAAGAAGAAGATTAATGGTGAAGTAATGAAGAGAGAGAAAGGGGATGGCTTTAAATGGAAGGCGTGGTGGTAGGTGGGGGTTTCTGTTCGGTTCAAGATAAAACAACATACTAAGTCCAATCCAAGCCGAACCCAAAGTAGAGCTAAAGTAGTGTATGAAAGCAGAAAATAAAATGCAGAAATAAAATTGCAGGAAATTAATTAACATAAAATTAAAGAAGTTTAATTACAGAACAATAAATATATTAAGGCAGTATATGTCTAAAAATATGTATTCCGAGAACGGGAAGTGACTTCTCTACCCTCCTTAGAAAAATTTTGTCCTCGGAATTTCAAATCCAAGCAGGATTGGAATATCAAAACTAAGCTAATCTAGGTACAAGAAACTTAAGAAGCAATCATTCTTCAATATTAACTAGCAGATAACATATCTATATTAACAATCTATGATACCACGTAGTTCTATGCATAGGGTGATAAGCATGAGGGGTTAAGACAATCAAGGTACACGAGAAGAAATATACCTTGTGAGTCAAACAAATATGGGTACCGTGATCGGATATCATCCTCACGTTCCCACGTCGACTCTCCCAAAGAGTGATAACCCCAAGCAACCCGGACAAGGTTAATTGTTCGGTTCTTGAGTATCTTCTCTCTTCGGTCCAAAATGGACACCGACTGCTCCTCGTAAGATAAGTTGGTACCAACAACCAACTCAGAATGATCAAGGATATGGCTGGGGTCCGATACATACCTTCGCAGTTGGAATACATGAAGTACGTCATGTACCTCTTGTAACGAAGGTGGAAGGGACAGACGATAAGCAACATCGCCTACCCTATCAAGGATAACGAATGGTCCTACGTATCGCGGACTCAACTTTCTACGAACGCCAAATCTAATGATCCTACGGGTAGGTGAGATCCGCAAGAATACGTGGTCCCCAACAGAAAACTCTAGTGGCCTACGATGCTGGTCCGCCCAATGATGATGCCGATCCTGCGTAACTCGAAGTCGCTCACTAATTCCTTTAACCACTTTAACCGTCTGAACAATCAATTTCGGGCCTAGCATCTTCCTCTCCCCGATATCATCCCATGCTAGTGGCGACCTACACTTCTTACCATATAGGACTTCGAATGGCGCCATCTGGATACTGGCTTGATAACTGTTGTTGTATGAGAATTCGACTAAGTACAGGTGGCTCTCCCAAGATCATCCAAAATCTAGGGTGCAAGCTCGCAACATATCTTCCAAAGTCTGAATTGTCCTTTCTGATTGGCCGTCCGTCTGTGGATGGTAAGCCGTGCTAAATTTTAACTTGGTACCTAGACTATAATGCAAGCTCTTCCAGAAATATGATATGAAACAGGTATCTCTGTCTGACACAATACTGACAGACACTCTATGCTGTCTGACTATCTGTTGCATATATAACTCTGCCAACTTTTCTGTAGATTGCCCTACTCTGAAAGAAAGAAAGTGTGCTATCTTTGTAAGCCGGTCCACTATCACCCAAATAGCATCTTTACCACTTGGCGATCTTGGTAAACCGGTCACAAAGTCCATTGTGATATGCTCCCACTTCTATTCCGGGATAGGAAGCGGTTGCAATAACCCAGCTGGCCTTTGCTGTTCTGCCTTCACTTGCTGACATACCAAGCAACGGGAAACAAACCTAGCTATCTCCCTCTTCATTCCATTCCACCAGAAGTGCTGCTTGATATCTTGGTACATCTTGGTCCCTCCAGGATGTATAGAATACTGAGAACTGTGAGCTTCTGTCATAACCTCCTGTCTGATATCTCCACTAGGCACACATAGACGTGATCCAAACCTAAGTGTACCGTCTTCATGAATTTGTATCTCCTTTCTGAGCCCTGACTCACACTCTGCCCTAAGCTCCTGAATCCTTAGGTCCTATGCCTGAGCTGCCTTGATCCTGTCTACCAAGTCAGATTGAACTTGTAGACTTGCCAGAACTCCTACATCCCTAGGAAGTATAACTTCTATGCCCATCTCCTGAAGATCTTCTAAAATGTGCTTCTGCGTTGTCAACATAAATGCGCCGCCTCTCCTGCTGAGAGCGTCTCTTACCACATTAGCCTTGCCTGGATGATACTGAAGCTCCACGTCATAATCCTTGATCAGCTCTAACCATCTTCTCTGTCTCATGTTCAGCTCCTTCTGAGTAAAGATGTACTTCAAACTTTTATGGTCTGTGTACATGTCTACTCGATCACCATATAAGTAATGCCTCCATAGCTTCAAAGCAAATACTACTGCTGCCAACTCCAAATCATGAGTTGGGTAATTCTTCTCGTGGTCTCGAAGTTGCCTAGATGCATATGCTATCACCTTCCCATATTGCATAAGGACACATCCAAGTCCTTTACCTGACGCATCACAATATACAGTGAAACCTCCGGGTCCAACTGGCAATGTAAGAATGGGCACTGATATCAACTTCTGCTTCAGATTCTCAAATGATGCCTGGCATTCTGCCGACCAAACAAATGGCACATCCTTCCGTGTTAAGTGGGTCATGGGTGCTGAAAGTCTTACAAAATCTGATACAAACCTTCTGTAATATCATGCCAATCCCAAGAAACTCCGTACATCAGCTACGGTCTTGGATACTGGCCAACTCTCTACTGCTTCTACCTTCTTGGGATCCACTGTTACTCCAGCTCCTGATATGATATGATCCAAAAATGAAATATGATCCGTCCAGAACTTACACTTACTGAGCTTGGCATACAACTGGTTCTCTCTCAGAACTTGCAACACTTTCCTGAGGTGGTCTTCATGCTCCTTTTCACTGGCAGAGTATACGAGAATGTCGTCAAGAAATACCACGACAAACTGATCTAAGTATGTCAAAAAGATATGGTTCATCAAATTCATAAATATTGCTGGAGCGTTGGTCAAACCAAACGGTATTACTAAAAATTCATAATGCCCATACTTCGACCTGAATGCTGTCTTGGGAATATCCTCCTTCCGAACCCTCACCTGATGGTACCCTGAACGAAGATCTATCTTGGAGAAAACTCTAGCCCTGCTCAACTGATCAAATAAGTCGTCGATCCTTGGTAGTGGGTACTTGTTCTTTACTGTTGCTGCGTTAAGCTTCCTGTAATCGATGCATAATCTGGATGATCCATCCTTCTTCCCCACAAGTACTACTGGTGCTGTCCATGGTGATATGCTAGCTTGGATGAACTTTTTCTCCTTCAATTCCTCTATGTGTTGATATACCTTGACTTGCTCTGAATCCGCCATTCTGTAAACTCGATCTGATATCAGTTTAGTTCTATGTACCAATTCTATACTGAACTCAATATCTCTAACCGGTGGTAGACCTGGAAGTTCTTCAGGAAATACGTCTAGAAACTCTTCAACTACCTTCGAAACTTGAACTTCTTCCATTGCCGTTATTACTCCCTGCTCTTGCTGAGTTTCCTCTGATCTGACTAAGATGAATCTCTTCATGCCTGAATATCAAAAGATACACTCCCTCTACGACAATCTATTATCGCATGACTGTCTTTCAGCCAGTCCATGCCTAAGATAACGTCGAAATTTCCAACAGAAAATTCTATCAACTGGGCGGGTAAGGAATACCCGCAAACTATAACGCTACATGCTAGAATAACTCTACTAACTCCTACGAGCCCATTGCCAGTGAGTATATTCAACCTCCCTGGCAATGCCTCGAACTCCATTCCTAGCCGTGTCGTAAATTGTGCAGATATAAATGAGTGTGATGCTCCCGAATCAAACAATGCTACTGCGGGATATGAGGCGACGAGAATGTTACCTGCCACAACATCTCCCGATGCTAATGCCTCTTCCAAGGACAGTGTGAATGCCTGCCCTCGACATCCTTGCTGGTTTCCATGCTGTGGCCTAGCCTGGTGCTGCTGCTGGCCCCTTCCTTGATGATGCTGGGGTGGTCTATGCTGGTGTTGCTGCATCGGCGGTCCCTGCTGCCGAAACATCTGAGCCTGTGGTATTAACGGACGCTGGGCCAATGGTCTCACTGCCGCTGCGGGTCCTCGATACTGTCCTGCCCCTGGTGCTGGCAGAGCAGAAAACTGCTGCACTGGTTCTCCTGACCTCGAATTTATGGGACATGTGGTAACCCGATGATCTAGATTTCCATATATCAGACACAGTCCGTTCAATGTCCGACACACATCTCTAGTGTGTCCTATCTTTCCACAATAAGTACAGTCCGCTTGGGGTTGCTGATTCTTCTTCTGTTGCTGCTGCTGCCTGGGTGGTGGTGTTGGCCCTCGTATTGCCACATCGTGGATACGAATGCCAAGGGATGGTGCTGTTGTTCGGGGCGCTGCTGCCCCTCCTCCTTCAATATGACTGTGAGATCTCTTCTGACCTCCAGTCCTTGCTGTGATCCTCTGAATGGTGATCTCATGCCTTCGGGTTGCCGTCAATACTTCATCAAAAGTCTGATAATTGTGTCCCTCTATCAATTGCAAGAGCTCAAGATGAAACCCTTGCTGGAACCTCATCGCCCTCTGGCGCTCTGTTGCTACCATCTCTAGGGCAAACCTACTCAATCTGCAGAACTTCGCTACATAAGCATCTACCGTCTTGCCGGCCTGCTTGAGGTTGATAAACTTCTGTTGTAGCTCAAACTGCGCCACAACTCCATAGTACTTTGTCTTGAATCTTACTGTGAAATCGTTCCAAGCAACGGGACGTCTGATACCTACTTCCTCTGATTTCCACCAATCATGTGCGAGATCCTGAAGTAGCAACTTCACCTGATCCACACGTTCTTCTACCGGTACCTTAGCCGCCGTCAGAATAGCCTCAATATCCTTAAGCCATGCATCTGCTGAGATGGCGTCCTCCGTGCCTTCGAAACGGCGGGGGTTGAACTTGCAAAATCTGGTTGATGCTCCTGAATCCGGCCTTGTCCTTCTTTTCAAAGCTGTCTGCAACCCTTGGTTGAGAAGTACGTTCTGTCCTTGCAACTGAGCGTGCATGCGCTGTTGGGCTAACATCTGATGTTGCTGAGTAGCCATCATCCCTCTCATGATCTCCAGAAGAGCCGGTGTGTCCATTTCCACAGGGGTAGGTAGAACTATTGGTGGTGGTGGAACCTCCGGATACTGCGATCCAGCTGCTGCTTCCACTATCACTTCTTTCTGGATAGTCTCCTGAGTTAGTACCGGCCCTTGTTGCTGACCAACCTGGTCATGTTGTCCATACTGCCCTTGTTGTTGCTGTCCAGTCCTGACAGATGCAGACGAGGTGCCCCTAAGAAAAGGGACAAGAGAACAATCAAACGACTGGACATGAAAGATCAATGAAGTCAAGGGATACTGGAATGTCAAGCTGGAGTTGGGAATCAAAAAATTTTGAGATCAAGGAGGGACATGTGTGATTGAGACATCCTATTAAAACACACCACAAGTCTGAAATCAGACCTGCATGGGCCACCACTAAAACCTTGTCACACCCCAGAACCAGAATACTTGAGAGCGGGGGAATGACTCAGCCAGCTACGTATTACGGGTAGATGAATACCGTATAATACGATCAATGCTGTCTAATAAGATGAGAAGGTGCATACTACATAAAAGTCTCACCATGGTCCCTTCACATCTATTGTCTCAATCATTCAAACAAGAAACAAAAATAGAGAACATGTGAGATAAAGCAGTAAGGCGTCCCAAATGCTCAGTCAAAATATTCTTGATATCTGGCTTTACAAAATACAGCCAGATGATGTAGTAAGTATACACAATTGTTATCAGCTGCAGCCTGACTTAGATACAATTATGCAAAAGTAGGTACAAGACAATCCGACTAACATGTCGGTGCCAAACGGCAAATTATAAAGTATTTAACAGAACGAACGGGGAAGTAAGGAACCCACTCGAGTCCTCCTGCGATCATCCCTCTAGTATTGACCATCTTGGAGGTAGAAGTAAGCTGGATCCTCGGGGACCGGCTCTAAATTTGGCCATGCAAAACCAGAGAGGTTAGACCTCTAATAGCAAGTACCGCAAGGAAGCACGATATGAGAAGTAAAACCAGTAATAGGAAACATAATAAACAGATCTCTGCTGACTACTGGGATTCACATCACATCACGACACTTCGAACCAACCTCCCAACCAAACAAGGACAGAAGTTGACCCGTCATGTCCTGATATTCTGATCAACTTAGTTAATCATCAGATTAGAGACAGTACACAAACAAATCAGCTTAAACGGCCATGCAACTACTACGGCTTGCTAGTGTAAGTTCCAGGTTATCCTGGAATTATGCAATAGGGGATTCCTCTGTTCTTACTTTGTACAAGCAAGGCTAGTTTACCCAGTCAATCAATTGCGTCAATCATGAATTAGACGAGTCCCAGCGGGACGCCCGTCATCAATGTACAATATACAATAGATAATATAACCAGATATCGCTCCCCGCCCGTGTGGCAGATTTGCAGTATCTATGGGGACCAACCGGCCTGTCGGGCTCTACTAGTCCCAAGTGGGCTGCCATGTAAGAACTCGGGAATCCATTCTTTCCATACAATCATTATTTTATTTAACTTAATAGTCTCTATGTTGAGTGAAGTCCCATGCCGTGGGTCATGGTCATTCAAATGAGTACTTTCGTACGGAGTACGATATGCACAACTCTACAACGATACCATTGCGGTCAGGTTGTAGGTCTTACATAGCGTAATACAACAATCAAAACTAACCACGGAGTAATCATGCCTTGACCATAAAGTACACATGCTATTTTTGTAAGATAAATAACTAAATAAATAATAAATAATTTAAAGCCTGTATGTGCTTGTATGCCAATATTCGAGATTAGCCAGTCGATTGCAATAGTTCATAGTTAATATGAACGTGTCTCATTCATTCATTTCAATAAGACGACTAGCCAGTCTCTCAGTTCCAACTAGGAAGCATGATCAATTATTTAAATTAAGATAACAATCCCTATTTATTAATGTCAAGAAAACAATCAATGTGGATTAATGTAAAGATGCCAACTAATGCTAATAAATGCCAAGACAATTAACCAATGCCAATCAGTGTCAATTCAGGACAAGAATCGACCAAAAAGGCATTAGAGCCAGAGTTCATGCGGCTCGCGAGACTTGGGTTTCATGCGGTCAGGAATGAATAAGTTACATGCGGCTGGACAAGGGTGATTCCATGCGGCCAAGTTAGCAAAGCCTTATGCGGCTAGAAACTAAAGGGGTCTCATGCGGCTAATTAAGTCAGGATCCCTATGCGGCTAGGGTAAGTCATGCAGCTCATGCGGCTGAGAAGACACGCTGCTCATGCGGCTGAGAATGGTCAGCGCCATGCAGCTGAGAAGACACGCAGCTCATGCGGCTGAGAATGGTCAACGCCATGCGGCTGTAGATTAAACTGAGTCCATGCGGCTGAGAAAATGTTGCTCATGCGGCTGCGATGATTAAGTCTATATGCGGCTGAGAATTATCATGGGCGGCCATGGTTGAAACGAGCCCCATGCGGCTGCCAAAGCTCCATGCGGCCGAAACAGTTCAGAGTTTATACGGACATGGTTGACTTATGCGGCCAGATAGGACTCGGGTCTATATATAGCCAGAGTATTAATTCAAAATGGCACGCGGCCAGGACTCCATGCGGCCAGCACTTCATGCGGCTCAAGAAGACTTGTCGCATAAAAACTCATGCGGCTAAGTACTGCACTTCTTCTCCACTCTTCTGAGAAGGAGAACCATGGAAAGCCATTGCTTTCGAGCTCCCTAATTCCTTCACTCCAAACCCAAAACTGGACTTCCATAGGTCAAAATGGGATAGAACGAAATTCTCTACAACATGGAACCATCAAAACTTAAAGATAATAAAGTTTACTAGATCAAAACCTAAGAAATTCGAAAATGCATTAAACTTAGATCTACAAGAAATGAATCATGGAAATTGAAAATGCTAAGTACTAAAGAGGCTCAAATCAAGTAAGGAAGATGATGGAACAATAATAAGGGTGATCCATCAAGAAACAAGTTTGGCACTTGCCATGGCGGCTAGTAGGTGGGGGAAGAGTTATGAGGAAGAAGAAGATTAATGGTGAAGTAATGAAGAGAGAGAAAGGGGATGGCTTTAAATGGAAGGGGTGGTGGTAGGTGGGGGTTTGTGTTCGGTTCAAGATAAAACATCATACTAAGTCCAATCCAAGCCGAACCCAAAGTAGAGCTAAAGTAGTGTATGAAAGCAGAAAATAAAATACAGAAATAAAATTACAGGAAATTAATTAACATGAAAGTAAAGAGGTTTAATTACAAAAAAATAAATATATTAAGGCAGTATATGTCTAAAAATACGTATTCCGGGAACGGGAAGTGACATCTGTTGTATTGTATTTTGGGAATCAACAGATGTATATAAGTATGGATTAGTGGAAGTAGAATAGAATACCATGTCACATTTTAGGGAGATGGGTGACATGAGTAGACTAAGTTAGAAGAACGTAAACAGATGTAAGTTGGGAGTAGATATACCATTTTGAATTGCTCTCATTATAATGAAATATATATGGTTCTTGCTGTACACCTTGTTATAAATAAATATTGTGAGTCAAATATTTTCTGAGAATTGTGTCTCTCAATTTTTTAGGATATGGACAACCCTGATCAACCCAATAATCCACCACCTCAAGTATCAGCTGAACCAACCGTAGCTGATATATTTCGATTGTTCCAACAAATACTGGAAACCAATAGTCAGCATGCCAATACTGCCCATGCAACCAATACCTCAATATTGGAATAAATGCAGAATTCTAACAATACCAAGGATGGGACCCTAAAGGAATTCAGGGATCTTAGGCCACCCAAGTTTAAGGGAACAAAAAATGCAATGGAAGCGGGTCAATGGCTAAAAACCATTGAAGGTTTGATGAAGGCTACAAAAGTTTGACCCGAGGATATGGTACCAGCGATTCGCATTCAACTAGAAGATATTGCTGGATACTGGTGGAGTGTCGAATATCCAGAAGATTCTGATAGGGGCATGTCCTGGGCTGAGTTTAAGAAGAAGTTTGAAGAGAGATTCTATCCTAAGTCAGCAAGGATAGAATTAGAAAGACAATTCAACTACCTTAAACAAGGGAAACGCACAGTTGATGAATATACTGCAAAATTTTTCAGACTGAGTCGGTTTGCCCCAAATATGATAGCTGACGAAGAAACGAAAATATTTCGATTCTTAGAAGGGCTTGGGACCCAAATGAAAAGCAGGGTTGCATCTTATCGATGTCTGACTTTTTATGAGGTAACGAAAGCTGTTCGAGGCCAGGAAAGGATTCTAAGAGAAGAGCAACCTTTCCGGTCATCATAAACTAAAAGAACCTTCGAGGAAGGGGCACCCTCCAACAAGAATCATTGGCAGGGACCACCTAAGCGTCCTCAAAATGGTAACCCAGATAGGTTCATTATTTGCAACTACTGCTAGAAACCAGGACACAAGAGAAATGTATGTAGAAAATTGTTGGGACTTTGCTTGAGATGTGGAGCGGGAAATCATCCAATTAATCAGTGCCCTCAGCTGCCTGCAATTGGAGCGACGACACGAGGCTTCAATCAAGGGTATCGACCTCTGATTCAGGAGAACAAACCTCAACCAAGGATTCAGGCACCAACCTCACAGGCTGTCATGACTTATGGGAATCAGCAAAGGCCACCATATGCCCCTCAGGCATATCAGTTCCAATAAGCGCAAAGGGCGAGTCAAGCCCAAAATTATAACAAGAAGAGGAAGGGACAAGGGCAAGCATTTATGATGGGGACTGAAGATGCCAATGTCCCAGGAGAAATAGTTTCAGGTACGATTCTAGTTTCTGCATATCCAGTATCAATATTGTTTGATTCCGGGGCTACCCATTCATTTATAGCATCTTTTTTTTATATCGCAACGTGAAATAGAATCCCAACCTCTGCCTAAATCACTAAAGGTTCTCACCGATAACGAAGTGGTAGAAGTCAATCGCGTATGTAGTAAATGTCCCATAAAGTTGGGTGGAGGAGCTTTTCGAACCCGATTACTTGTTTTTCCAACAAGTAACTACGATATAATACTAGGCATGGATTGGTTAACCGCAACCTTAGCTAATATAGATTGCGGTCAAGGAAAAGTTACATTTTAACTTTCCGACGGAGAGTCTTATGAATTTGTACGAGACCAAAATGAATTCAATATAGAAGAACTAGAGAAGTTTGAATTACTAGTTCAAGCAATGTTGCAAGGATCAGTAGAGCAATCATTTCCAAAAATAGTGGAGGAATTTAAAGATGTATTTCCAGAAGAATTGCTAGGACTACCCCCAGATAGAGCTGTAGAATTCTCTATAGATCTAATACCAGGAGCAGCTCCTATAGCCAAGAAAATATACCCAATGAACAAAAAAGAGCTAGCCGAGTTGAATAAACAGATAAAGAAATTATTGTCAAAAGGATTTATTCAACCCAGCACGTCGCCATAGGGTGCACCAGTATTGTTTGTGAAAAAGAAGGATGGTACCCTACGACTAATAATTGATTATAGAACTCTGAATGAGGTCACCATCAAGAATAAGTATCCTCTACCTAGAATTGATCAACTATTTGACCAGTTAGGAGAGGCAAGAGTATTCTCAAAAATTGATCTAAGGTCCGGATACCATCAAGTGAAGGTAAAGAAGGAAGACGTCCCTAAGACTGCATTTAGAACTCGATATGGGCATTACGAATTCTTAGTTATGCCATTCGGGTTAACGAATGCACCCGCCATATTTATGGACCTGATGAATCGAATATTTTATTAATATCTAGATAAATTCGTGATTGTATTCATTGACAACATTCTTATATACTCCAAAAGTGAAGAGGAACATGAAAAACACTTAAGGATAGTACTACAAACGCTGCGGGAAGAACAATTATATGCCAAGCTTAGTAAATTTGAATTTTGGCTGGACCAAATACCATTTCTAGGATATATTATCAGCGGAGAAGGTATCTCGGAAGATCCGAAGAAAGTGGAAGCAGTTAAATCTTGGCCAACACCTAAGTCCGTAGCAGAAATCATAAGTTTCTTAGGACTAGCTGGTTACTACCAAAGATTTGTAGAAAATTTTTCAAGAATTGCAGAACCTTTAACCTGTCTTACCCGGAAAGAAGAAAAGTTTAATTGGACAGAGAAATGTCAAATGACATTTGACAAATTGAAGGAAAGATTAATTTCGGCCCCAGTACTGGCATTGCCATCTGGTTCAGGTGGATATGAGATATATAGTGATGCATCAGGTAAAGGTCTGGGATGTGTACTGATGCAGCACGGGAGAGTCATAGCCTACGCATCCCGGCAATTAAAGACACATGAAAGGAATTATCCAACTCATGATCTCGAACTTGCAGCTGTGGTATTCGTACTCAAGTTATGGAGGTATTATTTATATGGAGAGAGAATCAAAATATACACAGACCACAAAAGTTTAAAATATGTCTTCACACAAAAGGAGATCAATATGAGACAAATGAGATGTTTGGAGTTATTGAAGGACTTCAATATGGAGCTGGAATATCACCCGAGCAAGGCTAATAAAGTAGCTGATGCTCTAAGTCGAAGGCCCGAAGCTTTCTTTATGAATACACCTAAGGAAATCCTTGAGGATTTAAGGAAAATGGGAATTGAAATAGTATGCCCGGTAACCCAAGGAATATGGCAAAACTTACAAATACAATCCTCCTTAATAGATAGGATTAAGAAAGAACAACAAAATGATTCAAAACTTCAAAAAATTTGGAAACAAACAGAAGCAGGGCTCCAGACCGAGATAAGGAAGCATCCGGACGGATCATTAAGATTCGGTGATCGGCTATGCGTGCCCAGTGGAGATCTAAGAACGGAGATTATGTCAGAAGTCCATAACTGTAACTCCTCTTCCCGAAATTTTTATAATTTATTTATTTATTTATTTGAATTAAATAGTGATTTTTAGAGTTTTTATAAATAATTATTAATTAATTATTAAGGTAGATGATTTTAGCCATGATGGAGTTTTGGAGTACACGGTAACTAGAAATCGTGGCATGGATAGTGTCATGGCGTGCTTTGGCTAGTGTATTAGTCCTGATAGGGAAGGCCAAGCCATAGCGATGTCCTAACTAGGAAAACCAGGCCAAGTCGCGACTTAATCCTTGCCGAAGTTTTATTTATTTATTAATTACACTATCGAGTTTAAGGATACCGATTATACCATTTTAGCCGGACTGGACCCGAACTGAGCCCAAGCCCATGTAGTCATGCGGCACGTCCAATGACATTCGTGTCAATGGAATTTGGTATGTGGGTATTGCATTTCGTTTTAATGGTTTAATGAATATTTCCTAAGTTTTCGTAATTTAAATATTAAAAATATTACTATTAGTATTATTCAGTGACTTTTTGTATAAAATAGGCCCTCGTATATTTTGGAGATTTTTGGTATATACGCCTTTATTTGGTTTATCGAACTTCGTTATTATTGTTATTATTATTATTATTATTATTATTATTATTATTATTGTTATTAATATTTTATTATTTTATTATCAATATCATTGAGGTTATTATGAGATAATACTATTTTATTATTATTGGTTATCTGTGTGTAAATATATCTATATATACATAAGATATGTATATATATATATATAAATATTCATATGTATGTATATGTACATATATAAATATGCGTATATACATATGGATATATATATATATATATATATATATATATATATATATATATATATATATATATATATATATATATATATATATATATATATATATATATATATATATATCCATATGTATATACGCATATTTATATATGTACATATGGATATAGATATAATATATATATATTATATCTAAAAAAAAAAAAAAAAAAAAAAAATATATATATATATATATATATATATATATATATATATATATATATATATATATATATATATATATATTTTTTTTTTTAAATATGAGTATATACATATGGATATAGATATAGTATTATATATATATATATATATATATATATATATATATATATATATATATATATATATATATATATATATATATATATATATATATATATATATATAAATTCTAAATATATATGTGGGTGTGCATGTATGTAAAATACGTATGTACGTATGTGTATGTTTACATATAAATATATATATAGATATACGTGTGTGTGTGTGTGTATTCATACATACATACATATATATATATATATATATATATATATATATATATATATATATATATATATATATATATATATATATATATATATACAAAAAAAATATATATGTATATAATGATAATGAAAAGGGTAATAGAAAAAGAAAAAGAAAAAGAAAAAAAATGAAAGAATAAGAAGAAGTAGCAGAACACCCAGCCCGGCCTGGCCAGGGCCAGCACCCGAGCCCAAACCAGCCCCCTCGGGCTACAGGCTAATCCCCTCCAACATTAAACAGCAAACTTTTTTCCCCGACCCCTTTATATAACCGAGCACAGTTTCGATAGAGGGAGGAAGAGTTAGTTATGAGAAAACCCTAAAAATTTTCGACGCCGCGCCTTCCCAACACCCCCATGACCCTCGCCAACACTGGGCGCATCCCCACGCGCGCTGCGCGCCTCCGCAGTCGGGCCGGGCCACCGCCGGAGGCCGACCGCGGCCGGGCGCGCGAACAGAGCAAGTAACGACAGCAGCGGGGTGCCGTCGGAACCCAACTTTGCCACGAATTTCTCGCTGGATCGCTCGATCTTTTGACGAACCGCTTTCTCTGGTATGAACACAACATATACAGCTTTAAGTGTCTTCAATTAGTTTTAATTCATACGAACTATATTGTCCGATAACTCGACACGAAGTCGAGCAAAAACCTGTTTTACGAACATCAAACAGGGCTGTCCAGACCCTGTTTGGGAAGGCGAATAATCGCTGCCCCATCAAGTAACTTAGGAAACCATCTGAATAGGTTTAAAGACGATATAATCAGGATTAAAACCCAACTAATAGATTGAATTTTCGTTCATTGTGCAGTACGAAAACCCCAGGTGAAAATTAGAAAAAATCTAGGAAAACAGTTTTCAAAAAATTGAAAAAACGCTTCGATACGACGTGCGTCCCGCCAATCCGGGCGACGTGGTCGCGGACCGAAAGCATCGAAAGGTGCGTAACGGCTTCGTGGTCGTGTAGGCTTTGACGAAATTCAAATTGGTCGCGTGTGCGCGACGAATTTGATACGTATCCATAGAAATTTTCCGTATCGGCCTCTGTGCAAATTTCTCAATTACTTTGTGCACGCAGTGTCGACTTCGTGGTCGTGTGGGCTTTTACATTTTTTTCTAAACGGATACAAGATGTGTCCAAGCCAGCCTACGTCGCTGTGTCGGCGGTAGAACGCTGTCACGGCCATGAAGATCAAAATCACAAATAATGCTCATTCACATAATTAATTTAACTTACAATGATCACAAGTTTTACATTTGCAGAAAAATATAAACTTGTACAAATATTGAATGGCTATAACTCGACTATCTAGCTAGTCTCTAGGCTTTTGTCTGCAAGTACTCCCGTCACTCCCCAAGCTAAGTGAAACCACGGCTAACCTGAAAAATGTTGGTTTCCAGTCAGGAATGGAACGAGCACAATTCACTGAATGTAATTTCAAATAAAGAAAATGACTATACAACAGAGGTTAGACATCAATTACATGTTTTGAAAATAAACAGGAAATACGAAAAACTAATAGAAAATAAATAGACACAAAATACTTTCTCCAACTGTTAGAAATACCTTTGATATGTGATCGGTCTGGGCCACTACACCGTACGGTCTACGAGGTCTACTTCCCGAAAAATAAGCACTGTCTACGATGTCTACTTGCAGAAAAATAAGCACTGTCTACTATGTCTACTTGCAGAAAATAAGCACTGTCTACGATGCCTACTTGCAGAAAATAAGCACTGTCTACGATGTCTACTTGCAGAAAAATAAGCACTGTCTACGATGTCTACTTGCAGAAAAATAAGCACTGTCTACGATGTCTACTGCATAAAAATAAACACTGTCTACGGTCGGATCACACATCCTTGGAACTTCTCATTCCCGACTCAACAATTTATAATAGAGTATAAAAATCATATAACTAATGGCCAATCAATGAAATATAGTAAAGATCAATATCGAAATGCAGACAATAAACTGTACTCGCCTGGGATCCTTTGCTGGTGAAACCGACAATCTGAACTACTCAATGTACCACAATAGTCAAAACCCGTACAACAGTCCCCGAAAGCTGAAATAAACATTACCATTGTTCTTAGAATAGTCAATTTAGCTAGGATTGCCTGTCCTTAAGTCCAATTCTGGACACAGGGGCAAAACGGTAATTTCGCGCCGAAATGGTGTCCGCCGTTGGACCCGCTTTGTACCGAAAAGCGTGTCAGGGTCAACGGTCTCTAAAGTCATCAAACTATATGTCTACGAATCCAGTTTTTCGATACGAACCCAACCGTATGTCCAGAGTTGGATTCCGGCAGGCCGTGCACAAAATCGCCCGTTGAATCGGACCGTGGGGCCCACAAAACGGTGATCCAATCAACTATCTCAGAATCGGACCAAACTTGGCATACAGGACCAAAAAAATGATACGAACCTGTTAGTGCAAGTTTTGTCTCGATCTGACTAGCGTGCACAAAGTAATTAGGAAATTTATACAGAGGCCGATACGGTGAATTTTGACGGATACGTATCAAATTCGTCGCGCACACGCGACCAATTTGAATTCCGTCAAAGCCCACACGACCATGAAGCCATTACGCACATTTCGATGCTTTTGGTTCGCAACCACGTCGCCCGGATTGGCGGGATGCATGTCGTATCGGACAAATTTCTAGTTTTCGAAACAGGTTTTTCATGATTTTCAATCCGATTTCTACTACTGTCTAATCCATAATAAATAAAACTATTAATGAGGTTTTAATCTCGGTTAGGTCGTCGATGACTGACATAAATTGAATCTGAGGAACGGTCAGTAGGTTGGCCGAAATCAGCCTTCCAAGTCGGGGGTTTGGTTCGCGTTTTAGTATCTACAAAGTGGGGTTTTTTTTTCCCGAGTTTTGGAACTCGATTTACGATCGAATTAATACGTATCAACAAGATCTAGCTAACCAGAGTTCAAGAGGGTTATGTCAGGACTTTACCTGAGGAAAGTGGCTCGTAAAATGATCGCGTGTACGCGATGAACGGTCGTCGCAAAAACCATCCCGCGTACTGCGACTGCTGTCGTTGCCGGCTCTGTTCCGCACGTTCCGACGCGGCCGTAGCCGGCCTGCGGCTGCGCATGGAGGCGCTAGGACGGGGAAGAGGTCGCCTGGGGTCTGGGCAGGGTGGTGGCGGTGTTAGGGTTTGAGTTTTTTTTTTCTATTCCTCGAGTATATGTACAGCTTGGTCGTGACCTGTGTCCGCTCGGGCTTAGGAGAAAAGTACTGGGCCTGGGGGGAAAGTACTCGGGCCTGGGGGGGTTTGGCTCGGGCTGGGCTCATGGGGAGCTCAGCTGGGTTGGTTTTCCTATTTTTTTTCTTTATATATATATATATATATATATATATATATATATATATATATATATATATATATCTATATATATATATTTTTACACACACATATATATATATATATATATATATATATATATATATATATATATATATATATATATATATATATATATATATAGTTTATCAAACCTATATTTATATATATAAAAAAATATAATGATATATAATATATATTATAACATCTATTTGACAATAATAATATACCAATAATAATAATATTATTATTATATAATAACCTCCTCAATAATATTAATATTAATAATAACAATAATAATAACAATAATAATAATAACAATAAAATTCCATAAATCAATAAGGGTGTATATACCATGGCGTACAATCTAATAATCCCTGGAATGTACAAGAACCTATTTATTGAATATTAATTAATAATAATATTTGTAATATTTAAATTATGAATATTTAGAAATAGTCATTAAATCATTAAAACGGAATATAACACACTCATACCAAATTTCACCAACACGAATGTCATTGGACGTGCTGCATGACCTACATGTGCTTGGGCTCAGTTCGGGTCCAGTCCGGACTAAAATGGTATAACCGGTTTCTCAAAAAAATCAATAATATAAATAATAAATAAATAAACCTTCGGTAAGGGTTAAGTCGCAACTTGGCCTGGTTTTCCTAGTTAGGACATCGCTATGGCTCGGCCTTCCCTACCAGGGCTAGTACTCTAGTCAAAGCACGCCATTGTACTATCCGTGCCACAATTTCTAGTCACCATGCACTCCAAAACTCTGTCATGGCTAAAGTCATCTATCGTACTAATTAACTAAGTAATTATTTATAAAATCTAAAATCACCATTCCAATAAAATAAATAATAATAATAAAATATTCTAAATTTTCTGGGAAGGGCAGCGACAAATCTACCCACCTTAAAAATAATTTCGTCCTCGAAATTCTAATTCATAATTATTCCTTATATTTCAAAGGAAAACTACCATTACCTTAATCTCCTTGAATTTTAATTCCTCAAAAATAGTTTATATTCTCCTCCTAGCCATTTTGTAACTACGAAACTCCGAGGACTTCTACACACCTTTGGTCACACTACTCCCTCAAATCTCATGTCACTAAAACTTTACAATCTTCCAACTAATTGCTAAAATCGCTACCAATAGGTATATATACTGCTTATGGCCACTATAATCCTCTTCTATTTATCGAACAACCCGAAATCTAACAAGCAATAATTTACACAAGTAGCTAATAGATATTGGTAAATTCTAATAAGCATGACCTTTCATCGTTCCAAAATAGGAAGAACAGGAAGATAAAGAAGAATAATCAGGAGCAAGTATGAAATCTCAAGAGCGATAGAGAGTTTCCAACGGTGCAGGTAGAAAGAAAGTTTATGAGACATCGACTTATTCGCTAGAGTGGGCTACTTTAGTCCAATCACTTGCTAAGTCAACGAACCCTTCGTTTCTCAGAGGGTCTTGCAATCCATGCAATATGAAAATTCCGTTCTCGAAATTCTAAACAGGTTCCATAATAGAACGGAATTTGAAAAATCAATATTGTGATCTTTTCCGTGGTTATTTAAACACACGAGCAAGGGATATAAAATGTAATACAAGATCATATCGCGACTTCCAGGTAGATGGGATAAAGGTTACGAATGGATTCACATTCTAAGGGTGGAGATTACATATAGATACAGGGGCTGATTTCAAACAGTTCAGTTCTATAGTCCAAATATGGTGGTATGCATGGATAGGCATTACTGGGTCTTAATGGGTTCCCTAATTGGACATCAATCGTTGGTTGGACGAACCTTGAATTTCAATCTATATGGACTGGACAAGATCCCAATGATAAAACTGTTTCTACTAGTTAGGGTAACCTAGAATAGGATTCCTCCCAAGTGATTGAACTAGTTGCCAGTCAGGTTGGTTAGTTAGTTCCCTAAAGCCCAAAAATGTGCCCTCAGTGACTTTTGTGTTTAAGTAGCACATGAGGCCTCAATTGGGTGGCACACTAGTGGCATGTGCATAGTGGGCTTCGAGTAGATCACAATCATATATTGGATCGAAGGAATTGAGTCATGGTTGAGGCTCTAGTGGAAGTCGAAAAGTATACCGGTATTATGGTAAGGGATATAACTAGTCCTTTTGACCTGAAAGTTGTACTACAAAAATAGAGTACAAGGGGTTGGGTTTGAGTGGGACATGGTATACCTAGATGAAGGTGGACTAGTCTAGATCTTGTATATAAAATTTGTTAGAAGGTAACAACTGGCCTCGTGCTCCAAATATTAATGACACGGCCGGGGACACAAAATGATCTAAATGGAAAGTGGATGTCCATGGGGCACTAATTATCATCCTAATGGGAATTATTTCGATCAATCAGTAATCTTCATATATCCCAAAATTTTAGGGCCTATAGTCTACCCAGCTTAGAAGTTAGGACATAGTTTTAGGAATGGTGAGGTTTAGAAGGATTCCAAAGTCCAGATATTGTACCTCGACTCTTTGCTAATAGAGAATAAGGCACGGCGTATCGGGATACGGTAGATATAAGTCAAGTCAAGGATCGTTCCTCAATAAATGGAGAACAAGTGTGTACAATGACACGTGGTCGATAAAATAGGATGATCTACTCGTCTATAGTATACTAGAGTTATCGACGGGTAACCAACTCTAAGGCACAAGATTTCTAACAACTGAGTCGTAAATTTCTATTTGTGTCAACCTGCCAGACTATCGTCACAAGAGTTGTAGTGATCGTGCATTGCTGTTGACAACTGGTAGATCATAATATGACAGGGTATTTAAGCTATGGTATTGGCTAAGCTAGTGACTGTGGTGTTCCAACACTAGTTAGGTATTATTAATAAAATTTACATAACTAGAGTAATATTTGTTGGAAACCAATCTCGGGATGAGTGTCACGGTAAATGATTACCCTATTGTCCACTCATCTCATGTCTAACTATGGGCTTCGGTCGAGGAAGGGTTGGTTCAAGGCTTAAGGGTTGCTAGTTAAGGCAAGCTTCCAGCAAATAATTAGAGACTTACAACATTTGGTTTCTTGAGAATAGATAGTCTCCTAGGTTGGCGTTCTGACTAAGGATAAAACCCTAATCATTCTCAAATTCAGATGGCTCGAAAGTCTTAATAGTAGTTTGAGGGTCGATGGGAGAACGAGTAACTCAATCACATGACAGGCCGATGGCAGCTACACTTGTGCTTACCATTATCATAGCCATGGGAATACTCTGTATCTCTCTACCATCACGAGCTTTCGTCTTTCCAAATCGGTGAAAGACAAAAACAATAAAAATTCAAGGGAGATGTTACTGAATACAATTTCGTGATTCAAGGGCGAACATATAATTCAAGAGGAATTGTCAATGCAGTCGCGGATAAGATCCTAGAGACATCTACATCTTAATCCACGTAGGTTAATCAGAGGGAGAACGAATCGGGTGCACTACGGTTGATCAGACCGTAATACATCGATTCTGATTAGACAATATGTTAATGGGCGTCCCCAATAAACATATGTCTTGAATCAAGCTCGATAAAAGAGTAAACTTGCAAAACTAGGCTATGATAGCAACATTGGTCAAAATAGCCAAATTATAAGTATACAAGATTTTTGAAATAAGGCACAAGTAGTTGGAGTTTTATGAGAATCAAAATTTACCAGGTGTTCTTGCTTATACAGTCTTCCTACTATCTTCTTATCCAAGGCCTTGGTCGTCTAATGGGTTATGGACCTCAAAATTCTATATTCTAGGTAAACCTATTATAGCGTCAATCAATATCCTCGTCAATAGGTCACAAGGACTACGAGATGCTATATCGGGAGATGTGCTGCCCAACTTACAAAACTTTTACTAATATTGGCTTTGGGTCTTATGGGACTTACATGGCATTGTCCTATCCTCCACAGTATCCTAAACTTGTAATCACGTCTGAAATCATTTCACCGAGAATTATGCCCCGCCTGTATACTCTGGCTGTGGTAAACCCTTGGTTTCGTGATTCAGATGTGATATGCTATCCAAAACTCTACCTTATATTGACACAAGGGTGACTACGGTCAAAGAGGACCACTAGCTATAGTTTAGCAATATTCTATAACCTATATTTTTTTAAACTAATTTCAACTCTAGGGATCGTGCCTCGCCAGTGCGCTGCTGGCTGCAGTGAATACATAGTCTCCATAATTCAAATAAATGGCGACAGTACGCTGCTGTCCTGCCATTATGAGTTAACTAATATTCCTTTAACTATATCTACAAAAATTTTATGAGCTTCTATGGATTCAAACAAGTTGACCCTGAAATAAAGCGTAAGTATTTATCCTATTAGTCACAATCCTTAAAATAAAAGATTTAATCATAGAGGAAATAACTGAAGACAAAAGGATTACAAACATTCTAGCATCTATTCCATGTGTATTCAAACTATTGAGAAAACCCTGAATTGAAACTGTAACGCCCCAGTCCCAAAATACGTAGGACCAAGTACGTGAACATGTCAGCTGCACATATACGAAGAACACTCCAATATATGGAATCCTTATATAAGCACATAAGCTATAAATAAATAATCACAGGCCAGAATAATATATCTAATCTCATCACAGCTCAACACAGAAGATAATAAAGTCCAAATAAATAAATATGAGTATCAAAAGATAGCCGGGTGAACATGCTCACTCCAAACAGCTATGAAAAATAGTATCACAAGATCGGAGTCCGACCTCCGCAAAATAGGAAGAAAAGAGATGTAAAATAATGTCTACAACTGTCTCAGATAAGAAATAGACTAGAAGTCATAAGGCACTGCCTTGTCATCAATGTAAGATAGCTCCAATGCCGCTCCGTACTCCTGTGGAAAATCGTCTAAACCTGGAGAGATAACCAGGTCCTCAGGGGACATAGCAAGATACAAGAAAACACCATGCCATATAAACTGTGATAATATAATAAGAGAAAAAGGTATGCATGCAATCGGGTTCCTGACCATTCTACTGTGAATATGTAGTTGAGATACATTCCTTCGACGTATGAGCCCTGGCTAAATATAGGATCCGGTATAGTCCCCTCTTGGGCACCAGTGACCAAGTGCATAACATTCAAAAATGACAGTGGCCAACCTGAGAGGCTCATACCCGTATCTCCAGCGGAGCTTTCGGGTTACAAGGAAAGTACAATCGAAGCCCATACGTCAGGTAATATTCTCTCCACCCAATGCCTAGTATCATCATCTCCATGACTGACATGTACCTCTAGTAACCGCCAAGTATACTAGCATGCAATTCTATTGGCAGTTACCCCTATCCGTCGCACGCTCCATACGTATCGGTGGCCAGCCGACTATACGGAAGCGTGTCCTACATGTGACTCACATCACGTGATACAACAAGTGTCAAGGCCGTATGAGATATACCAATACCTCAACATCAATGGTGGTCAATAAACTAAGTCAATGCAAGAGAATAAATAAAGTAAAAAAACGACCGATAGAGTCGCTTGCACCCAAGTGTGACTTGGACGCACAGTTTAAATATCACGAAACAAAATGCTAAAAATAACAACTGAAAATAAGAATATAATAATCACAGAGTAAGGTGGTAAGGTATCTTGCCTGCGGTGCGAGAAGGGCAAATCCAAGAGTAGCAAGTGTCAGCACCAAAACTAACAAATCACAGATGACTCCAAACGCTGAAACAAACATCAAAAATGATCTCGGTGAAGAAGATATACCTAGGAAACGCCTGTCCAAAAGTTAAATTCTGGAACAGGGACAAAATCATAATTTTGGGTCAAAACGATGTCCGCCGTTGGACCCGCTTTGCACCGAAACACGTGCCAAAATCTATGGTCTCTAAAGTCGTCAAACTATATGTCTACAGATTCAGTTTGAGGAGGGAAACTCAATGGTATGTCCAGTTTTGGATTCCGGGGAGCCGTGTACAAAATCGCCCGTTTGAGTGGGTCGCGGGCCTGCGAAAAATGGGTTCCGATTCGACCTTCTCAGAATCGAACCAAACTTGGCATGCAGGACCAGAATTTTGATCCGGACCTGTTGGCTCAAGTTTCGTCTCGATTCGACGACTGTACACGAAGTTATGGGTAAGTTTGCAAAACGTCGATACGAGGGTATCTCGATGGATACGCGTTGATTTCGTCGCGCACACGCGACGAAACTGAGTTCCGTCAGTTCCCACACGTCCGCAACGTCCATACGTGCCTTTCGATGCGTATAACGCACGACCACGTCGCCCGGTTTGTCGGGGCGTACGTCGTATCGGACAAAATTCTAAAAATTAATATAATTAAAAATAGGTTTTTCCTCAACTCCAACACTGATTTAATTCTCACTCAGAACTCGAAATATAGATCTACAAATTGCGTTTCAATCATGGTTATGTTGTCTGCACACGTGTTCAATTAGTTTTATAAAACAGTCGAAGAATCGCCAAGATTTTGGCTTCCAAATATGGGTTTGGGACTGCCCTGAAACTGTTATGTTTCGACAGTTTTTCGGAAAATTTGGTTCGAAAGACCGAGCGATATATGGGGTTTCGCTCGATTCTATCAAAAGGGTTTTGAAGAGGGTTATGTCTACTACGCATAGCATTCGATAGATCGAGTTTTTGTTGAATGGATACAAGGAAATTTGAATCGAAAGATGGGTACCTGAGTTCTGAACCAAACAGAGTATCTCCTGTTTTCCCGGTCCTCTGCGAGCAGTTCTCCGGTGATTCCGACGTCGATGACGGCGAATGGTCGGGGGCGTGCGTGTGAAGATGGCGGCCTTGGGGTTGAGGGTGGAGAGGAGATGGGAAGGAGTTAGGGTTTGGTTCGATGTGGGTTATATATCCACCGTCGTTCCGTCTTTGATTCGTATTAGTAGTAGTTATAAAGGGGTCGGGTTCAAAGGCTTCGCAGCTGCTGCTGCTAACTCCCTTCTTTGGGGGTTCTCGGGTGGAGGTAGACCGGTCCCACGTGGGCTGGTCCCCTCCCCCTTTATGTTATATTTTTTTCTTTTACACAACAAGCCCTGAACTGATCACATAGGCTGGGCCCCCCCCTTTCCTGGGTGTGTGGCCGAGGCCACTATTATCACTTATTATTATTTTTTAATAACTAATTTATATAATACTTATATATATATATATATATATATATATATATATATATATATATATATATATATATATATATATATATATATATATTAATAACTATTATCACTTATATATATATTATCACTTATATATATATATATATATATATATATATATATATATATATATAATATATATATATAATATATATAATATATATAATATATATAATATATATATATATATATATATATATATATATATATATATATATATCTTTTAAGCTACAAAAAAAATGTCTCAAAAATCACAATAATTTCTAAAAAATCCTAGATTCTATCATATTTCTTATTTAATAGGAATATGCACATGCACACATATAATAATATATATACACACACATACATTAATTATGTTAATAACTAGTAGCATATAAATCCATAACTTATGAAATACATAAAAAAATTAATTAAATTATAAAAATCAAATATAAATTATGGGGGTTTACATCCTACCCAACTTAAAGAAAATTTTGTCCTCGAAATTAAACTAAGGTCGGGGGATCAAATACAATGCATGAAAATATAAATGCAAGACATACCTTCGTCTTCGAACAACTGCGGGTAACGATTTCGGATGTCGTCCTCGCGCTCCCAAGTAGACTCTCCTAGCGAGTGATGCTTCCATGCCACGCAAACCAATGGAATAGATTGATTCCGCAACACCTTCACTCGGCGATCGAGGATACCTACTGGTTGCTCTTCGTACGACAAACTCGGTCCAACTGTGATCTCAGAGTGATCAAGCACATGATTGCTGTCCGCCACATACCTCCTTAGCTGAGATACATGGAATACGTCATGTACTCCCTCTAGTGACGGTGGCAATGCCAATCTGTAGGCAACCTCTCCAACACGTTCCAAGACATCGAAAGGGCCGATGTACCTTGGACTCAACTTACCACGTCCTCCGAATCGAATCGTGCCTCTAGTGGGGGATATCTTCAAGAACACATGGTCGCCATCTTTGAACTCCAAAGGTCGACGACGATTATCTGTCCACTGCTTCTGACGATCCTGCGCTGCTCGCAGGTGGTCCTGAATCTTCTTCACTGTCTCCACTGTGCTCAAGACCAACTAGGGACCCAATAGCTGTCGCTCTCCTATGTCGCTCCAACAAACAGGAGACCGACACTTCCTACCATACAATGCTTCAAACGGAGCCATTTGAATGCTCGCTTGATAGCTATTGTTGTAGGAAAACTCAACAAGATGAAGATGGTCCTCCCACGAACCGCTAAAATCAAGCATACACGCTTTCAACATATCCTCTAGCGTCTGAGTGGTACGCTCCGACTGGCCGTCTGTCTGTGGATGGTATGATGTGCTAAACTTCAATCGGGTGCCCAAACTCTCTTGCATGCTCCTCCAAAAGTGCGAAGTAAATCTCGAGTCACGGTCCGACATAATACTAACAGGCACACCGTGTAATCTCACAATCTGCTCCATATACATCTCTGCCAATACCTCTGTCGACTGGCCCACTCTAAAAGGTAAGAAATAGGCTGACTTCGTAAGTCTATCAACAATCACCCACACTGCGTCACGTCCTCTAGGACTCCGAGGAAAACCCGTAACGAAATTCATAGTAATGTGCTCCCACTTCCACTCGAGAATGGGTAGCGGCTACAATAATCCGACCGTCCTCTGGTGCTCCGCCTTAACTTGTTGACATACCAAGCACTTGGCAACGAAACGAGCTATCTTCCGCTTTATTCCATGCCACCAATAATACTGTCGTAAGTCGCGATACATCTTGGTTCCTCCGGGATGAATAGAGTAAGTCGAACTGTGAGCCTCTGCCATCAGCTCCTGTCATAGATCTCTATTGGGTACATAAATGCGATCACCACATCGCAATGTCCTATCGGGGTGGATCCTCAATCCTGTCTTCTCTCATGCTTCAGTCATCTCTTTCAGCCGTCGAAATCTAGCATCATCAGGCAATGCTGCCTTGATGCGCTCTACCAATATTGATTGCACTTGAAGGTTGGCTAATACGCCGTCTGCTCCAGGCAATACTACCTCAATACCAAGCTGCTCCAAGTCTCTAATCAATTTCTTCTGTGTAGTCAAAAAGTGTGCCATAGGCTTACGGCTTAATGCGTCTGCCACGACATTAGCCTTGCCCAGATGATAATGAAGCTCGGTCTCATAATCCTTCATCAACTCCAACCAACGTCGCTGTCGCATATTCAACTCCTTTTGTGTGAACACGTACTTGAGGCTTTTATGATCAGTGTAGATATCAACCTTCTCGCCGTACAAGTAGTGTCTCCGTAGCTTCAAAGCAAAGATAACCGCTGCGAGCTCTAGATCGTGGGTCGGATAATTCTTCTCGTACACTCTCAACTGTCGCGATGCATAAGCTACTACACGACCGTGCTGTATCAATACATATCCTAATCCTTTTCCGGATGCGTCGCTGTAGATCATAAATCCTTCTGGGCCTGATGGTAGTGTCAAGATTGGTGCTGTGGTCAATCGCTTCTTCAACTCGTCAAAAGTGGCTTGACACTCGTCTGTCCATACAAACTCCTGATCCTTGCAAGTTAATCGAGTCATAGGCCTCGCTATTCGAGAGAAATCTTCCACAAACCGTCGGTAGTAACCCGCAAGTTCGAGGAAACTTCTCACCTCAGAAGCTGATGTGGGAGCGGGCCATGATTTGACTGCTGTGATCTTCTTTGGGTCTACTGATATACCATCGCCCGTAACAATATGACCAAGGAATGATACCTCCTTGAGAAAGAAATCACACTTGCTAAGCTTCACAAAGAGTCTCTCATTCCTCAATGTTCCTAAAACTATCCGTAGATGCTGCTCATGCTCCTCTTGACTCTTGGAGTAAATCAAGATATCGTCTATAAAGACTACAACAAATTTGTCCAAGTATTGATGAAAGATATTGTTCATTAAATTCATGAAAACTGCGAGAGCGTTGGTCAAACCGAAAGGCATGACCAAGAACTCGTAGTGTCCGTACCTCGATCGAAAGGCCGTCTTTGTAATGTCTTCCTTCCAAACCTTCAATTGGTGATAGCCTGATCGTAAGTCAATCTTGGAGAATACTTTTGCTCCACTCAGTTGATCGAATAAATCGTCTATACGCGGCAAGGGATACTTGTTCTTCACCGTCACCACATTCAATGCTCTGTAGTCGATGCACATGCGCACTGTCCCGTCTTTCTTAGGCACAAAAAGAACGGGTGCTCCCCATGGTGACGTACTGGCACGAATAAATCCCTTCTCTAATAAGTTATCAATCTGCATCTTCATCTCTACCAACTCCTTGGGTGCCAGACGATATACTCGGGATGAAATAGGCTCGGCTCCGGGAATAAGCTCAATAGAAAACTCAATATCTCGGTCAGGTGGTAGTCATGGCAATTCCTCGGGGAATACATCCTCGAACTCGGTGATAATAGGGTGCTGTGGGGTGTCATGCATCATCATATGAGTCCCCAATGTGGGTGCATCACAACTATCTCCGTCTTCTTTGGTGAACTCAAACTCTGTCGCATTCGGTGGTCTAAAGATAATACTGCTCCTATGGCAGTCTATGAGGGCAAAATACTGGCTCAACCAGTCCATTCCAAGAACCACATCAAATGTCGGCATAGGGAATACAAGAAGTCGTGCCATCATCTCTCTGCCATTTATCACTACAGGACAAAGTCTACAAACACTACTAACAGGTACAACTCCTCTTCCAGTGAGGATTCTAATATTCTTAGCTAAGGGTGTGATGGGAATCCTGTGTCTAGTGGCAAAACTAGTGTCTATAAATGAATGCGTGGCTACAGTATCAAATAATGTAATAGCAGAAAAAGATGCAACTAAAACCATACCTGCTATGACCTCTGCCTCTGTCTCTACATTCTCAACAGCTAGAGAGAATGCCTTTCCTTGGTTCTGTCCTGGGCCTTGAGCTCTGGCCTTGTGGTACTGAGCTGTCTGTGGTGGCAATGGTGGACGAGGTGCTGGAGCAGTAGGCCTCTGGGCCTGATGTGCCTGAACTAGAGCCTGCTGCTAGGACAATCTCTGGCCAAGTTGTAACACCCATTTTTCTGAAATTGGGGTATTTTTGAAAAATTATTATTTTTATTATTTATTAATGGTATTATAGTCATGATATGATCTTTGGTGATTTTTAGTTAGTTAAAACAATTTTCTAAGTCATGACTTATGACTTTGTGACTTACTATTATAACCCTAGTGTAAACCCTAGAGATTTCATAACCTAGAGACTAACCATGATCATGTGAGTCTAGCCATAGGTTTAGAACATCAAATTAGGGCTTTTTAGCCTAAAGGGTATTTTGGTAATTTTCTAAGATTTATTTGGAATTATTTGGATTTATGTGTTTTTATTATTATTTAATTATTGATTAGTGTCATGTTAGTCCCTAACCTAGTTTAGCACTAATCTAGAGGTTAGCTACTAACCTAGAAGCTTTAGGATGGATAATTAGTCATGGGTTAAAGTGGTATAAATATCTTAGGATGCCTTTATGGATATTTTGCTTGAATTACTCAAAATATCAAGACTTTTACACCAAAGTCTTTGCCTTAACCAAGAAGAAACCCAAGGACACCCCCCCTTGCCATGGCCGGCCAAGACACCCCCCTAGCAGCCACACATCCTATATAATCCTATCAAATCATTCATGAACATTTTTACATGAATTTTAATCCTAGAAAAATCCCATTCCTTCAAACCTACACAACTTGATCAATTTTGATCCAAATTCACTCTAGTCTTTTGTATTGGGACCCTACAACATCAAGGGTGCTAAGGGAGGCTAGCAATCCAGAATTTGGAAGCTTTGGACATCACAAAGTGGAAGGAAGCACACCCCCTCTTTATTGATTTTCCTTGGAATTGCACAAATAGGTAAATGCCCTTAAACTTAGTTAAAACTCTATTTTTTTCTTCATAAATGCATGCATATAGGACTACCCTAACTGTGGGTCAAGTTTGGTAGGATTTAGAGTTGGTTTGGTGTCCGTATCGGACACGTATCCTAGGCTATAAAATCTTGTTTGATGAAATGCCACAAAGGATTTGATTTTGTTAAAATGTAAAACAAATTATATATTTTGGTAGCCCTTGGCATGCTGATCACGAAACACCATGATTGAGCACATTTCCATGCTGTGTCCGTGTCCAAAATGGACACGAACTCACTGTACGAGGCTCGCGTGCGTGCCCTGCTACCACGCTCTTCGTGCTTACTGTACAGAGCACTAGGACACGTACAATTTGACATGGACACGGGGGCAATGTCTGCAAATATGCCCCCAAAGTTTTACAGTGTCTCGTTTTGTATCGGACACGCAATCACCCACGCACTGGACACGCACTGACAGTGCACGCGCGTACAGACCCAGTTTTCCCACTTGGACACGGCCTTCGTGTCGTGTCTAGACACCACGTGGACACCTCGTGGTGACACGAGTGTGTAGCCCAACACATGGGCTACACGTGGACATGACCACGTGACCCCACGTGGCGTGTGTCGTGTCCACGAGACACTAGAACACATGCACGATACTGTCTGAAACAGTGTGTATCAGTCGAGAAAACTCGACTGATACGGGTCACGTGTCGACCCATGAGGACACGTGGACACTGTGCAGGCTACCTAATAGCTAGCCCTAGACCTAGGCGACCTATGTGCATGACCACGAGACGTGTCGTGTCTCGTGGTGTGTCCACGAGCGTAAGGAACGCGTGCACGACGCTGTGTACGTGTGTGCATATCAGAGTTTACCCGATTGGGTTTTTGAGGGTTTGGACACTTCAAATCGTGTCGTGGTATCGTGTCAGGCACCTAGACACTAGAGGACACTTGGGGCATCACTTACCAACCCTTGGATTCGAGTCTTAGCTCGTGTTGGTGTGTGTAATCGAGTTTACCTACTTTCCTATACACTGTGTCATTTTTTCCAGATTTTAGGGTATTACCCAGTTTTTAAAATCGAGATTTAAACCTATTTTTGTTATGATTTATACTTGTATTTGTATATTTTAGTGTACGTATACGTAGTATATATGTATGTGTGTGTGTAGGTGAGATTTTAGGGTGTATACATGTATATACATGTGTATATACATGTATGTACATATGTAGGTGTGTGTGTGCATTTGTGTGTGTTGTGGGGACTGTTTTCAGTTTCCAGAAACTGGAACACACCCCCCCCTCCTGTCCAGTATTCCCCCTCTCTCTCACTGTTCTCTATTACACTCTCTATTTCTCTCTCTTTCACTCTCTCTCACATCTCTCTCTCTCTCTCTCTATTTCCCTCTATATATATATATGTTTTATATATATATATGTTATATTATATACAACTATATATATTGGTATATATATAGTTGAGGGTATATATATGGGCTTATATATATATATATATATATATATATATATATATATATATATATATATATATATATATATATATATGAAAATGTATATATATGTATATATGTTAGCTATTATATGTGTATATATATTATGTATATATGTGAGTACTATATATATATTTGGCTACTATATTTGGCTACTATATATATATTTGGCTACTATATATATATATATATATATATATATATATATATATATATATATATATATATATATATATATATATATATATATATATATATATATATATATATGGTTAGGTATAGTTGGATACATATATATATCTAGTTATGTATATATATGTGATACTATATTTTTATAT
The DNA here is from genome assembly GCA_029216955.1 of Iris pallida. Lineage (NCBI taxonomy): Eukaryota > Viridiplantae > Streptophyta > Magnoliopsida > Asparagales > Iridaceae > Iris > Iris pallida. The sequence goes on along the minus strand of JANAVB010002397.1, from coordinate 13,794,458 downwards.
ATAGGTTTACATAGAACCTATAAGTTACTGGCCTATGGGTTATAGACATTAGCCTATGGCCTATGGTCTATGGTTAGCAGGTTTAGACTTGACCAATAGGTCTAGTAGGCCCAGTTTAACTAGCAAGTTGACCCTTGTTGACCATTGTTGACCAAAGTCAACTATAGGTCAACATTGACCTAGAAATGGCTTGGATGAACATAGAAGGACTAGTTGACTAAACCCTAACTAATTGATTATGTTTGACCATGGGTTATATAGATAGCCCTATGTAGATTAAGATATGTATGGGATTAAGTGGAGTACTTAAGAGTTGTGTCGTGATTTGTGTTAGCCTTAGAGATTGACTAGAATGTTGACCAAGAGTTGACTTTAACCTAGATTTGACTAACCTTGACTTATTAGCCTTGTTTGACCTTATTTGACTTAGTTTGATTTTCTGTGACCTAGTATGACTTCCTGTGACCTAGTTTGACTATTAGAGTTGACCAAGAGTTGACTTTTGACCAGATTGATCTAAAATCATGTAGTATGCATTGTATACTTTATTTTTACCATTGTGGATACATTGTGACTTGTATTGCTCTGATTAGGAGCCATACACCTCTCCTCAGACAGTATATCCTCTTCAGACATTCAGTTATCAGGCGAGTACATTCTCTGACCGTTTCATACTTGCCAGGATTTATATTCTTGTTCTAGATTACTTTACTTGATGCTGACACGATTGTTATCACGTGTAATACCCAGTTTCTAAAATAAGGGTAATTTTGAAATTTTATATTTTTAATTTATTTAATTAAGATATTTAAATGATAATATGATTTTTGGTAATTTTTAATTATTTTAAAACTATTTTTAGATCATGACTTATAATTTTGGTGTTTGACTAGTGTAACCTTAGAGCCTAGCCATGTGACTAGGATGTCTGACTAGTACATTATAGCCTAGAAGGTATTTTGGGCATTTTAGGATTTATTTGAATTTAATATATTTTATTAGGAATTTTTGAAAAATTTAATTGAATGGTGTGATTTAAATACTAATATAATTATTGCCTTGTGTTTATGGTTAGCCTAACCTAGATTGGACCTAACCTAGATGAGTCATGACTAACTTAGTGAGCCACTTTGAGAATTAGATGAGTTGGTTAAGGAGTTAATCAAGTTTAGTCATGGTTAAGTGATTTGCTAAGGGCTAAGATAGAACCCTTGTTCTAGGCCATCTATTTCCCTTGATACAATCCTAGCCGTAGGATGAAACCCAAAAAAAACCCTAATCCTAACTTTATGACCAGCCAAGAGACCCCCCTTGCCTATATAATGCCTCTTTGGGGATTTGAGCCTCTTTCTTTAATAGTTCATCATTCTCTTAAGGAAGTAGGTAAGCCTCCTTTATTTCTTTTCTAGTTTAATCAATAGGACTCCTTTTTGAACGAAATTTCTTCCATTAGGACCTAATCATTGCTCTCTTACTGTTGGTGGAGTCCAATCACAGATTTTGAATCGATTTGATTGATTGGTGGCTTGTGGAGATTTCCTCTTTGAAGAGCTTTTTGAGAGTTTTAATACTTTGAGGTAACTTCTTGTTCTCACCATGGAATTCTGATTAAATTGCATGTATAGGGAGCCCTAGACCTAACCTAACTATAGGAATAGGAATCCCTAGGGTTTCGTGTCGTTTCGTGTCCAAACAGGACACGTATCTGAGTCCTTGTTAAGTATTTGTGTAAATGTCTCAATGAAACTTTCTGTGCTAATTTTGAATTATAAATGAATAGAAAATCGTGTTTTGTTGTCATTTATCCATTTCTGATGCTCTGTGGTGATTTCGTGTCTGTGTCGTGTCTGTAGGACACTCGTGCACACACCCTCGTGCACACGCGCGCGCGGGCTACAGTAATCCCCTGCTCATCGAGCACTCCACAGGACACGACACGAATTGGATTGACACAAAATTTTGTGGGTGGCTAGGGGCATCGTATGCCACCCCACATACAAAATTTTACGACCTCTCGTGGTCGGGTTGGTGAGATATCGACCCCGCACGGGGAAAACACTGTCACTGTGCACAGATTTCTTTGCCACTGACACGGCTTCACAACTCAGGACACGACACACCCTGACACGATTCAGGGTGTCAAGCACCTAGCCCTACCCTAGGCGCACCCCCTTGCACGAGCACGAGGCTTGGGGAGGTCTGTGTCGGGTGCACGACACGCGTGCACCCCCGCACGAGACTGTCCAGTCTCTGTGCACTGTTTTACCCCGATTTTGGGTTTTAGGATACTGGACACGTTTGTGTCCACAAATGTGGACACAAACCACTTGTACAACACGTATATATTGTGTAGACTTATTACCAACCTTTAGATTGATGTTTAATTCGAAATTGTTGATGAAATCCCTCTTCCCATGATTTTTCCTGATACATGTTGCAAACAGTTTTTCCCAGTCTTTTTTAGATGGATTTTGCATTGATTTTTACTTAGTTTGAACTGTTAGATTCATAGTCTTTAATCCTTAACATATTCACCTATGTTTTGTGTATTGGTATGTTGAAATGGGATGGTGACTTCACTATTTCCTGTGCAATGGTTTCCTGAGGTTTTAAATCAGTACACACACACATTTGATTTCCTCCCTGTCACTGATTTCAGGATTTCTGAAACCTGAATTTTGTTGTCACATTGACACATACACATTTGATTTTTCCCTTTACTGTCACATTAGTCACAGCCACCATGTGTAACCCTCACTTTCCCCTCTATGCATTGCCTACCCATATCCTATACACACACATGCACACAAACCTGTCACACACACAAGTTGCCTGTCACATTGTTTTCATAGTCTCACATTGTCTCTCATAGCTAGCACACACACACACACACATTGCCCATTTCCTAAATTCTATGTTCTTGTATATCTATGTATATATATATATATATATATATATATATATATATATATATATATATATATATATATATATATGAGATGCATATAGATAGCCTATATATTATAATATATGTGTATTATATCTAGGGATATGTATTGATACATGTATATATGTATATATATATATATATATATATATATATATATATATATATATATATATATATATATATATATATATATATATATATACATATAAAGTGAATGAATGCTTGATATAATTTGCTATGTATATATATAATATAGTGAGTGTATTGAATATATGTATATATATGCTATGTGGTCCTACTGCCTTGAGTTGAGTTGGTGTACTAAGTTTAGGCTTGGCTAGGCCTAGTAAGACTTGATTACCCCTGAATGACTTGTTGGACCTAGTTTGACCGTAGTTGACCTAGTTTGACTTCTAGGGTTGACCAAGAGTTGACTTTGGCTTAGATCGACCTAGATTCATTTAGAATGCATTGAATTGCATCTTATTATCATTGTAGACTCATGGTGACTTGCACTGTTCTATAGGAGACAGACACCACTCCTCGGACAGTCTATATTCTCTCAGATTCACCAGTTATAGGCGAGTACATTCTCTGATCATTTCATATCTTGCTTAGAATTATTTTTCTGCTTTAAATTACTTTATTTGATACTGTCACGTTGGTCACACGGATTGGTACTATATGGATCTTTTCATGAGATGTTATCCCCCTCGGGAGCATCGGATACTACATGTTTTATGCGTTTCACGAATCATCACGTTTCTCTATGCTTCCTCTGATTCACGAATCGCTTGTGACACATGTACTCTCATGTTCACAGAGCCATCATGAATCACCTTCACGTATCACTCATTTTATGAGCCATGTGAAGTTTCACGGATCTTAACATAACTTGAACAGATCCTTGTGTATTGATTGGGGATGGGGGAGTGGAAATAGACATGTGAATATTATCCCAGTAGCTGTAGTCATGAATCACTCTCTTAGCTGTAGTCATGAATCTCCTATGCCATTCACATGTTTATATTTTACTCTGACTCACTAGTCACTATTAGCTCTCTATGTATAGTAGATATTTCTATTACAGTTTCTCTCCCTGTTTACATACTGTTTTTCTTCAGTTCATGTATCTTACTTTACTGCATGATTATATTTTCTAACCTGCTATGATCTGTTGAGATGTACTGTACTCGCTCCTGTACTAACTGGACCTGTTGAAAATATTACAGAGGATGAGGAGGAGGCCCTATGTACCACCTATTACGGAGCAGGATTAGACGACACCTGCGACCTGGTTCCTCTGGAGGACCCAGCTGCAGCACAGGATGCTACTCCCAGAGTCTAGGCTAGATAGCTAGGCTTTAGCTTTTCTTTCAGCATTGTTATTTGAATTTCAGTTGTTGTTCTGAGATGTAGTTTATATTCAGAGACTTGTTTTGAGCTGGATGTTCTTGAGTTGTTATCTTATACACTTAGATTTTCTCTCTCTTAATAGTATTACTTTGTGTTTCTGATCTCTCTATCTACCTTTTCTATTCTATATCTGCTTTAGATGTGATTGAGACTGTTCTGTTATGTCACCTCCATTCGGAGTGGATATACTGTACAGGTACCTTTATATTGTTAGATGATTGACCTAGGACAGCGTTCTACCGCCGACACTGCGGCGTAGGCTGGGCGTTGTTACGTTCTCGTACCCTCACAGTGGGTGCGGGTCGTGATACGTTTTTAGTGGTGGCCCATGCAGGTCGAGTTTATGTAGCGGTATTCGAACTAGAGTATCACTACAGCCTGCAGTAGGATTAGGATATTTTGAAGGTACTCAATCACAAATAGGAAAAACTCTTATTCAGATTTCGTATATCTATATTTTGCCGCTTATTGTCTTCCTTGAAATTAAACTGTCCTCCTTTGGTATTTCGTCTTATTCTCAGCAATTGTTTCCTTTTGATCTGTGTCTCCAGGATGGTTGAGACGCAATCGCATCGCCAGGGCCAGGGGGACGTTGATGAGAGGTCTGCCACCTCTCATGCTCAGCAGTCAGCCCCTGGTGCTGTAGCCCCAGTCAGGCCAGCTGGGGTAGGCGTTTCAGCAGCTTTTGGGGGAGCCCCACCAGCAGTGAGGCATGAGCCGAGTCCGGTGATTCCGGATGTACTTCTTCAGCAGCAGCAGCCACCTGCAGGGACGATTGACGCCGTTCAGCTGTTAGCCTTCTTCCGGTAGTACATAGAGGGTCAGCAGACCCAGCAGCATGGGCAGACAGCAGAGCTCGCACGAGGCATTGAGCTGGCGATGACTGCAGTAGAGAGAGTCATAGCTCAGCCAGCGGCAGCCCTGCAGCCGTACCAGCCACGGGAGAAAGGCATCCAGGACTTCCAGAAGATGCACCCGAGGGACTTTCGCGGGACAGAGGGGATCCTGTATGCCGATGAGTGGATCGAGCATATGGAGGAGATCTTCAGGCTAGCTGAGATTCCGACGAGGCTCCAGATAGAGGCAGCAGCCAGCATGATGCAGGATTTGGCTCGGACATGGTACCAGACCGACCCGAGGGTCGGTACAGCAGGACAGACTTGGGCAGCATTCAAGAAGCTGTTCAAGAAGAAGTTCTTTCCAGACGCAGCGCTGGGAGCCCTCGAGACCCAGTTCGAGGCCCTAGTCCAAGGGAACCAGTCTGTGGAAGAGTACGCAGGAGAGTTCTGCCGCCTGAGCAGATTTATGGATGACTTGTCAGAGACGACGAAGGCCCAGAGGTTCCGGAAGGGCTTGGTAAAGGAGGTCAAGTCCTACACCAAGAATGCCCGCAGCACTATATTTGAGGAGATCCTGGTGGACGCTTTAGCTGCAGAGGATGATCTTGAGCTTAGGCTCAAGAGGGGACGAGACTCTCAGGGAGGCAGCAGTAGCGGAGGACCGGCCAAGAGGCCGCACGTTCAGCAGCACGTCCAGCAGCAGTTCCAGGGTCACGGCCATCAGCAGGGGCAGCAGCAGCCCAGACAACATCAGGCACCGAGACAGCAGGTAGTCAGTTGCCCCTACTGCAAGAAGCCGGGGCATGGATGGGGTGAGTGCAGGAAGAGGCTGGGCAGGTGCCTACTATGTGGAGCAGCGGACCACCAGCTGAGGGAGTGTTCCCAGTACATAGGCACAGCACCAGGAGGAGGAGCCAAGGCTCCGGTAGGTTAGCAGCGGGGACCGTTACCGACGCAGCAGCAGAGGTTTGTGCAGTATCAGCATCAAGCTGGAGGAGGCCAGCAGGGGCGAGCTTACGCCATGACAGTCGAGGATGCTCAGGCAGTGGAGAGGTGCTTGCAGGTTCTGTTCTTTTCGATTCCATTCCCACCTTGCCTCATTATATCAATATTAAAATTCAATTCCATCTGTTCTTATCTGCTTCCTTATCTGTTGATAAGCTTTGATCTGGCACTCTTTTCGATTTGGTTTTCTTTCGAGATAAGTCGTATGGGCTAGGTCGCCTAAGTTATGGAATCTAGAGTCTTCTATAGTCATGATAGCTGGCATTGTGAGGACATATAGTCAGATTTTGGATGTATTTCTCGGGTGTGGGAATTTAAGGTTTTCGCTGCCAAGCATGCGACAATGCAAAAATTTTAAATACCATAATTCTAGAGGTATGTACCTTAGTCGAGGACTCTGTGATTATCGTAGCCTTGCTCACTAGCATGACGAAGATTCTGAGTATCATGATTTTGGACAGACACATATGATTATCTGACGGTATGTTTGAGACTTTTGATTGTGGGGTGTTTGACCTAGAAGACTACTACCATTTTAATTTCGAGGACGAAATTTTTCTAAGGAGGGTAGACTTGTAACACCCAGTTTCTAAAATAAGGGTAATTTTGAAATTTTATATTTTTAATTTATTTAATTAAGATATTTAAATGATAATATGATTTTTGGTAATTTTTAATTATTTTAAAACTATTTTTAGATCATGACTTATGATTTTGGTGTTTGACTAGTGTAACCTTAGAGCCTAGCCATGTGACTAGGATGTCTGACTAGTACATTATAGCCTAGAAGGTATTTTGGGCATTTTAGGATTTATTTGAATTTAATATATTGTATTAGGAATTTTTGAATAATTTAATTGAATGGTGTGATTTAAATACTAATATAATTATTGCCTTGTGTTTATGGTTAGCCTAACCTAGATTGGACCTAACCTAGATGAGTCATGACTAACTTAGTGAGCCACTTTGAGAATTAGATGAGTTGGTTAAGGAGTTAATCAAGTTTAGTCATGGTTAAGTGATTTGCTAAGGGCTAAGATAGAACCCTTGTTCTAGGCCATCTATTTCCCTTGATACAATCATAGCCATAGGATGAAACCCAAAAAAACCCTAACCCTAACTTTATGACCAGCCAAGAGACCCCCCCCCCCATGCCTATATAATGCCTCTTTGGGGATTTGAGCCTCTTTCTTAAATAGTTCATCATTCTCTTAAGGAAGTAGGTAAGCCTCCTTTATTTCTTTCCTAGTTTAATCAATAGGACTCCTTTTGAATGAAATTTCTTCCATTAGGACCTAATCATTGCTCTCTTACTGTTGGTGGAGTCCAATCACAGATTTTGAATCGATTTGATTGATTGGTGGCTTGTGGAGATTTCCTCTTTGAAGAGCTTTTTGAGAGTTTTGATACTTTGAGGTAACTTCTTGTTCTCACCATGGAATTCTGATTAAATTGCATGTATAGGGAGCCCTAGACCTAACCTAACTATAGGAATAGGAATCCCTAGGGTTTCGTGTCATTTCGTGTCCAAACAGGACACGTATCTGAGTCCTTGTTAAGTGTTTGTGTAAATGTCTCAATGAAACTTTCTGTGCTAATTTTGAATTATAAATGAATGGAAAATCGTGTTTTGTTGTCACTTATCCATTTCTGATGCTCTGTGGTGATTTCGTGTCTGTGTCGTGTCTGTAGGATACTCGTGCACACACCCTCGTGCACACGCGCGCGCGGGCTACAGTAATCCCCTGCTCATCGAGCACTCCACAGGACACGACACGAATTGGATTGACACAAAATTTTGTGGGTGGCTAGGGGCATCGTCTGCCACCCCACATACAAAATTTCACGACCTCTCGTGGTCGGGTTGGTGAGATATCGACACCGTACGGGGAAAACACTGTCACTGTGCACAGATTTATTGCCACTGACACGGCTTTACAACTCAGGACACGACACACCCTGACACGATTCAGGGTGTCAAGCACCTAGCCCTACCCTAGGCGCACCCCCTTGCACGAGCACGAGGCTTGGGGAGGTCTGTGTCGGGTGCACGACACGCGTGCACCCCGGCACGAGATTGTCCAGTCTCTGTGCACTGTTTTACCCGATTTTAGGTTTTAGGATACTAGACACGTTTGTGTCCACAAATATGGACACAAACCACTTGTACAATACGTATATATTGTGTAGACTTATTACCAACCTTTAGATTGATGTTTAATTCGAAATTGTTGATGAAATCCCTCTTCCCATGATTTTTCCTGATACATGTTGCAAACAGTTTTTCCCAGTCTTTTTAGATGGATTTTGCATTGATTTTTACTTAGTTTGAACTGTTAGATTCATAGTCTTTAATCCTTAACATATTCACCTATGTTTTGTGTATTGGTATATTGAAATGGGATGGTGACTTCACTATTTCCTGTGCAATGGTTTCCTGAGGTTTTAAATCAGTACACACACACACATTTGATTTCCTCCCTGTCACTGATTTCAGGATTTCTGAAACCTGAATTTTGTTGTCACATTGACACATACACATTTGATTTTTCCCTTTACTGTCACATTAGTCACAGCCACCATGTGTAACCCTCACTTTCCCCTCTATGCATTGCCTACCCATATCCTATACACACACATGCACACAAACCTGTCACACACACAAGTTGCCTGTCATATTGTTTTCATAGTCTCACATTGTCTCTCATAGCTAGCACACACACACACACATTGCCCATTTCCTAAATTCTATGTTCTTGTATATATATGTATATATATATATATATATATATATATATATATATATATATAGGAGATGCATATAGATAGCCTATATATTATAATATATGTGTATTATATCTAGGGATATGTATATATATATATATATATATATATATATATATATATATATATATATATATATATATATATATATATATATATATATATACATACATATAAAGTGAATGAATGCTTGATATAATTTGCTATGTATATATATAATATAGTGAGTGTATTGAATATATGTATATATATGCTATGTGGTCCTACTGCCTTGAGTTGAGTTGGTGTACTAAGTTTAGGCTTGGCTAGGCCTAGTAAGACTTGATTACCCCTGAATGACTTGTTGGACCTAGTTTGACCGTAGTTGACCTAGTTTGACTTCTAGGGTTGACCAAGAGTTGACTTTGGCTTAGATCGACCTAGATTCATTTAGAATGCATTGAATTGCATCTTATTATCATTGTAGACTCATGGTGACTTGCACTGTTCTATAGGAGACAGACACCACTCCTCGGACAGTCTATATTCTCTCAGATTCACCAGTTACAGGCGAGTACATTCTCTGATCATTTCATATCTTGCTTAGAATTATTTTCCTGCTTTAAATTACTTACTTGATACTGTCACGTTGGTCACACGGATTGGTACTATATGGATCTTTTCATGAGATGTTATCCCCCCTCGGGAGCATCGGATACTACATGTTTTGTGCGTTTTACGAATCATCACGTATCTCTATGCTTCCTCTGATTCACGAATCGTTTGTGACACATGTACTCTCATGTTCACAGAGCCATCATGAATCACCTTCACGTATCACTCATTTTATGAGCCATGTGAAGTTTCACGAATCTTAACATAACTTGAACAGATCCTTGTGTATTGATTGGGGATGGGGGAGTGGAAATAGACATATGAATATTATCCCAGTAGCTGTAGTCATGAATCACTCTCTTAGCTGTAGTCATGAATCTTCTATGCCATTCACATCTTTATATTTTACTCTGACTCACTAGTCACTATTAGCTCTCTATGTATAGTAGATATTTCTATTACAGTTTCTCTCCCTGTTTACATACTGTTTTTCTTCAGTCATGTATCTTACTTTACTGCATGATTATATTTTCTAACCTGCTATGATCTGTTGAGATGTACTGTACTCGCTCCTGTCCTGACTGGACCTGTTGAAAATATTACAGAGGATGAGGAGGAGTCCCTATGTACCACCTATTACGGAGCAGGATTAGACGACACCTGCGACCTGGTTCCTCTGGAGGACCCAGCTGCAGCACAGGATGCTACTCCCAGAGTCTAGGCTAGATAGCTAGGCTTTAGCTTTTCTTTCAGCATTATTATTTGAATTTCAGTTGTTGTTCTGAGATGTAGTTTATATTCAGAGACTTGTTTTGAGCTGGATGTTCTTGAGTTGTTATCTTATACACATAGATTTTCTCTCTCTTAATAGTATTACTTTGTGTTTCTGATCTCTCTATCTACCTTTTCTATTCTATATCTGCATTAGATGTGATTGAGACTGTTCTGTTATGTCACCTCCATTCGGAGTGTATATACTGTACAGGTACCTTTATATTGTTAGATGATTGACCTAGGACAGCGTTCTACCGCCGATACTGCGGCGTAGGCTGGGCGTTGTTACGTTCTCGTACCCTCACAGTGGATGCGGGTCGTGATACGTTTTTAGTGGTGGCCCATGCAGGTCGAGTTTATGTAGCGGTATTCGAACTAGAGTATCACTACAGCCTGCAGTAGGATTAGGATATTTGAAGGTACTCAATCACAAATAGGAAAAACTCTTATTCAGATTCCGTATATCTATATTTTGCCGCTTATTGTCTTCCTTGAAATTAAACTGTCCTCCTTTGGTATTTCGTCTCATTCTCAGCAATTGTTTCCTTTTGATCTGTGTCTCCAGGATAGTTGAGACGCGAAATAGACTAGAAGTCATAAGACACTGCCTCGTCATCAATGTAAGATAGCTGCAATGTCGCTCCGTACTCCTGTGGAAAATCGTCTAAACCTGGAGAGATAACCAGGTCCTTAGGAGACATAGCAAGATACAAGAAAACACCATGCCATATAAACTGTGATAATATAATAAGAGAAAAAGGTATGCATGCAATCGGGTTCCTGACCATTCTACTATGAATATGCAGTTGAGATACATTCCTTCGACGCATGAGCCCTGGCTGAATATAGGATCCGGTATAGTCCCCTCTTGGGCACCAGTGACCAAGAGCATGACGTTCAAAAATGACAGTGGCCAACCTGAGAGGCTCATACCCGTATCTCCAGCGGAGCTTCCGGCTTACAAGGGAAGTACAATCGAAGCCCATACGTCAGATAATGTTCTCCCCACCCAATGCCTAGTATCATCATCTCCTTGACTGACATGTACCTCTAGTAACCGCCAAGTCTTCTAGCATGCAATTCTATTGGCAGTTACCCCTATCCGTCGTACGCTCCATACGTATCGGTGGCCAGCTAACTACGCAGAAACGTGTCCTACATGTGACTCACATCACGTGATACAACAAGTGTCAAGCCGTATGAGATATACCAATACCTCAACATCAATGGTGGTCAATAAACTAAGTCAATGCAAGAGAATAAATAAAGTAAGAAAACGACCGATAGAGTCGCTTGCACCCAAGTGTGACTTGGACGCACAGTTTAAATATCACGAAACAAAATACTAAAAATAACAACTGAAAATAAGAATATAATAATCACAGAGTAAGGTGGCAAGGTATCTTGCCTGCGGTACGAGAAGGACAAATCCAAGAGTAGCAAGTGTCAGCACCAAAACTCACAAATCACAGATGACTCCAAACGCTGAAACAAACATCAAAAATGATCTCGGTGAAGAAGATATACCTAGGAAATGCCTATCCAAAAGTCAAATTCTGGAACAGGGGCAAAATCGTAATTTCGGGTCAAAACGATGTCCGCCGTTGAACCCGCTTTGCACCGAAACGCGTGCCAAAATCTATGGTCTCTAAAGTTGTCAAACTACATGTCTACGGATTCAGTTGAGGAGAGGAACTCAACTGTATGTCCAGTTTTGGATTCCGAGGAGCCGTGTACAAAATCGCCCGTTTGAGTAGGTCGCGGGCCCGCCAAAAATGGGTTCCGATTCGACCTTCTCAGAATCGAACCAAACTAGGCATACAGGACCAGAATTTCGATCCGGACCTGTTGGCGCAAGTTTCGTCTTGATTTGACGAATGTACACGAAGTTATGGGCAAGTTTGCAAAACGTCGATACGAGGGTATCTCGACGGATACGCGTTGATTTCGTCGCGCACACGCGACGAAACTGAGTTCCGTCAGTTCCCATACGTCCGCAACGTCCATACGTGCCTTTCGATGCATATAGCGCGCGACCACATCGCCCAGTTTGTCGGGGCGTACATCGTATCGGATAAAATTCTAAAAATTAATATAATTAAAAACAGGTTTTTCCTCAACTTCAATACTGATTTAGTTCTCACACGAAACTCGAAATATAGATCTACAAGTTGCGTTTCAATTATGGTTATGTTGTCTTCACACGTGTTCAATTAGTTTTACAAAATAGTCGAAGAATCGCCAAGATTTTGGCTTCCAAATATGGGTTTGGGACTGCCCTGAAACTGTTCTGTTTTGACAGTTTTTCGGGAAATTTGGTTCGAAAGACCGAGCGATATATGGGGTTTCGCTCGATTCTATCAGAAGGGTTTTGAAGAGGGTTATGTCTGCTACGCATAGCATTCGATAGATCGAGTTTTCGTTGAATGGATACAAGGAAATTTGAATCGAAAGATGGGTACCTGAGTTCTGAACCAAACAGAGTATTTTCTGTTTACCCGGTCGTCTGCGAGCAGTTCTCCGGTGATTCCGACGTCGGCGACGACGAATGGTCGGGGGCGTGCATGTGAAGATGGCGGCCTTGGGGTTGAGGGTGGAGAGGAGATGGGAAGGAGTTAGGGTTTGGTTCGATGTGGGTTATATATCCACCGCCGTTCCGTCTTTGATTCGTATTAGTAGTAGTTATAAAGGGGTCGGGTTCAAAGGCTTCGCAGCTTCTGCTGCTAACTCCCTTCTTTGGGGGTTCTCGGATGGAGGTGGACCGGTCCCACGTGGGCTGGTCCCCTCCCCCTTTATGTTATATATTTTTTCTTTTACACAACAAGCCCTGAACTGATCACATAGGCTGGCCCGCCCCCCTTCCCTGGGTGTGTGGCCGAGGCCACTATTATCACTTATTATTATTTTTAATAACTAATTGATATAATACTTATATATATATATATATATATATATATATATATATATATATATATATATATATATATATATATATATATATATATAGGATCCGGATCAAGAGCCCCGCCCGCGGAGCCCCGCCGAAGCCCCGCCCCCCCTGCACCATCGGATCGAGCGGGGCCCGCGAGGGGCCCACGCGATGCCGCGCGATCCAACGGCCAAGGATCCCGGGTCTTCGGCGGGGCTCCGAAAACGGGGCTCCCGATCCGGACCCAATATATATATATATATATATATATATATATATATATATATATATATATATATCCTTTAAGCTACAAAAAAAATGTCTCAAAAATCACAATAAATTCCTAAAAAATCCTAGATTCTATCATATTCCTTATTTAATAGGAATATGCACATGCACACATATAATAATATATACACACACATACGTTAATTATGTTAATGACTAGTAGCATATAAATCCATAATTTATGAAATACATAAAAAATTAATTAAATTATAAAAATCAAATATAAATTATGGGGGTTTACAGAAACTAACTCGAGGTCCGTATATGGATAATCTAATAAAAAATTATATAAAATAATAATTCTTAGGGCAAAATAGGAACTAAATAGGCAATTTGGACTAAGATGTGAGGATGATATCTAAAGAGACAAGGAGAAGGAATTGAAAAATTCATCTAGGTTAGATCATTAATCCTAGGAAGCCCTGTCTCACCAAGTGAATCATCTATCCACATTGGATCAACTCGTCATATCAAGAGGTAATAGTGTACTTATAGAGATCTGACAAGCTATCAAAATTAATAACCCTCATCATAAATTGCATGGCCTAGACTACCCATCGGTAAATTTGTTTAGGGGTCACCTAGTCCTAGTCATTCTCTTAAATTAAATTAATCCTAACATGTGAATGAGCATTTCTAGTCGCAGGCTCCCAATAGTACAACTAACTTAAGTACTATCACGAGTTCGCATGATTTGTGAAAATGGACCTGCATGGGCCACCACAAAAACTTGTCACAAGAGTTATGCAATGAGAAAAAACGGGTGCGGGTCGTGACAAGTTTTTGTGGTGGCCCAAGTAGGTCAGTCTTCACAAATCACGCAAACTCGTGATAGTACTTAAGTTAGTTGCACTATTGCGAGCCTGCGACTAGAAAATGCTCATTCACGAATTAGGGATTAATTTAATTTAAGAGAATGACTAGGACTAGGAGTCCCTTATACAAATTTACCGATGGGAAGTCAAGGCCATGCAATTTAGATGAGGAGTTATTAATTGTCTAGTTTGCCAGATCCCCATAGGTATACTCTTACCTCTTGATAGGACGAAATGATCCAATATGGATAGACTATTCGCTTGGTGAGACAGGCCTTCATAGAGATAATGATCCAACCTTGATAAATTATGCAATTCTTTCTCCTTGCCCCTCTAGATATCATCCTCATATCTTAAACCGAATTGCCTATTTAGTTCCTAGTTGCCCTTAGAATTATCATTATATAAATTTTGATTATTGTTATTCCCATACGAACCTCGAGTTAGTTTCAATTCAAGTTTTTTCCCCATGGTTTGAATATACATGAAAGAGATACTAGAATGTTTGTAGTTCTTTTGTCTTCGGTTTGTTCCTCCCTGTGCAATCTATTATTTTAAGTGTTGTGACCGATAGGAAATTACTTAAGCTTTATTTCATAGCCACTTGTTTGAATCTCTAGA
Source organism: Iris pallida (assembly GCA_029216955.1). Taxonomy (NCBI): domain Eukaryota; kingdom Viridiplantae; phylum Streptophyta; class Magnoliopsida; order Asparagales; family Iridaceae; genus Iris; species Iris pallida. The sequence goes on along the minus strand of JANAVB010002397.1, from coordinate 13,779,443 downwards.
AGCTTATGAACTTTTCCAGATTATAGTTAAATAAATGTTAGTTCACTCATAATGGCAGGACAGCAGCGCACTGTCGTCATTAAATTGAATTATGGAGACTATGGATTCACTATAGCCAGCAGCGCACTGGCGAGACACGACCCCTAGAGTTGAAATTAGTTTAAGAAAATATAGGTTATAGAACATTCCTGAAACTATGGCTAGTGGTCCTCTTGATCGTAGTTACCCTTGAGTCAATATTGGATAGAGTTAAGAAGTGTTCGACTTTGTATCATATTTGAGTTACGAAACCAAGGGTTTTACTGCAGCCCGAGTTTACGGGCGAGGCATAACTCTCGATGAAATGACTTCAGACGTGATTACAAGCTTAGGATACTATGGAGGATAGGACAATGCCATGTATGTCCAACAAGACCCGAAGCCAATATTAGTAGAAGTTTTGTAAGATGGGTAGCACGTCTCCCGATCTAGCATTTCGTGGTCCTTGTGACCTATTGACGAGATATTGATTGATGCTAATAGGTTCACTCAGAATATAGAATTTAAGGGTTCATAACCCATTAGTCGACCAAGGCATTATGGATGAGAAGATAGTAGGATGACCGTGTAAGCAAGAACACCAGGTGAAGTTTGATTCTCACAAAACTTGAACTACCTGTAACTTCTTTCAAAAATCTCGCATACTTGTATTTTGACTATCTTAACCAATACTGCTATTACAGCCTAGTTTTGCAAGCTCACTCTGTTCTCGAGCTTGATTCAAGACATATGTTTAGTGGGGACGCCTACTAACATATTGTCTAATCAGAATCAGTGTATTATGGTCTGATCAACCATGATGCATTTGGTTCGCACTTCATTTAATTACCCTACGTGGATTGAGATGTAGATGTCTCTAGGATCTCATCCACGACTGCTTTGACAATTCCTCTTGAATTATACATTCACCTTTGAATCACGTAATTATATTCAGTGATATCTCTCTTGAACTCTTTATTGTTTTGTCTTTCACCGATTAGAAAGACGAAAGCTCGTAATTGATAGATAGATACAGGGTATTCCCATGGCTATGATAGTTGTATATGCAAGTATAGCTACCATCGGCCAGCTCTATGACTGGAACCTTGCCTTGAGTTTCTCGTCCTTTCTTCGACACTAAACCTACTATCTTGATCTTCTGGTCATTGGAGTCCGAGAATGATTAGGATCTTTCCCCTTGACCAAATGCCAACCTAGGAGACTACCTATTCTCCAGAGACCAAATGTTGTGAGCCTCTAACCATTTGTTTGAAGCTTGCTTCAACTAGAACCCTTGTGACAATAGTCTGGCAGGTTTGACCCCAATAGAAATTCGCGACTCAGTTGTTAGAATTCTTTTCTTATGATGTGCCTTAGAGTTGGTTACCCCCGTCGATAACTCTTGTAAACTGAAGACGAGTAGGTCATTCTATTTTATCGACCATGTGTCATTGTGCTCACTCGTTTTCTATTTATTGAGGAACGATCCTTGACTTGACTTATATCTATCGTATTCCGTTACGCCGTGCCTTATTCTTTATTAACAAGAGTCAAAGTACAATACCTGGATTTTAGAATTCATCCGACCTCATTATTCCTAAGACCATGACCTAGCTTCTAAGGTGGGTAGACTGTAAGCCTTCTAAAAATTTTAGGATGTACGAGGAATACCAATTGATTAGAATAATTTCCATTAGGATGATGATTAGTGCCCCATGGACTCCCACTTTCCGTTTAGACCACTTTGTGTCCCCGACTGTGCCATTAATAGTCGGAGCACGAGACCAGCTGTTACCTTCCAAAAAAATTTATATGCAAGTTCTAGACGAGTTTTTCTTTATCTAGGTATATCATGTCCCACTCAAACACGTCCCCTTGTACTCTATTTTTATGGTACGACTTTCAGGTAAAAAAGACTAGCTATAACCTTTACCATAATACCGATAAACTTCCCAACTACAATTAGAGACTCAACCTTGACTCAATTCATTCGACCCAATATATGGTGGTGATCTACTCGAAGCCACTACGCACCTGTCACCAGTGTGCCACGCAATTGTGCCTTCTCGTGCTACTTAAACACAGAAGTCACGGAAGACGCATTTTTGGGCTTTAGGGACCTAGCTAACCAACCAGACTGGCAACTAGCTCGACTACTTGGGTGAAAACCTATTCTAGGTTACCCTAACCTAGTAGAAAGAGTTTATCATTGGGACCTTGTTCAATCAATATAGATTGAAATCTAAGGTTCATACAACCAACGATTGATGTCCAATTAGAAAATCCATTAAGACCGCAATCTTGATTTCTTAAATTCCGTTCTATTATGAAATCTTGTTCAGATAAAATTTTGAGAACAGAATTTATGTATTGCATGGATTGCAAGCCCTCTAGGAAATAAAGAGTCCTTCGATTTAGCGTGTGACTAGATTAGAGTAGTCCAATCTAGCAAATAAGTCAATGGTTCGTAAACCTTCCTTCTACCTGCATCATTGAAATTTTCTACCGCTCTTGAAACCTCATTTTTACTCTCGATTGTTCTTCCTTATCTTCACGTCCTTCCTATTGTAGAATGACGTATGGTCATGCTTAGTTGAATTTAGCAATATTTCGTAGCTACTTGTGTAAATTTGTTGCATGTTAGATTTTGGGTGGGTTGATAGATAGGAGAGGATTATAGTGGCCATAAGCAGTAGATATCTGTTGGTAGAAATTTTAGCAAGTGGTTGGATGATTTTAAAGTTTAGTGACATGAGATTTGAGGGAGTAGTGTGACCAAAGGTGGGTAGAAGTCCTCGGAGTTGTGTAATTATAATGGCTAGGAGGAGGATTTAAACTGTTTTTGAGGAAGTAAAAATTCGAGGAGGTTAAGGGAATGGAAGTTTTCCTTTTGAATTTAAGGAATAGTTATGAATTAGAATTTCGAGGACAAAATTATTTTTAAGGTGGGTAGATTTGTAACTCCTCTTCCTAAATTTTTTATAATTTATTTATTTATTTATTTGAATTAAATGGTAATTTTTAGAGTTTTTATAAATAATTATTAATTAATTATTAAGGTAGATGATTTTAGCCATGATGGAGTTTTGGAGTACACGGTGACTAGAAATCGTGGCATGGATAGTGCCAGGGCGTGCTTTGGCTAGTGTATTATGTCACGCCCCGATTCGGGGAATCGCTCGCTTTGCTTCGATTCACGTCGAATCGATCGTCCTCGCTAAGGCGTGATGCCGTACAAGTCTGGAGTTGCACTTGTACAAGGCTAGAACATGCACATTTATATCACTTTGAAACATTTGAAAGTAAGCCACAGTTGCGGAAACATTGAGACACAATATAGGAAGAAGAAATACTCATTTTATTCATAATTGTAGTCAGAATACAACTTTTCTCGATAATATTTGAAATGCCATTTCGGCTACATTGATTCATGAAAAGAAGTACAACTGATAGGCTGCCATGAAATAATTTTCCGTTCCATACATCATGCCCCTTTAGTACTTTGAAATATAAGCAGCTATCTTTGAAAACTCTGCAATACTTTGTGCGTCTTTTAGGGAAAACAACTTGAAAGGAAACAGCAGTTCAGAAAGCTTTAGTTGCGAGGTGCGCCCGAGCCTTCTCCAGTACCTGTGGAGGAGGGGTCAGCACATTATAACAATGCGCTGGTGAGCCCCGTTGGCCCACTCAGCTAAACCAACATTTTATTAATGACAAGCATTTTAAAGATATGAACTTATTAGGGACAGGCAACATTCAGAGTAATTCACAATAAATGCAACATGGAATAAACCATGTTTACTTTACCATTGGCCGAATCCAGCTTTCCTGCATAAGATACAGGATAATAATAATATACTTACCGCCCCTGCATAAAATGATCATTAGCATGCATCCTGACTACATGGCCACTGGCGCTGTTAAACCATATGGACATCTCTTTGCCTTATAGGACTTCAAGGTAATGCAATGACTCCAAAGTAGGTAGCTAGCCCCTAAGGATGCCTCGTAATACCCGTGCTCCCATTAGCACGCCAATGTTTTCTCCTAGGCCGAATCGGTCCCGGCGCCCTAGTACCGATTCGAGGAAACACACCACCAAACCTTGTGCACAAGTTGTCCATGACCATGCGAATGCGTGACCGCTCGATAAGCATACAGTGCATGGTAGTTTTGAAAGTAAATAGACAACTTGTTCATTTCGCAGCATTTCATCATCATTCTAGGCATCAATTCAATCTCAATTCAATGTTCAGTGGACAAGCATAATCTCAATTGTTGTTAACAGTGTAATCGATTCATTTCAATGTTCAAGGGACTAGCATTCATTTCAATGTTCTATGAACTAGCATTCATTTCAATGTTCAATATTCAATTTCTAGCTTCTTAGTGGTATTGACTTGTGGCATTTAGTAACTTGATATCGATCAACGGATGTTGCAAGACAATTATTTAGTTGGCATGAAGGAATAGCGAGAGGGACAATACCACCACAGAGATCCATACTCACCAAATTAGAGAATCGTCGAGAGAGAGAGGAACACTTGCATGCTTTTCCGTCACGCGTAAGTCTGCATTGGCACCAAAAGATTGGTTAATAATCCGTCTCGTTGTATTCTCTTCTCTCAGAATTCTCAAGAATGAATGCTATGCAAATCGATGAAAACGGGCAAGAATCAAATCATCGAAAATCATTCAGAAAAGCATCCATCAAAACCAAGCAGCAAAACCAGCAGCAAAACATCCAGAGAAAACACTTGGACGCATTTCATGAGAAACCAATCCATTAGTTGGAAAGGTTCTTATGCACTTGTCCGTGATCGATTCGGTGTCGACGGTAAGTTTCCCCAATACTCGGTTTCGACCGAGTTAGCCAAGCCACAAGCCTTACATAGTGAACCGCTAGGGGCGGGACACTACATAATATACCACTAAGAAAAAGTTTCGTCCTCGAAACTTAAAGCAAAAGTCCTACCTCAAAATTATCAAACAGCGAGGGGTATTTCTCCCGTATCTCTTCCTCTAATTCCCACGTCGACTCCTCGACAGCATGGTTCTGCCATAGCACGTTGACCAGGGATACTGTCCGATTCCACAAAACTTTCTTTTTCCTGTCCAAAATTTGGACAGGCTCTTCAGTGTAGGATAGGTCAGTGCTCAGCTGCAACTGATCGAAGTTTACTACATGGCTTAGATCATGCACGTACTTCCGTAGTTGAGATACATAGAAGACATTATGCACATCAGCCAGAGCCGGAGGTAGTGCAAGTCGATAAGCCACTGAGGCTACATTCTCCAAAATCTCGAAGGGTCCAACGAATCTCGGGCTTAGCTTTCCTTTCATTCCAAACCGCATCACACCTCGCATGGGCGTGACCTTCAAGAAGACATGATCTCCTGCCGCAAATTCCAAAGGTCTTCGATGTACGTCCGCATAACTCTTTTGTCGACTTTGAGCCACTCTAAGTCTTTCTCGAATTAAGCGAACTTTCTCGACGGCCTGCTCCACAAGTTTCGGTCCAAGCACTTGCCGTTCACCGACTTCCTTCCAGCATATCGGTGATCGACATTTCCGTCCATATAAGGCTTCGTACGGGGCCATTTGGATACTTGCCTGATAACTGTTGTTATAGGCAAATTCTGCTAGTGCGAGATGCGCGTCCCAATTTGTCTTTGAATCCAGCACGCACAATCTCAACATATCTTCAAGAATCTGATTTACCCTCTCTGTCTGACCATCATTCTGCGGATGGTAAGCTGTACCGAAGTTCAACTTTGTGCCCATAGTCGAGTGCAGACTTATCCAAAATTGCGACAAGAATCTTCCGTCTCTATCCGATACTATAGAAGCTGACACCCCATGTAATCGAACAATTTCATTTATGTAGATCTGAGCCAACCGTTCTACTCCCCATGTAACTTTTATTGGAATGAAATGTGCCGACTTGGTTAATCTATCCACGATAACCCAAATCGCATCATTTTCCTTCTGAGTTCTTGGCAAGCCAACTATAAAATCCATACAGATATTATCCTACTTCCACAGTGGAATAGCTAAATTTTGTAGTTCTCCGCCTGGCCGTTGGTGTTCGGCCTTCACACGCTGACAATCTAAGCATTGTGACACGAAGAGCGCCACATCCTTCTTCATGCCATACCACCAAAATGTGGTGCGCAGATCTTTATACATTTTCGTGCTCCCCGGATGCAAGGAATACTTTGCGAAATGAGCCTCGGTCAGTATTTCCTTCCTGATATTCTCATCCTTAGGGACGCACAATCTCCCCTTGACACTAATAGTGTCATCTTCAACGGTAAAGTCCGACGCCTTTCCCGCTAGAATCAACTCACGTATCTTCTGCAGAAACGTGTCATCCTTCAGAGCAATCTTAATCCTTCCCTGGAGACTCGGCTCAAGCTGCAATTGAGCCAACTGTACATTCTGCGGACGGATTCTGAATTCGATGTCCATCTCTTCAAGATCCCGTAGTACCTCTTTTGCTATTGCTAGTGATCCAACAAATTTCTGACTCAATGCATCAGCTACCACGTTTCCTTTACCCGACGTGTAAGAGATTGTCAAGTCATAATCTTTGATCAATTCTAACCAATGCCGCTGCCTCAAATTCAACCTTCTGCGTGAATATGTATTTCAGGCTTTTGTGATCCGTGAAGATCTCGCAGGACACACCATAAAGATAGTATCGCCATAAATTCAACGCGAACACAATCGCCGCTAGTTCCAAATCATGTGTTGGGTAATTCTTCTGTTGATGTTTGAGTTGTCTCGAAGCATAAGATATTGTCTTCCCATGTTGCATAAGAACGCATCCCAAACCAAGTCCCGACGCGTCACTATAGATCTGAAATCCCTCAGAGCCTTCCGGAAGTGCTAAAATTGGGGTCGTGACGAGTCGCTGCTTGAGTTCTTGGAAGCTACTCTCACAGTCGTCAGTCCACTTAAATACGACTCCCTTCTGAGTTAGGCGAGTCAAAGGCGACGCGATTCTCGAGAAGTCTTTCACAAATCTACGGTAGTACCCCGGCTAAACCAAGGAAACTCCGTATCTTACTAGCTGATACAGGCTGCTTCCAGTCCACAACTGCCTCAATCTTCTTTGGGTCGACGGCAACACCTTCTGCCGAAACAACATGTCCAAGGAACGACATGCTGTTCATCCAAAATTCGCACTTGCTTAGTTTTGCATAGAGCTGGTTGTCCTGCAGCGTCTGAAGTACTTCTCTCAAGTGTCCGACATGAGTCTTCCTATCCTTTGAGTAGATCAAGATGTCATCGATGAACACAACAATAAACTTGTCTAAGAACGGTCGAAACACTCTATTCATTAAATCCATATAGGCTGCTGGAGCCTTAGTCAAGCCGAATGGCATGTCCAAAAACTCATAGTGTCCGTATCTCGTACGGAATGCTGACTTAGGAACATCTTCGGGTCTGATCTTCAACTGATGGTATCCTGAACGAAGATCGATTTTTGAAAACATGGTCGCCCCTTGAAGCTGATCGAATAGATCATCTATCCTTGGCAAGGGATACTTGTTACGGATGGTTGCCTTGTTTAGTTCTCTGTAATCGATGCACAGCCATATCGTCCCATCCTTCTTCTTTATAAACAGTACTGGAGCTCCCCATGGAGATACACTTGGGCGAATGTATCCCCGGTCTAGTAATTCTTGTAGCTGTACCTTTAGTTCCTTCAATTCTGCAGGAGCCATCCTGTACGGCGCCTTAGATATCGGACGAGTATCCGAAAATGTATCAATTATGAATTCAATTTCTCTATCCGACGGCATCCCAGGTATCTCATCCGGAAACACATTAGGAAACTCTGCCACAATTTCGGTCTGATTCGAGCCTACACTCTTCATTCGAGTGTCTTGGACAGAAGCGAGAAAGCCTTCACACCCCGAGTACAGCATGTGCCTTGCTGTAACTGCCGATATTACCATAGGTCCTTGGAACGTCGAGCCGTACGAGTAAGAGAACTCCATTTCTCCAGGTAGGCAAAACACAACTCTCTTATCCGTACAGTCGATCGTTGCATGACAGGCGCTGAGCCAGTCCATTCCTAATATGATATCGTACTCTTTGATGTCGAGTACAATTGCGTCCAAAGATAAAGTCTTGCCTCCAATCTTAATGTAGCCGTCCCTACAAATCAAAGTTGCAGGTATATCTACTCCCGAAGGAGTACTAACACACAAAGCTATCTTTAGTTGAGTCATACAAAATTTATTTTCCGTTGCAAAATAAGAAGAGATAAAGCAATGAGTAGCACCAGAATCAAAAAGTACTCTTGCAGGTATGCCTTTGTACAACAACATACCTGTTATAACATTCTCTACGGTCTGGGCCTCTGCCTGAGTCAAGGCATAAACCCTTGCTTGGCCACCTTGTTGATTCGGTGCATTCCCAGTTGGAGCTGGCAAGGCTGGTGGCGCTTAGCCACGATGCTGGTTGTTATGTTGGCCCCGGTTCTGATTGTTATTATGCCCACGATAATGATTATTGTTATTTCCACGAGGAGGATACTGGTCCTCTCCCCTAGTTCTGCATTCAAAAGCCTTATGATTCATTCCCCCACATTTGTGACACCCGACACGACAATCCTCGCGACGATAACCAATTCGATTGCACCTGTTGCAACGCAGTTCCTCATACGGTTCTTTGTTATTGCTCGTATTCGGACGCTTAGACGCATCATTTCTTCCTGCAGACCAAGGTCGTTTCTGATTATTGAGTCCTTGGTTGCCCTGCGTTGTCCTACGACTAGCCGGCTTATGAAATCTCTCCATCTCGAGAGCTGTCTCGTACGCCTCCCGGTAAGATGTACATTTTCGAGTTAGAACATCCCGCTCTAGGCCCTCATTCAAGCCTTGCACAAATCTTTCTCGCTTTGCGTCGTCATTCGGTACCATGTATCCAGCGAATGCGACTCTCTTCAAAAACTCTGTCTCATAGTCATGTACTGACATACTGCCTTGTCGAAGTGCAATGAACTCATTCTCTTTTTGTTGTCGGACAGCGGGTGGAATGAATTTAGTAATGAAAGCCTGCTTGAAGGCCTCCAAGACATCTTTATATCCTGACTATTTCCGCAAAGTGCCTGTCTCTGCAAAATCCACCATTCCTGGGCCTTGAGACGAAGTTGTACAGCGGTACACTCCACTCTCTTACTGTCCTGAATCTCTAACATTCGGAAATAGCCCTCTAGTGTGTTCAAGAAGCCCATCACCTCATCTGGCTCCTCTTTTCCATTAAATTCAGGCGGGTCGTAACTCTTAAATTCAGAGAACTTGAAGCTCGTTCTCTTCCGTGTCGGCATCTCAGATTTCTCTGTCGGCACTTCCACGGTCTCGGTTGCTGCGGCCTTTGCAGAAACATTGGAATCGGCCGTCAGCTTGGTGACAATCTGAGTTAGACTATCCACTTGTTTTTGTTGAGCATATAGCTGCTCCTGAAACTGATATTGAAGCTGCTCCTGAAGCGCGCGATGTTGAGCTTCGCTCTGCTTCCTCTGAGCCTCCATTTGTTTAATCAGTTTCTCAATCGGGTCCGATGATGAATTCGTCTTTGTGCTATCACCCTTGGTCATTCTACAACAAAGAAATAATTCCATTAGCACTCATAAAATATTTATGGGCTTATTGTATGGAACATTATTTCATGCCAGCGCTATCGACACCATCAATCGAAAAATTTGCATCAAGTCTTCCTTTTTGAAAAAAATATTTTTGAAATCCGAGGATTTGAAACCGTGCTCTGATACCAACTTGTCACGCCCCGATTCGGGGAATCGCTCGCTTTGCTTCGATTCACGCCGAATCGATCGTCCTCGCTAAGGCGTGATGCCGTACAAGTCTGGAGTTGCACTTGTACAAGGCTAGAACATGCACATTTATATCACTTTGAAATATTTGAATGTAAGCCACAGTTGCGGAAACATTGAGACACAATATAGGAAGAAGAAATACTCATTTTATTCATAATTGTAGTCAGAATACAACTTTTCTCGATAATATTTGAAATGCCATTTCGGCTACATTGATTCATGAAAAGAAGTACAACTGATAGGCTGCCATGAAATAATTTCCCGTTCCATACATCATGCCCCTTTAGTACTTTGAAATATAAGCAGCTATCTTTGAAAACTCTGCAATACTTTGTGCGTCTTTTAGGGAAAACAACTTGAAAGGAAACAGCAGTTCAGAAAGCTTTAGTTGTGAGGTGCGCCCGAGCCTTCTCCAGTACCTGTGGAGGAGGGGTCAGCACATTATAACAATGCGCTGGTGAGCCCCGTTGGCCCACTCAGCTAAACCAACATTTTATTAATGACAAACATTTTAAAGATATGAACTTATTAGGGACAGGCAACATTCAGAGTAATTCATAATAAATGCAACATGGAATAAACCATGTTTACTTTACCATTGGCCGAATACAGCTTTCCTGCATAAGATACATGATAATAATAATATACTTACCGCCCCTGCATAAAATGATCATTAGCATGCATCCTGACTACATGGCCACTGGCGCTGTTAAACCATATGGACATCTCTTTGCCTTATAGGACTTCAAGGTAATGCAATGACTCCAAAGTAGGTAGCTAGCCCCTAAGGATGCCTCGCAATACCCGTGCTCCCATTAGCACGCCAATGTTTCCTCCTAGGCCGAATCGGTCCCGGCGCCCCCAGTACCGATTCGAGGAAACACACCACCAAACCTTGTGCACAAGTTGTCCATGACCATGTGAATGCGTGACCGACTCGATAAGCATACAGTGCATGGTAGTTTTGAAAGTAAATAGACAACTTGTTCATTTCACAGCATTTCATCACCATTCTAGGCATCAATTCAATCTCAATTCAATGTTCATTGGACAAGCATAATCTCAATTGTTGTTAACAGTGTAATCGATTCATTTCAATGTTCAAGGGACTAGCATTCATTTCAATGTTCTATGAACTAGCATTTATTTCAATGTTCAATGTTCAATTTCTAGCTTCTTAGTTGTCACGACCCGCACCCTGTATAGGGGCACGAGAAGTGGGTACGTCCAGCCTACGCCGCAGTGTTGGCGGTAGTAAGCTGTCCTAGGTTGCTAACTAATTTCATGCAGTGAATAAAATGTACTTGTCCAGATATCAGCTCCGAATGGAGGATAAGTAAAGGATAGGATATACTCAATCACAGTCTAAAACACGATAAGTAAACACAGAAGTTATACCTAAGGAATTAAAGACAACAACAACTAACTACTAAAATAATACAACATCATCTCAAACCAACTTAATACAACTCAATATCTTAACTTTAATACAACAAGTCAAAACATGAAAGCTAAAGTAGTCTACTAGCTAATCTCCTGAATCACTCCTGAGAGTCGGAACCAAAGGTAGCTAATCCCTCGCCAGGTCCATGGGAAGTAGGGCATGTGTCCTCAGGATTATCATCTGTAATATTTCAACAGGTCCAATCAGGACGGAAACGAGTACAACTCATCTAGAAAAAACCCAAGTAAATGACAAAGAACTATAAAGCAGTTATAGACAGTTTATTGATGAGCATGATAGTTTTATACAGGTAATGATGGCATAGAGAGGCAGTAAGATACAAGAAAAGAAAGGTAACTAAAAACAAGAGAAGAATCATGGCAATGAAGACCGTAAATAAAGCTAACTGAACTAGAATAATATGTACGAGTCCAGACAGTACGATATAAGTCTAATGTAATCCCAGTGTGAGTCCAGTCCATATAATCCGTTACCACATGATTTCCAGTACAAGATGAGTCCAACAGTGATCAATGAATCCAGGGTGAGTCCAACTATGATCTAACAGTGTATTTTAAAATACCGAGGTCGACATGTAAACGGCTGTAGGTATCAGGCACATCTCTTACGGATCAGGCAAGAGATGGCTATACTTCCAGTAGATTCCAGTTGGAGATTCCAGATTTGGGGTATGTCTACATGTCTTACTCAATATTTCCCCGCCCAGCAAGTGAATCCAAAATCGACAAAAGAATCGAGATAAGTCCGGCCAATACATGATGATTCCAGAAATGATTCCGGAATGATACCAATGACAACAGTAATAGAGGCCAGCAAGTAAGGTATGTGTCGATACATGAATCCAGAAATATCCATACGTGTTGATACAGAGAATCATATAGAACTAACTAGAACTGAAATACAGTAATCGATAAATAAATGAGAGAACTATCAGAGAATGTACTCGCCTGATACTCTGCAAAGAGTAGTGTAATATCAGATGTCTGTACCAGGGTCACAATGTCCTAAAATAGAGCAATACAGTTATGACGTGTCCAAAATAAAGGTAAATGAAATCTACGATGCAATCTATATGAATTCTAAGCCAATCTAGGTCAAAGTCAAACTTGGTCAACACTACAGTCAAACTAAGTCAAATTAAGTCATACTAGGTCACAAGAAGTTAAACTAAGTCATACAAGATCAAACAAAGTTAAACAAGTCTAATCTAGGTTAAAGTCAACTCTTGGTCAAACATTCTAGCCAAACTAGTCAAGTTATCTAGGGTTTAGTCAATAATGGTCAGATTAGTCAATACTAGTCAACATGGTCAAGGTCTAGGTCAATCTTAGACTAACTAAGGTTTTGGTTAATCATATACTAGTCAACAAGGTAATTAGGTTAATCTTGACTAATGGTCAACATCCAGTCAAACCCTTATAAGGCTAACTCAAAACCAACCATAGGCTAACATGTCTTAGAATACCTAAGATACTATACTACAATTACCTATACAAAGTATATCACATGTAATACATATATATATAATACCAACCTTAATCCTATAATCAAGCTAATCCCATATTCCAATCTCCAACTCAAGTCATGACTCAACTCTAAGTATCTCACTTAACCCCATACATATCTTAATCTACATACAGCTATCTATATAACCCATGTGGCCAAACTTAATCAACCAGTTAGGGCTTAGTCAAACCTAGTCAACTAGTCCTTTTAAGTCTATCCAAGTCAATTCCAGGTCAATTTGGTCATGGTTGACCTATAGTTGACTTTGGTCAACCATGGTCAACAAGGCTACCTAGGTCAACCATTTAAGAGCCAATTAGGCCAAGTATAGGGCAATCCCCCTATTAGCCATAGGCTAAGACATCAAGTCTATAACATATATGTTTACATATCTAATATAGTCAACTATATATATAATACCATAATAATATATATATATATAATATATATATATATATATATATAATATATATATTATATATATTATATATATATATATGTACCCATACACATCTATATGTGGGTATCATGTAGGTTGGCTATATAGGGTTGTATAGATGTGTATGGGTACATATATATATATATATATAATATATATATATATATATATATATATATATATATATATATATATATATATATATATATATATATATATATATATATATAATCTACATGTATACCCAACTATATATATAATACTTTATGTATATATATGATACACTATATAATACCCTATATATGGTACACTATAATATATAGAGAGAGAGGGAAGGAGAGTGAGAGGGTGTGTGTGAAGGGGGGGTCATGGGAAGGCAGTGGGTGTGTGTGTGTAGACAGCAGGGGGGGTTTTCTGTTCTCAGAAAACTGAGAACCAACACAACACACACATACACATATATATCCCTATTTATATACATACCCATATCTACACATATTGGCACTCACATACACTATACATAGACACACACACTCATATACACATACACTCACATATACAATGTATAAATACACAAATACATATATATATATACTCAAAAATTGAATGGAAATCGGATTTTAAAATCTGGGAAATACAGGATATTAAAGGGTTACTGTGCAGTGAAGGTAATTTGGGGGAAACCCAAATTCAACCCAAAAAATAAACTAAAACCTATATCTAATGGTTGGTAAACCTAGCCCCACATATATACGTGTCGTAGGTGTCCATAGGTGTCCACCACGACACGACACGGCGTGTCCAGTGGTCAAAAATCCAAATCGGGTAAATTCAGACACCACAGTGTCACAGCGTCGTGCACGAGTTCATGTGTCTCGTGGACACGACACAAGGGTCTAGAAGTCTCGTGATCACGTGGGTAGATTCGCCTAGGGTCAGGCTACACACCTAGGACCTGACACGATCCCACGTGTCGCCGTGTCCGCGTGCGAAGCGCGTATCACTGCACGTTTTCACACGCGCACAGAACAGGCACGGGTCGGTGCGATCGAGTTTTCTCTCGATCCACTAGACTAATTCGCCTAAAATTTTGTGTGCAGTGTGTCAGACACTAGGCACACGTGTCCACAAAAAATCAGGCCATGAGAGGCCGTGTCTTGTCCTGTGTCGCCCCCGAGCAGCAGGGTACTGAACACGAGCGTGGGGCGGTCTCGTGCAGCGAGGACAGAGCCTCGTGGACACGACACACGCATCAATACGTGTCGTGCTCGTGTCAGGGTGTAGCCTAGGTCTAGGGCTAGGGTTTAGTCCTGATACTTTGTGTCCATGTCGTGTCTAGACACGACACGAAGGCCGTGTCAGTGTGTGTTTTACACTGTGTGCAGTGTAGTACACGGTCAGTGTGTGTCAAATTTCTCACTCGACACGACACGAAGTGTCACAAAACTCGAGGAGGGGCTTTTCAGAGGGTGCCCCCACCTCTGTGCCAAGTGGCACGTGTCCACGTGTCCAATTCGTGGAGAAAACAGTATCGGGTTTCAAGGACAGTACACAGTATGTGCACAGCGTGTTTGTGTCCATTTTAGACACGAACACGACACGATAACGTGCTCAGTCAACTATGGTTGTGTCCTACATGTCTAGGGCTACCCAAAAATATATTTTGTTTTAGAAAACAACAATTTTTAAACCATAGTGACATTTCACCAGACACTGCAATTAAGACACAGACACGTGTCCGATACGGACACCAAACCCAATCCTATCCTACCAAACTTGACCCACAATTAGGGTATACCTATATGCATGCAATTATGAAGAGAAAACACAATATTAACAAGGTTTGGGGATATTTACCTATGAGTGCAAAATCCTCAATAATAGGCCTATTTGAATGAAATCCTCCTTCGACTCCCAACGTCCAAAGCTCCACAATTCCTTGCTAGCAAGCCACAATTGGTATCCTCTAGTATAGGGGAGCCTAATGCAAGAAACTAGGCTCAATTTGGAGTCAAAATGATTAAATGGTGAGGGTGTGAAATTGTAGGGAAAACTAGATTTTTAAGTGTAATGAAAAATGGCATGAATGATAAGGGGATGTGATATATAGAGGGGGTAGGGTTGGGCTGCCATGGGGGGGGGTACGGTAGATATTTAGGGTTCCTTCTAGGTGAAGTAACTTAACTTCTAAGGTAAAGACCAATAGATCTTTCTAGGTTTCATGAAAAATATCTATAAAGCAAATATCTAAGATATTTCAATCCTAAGATATTTACAACATAAAGTAAATACCTACACTTAGTCTTCTAGGTTAGTGGCTAACCCTAGATTAGGCTAAACTAGGTTAGGGCTAACATGACACTAAAAATAATTAAATAATAATAAATTACATAAATCCTAATAAATTCTAATAAATTACCAAAATACCCTTTTGACTAAAAAGTGGTAATTTGATATCCTAATCACATGGTTAGGCTTACTGGTCATGGTTAGTCTCTAGGTTATGAAATCTCTAGGGTTTATACTAGGGTTATACTAGTAAAATCACAAAGTCATAAGTCATGACTTAGAAAATAGTTTTAAATTAACTAAAATCACAAAAATCATATCATGACTAAAATACCATTAATAATTAATAAAAATAATAAAATTTCAAAAATACCCCAATTTCAGAAAACTGGGTGTTACAAGTCTACCCTCCTTAGAGAAATTTCGTCCTCGAAATTAAGATAGTCGTACTCCTTCTAGGTCAAACCCCCAGTCAATCAGAGTCAAAAGATAACATGCAATCATAGTCCTACTGGTCGTGATTCCACAGTCTTGAACAGGGTAACTACACTATCTAGCACATCAAGCATATCCTGACAGGTACTAATGGAATCATACAACAAGATGGGAAAGGAAGGACAGGAAAGACAAACCTGCTAACCCGTCACCTGCAGCGTTGGTCTCCTCGACCGTCATCGCAAAAGCTCCACCCCTCTGGTGCTGAGCTACAGGTGGCCTAGCCCCTTATAAGGAGGTGCAATAGGACAATCCATCTTCTGGTGGGTATCAGACCCACAGTTATAGCAAACCTTCAGCCTCTTCCTACACTGCTCCCTGATGTGTCCTGCTTCCTGCAGTATGAACAACTGATCGTCTTGGGTCCTGACCCCGATACTGATGCTGCACCTGCTGAAATGGCCTCTGCTGCCGGGGTCCCGGGGCTCTAACTGGCGGGGTCGAATGATGTGGTGTGGGAGGATGATATGTCTGCTGGTGTAGCGTCGGCACTTTCTGCTGGAAAGCCTGACGCTTGGAGGGTCCCTCAATGTGTACAGAAGCCGGCCTCTTGCAAGATAGAAGACGCTCCTCGATACTCCGGGCTAACTCTAAGCTCTGGTAGTAGTCAGTCATACCGTTGCCACTATAAGAATGCCAATGTCTGGAACTAGACCATGGCAAAACCTACGCGTCATCTCCTCAGGGTCAGCAACTAACTAGGAGCGAAACGGCTCAGGCGACTAAACTCTGCCGCATACTCGTCAACAGAACGGTCCCCTGCTGGATGTTCTGGAATCGTAGCCCCATGGCTACCTAGCGGTGGTCGAGAAGAATTCTTCTTGAACTGGGTCTTGAACTGATCCCAAGTGGCTCTCCCTCTCGCAAACAACGGCTCATTCGGAACCAAACTCCTGCCAAGTCTATCAGCAAAAATCCCGCTGCCTCGACCTGGAGGTCATCCGGCATCCTAACTCCAATGAGCTTCCTCTCTACCGAGTCTAACCAGTCATCTGCTACTACTATGCCCTCAGTCCCTAAGAACTCCTTGGGATTCAGACCCATGAAGTCCTTGATCGTCCCCGCTCTCTGCCGCGGCTCTACAGTGGTGGGACCACGGTACGTTCCTCAGAATGCTCCATGCTCTGGCGGAGTGGTGGTCTGCTCCTGATGGTTGCTAGGAACCCCTGGATCAGAATGAGCAGTTGGTTCCCGTCGAGTGTGACGGAAGCCTGGGTAGGTATAGTGATAGGGGGTGGTGGAAGTATTGGGTCCTGCTGGGCCTGTGAGGTGGAAGGTGGTGGAGATATCTGGGTTGTGGATCTGTGGAGGGGAAAGGTGGTAGGTGGAGGTGTATCAGTCAACTGGTCAGCTGACTGGATGGGGAGCGTGCCATTCTCAGGTGTGACATACCGGGATGAACGAGTAAGCACCATCTAATTACAAAAAAGACTTATAAGGACTCTTTAAAGCAAAACAATCATAGACAAGAAAATCTAATTATAATAGCAAGCATGTGATGTATTTCCTATGTTGCAATCCTAGTATTCCTCTAGGTGTTCTAAGCGTCATTCCTAATGTTGTCTAATTACCTTAAGTTCCTAATTGCAGGCATGCTTGGTACAATAACGTAACCAAACAATTTAGTCTCGAGACCTGCATGGGCACCACTAAAAACGTGTCACGACCCGCACCCTGTATAGGGCACGAGAAGTGGGTACGTCCAGCCTACGCCGCAGTGTCGCGGTAGTAAGCTGTCCTAGGTTGCTAACTAATCTCATGCAGTAAATAAAAGTACTTGTCCAGATATCAGCTCCGAATGGAGGACAAGTAAAGGTAGGATATACTCAACCACAGTCTAAAACACGAAAAGTAACACAGAAGTTATACCTAAGGAATTAAAGACAACAAAAACTACTAAAATAATACAATCATCTCAAACAACTTAATAAACTCAATCTTAACTTTAATACAACAAGTCAAAACATGAAAGCTAAAGTAGTCTACTAGCTAATCTCCTGAATCACTCCTGAGAGTCGGAACCAAAGGTAGCTAATCCTCGCCAGGTCCATGGGAAGTAGGGCATGTGTCCTCAGGATTATCATCTGTAATATTTTCAACAGGTCCAATCAGGACGGGAACGAGTACAACTCATCTAGAAAAAAACCAAGTAAATGACAAAGAACTATAAAGCAGTTATAGACAGTTTTATTGATGAGCATGGCAGTTTTATACAGGTAATGATGGCATAGAGAGCAGTAAGATACAAAAAAGAAAGGTAACTAAAAACAAGAGAAGAATCATGGCAATGAAGACCGTAAATAAAGCTAACTGAACTAGAATAATATGTACGAGTCCAGACAGTACGATATAAGTCTAATGTAATCCCAGTGAGTCCAGTCCATATAATCCGTTACCAGATGATTTCCAGTACAAGATGAGTCCAACAGTGATCAATGAATCCAGGGTGAGTCCAACTATGATCTAACAGTGTGTTTTAAAATACCGAGGTCGACATGTAAACGGCTGTAGGTATCAGGCACATCTCTTACGGATCAGGCAAGAGATGGTATGCTTCCAGTAGATTCCAGTTGGAGATTCCAGATTTGGGGTATGTCTACATGTCTTACTCAATATTTCCCGCCCAGCAAGTGAATCCAAAATCGACAAAAGAATCGAGAGCGGCCAATGATGATTCCAGAAATGATTCCGGAATGATACCAATGACTCCAGTAATAGAGGCCAGCAAGTAAGTATGTGTCGATACATGAATCCAGAAATATCCATACGTGTTGATACAGAGAATCACATAGAACTAACTAGAACTGAAATACAGTAATCGACAAATAAATGAGAGAACTATCAGAGAATGTACTCGCCTGATACTCTGAAAAGAGTATGTAATATCAGATGTCTGTACCAGGGTCACAATGTCCTAAAATAGAGCAATACAGTTATGACATGTCCAAAATGAAGGTAAATGAAATCTACATGCAATCTATATGAATTCTAAGCCAATCTAGGTCAAAGTCAAACTTGGTCAACACTACAGTCAAAAGTCAATTAAGTCATACTAGGTCACAAGAAGTTAAACTAAGTCATACAAGGTCAAACAAAGTTAAACAAGTCTAATCTAGGTTAAAGTCAACTCTTGGTCAAACATTCTAGCCAAACTAGTCAAGTTATCTAGGGTTTAGTCAATAATGGTCAGATTAGTCAATACTAGTCAACATGGTCAAAGTCTAGGTCAATCTTAGACTAACTAAGGTTTTGGTTAATCATATACTAGTCAACAAGGTAATTAGGTTAATCTTGACTAATGGTCAACATCCAGTCAAACCCTTATAAGGCTAACTCAAAACCAACCATAGGCTAACATGTCTTAGAATACCTAAGATACTATACTACAATTACCTATACAAAGTATATCACATGTAATACATATATATAATACCAACCTTAATCCTATAATCAAGCTAATCCCATATTCAATCTCCAACTCAAGTCATGACTCAACTCTAAGTATCTCACTTAACCCCATACATATTTAATCTACATACAGCTATCTATATAACCCATGTGGTCAAACTTAATCAACCAGTTAGGTTTAGTCAAACCTAGTCAACTAGTCCTTTTAAGTCTATCCAAGTCAATTCCAGGTCAATTTGGTCATGGTTGACCTATAGTTGACTTTGGTCAACCATGGTCAACAAGGCTACCTAGGTCAACCATTTAAGAGCCAATTAGGCCAAGTATAGGGCAATCCCCCTATTAGCCATAGGCTAAGACATCAAGTCTACAACATATATGTTTACATATCTAATATATAGTCAACTATATATATAATACCATAATCTATATATAATATATATATTATATAATATTATATATATATATATATATATATATATATATATGTAACCATACACATCTATACAACCCTATATAGCCAACCTACATGATACCCACATATAGCCCCTCTATATATCAATACCTATATATATATAATCTACATGTATACCCAACTATATATATAATACTTTATGTATATATGATACACTATATACTATATATATACTATATATATATAGAGAGAGAGGGAAGGAGAGTGAGAGGGTGTGTGTGTGAAGGGGGGGTCATGGGAAGGCAGTGGTGTGTGTGTGTGTAGACAGCAGGGGGGTTTCTGTTCTCAGAAAACTGAGAACCAACACAACACACATACACATATATATCCCTATTTATATACATACCCATATCTACACATATAGGCACTCACATACACTATACATAGACACACACACTCATATACACATACACTCACATATACAATGTATAAATACACAAATACATATATATATATACTCAAAAATCGAATGGAAATCGGATTTTAAAATCTGGGAAATACAGGATATTAAAGGGTTACTGTGCAGTGAAGGTAATTTGGGGGAAACCCAAATTCAACCCAAAAAATAAACTAAAACCTATATCTAATGGTTGGTAAACCTAGCCCCACATGTATACGTGTCATAGGTGTCCATAGGTGTCCACCATGACACGACACGGCGTGTCCAGTGGTCAAAAACCCAAATCGGGTAAATTCAGACACCACAGTGTCACAGCGTCGTGCACGAGTTCATGTGTCTCGTGGATACGACACAAGGGTCTAGAAGTCTCGTGATCACGTGGGTAGATTCGCCTAGGGTCAGGCTACACACCTAGGACCCTGACACGAACCCATATGTCGTCGTGTCCGCGTGCGAAGCGCGTATCAGTGCGCATTTTCACACGCGTACAGCACAGGCACGGGTCGGTGCGATCGAGTTTTCTCTCGATCCACTAGACTAATTTGCCTAAAATTTTGTGTGCAGTGTGTCAGACACTAGGCGCACGTGTCCACAAAAAATTAGGCCATGAGAGGCCGTGTCGTGTCCTGTGTCGCCCCCGAGCAGCAGGGTACTGAACACGAGCGTGGGGCGGTCTCGTGCAGCGAGGACAGAGCCTCGTAGACACGACACACGCATCAATACGTGTCGTGCTCGTGTCAGGGTGTAGCCTAGGTCTAGGGCTAGGGTTTAGTCCTGATACTTTGTGTCCACGTCGTGTCTAGACACGATACGAAGGCCGTGTCAGTGTGTGTTTTACACTGTGTGCAGTGTAGTGCACGGTCAGTGTGTATCGAATTTCTCACTCGACACGACACGAAGTGTCACGAAACTCGAGAGGGGGCTTGTCAGAGGGTGCCCCCACCTCTGTGCCAAGTGGCACGTGTCCACGTGTCCAATTCGTGGAGAAAATAGTATCGGGTTTCAGGGACAGTGCACAGTATGTGCACAGCGTGTTTGTGTCCATTTTGGACACGGACACGACATGATAACGTGCTCAGTCAACTAGGGTTGTGTCCTACATGTCTAGGGCTACCCAAAAATATATTTTGTTTTAGAAAACAACAACTTTTAAACCATAGTGACATTTCACCAAATACTGCAATTAAGACACAGACATGTGTCCGATACGGACACCAAACCCAATCCATATCCTACCAAACTTGACCCACAGTTAGGGTATACCTATATGCATGCAATTATGAATAGAAAACACAATATTAACAAGGTTTGGGGATATTTACCTATGAGTGCAAAATCCTCAATAATAGGCCTATTTGAATGAAATCCTCCTTCGACTCCCAACGTCCAAAGCTCCACAATTCCTTGCTAGCAAGCCACAATTGGTATCCTCTAGTGTAGAGGAGCCTAATGCAAGAAACTAGGCTCAATTTGGAGTCAAAATGATTAAATGGTGAGGGTGTGAAATTGTAGGAAAAACTAGGTTTTTAAGTGTAACGAAAAAATGGCATGAATGATAAGGGGATGTGATTATATAGAGGGGGTAGGGTTGGGCTGCCATGGGGGGGAGGAGGGGGGGGGGGGTAGGGTAGATATTTAGGGTTCCTTCTAGGTGAAGTAACTTAACTTCTAAGGTAAAGACCAATAGATCTTTCTAGGTTTCATGAAAAATATCCTATAAAGCAAATATCTAAGATATTTCAATCCTAAGATATTTACAACATAGAGTAAATACCTACACTTAGTCTTCTAGGTTAGTGGCTAACCCCTAGATTAGGCTAAACTAGGTTAGGGCTAACATGACACTAATCAAATAATTAAATAATAATAAATTACATAAATCCAAATAAATTCTAATAAATTACCAAAATACCCT
Organism: Iris pallida; assembly: GCA_029216955.1. Taxonomy (NCBI): domain Eukaryota; kingdom Viridiplantae; phylum Streptophyta; class Magnoliopsida; order Asparagales; family Iridaceae; genus Iris; species Iris pallida. Next base: position 13,757,182 of record JANAVB010002397.1, on the reverse strand, counting down.
TTTGACTAAAAAGTGGTACTTTGATATCCTAATCACATGGTTAGGCTTACCTGGTCATGGTTAGTCTCTAGGTTATGAAATCTCTAGGGTTATACTATTAAAATCACAAAGTCATAAGTCGTGACTTAGAAAATAGTTTTAACCTAACTAAAATTCACAAAAATCATATCATGACTAAAATACCATTAATAATTAATAAAAATAATAAAATTTCAAAAATACCCTAATTTCAGAAAACTGGGTGTTACAAAGCAGATTGTCAGTCAACATGGAGTACCAGTGAGTATAGTATCAGATAGAGATACCAGGTTCACTTCTTATTTCTGGAGAAGTCTACAAGAAAATCTTGGCACTCAACTGAAATATAGCTCCGCCTACCACCCCCAAACTGACGGCCAGTCGAAAAGAACCATTCAGACCCTAGAAGACATGCTGAGAGCCTGTACTTTAGATTTTGGAGGATCTTGGGATGATCATCTATATCTAATAGAATTTTCATATAACAACAGTTACCATGATAGCATCAAAATGGCTTCTTTTGAAGCACTATATGGTAGAAAGTGCAGATCGCCGGTATATTGGACCGACGTAGGAGAGAGACAATTGCTAAGGCCAGAACTAGTAACACAAACTGTGGATATATCACGCCCCAAAACCAGAATACTGGAGAGCGGAAGACAGACACAGCCAGCTACGTATATTGAAGTGAATCCCACCTCGCAATACGGTCACGGCTGTCTAGATGCATGAGGGTTTACTACGAGCCATCAGTCTTTTAAGGTCAATAACAAGCCTAGTGTCTCAATCTCAAGCAACAAGTAGATATAACAAGATGGTAGATCATCAGACAAACAAGGTAAGGCATCCCATACATTACATATTCAGATGATCATGAAGCTAGTCATACAAAATACGAAGACTAGCAAGAGTTTAAGTCATACATGATCAACCTTAGGATTTGTCAATCATGCTACAGCCCGTAGGCAGACAGTAAGTAAAGTTGCAAACGAGCTAACACTTGCTCGGCGGCTAAACGCCTCAAAAGTGTCATAACCTTATTTTTTTTATTTTTTATTGGTATTTTTAATTAATTTTCAACCATTCAAAATTATTTTCCTATAAATTATTTCTCAAATTTTTTTTATAGTGTAAATGAATATAATCTGAATTTTTTTTTTCAAATTTACCCTCATGCAAAAATCTATTTTGCATTTTCCACTAATGCTTGAGTGTCAAACATGCATGGATGAGTGCTATTTGGCACTCATGCCTCATGACAAGCCTTAGAGGGCATTTTAGGTATTTCCTAAATATTAATCCTTCTTAAAAATATGAAGAATGGGGGAGAGAGAAACCATTCTCTTCTCCTTTCTTCTTCCTGGTAAGCTCCCTCTCCCTCTCCTTCTATTCTTCTTATTCCACTTAATTCTTATTTTCTTCCATTCTTTTTTTTTTCCTTCTCTTTTCCCTTTTCTTATGCAATTGTTGCTGCTGCTGCCGCTAACTGCTACTGCTGCTGCCGTGCGGCTGTTGCGGGCGGGCGCCGCCGCCGGCCGGCCAGCCCCGGCGGGCGCCGCCGGCCGGTCAGCCACCGGCCGACCCCTCCCCCCTTTTTCTTCATCTTCTTATTCTTCTTTCTCTTCCTTTCTTCCAATTCCTCTCCATTTAATTTCAATTCATTCTAGGGTTCTAAATCTTTAACCCAATTCCAATTTGTACCCTAGGTTTCTAATTTAGGTTTTGAAGAAATTTTCTAGGGAGGACATACTCAAGCAAGGCAAGCTCTCTCTCCTTCCACCTCTCACATTTTTTTTTGTGTACATTTTAGTTGTTCTTGTATTGGCATGAATATTCTGAGTATAATCTGAACATATATATATATATATATATATATATATATATATATATATATATATATATATTTAAACCAATATTCTATGACAATAGCGAGGTTGTTTTTTAAGGATAACTTGGTAGTAAGAGTTTTGGATAAATATATACCCTTAAGTATGATTTGGACAAATGTTGGACACTTCAACATAGGATAAATTGTGAATGTAGAATTTTCCGTACAAGGTTATACACATATATTTGCACATACATACATACTAAGTTCATGAAATAAATAGCCCAATATTGTAGTTTTCATGAGAGTACTTCTAAATAACTCCAAAATGAGAAATTATGAGTTTTATCCAATATTTTTATCTTAATTCAATTCTGTCCAGAATTGAAATTATACATATTTGACATAATTAATATGATTTCATAGTTAAATATGTATTTATTGATACCGGTTCATTAAGGTAACTTCAATTATGAACTTTTACGTCAAAAATAACTATTTTGTGCCCCTAAAAGTTAGTTTTAGTATGTAATAGCATTGGACATGTTGAAATTGGAATTAGATAACTTGTTCATTTGTGATTGTGCATAGAAACCTCATTTTGCTCTTTCAAGAAGTTAGGATTCGGTACAATAATGTATGAGTTAAATTACTATGTGATAGGAATTGTTGTCAACCATTTTTTTTTTACATAATATGCAAATCTGTCCAAAAATTTATTTATGCTTAAACTGACCATTTGTCATAGACACATAGTTGGAATTGATATTTAATAGATACCGGACCAATAGGTTAACATACTAGTTAACTTTTCAAGTGAAAAGACTATCTTGATCACTCAAGAAGTCCATTATATCATTACTAGTTAAGATTTGTGCTTTGTATTGTAAAACAACTAACATTAGGCCTACAATATATTCTTTACTTACTAAATTAAGTTTTCTTGAGCTTGGAAGAGTGTTTTAGAAGAAGGGCAAATGCTAAAATTTTATTCCTATTGCTTGCTTGCTCGCCAAGGTGAGAAAGCTACCTTATGTGCATAACCTTATTATAAATTGCGTGTGTTCCGGTGTTGAGGGTTGCTCCACCGAAGGGGTCGGCGTACCCGTTTATTTTGCATGTTGCCGGTATTGAGGGTTGCTCCACCGAAAGGGTCGGCGTACCCGTTTATTTTGCATGTTGCCGGTGTTGAGGTTTGCTCCACCGAAGGGGTCGGCGTGCCCGTTTATTGTTTCTTTTGTGTTTACTTGTATCGGATTAATTTCTGGGTCAGTAAATACAAAGGAGACTCTGCCGAAATTTTTGAGAATTTCCAGAGTTAGTCTATTTTCGACAAACTCGGATTTCTTGGAAATTTGACTCTAGTTCTAGACCACTTGAACCATCCATCTCCGACCTATAATATCGGAGGGATTCTTGGAATCATGTCCAATTGAATATCTTGGAATTTTACCTTGGTCCCAATATTTCTCGGACTGCCTTAGTTTCGGAAAAGACGAAACTAATATTTGAAAGCGACTTGACTTCTAGGACTCCCGTTTGGGAGATAGTTTCTCTGAAGTCTAAATGTTTAGAATAGGTTGTATGGGGTTTGGGAGAGAAACCGTTGGATCACACCCGGCTGACTTCTTAGCAATATCATTTTTTATTTTCGTACTGATCAGTCCCTGATACGGTGTTCGTGCGGCCGTACGAATATCCGGGGTGAGGCTTAGCTCACTTTTTTGATCTCAATTGGACATCCAGGCCCTGAGTTTCAGCTCAGCTATCCATTTGCACATTACCCTGAGTTTTAGCTCAGAATATTTGTTAATTCATTAGATATCCAGGCCCTGAGTTCAGCTCAGCTCTCTAATGAATGGGTTTGATATTCTTGGAAAAGTACAAGTCATACGAACTTCTTGGTTATAACACATGATGCGATGACTCGATCCAGATGATTCGAAAACCACTCATGATGTTATCTTGCTTGTAATCACATCAATATGTGATAGTACAGACGGCTGGAGTATCTAAGCACCAACCCGTTTTGTACGAGCCTGATCCCGGGCAAAATGGGGTTATTGTTGAGATGCTAGGCGAGTGTGTGTGATCCAGGAGTTTCTCTAAATTGCATTTAGGTCTAGAAAGATCTTGTCGTGTCCTTGTGACATTAATTGAGAATCATTTACTTTTGACTAATATCTAGGTATGAATTTAATCACTCTAGATACTAAATCTTGTTCACTTGTCTTATTATTACGTTCATAACTCTTTCCTTTGACTGAGGGCTTGCTCATCGTATTGACGACCTAGTTTTGTTCACTAGGGATTGAAGAAGATCATGATGTGGATCAAGCGTACACGGAGAATGATCTCTACGAATGAAGTGGAACGGATGGAATGTAGTTTCATTTTGATAATATTCTCAATTATGTAAATTATGTGTTGAAGACTATGAATCAATCATGTGTTTGAAGACAGTGAATTAAAAATGTAAAATTTGTGTTTTGATGAATTCTAGACCAAATGTGTAATATTTCTAGATAAATGATTGTTATGTGATTGTAGAATTCTGTGATTATTCCTTTTATCTATGCCTATCCCGAACCTTACAGGCGATAATCGCAGGGTACATTTCGGTACTCATTGTACAGTTGCGTAGCCTGGGGAGAAGTATCACATGCCTCGTGTCATTCTGGGAACCGGGGCGTGACACGTCTCTTTTGGTTGGTGGCCCATGCAGGTCTAGTCTTTAAGGATAGTGTATAGGTTAAGGAGAATGTATAGGTAGATAATAGATATTCTAAGGACTCACTTGAAATACCCCAGGACAGAAATGTTTAAGTTGAAGATTGAATTCCTAAATTAAAGAATCGAGGATTATGCAAGGATTTGGGATATGAATCTTGATTGAACTTTATTTAAACATTGATGATGCATTATTTCTTGTCATAGATTTCTAATTCGAGGATTTTTGGGTATAGGTCATGGCCCGATTTATGCCGAGCATCTTTTGGGACGGAAGTGGCAGAACCTTTTACGGTTACGAGCAGTTCGCCCGGAAGGCCTGGCTAGTGGTAGACGATGCGGAACTCCCAGTATTCGGAGTTTACTTTCATCGCCTGTGTCCCAAGATCCGGGACATTGAAGATGGGGCAGAAATTTATTGGGAGAAGGAACTACGTTTGATGTTCTTCCTTGCGAAGGACGGTCCCTCTCCCTTCACTTATGGGTATGATGGGACCATCAGCGAGTGGGAAGAAACTAACCCCTACGACAAGATTTTGGAGATCACTTACCTAAAGCTGACTAGGGGTTAGTCAGGATGACTGGAATATGGGATAGCTTTTTGTCTGCTGTACTACATTTTGACGGATCAGCAGATATATGTATATGTATGTGTAGGAAGATATGTTGTGGAGGTGTAGAGGAGGAAATTTTTTTGTCTGTTGTATTATATTTTGGAAATTACAACAGATGTATATAGTTTTGTATAGGGTTAGAGTATAGAAGTCGTAAGGACTTCTTTGTGAAGCATATTGTAATCCTGTTTTGTGCAATGAATGAAATATGCTTCTTTTGGCTTGACTATCTTAATTGTGATTGCCATTTTCTCCTTTAGCAATTAAACTCTTTAAGATTCTCCTTTAAATTTTGCATTAAGAATTTCCCGTCCTTAATATTTAGGAAATGTCTTCTTCGCCAAATCCCGACACATTGCAAACAGAAACCACCGAGATGCGTCCGGCAGACGCTATAGAAAATTTTCAGAAAATCTTGGCAGCCAATACCCAACAAATCCAACTTTCCCAAGCTGTGTCTGCAAAGCTACTGGAAAGACTGGATGTCGCAGCTGCTCCTAAAGCTGGGACCCTTTCAGATTTCAGGATGATTAAGCCCCCAGTGTTCAAGGGGACTAAAACTCCTATGGAAGCAGCACAGTGGATTAGGACCACAGAAGGGTTGCTGAAGGGCTCGAAGATCGTGCCAAATGACATAGTGTCACTTGTAAGGATTCAACTGAAGGACGTTGCCGACATCTGGTGGAGCTCCTTACACCCGGAGGAGTCAGATGAGATTGTATCATGGAAGAAATTTAAGAAAAAATTTGAAGAGAGATTCTTTCCCCCAAGTGCCAAAATGGAGCTGGAAAGGAGATTCCTACACTTGAAACAGAATAAGACATCTGTCGATGTATACTCGGCGGAATTCACAAGGCTAAGCCGGTATGCTCCAAGCTTCGTGACTACGGAGAAGGCAAAGGTGGTCCGATTCATGGAAGGGCTGGACGATAAGCTGAAGATGAAGGTTGCCCCCTACAAATGTCAGACTTACGCAGAAGTGGTCGAAGCTGCAAGTGACCAAGAAAGGATGCAAAATGATAAGAACAACTCGAAGGCGGCAGGACAAAAGCGGAGTCTGGAGACCAGCTCACCTCAAGGAAGAACCTCGGGACAAGGACAACAGAAGCGTGCTCAGCATGAGCAGAATAGAGTCACGCTAAGCTGTTCTTACTGCGGAAAGTCCGGGCATACAAAGAATAACTGCAGAAGACTTCAAGGGAAGTGCTTGAAGTGTGGATCCTCCAACCACCGGTTGAACCAATGTCCCCAGAACAATAGAAGATTGTAGCGCAGAATAATACACAGGGACCAAGAGCTGCAAACCAGGGATTTCAACAAAGGCCTTTCTTTCAAAGCAATGAGCCCAAGTTTAATGCTGCTACAGCCCCACAAGCACAAGGTCATCAGCAGAGACCGGCATTGGCACCACAGGCGCATCAATTCCATCAAGCTCAAAGGGCTAATCAGAATCACAATAACAGAAAGAAGAAGAATCACGGCCAAGCCTTTATGATGGATAGCAATGAAGCTGGAAGTGCGGGAGACGTGGTGACAGGTACTATACTCGCTTTTTCTAGCCCTGCATCAGTATTGTTTGATTCTGGAGCTACTCATTCCTTCATATCTGCATCATTCATAACTGAATATAATATTAAGACTCAACCTCTAGTTAGAAAATTGAAAATCCTTACGGGCAATGGTGTAGTAGAAGTGAGTCGAATTTGTAGAAATTGTCCAATCAAGATGGGAGGAGCAAGCTTCCGAACTAGGTTATTGGTCTTTCCCATGGACAACTATGATATAGTATTTGGAATGGATTGGTTAATAGCAACCTCAGCAATCATTGATTATGGTCAAGGAAAGGTTCAGTTTCCTTACCTAGTAGGAAGTTGCATGAATTTGTTAGAGCCCAGAAGGAGTTTGACAAAGAAGAGTTAGAGAGGTTTGAACTTAGGAGTCTCATGAACCAAGAAATAGAGGAATGGCCAAGGGTTGTAGATGAGTTTAAGGATGTATTTCCTGATGAATTACCCAGATTGCCACCGGATAGGGCAGTTGAATTTAGCATTAATCTAATTCCTGGAGCAGCCCCAATTGCTAAGAAGATGTATCCAATGAACAAGAAGGAACTAGCAGAATTGAATAAACAAATCAAGGAGTTGCTAGCTAAGGAGTTTATCAGGCCTAGTGTTTCTTCATGGGGAGCGCCTGTTCTATTTGTAAAGAAAATGGATGGAAGCCTGAGATTGGTGATAGATTATAGAGCACTGAATGAACTGACAATTAAGAACAAATATCTACTCCCTAGGATCGATGAATTATTCGACCAACTTGGAGGAGCAACTGTATTTTTCAAAATAGATCTCAGATCAGGCTATCACCAAGTGAAGATTAAGAAAGAAGACATACCAAAGACTGCTTTTAGAACTAGATATGGACATTATGAGTTCCAAGTCATGCCTTTTGGATTAACAAATACTCCGGCCATATTCATGGATTTGATGAATAGAATATTCTATCAATATCTGGATAAATTTGTGATCGTATTCATTGATGACATATTGATCTACTCGAAGAATGAGAAGAAGCACGAAGAACATTTGAGGATAGTACTTGAGACTCTACGACAGGAGAAGCTGTATGGGAAGCTGAGTAAATGTGAATTTTGGTTAAAGAAAATTCCTTTCTTGGGGTACATAGTTAGTGGAGAAGGCATTACAGTAGATCCTAAGAAGATAGAAGCAGTTAAATCATGGCCTACTCCCAAGAATGTAGCTGAAGTTCGAAGTTTTGTTGGTTTAGCTGGATACTATAGAAGATTTGTGGAGAACTTTTCCAGAATAGTTGAGCCGCTTACTAGATTGACTCGGAAGAATGAGAAATTTGTTTGGACTGATAAATGTCAAGCGGCATTTGAAGAATTAAAGGAAAGACTTGTCACAGCACCAGTACTAGCTCTACCCTCAGGATTACGAGATTTACAGTGATGCTTCTGGTAAAGGTTTGGGCTGTGTACTGATGCAGCATGGAAGGGTTATCGCTTATGCTTCACGACAGTTGAAGGTTCATGAGAGGAACTATCCAACACATGATCTGGAGTTAGCAGCTGTTGTGTTTGCACTGAAACTGTGGAGGCACTACTTGTATGGTGAACAGATCAAGATTTACACAGATCATAAAAGTTTAAAATATGTGTTCACCCAAAAGGAGTTAAATATGAGGCAACGTAGATGGCTCGAGTTGCTTAAGGATTTTGATATAGAGTTGGAGTATCATCTAGGCAAGGCGAATAAAGTGGCAGATGCTCTTAGTAGGAGGCCTAAGGCTTTCTTTATGAACACGCCCAAGGAGATATTGGATGATCTCAGAAAAATAGGGATTGAAGTGATATGTCCAATTGCAGATGGATTTTGGGGAAGTTTACAAGTTCAATCTTCTTTAGTAGAGAGAATTAAGGAATCACAGAAGAAGGATGTGAATCTGCAAAAGCTGTGGAGTCAAACTGAAGCTGGGGTACAAACTGGATTGACGAAGCATTCTGATGGATCCTTGAGATTCGAAAGTCGTTTATGTGTACCATTTGGAGAACTCCGGACTGAGCTAATGACTGAAGCACATAGTTCTCAGTACTCCATTCATCCTGGGAGTACGAAGATGTACCAGGATCTGAGACAAAACTTTTGGTGGCATGGAATGAAGCGGAAGATAGCTAAATTTGTCTCGAAATGTTTAGTGTGCCAACAAGTGAAAGCTGAGCACCAACGGACTGCTGGACTACTGCAACCACTACCAGTACCTGAATGGAAGTGGGAGCATATTACAATAGATTTTGTATCAGGACTCCCAAGAACAGAGAAGGGTAACAATGCCATCTGGGTGATAGTGGATAGACTTACAAAGTCTGCGAGATTTCTACCCTTCCGAGTTGGACAATCTACGGAGCATCTAGCGGATATGTACATGAAAGAAGTGGTTAGTCACTATGGGGTGCCGGTAAGTATCGTCTCGGACAGGGATACTCGGTTCACCTCCAACTTTTGGAGAAGCTTGCAAGACAGTCTTGGCAGTCGCCTGAAGTTCAGTTCAGCATATCACCCACAGACTGATGGACAGTCAGAAAGGATGATACAAATTTTGGAAGACATGTTGAGAGCGTGCTCTCTCGATTTCCAAGGATCATGGGATGACCATTTGCATCTGGTAGAATTCTCTTATAATAACAGTTATAAGGCCAGCATCAAGATGGCGCCATTTGAAGCACTGTATGGGAGGAAGTGCAGATCACCTATATGTTATGGTGACGTCGGAGAACGACAACTTCTAGGGCCAGAGTTGGTCACTCAGACAGTAGACATAGTCAAGGCAATCAGAAGTCATCTTCAAGCTGCGCAGGACAGGCACAAGATGTGGGCTGACAAGCATCGGAGAATCTTGAATTTCAAACCTGGTGATCATGTATTTCTGAAGATCTCACCAACTAAAGGAACTATCAGGTTTGGAACCAGAGGGAAGTTGAGCCCAAGGTTTATAGGTCCATTCGACGTCCTGGATCAAGTTGGCGACGTGTCTTATCGATTGGCCTTGCCACCATCTCTCGAAGGAGTTCACGACGTCTTCCATGTATCTCAACTGCGGAAGTATGTGCCAGATTCCAGTCACATACTGGATCATTCGGAAATCACAGTTGGCCCAACTCTCCGCATTGAACAGAAGCCAGTAGGGATCCTGGATCGAAGGCAGAAGATTCTTAAGAACAAGACCATCTCTCTAGTTCGAGTATCTTGGAACAAGGACTCACCGGGAGAATCTACTTGGGAAAGGGAAGATGAGATGCGGCGACTGTACCCCTACCTCTTTGATGATTAAGGTACTTAGCAACCTATCCTTCTCTACCTCTCTTATCTTTAAATTCCGGGGACGGAATTTAAATTAAAGTGGGTAGGGTGTCATAACCTTTTTTTTTATTTTTATTATTGGTATTTTTAATTAATTTTCAACCATTCAAAATTATTTTCCTATAAATAATATAAATTATTTCTCAAATTTTTTTTATAGTGTAAATGAATATAAAATGAAATTTTTTTTCAAATTTACCCTCATACAAAAATCTATTTTACATTTTCCACTAATGCTTGAGTGTCAAACATGCATGGATGAGTGCCATTTGGCACTCATGCCTCATGACAAGCCTTAGAGGGCATTTTAGGTATTTCCTAAATATTAATCCTTCTTAAAAATATGAAGAATGGGGGAGAGAGAAACCATTCTCTTCTCCTTTCTTCTTCCTGGTAAGCTCCCTCTCCCTCTCCTTCTATTCTTCTTATTCCACTTAATTCTTATTTTCTTCCATTCTTTTTTTATCCTTCTCTTTTCCCTTTTCTTATGCAAATTGTTGCTGCTGCTGCCGCTAACTGCTACTGCTGCTGCCACGCGGCTGTTGCGGGCGGCGCCGTCGCCGGCCGGCCAGCCCCGGCGGGCGCCGCCGACCGGTCGGCCACCGGCCGACCCCCCTCCCCTTTTTCTTCATCCCCTTATTCTTCTTTCTCTTCCTTTCTTCCAATTCCTCTCCATTTTAATTTCAATTCATTTCTAGGGTTCTAAATCTTTAACCCAATTCCAATTTGTACCCTAGGTTTCTAATTTTGGTTTTGATGAAATTCTTCTAGGGAGGACATACTCAAGCAAGGCAAGCTCTCTCTCCTTCCACCTCTCACATTTTGTTGTGTGTACATTTTTAGTTGTTCTTGTATTGGCATGAATATTCTGAGTATAATCTGAACATATATATAAATATATATATATATATATATATATATATATATATATATATATATATATATATATATATATATATATATATATATTTAAACCAATATTCTATGACAATAGCGAGGTTGATTTTTAAGGATAACTTGGTAGTAAGAGTTTTGGATAAATATATACCCTTAAGTATGATTTGGACAAATGTTGGACACTTCAACATAGGATAAATTGTGAATGTAGAATTTTCCGTACAAGGTTATACACATATATTTGCACATACATACATACTAAGTTCATGAAATAAATAGCCCAATATTGTAGTTTTCATGAGAGTACTTCTAAATAACTCCAAATGAGAAATTATGAGTTTTATCCATTATTTTTATCTTAATTCAATTCTGTCCAGAATTGAAATTATACATATTTGACATAATTAATGTGATTTCATAGTTAAATATGTATTTATTGATACCGGTTCATTAAGGTAACTTCAATTATGAACTTTTACGTCAAAAATAACTATTTTGTGCCCCCAAAAGTTAGTTTTAGTATGTAATAGCATTGGACATGTTGAAATTGGAATTAGATAACTTGTTCATTTGTGATTGTGCATAGAAACCTCATTTTGCTCTTTCAAGAAGTTAGGATTCGGTACAATAATGTATGAGTTAAATTACTATGTGATAGGAATTGTTGTCAACCATTTTTTTTTACATAATATGCAAATCTGTCCAGAAATTTATTTATGCTTAAACTGACCATTTGTCATAGACACATAGTTGGAATTGATATTTAATAGATACCGGACCAATAGGTTAACATACTAGTTAACTTTTCAAGTGAAAAGACTATCTTGAACACTCAAGAAGTCCATTATATCATTACTAGTTAAGATTTGTACTTTGTATTGTAAAACAACTAACATTAGGCCTACAATATATTCTTTACTTACTAAATTAAGTTTTCTTGAGCTTGGAAGAGTGTTTTAGAAGAAGGGCAAATGCTAAAATTTTATTCCTATTGCTTGCTTGCTCGCCAAGGTGAGAAAGCTACCTTATGTGCATAACCTTATTATAAATTGCGTGTGTTCCGGTGTTGAGGGTTGCTCCACCGAAGGGGTCGGCGTACCCGTTTATTTTGCGTGTTGCCGGTGTTGAGGGTTGCTCCACCGAAGGGGTCGGCGTACCCGTTTATTTTGCGTGTTGCCGGTGTTGAGGGTTGCTCCACCGAAGGGGTCGGCGTGCCCGTTTATTGTTTCTTTTGTGTTTACTTGTATCGGATTAATTTTCGGGTCAGTAAATACAAAGGAGACTCTGCCGAAATTTTTGAGAATTTCCAGAGTTAGTCTATTTTCGACAAACTCGGATTTCTTAGAAATTTGACTCTAGTTCTAGACCACTTGGACCATCCATCTCCGACCTATAATATCGGAGGGATTCTTGGAATCATGTCCAATTGAATATCTTGGAATTTTACCTTGGTCCCAATATTTCTCGGACTGTCTTAGTTTCGGAAAAGACGAAACTAATATTTGAAAGCGACTTGACTTCTAGGACTCCCGTTTGGGAGATAGTTTCTCTGAAGTCTAAATGTTTAGAATTGGTTGCATGGGGTTTGGGAGAGAAACCGTTGGATCACACCCGGCTGACTTCTTAGCAATATCATTTTTTATTTTCGTACTGATCAGTCCCTGATACGGTGTTCGTGCGGCCGTCCGAATATCCGGGGTGAGGCTTAGCTCACTTTCTTGATCATAATTGGACATCCAGGCCCTGAGTTTCAGCTCAGCTATCCATTTGCACATTACCCTGAGTTTCAGCTCAGAATATTTGTTAATTCATTAGATATCCAGGCCCTGAGTTCAGCTCAGCTCTCTAATGAATGGGTTTGATATTCTTGGAAAAGTCCAAGTCATACGAACTTCTTGATTATAACACATGATGCGATGACTCGACCCAGATGATTCGAAAACCACTCATGATGTTATCTTGCTTGTAATCACATCAATATGTGATAGTACAGACGGCTGGAGTATCTAAGCACCAACCCGTTTTGTACGAGCCTGATCCCGGGCAAAATGGGGTTATTGTTGAGATGCTAGGCGAGTGTGTGTGATCCAGGAGTTTCTCTAAATTGCATTTAGGTCTAGAAAGATCTTGTCGTGTCCTTGTGACATTAATTGAGAATCATTTACTTTTGACTAATATCAAGGTATGAATTTAGTCACTCTAGATACTAAATCTTGTTCACTTGTCTTATTATTACGTTCATAACTCTTTCCTTTGACTGAGGGCTTGCTCGTCGTATTGACGACCTAGTTTTGTTCACTAGGGATTGAAGAAGATCATGATGTGAATCAAGCGTACACGGAGAATGATCTCTACGAATGAAGTGGAACGGATGGAATGTAGTTTCATTTTGATAATATTCTCAATTATGTAAATTATGTGTTGAAGACTATGAATCAATCATGTGTTTGAAGACAGTGAATTAAAAATGTAAAATTTGTGTTTTGATGAATTCTAGACCAAATGTGTAATATTTCTAGATAAATGAATGTTATGTGATTGTGGAATTCTGTGATTATTCCTATCTATGCCTATCCCGGACCTTACAGGCGACAATTGCAGGGTATATTTCGGTACTCATTGTACAGTTGCGTAGCCTGGGGAGAAGTATCACGTGCCTCGTGTCATTCTGGAAACCGGGGCGTGACAAAAAGAATATTTTTACAAGGGAGTGGAAGAGCAAAATAAAAACCCACTCGTTGCCGGGATTCCTTCTAGTGTTCGCCATCTGACAGGAAAGTTGGAAGATCCTCGGTAGCTGCTCCGAAATCTGGCCATACAAAACCAGCTGGGTCAGACCCCAGAAAGAGCAAGTGCCACAAAGGGGGCTTCACTTAAGAACTAAAACCAGTATGTCAGCACATAAAGTCATAGGTGAAATAACATAAGACATGAGTTAAAAAAAATAGGATGATAAACGATAAGATAACTAGAGGACTATTCCGGTAACCAAGTTACAACCCGTAAACCAAACAAGGACCGGGGTTGTAACCCTTCACCTGAACAGAACTTAGCCTCGAACCAATTATCGATAAAGTAAAGCATAAACAAGCATGTCCGGAGATATCCATGCGCCGGATCTAGGCAAGACTAGACAAGATAGGACTCCATCCATCATTCACGGCCAAGCAAAGAGTACGGCTTGATACTTAACTAACTAGGGTTATCACAAGCTTAGTTACGAGCAAGATGCAATGAGGTACGCCTACGGCCACAAGCCCTGCAGACTATCCAGGTTATCCAGACGCAAGGTTCAAGATTAGAGTTATCATGCCTTGTTAGGTGACTTGGATGCAACACATGACAGTGTGCATAGTAATCGTTTCATGTAGTGCCCCACATAGCAGTGAGCTGGAAATGTGCCCTACTCGTCGGTAGGCTACAAGTCCATCAAGGAAGGCGCCCAGATAACGGGATTGCTTGTAGCCGGAATACCTCTCTATATGCTCTACGTGATCAATCTAGTCATTAACCTAGTCAGATTCAGAATGAATCCCTGACCGTGGTAACCAGGGATACATGTCCTAGACATGATACGAGACAAGACTGGTTGCTTATACAAGCATATTCAATACAATCACCCACGGTGTCAAGAATTCACTTACCATGTCAGGTTAGCTGTCGTAACAGCGTATCAAGGTTATTATGTCAAGATTACTTGTCAAGGGTGCACCACGGTGGGTCACCATCATGTCATGTTACTTATCAAGATTACTTATCAAGGCAAGGGTGCGTCACAACGGACCATCATCAAGAATTATCATGTCAATTTACTTGTCAAGAGTGCACCACGGCGGGTCACTATCAAGAGTTATCCTGTAAGGTCATAATGCCTTTTTGTGTTTATGCAAGTGCACCACAACGGGTCACTGATCATGCAATTCCATCACTAAGCCGTGTTCAGATTAACATTCATAAATAATGTCATGATCACATCGGGTTCATGTCGAGTTTATATCAAAAGGCGTAAGGATATAAAATGGGTGCAAAAATCATAAAAAAGGGGGATATGGGGACATAATGCGCCCAAAGGGGAGGAGCAAGGGTACTATGGCCAACAAGTGGCATTAGCCAAGTTGCGCCAGGGTAACAGGTTGCGCCAAGGCAAGTAGGGTCAAGTCCAGTTGTGCCTGAACATCAGGTTGCGCCTAGGCACTAGGGGTGCCAAGCACTAGAATGTATGAGGTCGGGTCAAGTTACGCCAGGATGAGTCAGGCCAAGTCATGTTGCGCTAGGCACTAGACTGCGCAAGGCTAGGTTGCGCATGCCTCAGGTTGCGCCTGAGTCAGACTGTGCACCAGTCAGACTATTCATCAGTCAGACTGCGCACGAGGTCAGACTGCGCACGAGTCAGACTGCACACGAGTCAGACTGCGTACGAGGTCAGACTGCGCACGAGTCAGACTGCGCACGAGGTCAGACTGCGCTGCGCTAAAGAGCGCGCGCAACTCAGTGGCACAAGCTAAAAAGCTCTCGCACACTGCTCACTATCTTCTCCAAATCAGCAAGAACTCCATGGTTGAACCCAAGCTTCAAAAATCCATAACTTAGTCAAAACAAGTCCAAATCCAACTTTTTAATGGTCAAATTGGGTAGAATAAATTCTCTACAACATGGAACCATCAAAATTTGAAAACAAAGAAGTTTGATAGATCAAAACCACCAAAATCTGAAAATGACCAATTTCTAGATCTACAAAAATCAAAGCCTCAAAATGAAAAATGACAAGTTCTAATGTGTCTTAGAAACATGAGAAGAAGCTATTGGAACAATAAAAATGGGTTCTCTTATGGAAGCAAGTTGCACTTGCCTAATGGGTGTTCTTGGTTGGTGGTGGGTTTAATGGAGAAGGAAGAATAGTTAATGAGAAAGTGGAGGAGAAAGAAAAGTTAGGTGGGTTATAAAGGGGGATGGTGGGGGGTTTAACATGATGAACCAAAGAATAAACCAAGCCAACCCAAAATAAACCAAGTTAAACCATTACATGCCATGATGAACCTAATCATGATTAAACTGAAATTAGCTAGCCAGGCAGGAAAATAAAATACATGTCAGGATTCCATATACGTATACTGGAAATACGTAGAACGAAAAACAGGGGTGACAGGATATAGTCAAAGCAATAAGAAGTCACCTGCAAGTAGCCCAGGATAGACAGAAGATGTGGGCTGATAAGCATCGAAGAATATTGGAGTTCCAACCTGGACATCATGTGTTTCTGAAGATTTCACCAACTAAGGGAACTATTAGATTTGGGACCAGAGAAAAACTGAGTCTGAGATACATTGGACCCTTCGACATATTGGAAAAAGTATGAAATATATCATATCGGCTTGCCTTGCCACCAATTCTAGAAGGAGTTTACAATGTATTCCATATTTTCTAACTACGAAGATACGTGTCGGATCCGAGCCATATACTCGACCATTCAGAAATCACCATCGAACCTACACTACGGATAGAACAAAAAACCCGTTGGAATCTTGGATCGAAGGGAGAAGGTACTCCGCAATCGGATCATTCCATTAGTACGAGTCGCATGGAGCAAGGATTCTCCTGGAGATTCAACTTGGGAGAAAGAAGAAGATATGCGGAGGCAATATCCATATCTATTCCCTAAGCCATGTTAGTAATCAATTGTTGTACTAGTTATTTCAAATTTCGAGGACAAAATTTTTCTAAGGGGAGTAGACTTGTTATACTCTAATTATTATTATTATTATTATTATTATTATTATTATTATTTTCAAAAAAAGGGAGCAAGCCATGTGTCCCATGAGAACTCCCTAGAGAAGCCAAGTGTCCCTTTAGGAATTCCCTAGAAAGGGACACCTTACCCATTTTTTATAAATCAATGACCTCTCTCTCTCCATCACACACACACCACCACTACCCACTCCCAACCGCTGCTGCTGCTTGCCGGTCGCACGCCGCCGCCGTCCGCCGCCCGCCGCCAGCCGCCGGCCACCTCCTCTTCATCCTTCTCTTCTTCCTCCTCCTCTTCCACTTCAAAAAAAAAAGAAAAACCTAGGTAATTTTTAAACTATTTTTTTTCCCAATCTCTAATTCAACTTTAAATCTAGGATTAGAGTTGCTAACAAGATTTTTATTGTTGTTGGGTTTAAAATTAGGAATTTATGGAGAAAGCTAGGTCAATTTCAACAAAGCAAGTCCTCTCACCATTTCTCCATTTTTTCTCTATTTCTCTTGAAATTACTATAATATCAAATTCCTTATTTGTTCGAATTATTATCGATAATTTAAAATTATAAAATTTCTAAAGTTTAGTGGCACAATCCAATATTTTGAGAATTATATGTATTGTGAACAAGGAAATTGAGTTTAAACCTAGTCATGGTCTCAACAAAGACTTGCACCTATAAAATAGACACCATGTGTAGGACGTAGCACCATCGGACACTTCAAAATTTTTGGGATACATGTATATATAGATATATATATATATATATATATATATATATATATATATATATATATATATATATATATATAATATATATATATATATATATATATATATATTAAGTTTATATATATATATATATATATATATATATATATATATATATATATAATATATATATATATATATATATTAAGTTTATATATATATATATATATATATATATATATATAGATTTATGGGTAAACACACTCTTGAATACTACATGTTAATACAAACACGTATACATGGACATATATGGTCATGGTACATATATATATATAATTGCAAGAAAACTTACATGTACGTGCAAGGGCACCTACATACACATATGTAGATACATATCTTTAACTCGACAAATTCCTAACTTATCATGTAATTTAAGGTTGTTGACATTACCTATACATGAACTTGAAGCCCTTAGTCTAGTTTAGATAAACTTATTTAGGAATTAATATTTTATTTGTGTTTTCTTAATAGGTACAAATTCTGTCCAAATTTTTATATATACAAATATCTGAGATATTTTACCACTATTCAGTTAAATTGGTGTTTTTTGGATTACCAGACAAATAGAGGACATGGTATTAAGTTTCAAGACTTGATAAAATCTCTTGAATAACTTTGTTTTGTTCAAATACGTGTTCACATATTATGTCAAATTAGAAATTGACCAAATATGTATGGGTCTTCATTTTCTGGTTCTGACTAGTATGTGTATAGGTCCCTAAAGTCCTTATTTGATATTTTTGGTTCACTTTATATAAAATCAGCATTTCATATGAACTTTGCACCTACATACATGTTTATATCAA